>CM029650.1:22378193-22978193 GCA_017311315.1 Dendrocalamus latiflorus | reverse complement strand
CCAGAGCTCCCGTGTGGCAGTCCTGAACACAACAAGAGTCAGAGTCGAGAATAACTCGATAACCAAGGTCAGTAATCTGCCCAGCAGAAAGAAGCTGCAAGGTAAGGCGAGGAACATGAGCAACAGAAGGAACATGAAAAGATGAGTTGCTAAGAGATCCTCGACCAGAGACAGAAAGGGATGTATCATCAGCAGTAAGAACACTGACAGGAGAATCAAGAGGTGTAATAGAAGACAGAGTGGAAGAATCAGGAGTCATGTGAAAAGATGCTCCAGAATCAAGAATCCACGGGGAGGTACCTGACTGTGTAGGAGGTGGTCTCTCAGTGCCTGAAGAGTCAGTGGCAGAACCTGCAGAACCTGTCGAGGGAGAACCTGAAGCGGCAAGTAGGCGTCGAAGTCTGGCTATCTCCTGCTCGGTGAGAGAAGCTGCTGAAGAAGTCGAGGCAGACGTCGTCGTAGAAGCACTAGTGCCAGTAGAAGAACGGCGTGAAAGATGCCGCTTCTTCTTGTAGCACTGGGACTCAGTGTGGCCATCCTTGTCGCAGTAGGAACAGTGAGGACGGCCACCTCCAGACTGAGGACGGCCACCACCACCTGTGGTAGCCGCTGGAGGAGGCAGTGTAGCAGGCGGACGAGCGGCGAGCACAGAGGGGAGTGGCATCAGACCAGCACCACTCAAACGAGTCTCCTCTGCGCGTATCTCGGTAAGAGCCTCCAGGAGAGTGACACGAGGGTGGCGTGCAAGAAGCTGGGCACGCCTTTGCTCGAACTCAGGTCGAAGGCGAGTAAGGAACTCGTAAACCCGCTGAAACTGCAGATCAGCACGTACCTCCAGGCAGCACGGACAAGTACGACAGCCAGCAGTGCGAAGTGAGTCCAACTGACGCCAGACAGCAGAACTCTGAGCGTAAAAGGCATCAACAGTAGCATCACCCTGCTGAAGAGAGTGCTCCTGGCGGACCACGGACAGGTACAGGGCATCACCAGAGGGCTCGTAGCGCTGACGAAGATGAGTCCACATCTGGAAAGCCGAAGGGAGTCCCACAACCTCAGAAGAAAACTGAGGCTGGACACTGGCGATAAAGACAGCAGCAGCCCGAGCGTCGTCATCGTACCACTGAGTGTAGACGGTCAGACGATCCTTGTAGGAATCCAGATCCTCCCGGTAGGTAGAGGCAGCGTCATCAGCAGCAAGGCGAGCGGCCTCAGTAGCAGCCTTATCGGCTGTCGAAGGCAATGCAACAGGCGTAGGCTCCGTCGGAGGAATAGGGCAAGGCGGGCAGGTGACATCGCCAGAGAGAACGCCCCAGAGACGAAGACCACGCATGTGGATGCGCATGTGAGACACGAAGTCGGTGTAATTAACACCATCAAAGATCACCGGGCAGCGAGGGAGGGAAACGGTGCCCATTGGTAGGCGGCGCTGGACGGCGCGGCGACCAAGACAACGAAGTCTAACAGGCGGCGCTGGACGGCGCGGCGGTTAGAACGACGTTTTTTTTCTTTTCTTTTTTTTTTTGCTTTTTTTCTTTTCTTCGGTCGGTTTACAAAACCGACCGAGCCGAACGAAGAGAGCCGAACCACCCTAGATCGGGAGGCGGCCCTTGCGCACGGCGGCGGCCCGGCGCGGGCGGAGCGGAGGCGCGCGGCGACGGCGAGCGCCGGGCTGGAGGCGGGCGGTGGCCGGGCGGCACCGAGGCCGGCGACGGCGGAGGCGGCACCGGTCGGAGGGCGGCCGGGGCCGGGCGGGCGGACACCGGGCACACGCGGCCGGGGCCGGGCGGCGCAGGCGCCGGACGGGAGGCGGAGGCGGCGACCTCGGGCTGAGACCGCGACGCCGGCAGAGCGGCGAGGAGCAGCCGGTGGCGGCGGCGGAGAGAAGCGGCCGAGCGCCGAGGCCAAACGGGGGAGACGCCGGCGGCAGCGGCGGCGAGGCGAGTCGGCGGGGCCGACGGAGCGCGGGAGGCGGCGACCACCGGGCAGAGCAGACACCACCGGGCGGAGCGGAAGGCGGAGGCGAGTCGGCGGGGCCGACGGGGCGCGGGAGGCGGCGACGGCGGCGGAACCCTAGGTAAGCCAAAACCCTAGTTTTGGCTCTGATACCATGTTATGAATAGCGCTTGTATTCATATGAGGCCAATGGGCCGGTATATATACACAAAGTACAGGTGGCAAATATGCAAAGAACCCCTCATAACAATGGGGAATAACAAACTATACATATATCTCTAACAGAAATAATATTTGCAGTGCCTTCTTCACACTACCATGAATCAGTACTTCTTTTTAGAAAGACCCATGAATTAATAGTTGGATGGAAACACAATGATGGACGGAAGTTTGCAAGTTGATAGACCTCTTTGATACTTAGTGCTGCTCCACCTCTGGAGTCACCATCCAGTTTTGTCAGTATAGCACCAGTTATACCAATCTCAACATTGAAGGTGCTGACCAATGCTGACCATATCAGAAAAGCAATAAGGGTAAGTAACAGTGCTACTCTAGCAAATGATGAAAAGTATAAGATTTGATTTCAATAGAATGACATGTCCTGCTATTTATAGGGAGCACTTTGTGCTTCCTCTCCTTTGAAAAGAACACAAGAAATTGGGGAAAACACTGATATCATTAGTTCATTACTGCAGACAAAAGATGCCAATATATATACACATGTACATGAGACATGATAAATATGAGACCTTACAATACAAATACATGATATATATACATTAACAAGAAGTATTGAAAAAAATCAGGTTTTCAAAGTGCGAATTTCTTTTTTCTGCATGCCATGCAGTGCATCAGGTAAGCTGCAATAGACGAAGTATAAAATCATGGTAGCTAGAGCCCTAGACCACTTGAAGAACAACAAGAAGCGGCTACATACCTGCAGCTTCTTGGCCAGTCATTGCATCAACCACAAGAAGAACTTCTGTAGGATTCACTGCCTTTTTTACTTCTTTCAACTCATTCATCATCGCTTTATCTACCTAATCATAGAAGGATTTCAGCTGGTAATCTGGCATCAGTGGTGCTGGTTACACATAGTTGTAAGTAGCAGGAAGGAGACACTAGCTGCCAAGAAGTCCGCCATTAATATTTCAAAAACTATAACTACATAACCATGCATCTAAATACACACTCATTTTTTAGACAAGCTCGCTACAGACTTTTGAGTTGTTACAGATTTATAACTTACTATACTAGACCGACCCCTTTTGAGTTGAAGTATTATGTCAAGTTTGAAATAAATATTTACATTTTACAAGGTTATTAAGGCGGTAAGGCGAGACGACCCACACCCCTCACACATTTTAAGCAGTAAGGCGCGAGACGAGGCAACGCCTTACACACATCGTAAGGCGGAGAAAACAGAGCTCTAGAGGTCTAAATCAGAAGAAATCCAAAGAGAGAGAAGGACCTAATTGCAATTTCATAGAACTCTGAAGGCTAAATTGCAAAAATACCAACTAACCCAGCCACTTTTAACCCTAGCCGCCAGTCTCTTTTAACCCTAGCCGCCGCCCCTTCAGATCGAGTCACCCGGCTTCTCCTCTCTCACTCCCTTTCTTCTCCCCCACAGGTGCCGGTGAGGGCCGGGACATACCTTGCCGGCTGCCACTCCACCGCTTCACCTCTCCCCTGTTGCTCCACCAATTGGCCAACATCTCACCCCTGATGCTCCCTTTGCGCCGCCTTCCCCTATCTGACGCCTTGCCACCCGAGACCGCCTTACCGCTTAGGTGACACATAAGCGACGCCTTAATAACCCTGACATTTCATCCAAAATCTCTAAAATATTGAACCAATTTTGAGTTGCTACAGACTTATAACTTACTAATAAGTGAAACTAGTGCAAATTAATCACATATGTGAAATAAAGTAACATTTTCAAAGTTCAGCATGATTATGATCTGGTATCCAGGACCTATGTATGCAACAAGTCAAACAGTGAAAACTGGTACACAAGTAACACAACCGACATTCATTTTTTAGAATCATAGTTGAAACAAGTCAGAGGAACAAAATAAAAGTGACCTGCAGTCTTCCAGCAGTATCCACTATAATTACATCAGTCTTCTTGCTTTTTGCCTCTCTCAAACCGTTCTTGGCAATTTGTGAAGGTTTTGCTTCAGTCCCCTCTGAGTAAACTGGTACACCAACCTACCAACATTCAAATGTTTTCTACTGAAGAACACATTATAGTAGCACATTCAATACATGCATTTTAAAATCTAAGAGAGTCACAATATTAGCTAGAAAAGTTACCCAAGTCAATATGTTGTGGAAAGATTCATCAGAAGTACCTGTTTACCCAGAATAGTGAGTTGATCAATGGCAGCAGGCCTGTAAACATCTGTGGCAATCAGCATACAACTCTTCCCCTGTAACCTGAGTCTGGTCTATAAGCACCAATAGTCCGGACAACTTAGGAAATGCTAAAAGTAGAAGGCTAAGGAATGCACCATTTTTTTTAGATAAAAGGCAAGCTTCGCACAAACGGTTGTCTTCCCAACACCTTGCAGACCTGCCAATAAGATAACTGTTGGGCCAGATTTTGCAAATACCAAATCTGATACCTCCCCACCCATCAGTTGTACAAGTTCATCATTCACAACCTGCATCATTGAGTTACGTTAGTCCTCCAGTGCTAGAGGCGCATAAATTAGTTTGGAAGACCACATTCATGTAGTCCAAAATAACCACTAAACTCCTTAATTAAGGTTGCTTGTTTTCACAATAATATTCTCCCCATTAATTTATCTGGCTCTTGTCCCAGAGAGGAGAAAAGGAATGTTTCCGTGAAATATCCACCATGCAATCAGTGGCTAGTAGAGCAAGTCAAGGTCAAACAAATAAAATTATCCCTAAGAACTTCTGTAGAGGGGTTGTTTATACAATTATACGCTCCTAGAATATGAGTATACCTTCACTAGCTGTTGCTCAGGTCGGACACCTCGTATCACATCAGTGCCTACAGCCTTTTCAGTAACAGATTCAATAAACCTTCTCGCTACTGGCAAACTTACCTGCAAAGTAGGTTCTGCATTAGATTGTGAAGGCAAAGAAGCAGCAGAATACACAAGAAGACCATGTAGCAGTAAGAATGACACATACATCTGCCTCCAAAAGTGCTCTTCTAATATCCCGCATTGGTTCAGTGATGTTTTCCTTTGTCAGTACATCTTGAACCAGAAAAGGCATATCATTCATTAATAATTATGACCGAGGTATAGATGGTACAGCTCAGCATCCATAGTTGCTGAATAAACTTGAACAGAAAAACCATTGTCATTTGTGCATCACATTTGACATATGCATTGAGCGTTTGAAGAAAATGTCCCATGCATCACAAACTTAGACAATTATTATCAATTGCTAGCTAGATGCCCATAATAATAGATCACAAGTACAGAGAGACTCGATCACTCGGAGAGATAATTTGACCCCATCACACATGCACTAGTAAAGTTGTTTACGATCAACGCATTGCCACTAGAGCATCAATACATGTGGCAAGAACAAAATCCATAGAAGTAAAACATATGAAGCAGGACTGAATGAGTAAGTAAACTAAACAAGCAAACAAACTCACCGACGCCACGCAACTTAATCCACGCGGACTCCAGCCCGGTGGTGAGCTGCCCGAACATCTCCGCCCGCACAACCAGCCCGCTCCCCCTCCTCCGCCTCCTCCATCCCTGAGAGTGTACCAAAGATAATCAGGAAAGAAAATTAGCCGGAAAAAGGAAACGAGACCGTTCTCCGAGGGAAGAAGCCAAGAAGTGGGAGGCTTGGAGCGAACCGGGAAGGGGGAAGAGAGGGCGCGGAAGGCGGGACTTTGGGCAGCGCGGAGGTGGAAGAATGGCGTGGGTAAGCGTAGGAGGTGGGGGGAGGAGACGGTGGCCTTCGCCGGCGAGCGGCGGACGGCGGCGGGAGACGAGGAGAGCGTGAGTGTACCAGTGGCTTCCATTAGAGGGGAGTATCTACGGAGGTGAAGCAACGAGGAGGATAAGAGCGTTGGGGAACTCACTGCAGATGGGCCCTACGGACTTTATAGGCTCGTGGCTTTTGGAGCAAAAGGCAGAAATTTTTTGTACGGATTATCATTTTTTATTCGAAAATACATAAATATACCTGCAGAAATTTTTTTTACAAAAATAGACTTCAGTCGCCCCCCATTAGGCGACTGCCACCTTTCGCCCAACCAGGAGGCGACATTTAGGGAATGTGTGAACCATTGAGCGAATCAATGGTATCACCTGAGCGTTGGACGACTTATTGTAGTCGCTGTACGGTTGGGCGACTGGAATTCCAGTCGCCCAACGGTAGAGTGACAGGGGTACTTTATTCCACCGCAGTCGGCCGCCCACTACCACTACCACTTTTTGCCCTCATTCTGCGCACAGAGAAGAAACAAGAGAAGAAGAGGAGAGGAAGAGGGGCACTCATTGTGCGAGAGAAGAAGAGGAGAGGAGGAAGGGGAAGAAAAGGAGGGGTAGAAGAGAGGGAGGAGGGGAAGAACAGGAGGGGAGAAGAGAAGGAGAGGAGGACAGGGTTGGAGGAGGAGGCGAGGGAGGAAGGAAGAGTAGAAACTATTCTATCCATTTGGATTCAGGTATTTTTTTATTATGTTGTATTTGCACTATTATTTAGATGAAATGTTGATGTTAATAAAAATTGTAGATGTAGAAAATGTAGTACAATTTTAGTATGGAAATATTAGTGTTAAAAAGTTGTAGTATACATTTTGTAGTATGGAACATTTTTGTAGTATAGAAATATTAGCACCCTTTTTAGTATGGAAAGTGTAGTTTAGTGTTGTACGATGTTATTTGATATGTCGTAAATTTCAATCATACATGCAGGCCTACATCATCAATGGCCACTACATTGAGAGTGTATTATGGTACTGGAATTATTCGTGAAGGTCCGAATGGTGTGGATTTGAGCGATTTTCCGCAAGTAACTCTCGTACTTCCGGATGACGAGAATGCTCGAATGACATATGTGCAGCATTGACTGACCCAGAGTTTTTCATTGGACCCCGAGGTGTGCAGTGTCGTTGTGCAAGGGCTTTAGAGCCGGTCTCCCACGGACATCAGATGGGAGTTGAAGACATTGGTGCGCTCTGCTTCGTGGAAGGGCTTTGTGCAAGGGTGCCGGCGCCGTGGATACGAGTGTGTCTTGCTTATGCAACCGTGCTCACTACAAATAGCTGCGCAAACTCGTGCGTCTGCCTATGCTGCTTCGGGAGGTGCTAGCAGCTCGGGCGGGCCGCACGTTGGCGGAGCTGATGAAGTTGCTTGTGATGAAGGCAATACGGTACATGGAGGAGAGTTACAGCCGTCAAGCTATAGAGAGGGATCTGGGCAAGCCGATGCAGTACATGGAGGAGAGTTACAACCGTCAAGCTATAGAGAGGGAACTAGGCAAGCTGATGAAGGAGAGCATAATGAGTATATCGTGCAGCAGATGGAATCGGATGACCAGAGGGCATGGGATGAAGAGCAAGCTGTAGAGGACGAGGAGGACAATTCTGATGATGAAGAAGTTCCTATCCCCTAGGAATGGAACCGGTTTAATGCGGAGTGTGTTTCCGCACATGATGAGCATGAATCACCATGGGAGTATCATGAGACAGAGGTTCGGTTGCATGCTATGTTTGCTGACAAGGAAGCGCTGCAGGATGCCATCAAGCTTTGGGCCCTTTCAATGCAGCGGACATTTCGCGTCGTCAAATCAAGCCAGGAGCAGTACACTGTGAAGTGCGAGCAGACTGGTTGTCCTTGGAGAGTGCACGCACGTAGACCCAAGTATGAGACTCACTAGATTGTGTCCAAGGTGGAGCCACACTCCTGCATTCTAAACACTGTCTTGGCGAGACGTCGTAACCTGACGTCCGGATTTATAGCCAATTTGATGTATGGGGAGATAGTGGAGAAGAAAGATATTGTGGCCACGCATATTGTGGTAGCTATCGAGAATAAATTCAAGTATAAGATTAGCTACGTGAAGGCGTGGCGTGCAAAGCAAAAGGCGTTGGAAAAACGTTTTGGCACTTTCGAGGCGGCGTACGACAACCTTCCTCGTATGCTTAAGGTGTTGCAGCAAAGGAACCCGGGCATGTACATTGCCGTGCATGACAAGCCGTCCATAAGTCCACCGGGATTTGTAGTGTTGCAGAGAGCATTGTTTGCATTTGGTGCTAGCATTGAAGCATTCAGGCACATGCTGCCAATGATCTCAGTAGATGAGACCTTCTTGACAGGCAAATACAAAGGGCAGCTCCTGATGGCCATAGGCATTGATGGTAACAATCAAATACTGCCGCTGGCCATTGCATTTGTGGAGAGTGAGAATTATGAGAGCTGGCTGTGGTTTCTTAGACATGTGAGGGCTGAAGTTATAGGCACCCGTCCTGGTGTGTGCGTAATCCATGATCGCCACGCCGGTATTATAAAGGCGATACGAAAACTTCAAGAAGACCCTGAGGAGACCTTTCATTGGCCGGACATGAGGAACCGATGGTGCAGTCGTCACTTAGGGGCAAATTTTTTCAAGCAATTCCCGAAACAATCTTTGATGAAGCTATTCAAGAGACTGGCTAGGCAGAACCAGCAGAGGAAATTTGATACTTTATGGGGGTTGTTGGATGAGCACACCAGGAAGAACGTCGAAGAGAGGAGCACGGGGCCGGTCACTCCTGAGGCGGCACAACCGCAATGCTTGCCAGCAATCGATGAGCCTAACCGAAGTGGTCTAAGAAGGAGGAGCTCAAGAAACATCAAGTGCTTCTCGCAGTGGATCGAGGGGGGACCATTGGAGAAGTGGTCGCTGTTGCACGACACGGATGGCGCAAGGTACGGAATAATGACAACTAACCTTGCCGAGGTCTACCATTGGGTTCTCAGGGGTCTCCGTTCTCAGCCCCTTGTCGCCATCGTGGAAGGTGTTCTTCACAGCATAATTCGCTACTTCAGAGAGAGGCACGCGAGTGCCGCACTTCATGCGGCCAATCCGGGAGCCCTGTATTCGTAAAAAATTACTGCGTACATGGAGACGAAGGCACAAAAGGGTCAATTGCACATAGTGTATGTCATGGGCAACAGAGAGCATCGTTTCGAGGTGATACTCCGTGACAGAGCCAGATTTGGAATATTTTGTTCACTTATTACTCACGAGGTATGCCTTGGAGATCATGCAAACGAACCTAGTTGCACATGCAACAAGCTTAAGTTATTACACAAGCCATGCTCTCATGTCCTCGCTGCATGTGGGACCGTGGGCATGGATCCTTCTAACTTCATGTCCGAGTACTTTTTCAAGGAGAGAATACTGCAAGCTTGGTGTGGGGAGCTCCGGGGGTTCAGGGTGGTGGCAAACTTTGCCACTTTGGACATTTCAGCGAGGACCTGGGTTCCGGATATTAACATGATGAAGGGTGGGAAGGGTCAGCGACAGAGCCGACGTATTAGAAATGACATGGACGAATCACAAGCTGGAACATCTGGTGCACGTTGTGGGCGATGCGGTCAGGAGGGGCACACAGCTAGACGATGCAATGCATGTCCTGATCAGTAGTTGCAATGCATGCTAAATTTCATGTACCATTTGTAAAACTTATATGTTACATCCATTTTCTGTAATGTAGTTGGTGTTGTGCTGGTAGCTTAGTATTGCTTACGGCATGATATTTTCCACCACGAAAGAGATGGTACTTTTTTGTTCGATTTACGGGGTTCTATGTCTACAATGTCATGAGACCCCAACCTTGCTATTTATACCAAACGAGAGAACTTGCGCAGCGACGTGCCATAAGAGGACAACTTTGAGCAGAGAGATGACAAAAGAGGGCAGCTTTGCACAGTGACATGACAAGAGAGGGCAGCTTTGCTCAGTGAGATGACAAGAGAGGGCAGCTTTGCACAGAGAGATGCAAAACAGGGCTGCTTTCTGCACACACATGACAAGAGAGGGCAGCTTTGCTCAGTGAGATGATAAAAGAGGGCAGCTTTGCGCAGTGACATAACAAGAGAGGGCAGCTTTGCTCAGTGAGATGACAAGAGAGGGTAGCTTTGCGCAGAGAGATGACAAAACGGGGCTGCTTTCTGCACACACATGACAAAAGAGGCCAGCTTTGCTCAGTGACATGACATGACATGACATGACAAAAAGAGGTCAGCTTTACTCAGTGAGATGACAAAACAGGGCAGCTTTGCTCACTGCTACGACCACGCGGACCAGCTTTACACGTAGGAGTAGAGAGAAAACGGACCCTATAAATTGGTGTGTATTCCATTTCCCAGCAAACATTGCACATCCAAACCCCATACTACACCGCGCTTCCCTCACCCCACCGGGATGGACAAAGGCAAGAAGAAGCAATGAGACAAGATGGTGAAGGATTGGGAGGAGACCTGTGACATAGCACGGTCAGCTGCCGCCTGCGATGAGAAAATAAGGGCTATATAGGCCCGGGTAGAACAAGCCCATCGTGCTACGATGAAAGGTCCCCCCAAAGAGCGCCCGCGTAGCAACAACCTCATCCCGAACGTCCCCACCGATCGTTCACCACAACTATCACCTGAGGGGGAGACACCTCCCCTTTGTTGGTGCTAGGACGTGTGCAAGTTCTTCAAGTCTAAACACCGCATCAGTGTAGGTATGCGTTACTGGGGTTGTGCAAACTACTCCAGTGACTACCCAACCGCCGTTTTGACACCGCAACCTATCGGCAGCCGGTAACGACCACATGCACCATTTTCCCCTACCTTTTCTCCTTCACAACACGCACTAACAATATCTCTCCTTTATTTACAGTCTCCGGAGCCCCTATGTGGCTACCGCAAATGGATAGATATTGAGATCCACTCTGTGGACCAATGGACCCTCGACTTCGAGGAGTGGAATGTCACAAAGGAGAAGGAGTTGCTGGAGGAGGAGCGCCGCAAGAACGAGCACACCCTGCGTATACAACGCGAGACGCAAGCTCATCTCGAAGCGTGCACCCGTAGGGAGCGGGAGGCTCGCGACAGGGAACGCGAGAGAAAGAGGGAAATTGCGGCTAAGGCAAAAGAGGCCGCAGAGGAGTTCAACGCCGAGCGGGCGAGGAAGGGAAAGTGGCCCCGGTCCACACAGTAGGTGGTACGAGCAGTTGGGTGGGTTAGTCGCATATCATGCTATATGTTATGCATGTAATAAAATTGTACGCGACATGTTACTCCCAACTGTATTATGAAGTTTATTTCTATTCACATAAGGTTATTATCTCGTCTGTTCGCATTCAATGATTCAGATAGTAAGTCATTTAACAATATTAACATACCAGTTCTCTTCGTAAACTAATTCTCAGTAACATGAAAATATTACTTACCAATGTATATATCAAACGTTCTACAGTCAATTGTTCTTAAAAAAAATTTCCAAAATTTTTAATGCACCTACAACACACAATAAACATAAACTTTTATTACAACTATTCCAAATTTTTTCCAGTTTAAAACTACAAAATTGATAAAACTCTAAAAAATCACGGGGACTGAGTAAAGTCGCCCCTCCATTGGGCGACTGTACTTTTAGTCGCCCATCCATTGGGCGACTGCATGACAGTCGCCCAATAGGAAAGCGACTGATTGCAGTCACTCGAACGTAGAGCGACAGAAATTTTGTCGCCTCCCAGTTGGGCGAAAGGTGGTAGTCGCCCAATGGGGGGGGGGGGCGACTGAAACTTATTTTTGTAAAAAAATTTTCTCGCGGGTATATTTATGTATTTTCGAATAAAAATGGATTATCCGTACAAAAAAATTCCAAAAGGCAGGACATGGTCCTACTTTCATCCGTCAAGTGTTTTTTTAATTGAGGTTTATAATGTTTAGCTGTGATTTATGACTTTTTAGTTATTTATGTAAGAGATTATAGATTAATAAAAACTCATATGTGATTTTTACCGATATAAATAAAATATATACTATAATTAACTAAACATAGATTATCCAAAAAAACAAAGCTTCATCCATTTCCTCGATTGGAGGCAACTTGCGGTCAAATTTTTATAGGTTGATCACAAAAAAGGCACGAAAAATATTTGGATTGGTCACAAGAAAATAATATTAACAGGTTTGTCAAAAAATGTTTTAATAATTGTACAATTTCTACTAGTAACATATAACTAGAAAATTTTTTATAGTTAAATGTGTATGTTCGAGGCATGTGGCCAGCCTACACTGAGACTGTTGAATTATGTGGGCCAAGCCCATAAGAATAATTCCTAAATCTCAAAGGCCCACTCATGCAAAGGAGCTATGCATGTGCACTTTAGTACCATATTGCTAGTTCTAGGAGAGGAAGACCACCTTAAAAGGGATGGTGCACTCCTAGCCACTTGAGGCATGTGTGAGAGAGAACTAGAGAATCACACGCGCGCGCTCGCTCGCCTAGCCTCGCCGGGCCGGGCGGGGTGGGGCGGGGGGCGCGCGTGCACGGCACCTGCGTGAATGGTCTGCCAAAATCGGCTCCAGATGCTTGCGCAGACGCGGCTTCCTTTTGCAGTTTTATTTTTGCTGTTTTGAGTAGCGGTGAATCCGGATCGGTTACGCGCAACTAATCCGTTTCGGTTACGAGTTATGGAGAACGTGCAGGCGTCTTGATCACACGTCCTGTTTTCTCCATAAATACTGAGCCGCCGACTCCATACAGAAGACGCGAATCAATCTAGGGTTTTTGCCTCCTCCATTGTACTGCGCCGTCCCACGTAGTCTACTCCGTCCCGTCCGCCGGCGTGCACTGTCGTTCGGGAGAGCAGGTCTCTGGAACCGTCGCCTTCGAAGTCCTGCACCGGGAGAGGGCGAATAAGGTTTTTGGGAAGCGCTCTGCGCGACTGCTTGCTGTAGCTCTGGCTCGTCTTCCTCGTCGTTCGTCTTCGGCGAATCGTCATCGACCTCGTGTCATCCACACCGTACCTGCAGCGTCAACATCGGCAAACCGATCAGAGCAGAATCATCGGTACGTAACAATCATGTTCTCCGCATTAGATCTGTTCATGTACAGTTTTCTGGTTTACATGTCTAGATCTGTTATGCCTGTGATGGTTCTGTTATTTTGCGTGTATGATGTCATGATTAATTTATGGAATAAATTGAACCTACATGTGCTTAATTTTCCAACAATCCAAAAACCTTATTGTAGGCACTGTGGTTTTACTATGGCTGGATTTGCCGATGCACTGAGGCCGGATAAGTTCTCCGGTGTGCACTTTAAGAGATGGCAGATCAAGGTCACTCTGTGGCTTACTGCTATGAATGTATTCTGGGTTAGTAATGGCAAGCCTGAAGGTGTTCTTGATGCTGAAAAGCAGAAAGAATTCGAGACTGCCACTACTCTCTTTGTTGGATGCATTCTTAGTGTTCTTGCTGATCGTCTGTGCGAGGTGTATATGCACATGACAGACGCGAAGGAGTTGTGGGATGCACTGAATTCCAAATACGGTGCTACCGATGCCAGCAATGACATGCATGTCATGGAGCAATTTCATGACTACAAGATGGTTGATAACCGTTCTGTAGTAGATCAGGCTCATGAGATACAGGCCATTGCCAAGGAACTCGAACTCCTGAAGTGTGTCTTACCCGACAAGTTTGTGGCTGGATGTATCATTGCGAATCTGATTGGGTCTCTTGAAATTGAGGAGAAAGCTCGGAAAAAGGACGCTGTGTCTAAGGGTGATGGAGGGCAGTCTAGTGCCAATGTGGTACAGAAACCCTCAAGCAAGAACAAAGGGAAATTTGTCAAAGCCCAACAGACAACCAACTTCAAGAAGAAGAAGAACAACAACAATCAGGATGATAGAACTTGCTTTGTGTGCGGTGAGCCTGGTCACATGGCCAAGAAGTGCCCACAACGCAAAAGAAAGAAGGCACCGGTAGGACAGACTTCTAAGTCTGTCAACGTGACCATTGGCAAGACTGGAGATGGAACTGGGTATGGTAATTTACCTACTGTTCTTTCAGTTAGTCAATCTACCAATTGGTGGATTGATACAGGAGCTAATGTACATGTGTGTGCTGATATTTCGTTGTTTTCTTCTTATCAGGTCGCCCGAGATTCCTCCGTCCTAATGGGGAATGGGTCACATGCTACTGTTCATGGTGTTGGCACGGTAGATCTGAAGTTTACTTCGGGAAAGATCGTGCAGCTGAAGAACGTGCAGCATGTCCCTTCTATAGACAAGAATCTCGTTAGTGGCTCCCGTTTATGTAGAGACGGGCTTAAGTTGGTATTTGAGTCTAATAAAGTAGTCGTGTCTAAACATGGATATTTTATTGGTAAAGGCTATGAGTGCGGAGGCTTGTTCCGTTTTTCCCTTTCAGATTTCTGCAATAAGACTTTGAACCATATTTGTGGTAGTGTGGATGATGAGGCTAATGTTTGGCACTCACGTCTATGTCATATTAATTTTGGTTTGATGTCTCGGCTTTCCAGTGTGAATTTCATTCCAAACGTTTCCATCACCAAAGGTTCTAAATGTCATAGCTGTGTGCAATCAAAGCAACCTCGTAAGCCTCACAAGGCTGCTGAGGAGAGAAACTTGGCACCACTAGAACTCCTGCATTCAGATCTTTCTGAGATGAATGGCGTGTTGACGAAGGGTGGAAAACGATATTTCATGACATTGATTGATGATGCAACTAGGTTCTGTTATGTGTATTTATTGAAAACGAAAGATGAGGCTTTAGACTATTTTAAAATCTATAAGGCAGAAGTTGAAAACCAGTTAAATAGAAAGATAAAAAGACTTAGGTCAGATCGTGGTGGAGAGTATTTCTCAAACAAATTTGACTTATTTTGTGAGGAACATGGTATGAGAGGACGCCTCCTTATTCTCCCGAGTCAAATGGGATTGCCGAAAGGAAAAATCGCACGTTGACTGACTTGGTGAATGCCATGTTAGATACTGCGGGCTTACCTAAGGCATGGTGGGGGGAGGCTTTGCTAATGTCTAATCATGTATTAAATAGAGTTCCTAACAGAAATAAGGACAAAACACCATACGAGGTATGGATTGGGAGAAAACCATCACTTTCTTACTTGCGTACATGGGGGTGCTTGGCGAAAGTTAATGTGCCAATAACTAAGAAACGCAAGCTTGGACCTAAAACTGTGGACTGTGTCTTTCTGGGATATGCTAATCATAGCATTGCTTATAGATTTTTGATAGTTAAAACTGAGGTACCTGACATGCATGTTGGTACAATTATGGAGTCTCGAGATGCAACATTCTTTGAGAATATTTTTCCAATGAAGGATACACATAACACTACTAGTCAACCTTCTGAAATAATTCCCAGTTCAATCACATCACCTGAACCTTTTGAACATACACATGAACTTGTCAATGAGGAGGATGACAGTGGAGCTCCTCGAAGGAGCAAGAGACAAAGGATATTCAAATCCTTTGGTGATGATTTCACTGTGTACCTTGTGGACGACACTCCCAAATCTATTTCAGAAGCGTATGCATCCCCTGATGCAGACTACTGGAAGGAGGCTGTCCGTAGTGAAATGGATTCCATTATCGCTAATGGAACCTGGGAGCTGACAGATAAACCTTATGGGTGCAAACCTGTAGGGTGCAAGTGGGTGTTCAAAAAGAAGCTTAGGCCTGATGGTACTATTGAAAAGTACAAGGCTCGGCTTGTTGCCAAGGGCTATACTCAGAAAGAAGGCGAAGATTTCTTTGACACTTACTCACCTGTTGCTAGACTGACCACAATTCGAGTACTACTTGCTTTGGCTGCCTCACATGGTCTTCTCGTTCATCAAATGGACGTTAAGACAGCTTTTCTTAACGGAGAGCTGGATGAGGAAATTTACATGGAACAGCCTGATGGATTTGTAGTAGAAGGTAAAAAAGGCAAGGTGTTAAAACTGTTGAAATCTTTGTATGGTCTGAAACAAGCCCCTAAGCAGTGGCATGAGAAGTTCGATAGAACACTGACATCTGCAGGCTTTGCTGTCAATGAGGCAGATAAATGTGTATACTATCGCTATGGTGGGGGCGAGGGAGTTATTCTATGTTTGTATGTGGATGACATCCTGATTTTTGGGACAAACATCATTGTGATAAATGAGGTCAAATCATTCTTGTCTCAAAACTTTGATATGAAAGATCTGGGAGTGGCTGATGTTATTCTAAACATTAAATTGGTTAGAGGTGAGGATGGGATTACACTTTTGCAATCTCATTATGTGGAAAAGGTCTTGAGCCGTTTTGGTTTTTCTGATAGCAAGCCTTCTCCAACACCTTATGATCCTAGCGTGTTACTTCGTAAGAATAAGAAAATTGCTAGGAATCAGCTGGAATATTCTCAGATAATTGGCTCACTTATGTACCTAGCTAGTGCAACAAGGCTAGACATCTCCTTTGCTGTGAGCAAGTTAAGCCGGTTTACATCTAACCCAGGAGATGATCACTGGAAGGCGCTTGAGCGAGTGTTGCGCTATCTGAAAGGTACCTCGAACTTTGGACTTCACTATACTGGGTACCCGTCGGTGCTGGAGGGTTATAGTGATTCCAACTGGATCTCTGATGCTGATGAGATCAAAGCCACTAGTGGATATGTTTTCACTATTGGTGGTGGTGCTGTTTCATGGAGGTCCTGCAAATAGACCATTTTGACGAGGTCAACCATGGAAGCAGAGCTTGCGGTACTAGACACTGCTACTGTTGAGGCAGAATGGCTACGGGATCTATTGATGGATCTACCTACGGTGGAAAAGCCAGTGCCAGCTATCCTTATGAACTGTGATAATCAAACCGTTATCGCTAAAGTGAACAGTTCTAAGGATAATATGAAATCGTCTAGGCATGTCAAGAGACGATTGAAGTCTGTCAGGAAAATGAGAAACTCTGGAGTTATAACCTTGGATTACATCCAAACAGATAAAAACCTGGCAGATCCCTTTACAAAGGGATTATCACGGAATGTGATAGATAGTGCATCGAAGGAGATGGGTATGAGACCCATGTGAGTTATCTATGGTAGTAACCCAACCTATGTGATCGGAGATCCCGTGAATTAGGATCTGGGAAAAACAAGCCATTAGCTAACTGGAGGAGAGTAATTTCAACCCTCTCTATGTGAAGATGCAATACTCTCAGAAACTGCAAGGCAGGTTGACTAAGGTCTTAATGTGCTCCATTGGCTTTTAGAAGCGAAGACGCTATCCTGCAGAGCGTTCTTGAAAGAACACACCTATATGAGCCCGACTGTTAGTCGCAGTCTATGGAGATCTTGGGTAATCTCCTACTAAGCTCATGAAGAGACCAAGGAGTATGACTTATACGCTCCAACCGAGGGGTAGCCTACTGGCGGCCTAGTATCAGTTAAGTCTTTAAGTGAAGCTTGCTTGCACCAAACTTGCAATTCAAGGCATAGTCCATTGTTCAAGTTGTGAGTAAGTGTAGTTTGGAGTTCTAGATGGATGTTCAACCTTAATCGGTCTCCATCGAAATACTGATATATAAACAGTACATTGGAATTCAGGCAAATCTCTGTGGGACTTTGAGATCTGGTGGGGGATTGTTGAATTATGTGGGCCAAGCCCATAAGAATAATTCCTAAATCTCAAAGGCCCACTCATGCAAAGGAGCTATGCATGTGCACTTTAGTACCATATTGCTAGTTCTAGGAGAGGAAGACCACCTTAAAAGGGATGGTGCACTCCTAGCCACTTGAGGCATGTGTGGGAGAGAACTAGAGGATCACACGCGCGCGCTCGCTCGCCTCGCCTCGCCGGGCCGGGCGGGGCGGGGCGGGGCGGGGGGCGCGCGTGCACGACACCTGCGTGAATGGTCCGTCAAAATCGGCTCCAGATGCTTGCGCAGACGCGGCTTCCTTTTGCAGTTTTATTTTTGCTGTTTTGAGTAGCGGTGAATCCGGATCGGTTACGCGCAACTAATCCGTTTCGGTTACGAGTTATGGAGAACGTGCAGGCGTCTTGATCACACGTCCTGTTTTCTCCATAAATACTGAGCCGCCGACTCCATACAGAAGACGCGAATCAATCTAGGGTTTTTGCCTCCTCCATTGTACTGCGCCGTCCCACGTAGTCTACTCCGTCCCGTCCGCCGGCGTGCACTGTCGTTCGGGAGAGCAGGTCTCCGGAACCGTCGCCTTCGAAGTCCTGCACCGGGAGAGGGCGAATAAGGTTTTTGGGAAGCGCTCTGCGCGACTGCTTGCTGTAGCTCTGGCTCGTCTTCCTCGTCGTTCGTCTTCGGCGAATCGTCATCGACCTCGTGTCATCCACACCGTACCTGCAGCGTCAACATCGGCAAACCGATCAGAGCAGAATCATCGGTACGTAACAATCATGTTCTCCGCATTAGATCTGTTCATGTACAGTTTTCTGGTTTACATGTCTAGATCTGTTATGCCTGTGATGGTTCTGTTATTTTGCGTGTATGATGTCATGATTAATTTATGGAATAAATTGAACCTGCATGTGCTTAATTTTCCAACAGAGACTTCAGCTCAACATCTAACGGATTTTGAGCCTGTGCTAGAGACTTGCGCCAACTAGATCCATTTATATTGGCTTTTAATTTTGATTTCTATCTTTGACTTATAAATAGTAACAATTTGTAGAGAATCTTGTAGAGAGCGACAATTATGTACGATTTTAACTTACATAAATAAGTCACTAAAATGTATACTACAATCGACTATTAGATCCTATATTAAAAAGATACTTCGTTTGGAAATTAAGTACGTAAAAAAGTAGCTTTTAAAAACCAATACGAACAGAGCTAAACCACATTCACAGCCATGGTCATTGCATCACAAACTCGGCATGCGAAAATGTACAAGAAATCTGACTCAATTACAGGAACCGTATCTACAAGGGGATCATTTTGTCAAGTCTTGCGAATCTCACATTCACAGCCTGGAGCATTACATGCTCCACTTCTGAATCCAAACTCAATGTCCCAATCGATGGAGGCTGCAAAGCCTGGTCTTGCTGCACGCAGGAGCCTATCCCAGCCAAAACTTTCAACTCCAATGCACACCAACTCAAAATCTACTGACGCCACCCACTGCGTCCAGCACCCTCTGCCTAGGCCCGTGCCTCCTCTTCCGCCGTGCGGTGCCAGGAGGTGCCTGAATGATACACAAGAATTCAGACAACTACAAGTCCCCCAGGCAAACTGGTAGGAATCATTCACGCCTCCAGAGACATTGTTACCTCCTCGTCGGCTTTAAGTGAGTCCATCAGATCTCCCATTCCTGGAATTGCTTCTTGTCCTTGCATCATACCCATCAGTTTCTGCATTTGCGCACGCATTTGGAAGAGTTGGGCAACCAGTTGGCTCACCTAATAGTGAAAAAAAGGCACTCTGTTTAGCTCCATGGAGGGGAGTGAGTCTGGTATAAGCTAACTGGTGGTATGGGCAAGACATTGTGGTAAGAACGTAAGAATAGAACTGAACCTCTTGTTCTGTCTTTCCAGACTCCTCAGCCACTCTAATCCTCCTATCGCGTGATTCAGCGAGTACCTCTGGTCTTTCCCGTTCCTCTGCAAAATGCCAGAATAAATGCAATTAGGCATCTATGTCCATGACACAAGGAACCATGGCTAAAAGCTTCATATGTATAGCTCCTGTTCAGGAGGAAAGTACCAGCAGTCATTGCATTGATCATTGACTCCACGAGTGCAAGTCTTTTCTCAGCTTCCCGAATTTGTGCAGGAGTGGCCTATTTACAAATTACAATGAGAAGTGTTGTCAAGTTCTGGCCTTTGTCATATCAAATATAAACATACTTGCAGTGGGGACGTTGTCGACTCAATGAATTCCACAGGTTCATGTACCTTGTTCGTGCCTGGAATCATTCCAATTACGCGGCTCATGGAACCCATTTTTGCAACATTTTGTGTTTTCTTTAAAAAGTCATTGAAGTCAAATTTTGCACTCATGATCTTCTTCTGTAATTCTGCTGCATCTTCTTGACGCATCTATTTGCAATTTGCATCATCATGTCAACACCCTAAAATCGTCAGTGTATTGCTTAGTTCAAATTCAAGTAGAATTTTTGGGGCATTTCAACTGGGTTCGTGGCGCAGGTGTCCATCTCGATAGTTGTCGGCGACTCCATCGCGCTCATCTCCCACGTCGCCGGCTCGCTCACAGCGCGGTGACTGACAGCCGAACGCCGCCGCGGTGGCAGCACCGGTGGTGATGGAGCAGAAAAAATAAACACGTCAATTGGTCCCGGGTGTTCACAGACTGTCCGATCAGGCTTAAGCGGATCGGATTGATCCTACTGCATCACTGAGGTAGAAAGCCTAGTACTGAAATGGCCCAATCGGAAGCCTCACACTCTGACTAGCAATCCCCTTACTGCCCCAAAAAAACACTAAAACTAAGCACGGACAGTTCTTGCGCTAATTAATGTTCTTGCCACTGAATCGCGTGTTCCGCGATTACTGATCAAACTATAGATAGTCTCTAACACTTTCGCAATTGACATTTCTTAGTCTACGTCCAAGGTTTATTATGCAGGCTAGTCTGGAGATCGACTGGATATCTAATCTAGTTTAGTGCGATATATGCTCAAGTCAAATGAGATCCAAGCGAGGTGTGAACGAAATCATGGGGACCATTGGTTTCGACCTGTAACTAGCTAGTGTGCTAGTTCGTGTTGATCCATCAAAAGGCCAAGCTAATGATTCCGAAAGCTAACGTGAGATCTATGGAACTGCATTGGATTTGCAAGCATGTTGAGTTGGCAAGCTAGCTAGATCGTGTATGTTATGTAATTTCTACCAATCTAGTATCATCCTAAGTTCAAAATCGTGCAGAGATTTCGCATCTCTTTACGTGAAGCAAGCACAAACAATACCAGTCAGATTAGCAACTTCATTAAACCAGAGTCACATAAAAAAAAAAAGAACGAACATGTACAAACTAGTACACGCTTCAAACTAGGCTCTGTTCCAATTAATGGGTCACAAACACTACTTAGCAAGTTGATTAGCTGCATCGATCACTACGTGACAGCGATGAAGAGTCTCACGAGAGAGCATGACTTATATTCTGCGCGCGTGCACTGCAGAGAGTAGCTAGCGCGCCAGCAAGAGCGATGGGAACGGAAGCATGGTCGGCTCCGGCGACGCAAAGAAGCTCGCTCCAGAGAACACGGCCGTCGTCTCCTTGGTCGCCACCGTGGAAGCTTTCGTCCCGTTGTCGGTCTGTGCATGGCTGTCGATCTCCAGGTCGAACTCGTGAGTCTGCAGTGGGCGAGGCTTCTTGTGGATGTCCCAGCGCTCGGCTGATGACGCGCGGCTGGGAGGCCGCTTGTTGCTGTCCCAACGCTCGCAGGCTGATGACGCGCGGCCGGGGCTCTTGCTGCTGTCGCGCTGCCGCTCTCCGGACGACGTCGACGTGCCGCGCGGACTCTTGATGGTCTTGTTGCTGTCCCAGCGCTCGCACGCGGACGCGCGGCCGGGGCTCCCGCTGCTGCTGCTCGACGACGCTGGGCTGGAGGGCTTCTTGTGCGCGTCCCACCTCTCGACGGAGTCGGCGCGGCCGGGCCTGGAGGAGGGCGGCGCGAGGGAGGTGGGCAGGATGATGAGGCAGGGCGTCGGCAGCAGCGGCATCATCTTGCTCCTCGGCGGGGTCGGGAGAAGAGGCGGGAGGACTGCTGTCGCCATGGCTAGCTGCGCGGAGCAGTCGTCGCGAGCGATCGAGACGACACGAAGCAAGGCAAGCGGCCGGAGACGAGAGCTAGCTGTGGAACTGAAATGCCGCTGGATACTGCATATTTATAGCGACGAATCCGCAAGAATGGCACGACGACTCGCACTCGGATTCGGAGAATGTGCTTCATCATTTCCTTGGGTGGGGCTCCGTGGTCCCGACACGAATGCGGATTAGTAACAAGGAAGGAAAAAAAAAAGGAATGGCGTTCGACCGCCGCGGCTCGGAAACGGGCTGGATTTCGGGACAGCGAGGGATGGGCCAGGGCGGTAAATGGGCTAGGATTTCGAGGGCCACCTGTGGGCTCTGCCTTTGGGCCGTCAGGGTTGGCTGCCGTTGAGCCTGCTGTTGCATGGTGTCATCTGCTGTTAGCAAATGTGACTTAAGGGCTTTTTTTACTGAAGCTTATGATTTTTGACTGCGATTTAACTTTCAGGCTATCATATAAGAGATTACAGAGTAATAATATATATTATAATTAACTTAATATACCCTATCTTAAAAAAAACAGAACCTTATTAACTCTGTTTTTCATCCCCTGTCCCCCGCTGTAACTTCTCCAAAGGCCCTTGTCAATCATACAGGTCTGCCCGCCTTTGTAATTGACAGTTTTGTTGATGATTTAGTATAGGTGGGGAAACTCACCATCGCGTCGTCACAAAAATTAAAAAAAAGAGCGCGGTAACGGGAGGAGCATTGCTTCCTTTTCAGACTTTTTTCGGACTTAAGGTCTACAGTTCGTGTGAATTAAAGGGTTTGGGTGGGTTTTTAGCTGTGGCTTATGATTTTTGGTTTAAAATTTTGAATTTTGGTTGTTCGAGAGATAGAATATAAAGAGAGATGCTTACGTGCGATTTTGACCGGTATAAATGAAGTCAAGACATTGTCTACTATAATAGACTTGCAGACCCACCTTAAAAAGATATTCTGTTTATAAGCTAGTTGCTATAGAAAGCTAAGCCATAAACTCTAACGAACCGATCCTTTATAAGTTGATCGATGCTAGCGGCCCTGATCAACTCGGCTTCTGGCTTCTGGCTTATTTTTTACTATTCATAAGTTTCGTCTTTTTGTGAACTTTTGGCTTTTTGTTGAGCTTTTTGCCGGTTCTTTTTTTCCCGTATTTGTTTGTATTATACGTAATGGGCTAACATATTTTTTATATTTTTAAATTTTTTTAAATTTAATTATGCTAAATAAGCCTCTGTCAGCTACAGTGCTTTTTTCAGCCAGCTACAGTGTTTTCAGCCATAAGCCATGAGCTTTTCAGCCGAACCGATCACCACCTAAGATTGATGTAGCTTTCTTCTTTTTCACACTGAGTTAAAAAAAAAGTCACACGCACATCGACTGATTACTTCTTGCTTTTTACAACATGATTCAGAATTGTACATGTTAGAAATAATCTCGATTTAGAGTTCAAGACGTAGTAAAGTTCGTTTCCGTGTGTAACTCAAGTTGAAATTGTATCTAACTTGAAGTCCAAATATGTATACAGGTATGAGAGTATTAGCCTATATATTGAGAAGACTTGTAGCCGGTTAATAAAGGGGAGCAAGTAAGAGAATAGAGAAATTCAGAAATTCTCCTATGTTCTCTTAGTTTATTTGTGATGTGTGCCCTTTGTCCAGGAATAAAGTTAACAAGTGATATCAGAGTCTAGGCGAGAACAGAGTTGCTAAAATAAAATCGTCTCGGCGATTTCGTTTTGCGCTTGTCTTGAGCGGCGCTCGCGAGGCCTCCGCGCGCGCATATATCTATCCATCGGTCTATTTCTCCAGAGACGCACGTTGTCTACCCCAAGTAAATGCAGAGCTAGTCAAGGAGCAGCACAGCAACCAGGAAGCATAGACATCAACAGAGCAGCAGATCGAGAATAGACATCAGTAGCAACGTTGGACAACAGACAGACAAGACAGAAAGGTTCAGAGCAAGTCAAAATCAAGTGGTGTCTTCAGTCGCTTTCTGAGAACGTGCTGATCCAAGCAAGGAGAAAGGAGCTGCATGAGATCGTGAGGGCGCGGTCCTCGTTCAGTGCGACACGCAAGACAGAAGTCGAGTCAACTTTTGTCCACCGAATTTGAGACGAAGTCTTTCGGTTTTGTTTCCCAAGGCGGAGTCATATTGCTATTATAAAAGCGACAAAGCGGCTTCATATTCTTTCGCCAGTTCGCGAAGAAAAAGCTGACGAGCAGCTCTTTGATTCTTGTTCTGCACAAGGCGAAGCGTTGCAGCACAAAGTTGCAAAGCGTATTTTTTTCTCAGGTTCCCTCAGTCCAAGACTCACTTCAAAGTAGCCTGAGTTCTTGATCCATGCTCAAGATCATGTCACGTTCTCCGGAAAGTGGTGTTACCGGTGACGAAGCATCATCCAGTATGATGGTGAAGGAGAGTTCCACTGTCTCGCTGCATTATCCAATGCTCATGACAAGCAATTATGTAGCCTGGGCAATCAAGATGAAGGTGTACATGAAGTCTCAAAAAGTGTGGGACGCGATTGAGAACGGCAACGTTGATGTACGCAAGGATCAAATTGCATTGGCGGCTATCTATCAGGGCATCCCAGAGGAGACGCTCTTCCTACTTGCCGAAAAGGAGACGGGTAAAGCCGCGTGGAAGGCGTTGAATACGATGCATCTTGGTACTGATCGTATGAAGGAAACAAATGTACAAACTCTTAAGACTGAGTTCGAGGTGCTGCGTATGAAGGAAACGGAGTCGATCAATGACTTCACTGTTCGGTTGACGATCATCGTCAACAAGATTCGGGCCCTTGGCAAGAAGGTGGAAGAGTTGTACGTAGTGAAGAAAATCCTTCGTGTTGTTCCCTCACAGTTTCTCTCAATTGCTTCGGTCATAGAGCAATTTGGAGACATAAAGACAATGACCATGGAGGAGGTCATCGGTCGTTTTAAAGCATATGAGGAACGCATCCGCGACAATAGTAACAACGGCGACGGATAGGTCTTTTTGACCTGCGATGAGTGGGAGATTCGATCATCGAAGCGTGAAGGCAAGAATACTTCCAACGGTGATGGCCAAGGCCGTCATAATCGGAAGTTTGATAAGGCAGAAGTGAGGTGTTATAATTATAATGATTATGGGTACTTGCTTCAGAATGCCCAAAGCCGAGGATGAAGAAAGCGTTTTTTGCTGAAGCGCTCAGCGATGATGAATCAATAGTGCTCTGATGATGAGTTGAGTTAGGGACGTTGAGAAGATGTGTCACCATCCAAACTCAAGTAAGGTGAAAAAAATCAGAACGTTGAGCAGATGTGTCGACATTTTGTATTAAGTATGAGTTTAATAAGTCGTAGTTGAGACCGGCTACCTCAATGTTTTAGAATCTTTGCATTTGGATGACCTGTACCGGTTGAGTTGTGCTCCTACATGTAGCTTACATGTAGAACGCTTCATGTGGAGGTGTGACTAGAAGTTCATAATGCATTGAAACTAAAACTAGAGTATGTCAAGTCAAGATTAGGGGAAGATTGTTAGAAATAATCTTGACTTAGACTTCAAGACATAGTAGAGTCCGTCTCCGTGTGTAATCCAAGTTGAAGTTGTGTCTAACTAAAAGTCCGAATACGTATGCTAGTAGGAGAGTATTAGCCTATATATTGAGAAAACTTGTAGCCGGTTAATAAAGGGGAGCAAGTAAGAGAATGGAAAAATTCAGAAATTCTCCTATGTTCTCTCAGTTTATTTGTGATATGTGTCCTTTCTCCAGAAATAAAGTTAATAGTACATATTTCTGTTCGCAAAATTTTACTATCTATGTTTTCCTTGGAAGGCATGTATGGTACTAGTTGATCACTAAGTTACAAAAAAAATATTATCATTTGTGAACACTATGTTGTTCAGTTTTCCTTAGTAACTTAAGTTTTTAGGTGAACACATACAACTCAATTAATACAAGTTTGGCGGAGGTAACACAGCGCAGCCCGTCGGACACAACGAATCTCGAGTTGGAACTGTCGGGGCTGCATGAATTCGAGGCAATTCCCGAGGAGTTTCGTCTCTGAGTAGAGCAAAGAAGTCAGCTAGAGAGGAATTTAAGATACTTCATTCTGAACTAGAGAGAGTTCGTTGTCAATGTGGGGCCGTCCAGACAGCTCGTGTGTAAGATTATAGAGCTAATGGGTGTATTTTTTTAGACTATGATTTATGATTTATGGTTAAATTTTTTAAATTATGTGTTGTTCGTGAGAGGTAGTATGTCGAAGAAAATAATCATATACGATTTTGGCTGGCACAGCTGAGTTCAGTACGGTTTGTATTATAATTTACCGGTAGACATCGTCTTGAAAAACACACCGTTTAAAAACTAGTTACAATCAAGTACTATTCCCTCCGTTCTGTAATATAAGTACAAGCCTAGACCAAGGGGCACTAAACCTAATAAAAATTACACCCTCAGTTCTTTTTACTAAATATTTTTTATTTTTTATGGTCTCAAAGATGCGACTTTGATCATTACTTTTTATAACTTTACATTAATATGCATTAATAAAATTATCATATTATAAAAATATTTTTAACAACAAATCTAATGATATAGCTTTTATATAGTCAATCTAAATAGTTTGAAACCTAGAAAGTTTAACGGTATTGATTCTAGAACGTCAGGTAAAAAAGAACAAAGAGAAAATAACTACACTTTTATTTCCTAAATAGACTTATTACGAGACAAAGTTTCCTAAAAGAATGTACTTATATTATGTGTCAAATATAGTAATAAATAACTTGGATCTCAACTGGACGCCTTGTTGAATCATCCTGTCTGGTCGAGGGGGTGGTTGCTGTCAGAGAGATATCTGATAATAATTGATCTCCGGTTATTGTTAGCGAGAGATAAACGTGGAGACAATTGTAGGGCGGTTGTTATCAGAGATAGGCCAAATCATCGTGTGATTAGGAGTGGATAAAGCATGTGTTTTATCTGTCGCACGGGAGAGAATCGCCTGGAGGCAGGCCCTTATACTAGTCCATGAAATCTTTGAGTGGTTTGCTGGTTAGATAGAATGCATAATGAGCTTCTGACCAAGGGTACTCGAGTAATTGCTTTTGAAAGCTTACACTGACATGGGTCTTAGGGTCTTAATTAAGTATTAAAGCTGTATTAATGGATTATTTAATCCTGGTTAATACCACTTTATAGTTAATCGATTTTCAACTAAATAAATTAGTGTGTATAGTCTTTGACTATCCATTGTTCGTATATACTGAAAAATGCTGTCCATAATGGTTGCATACAACGTGTAATGCCGACTATCCATGTAACGTGTGATAGAGCTAACGCGTCTTACCTTTTCATACTGGGCGAAAATAAGCTAACTAGCTCGTGTGTTGATTGTGCGAACGGTGCATGGTTTTGTCATACACAATATTAACTTCTTGCACAAAATACATTACAGCACGACGGAATATTCGTTGGGATAACTTATTCAACTGTATTATCGTCTCAATTATAAGCCCATGTACGTCGAAATTTACAACCACAGTGCTAGTTTATTTTCCTGCTACATTGCTTCTTGGGAAACCATGTAGACAAAGATTTGTGAAGTATTCCACTGACGAACAATTTTATGCTGCATAGGGCTGTCAAAAAAATCTCAGGCTGAACTAAGGTTGTCACACTACTACAGAAAAGGACATCACAGACGGTTCAAAAACGTCATCACAGACGGTTTTCTGAACCGTCTGAATTTATGGGTCAGTGATAATTGAAGGTTATCACAGACGGTTCGACAACAGTCTATGATATATCAATATCAAAGACGATTTTTAACTGAAAACCGACTGTGATAGCTGATTATCACAGACGGTTTTTAACTAAAAACCGTCTGTGATATTGATATATCACAGACGGTTTTTATTTACAAACCGCCTGTGATATGTCACCTATCACAGACGGTTTGTAACTAAAAACCATCTGTGATGTTCTTTTCTACCCCTAAATCTATTTATGTTTATTGGCTAGCCTCAGGAAATGCTAGCCATGCCCTCTGAAACAAGTAGATAAACAAGTATATGTATACATACAATTCACATCTCAATTCATTTGACAAACATAAAACATCCAATTCACATCACATTTCATTCACAGACATAAGGCATCCATTTCGCAAATGAATTAATTGATATGAAATAAAATATCCATTAACAAATTCACAATTACAGAGTGATAAGAGCAATAAAAAATCATTCTGCGCAGTGGAACTCTCCATCTGATCTTATGACTTTACTCCACAAAAACCAAACGAACTCTCCTCGAATTTTTGTAAAGTCCGGCTGTTTCAATGCAGATGTAGAGATGGGCGCAGCCTGTCGATAGGAATATTAACGCGCGTACATATAAAACCTGACATGTATGAAATAAATGTGGGAAGATTGACAAACCTTAGAATTGGTGATCTTGGTGGAATCGAGGAGTAGTCTCATGTGGTGGCACACGTAGTATCCACACGTGTTGCCCGGCTGTTGCTGGTGGCACTGCAAAAAATAGAATGTGTTAAATCAAGAGGCATTACTACTAAGTGTTGTATATGATTAATTAATGTGTAGCTAGCGAATACCCGAAAATTGTGAGCATGTTTCGAGGGCTTGGCTCCTGTCGTCGAGCTACGTGTTTGTTGAACGTATGTGACGAACGACCTTCGTTTTTCGAAAAGGTTAGATTAGTCATTCGGAAGGAAAGAAAGAGTACAATATACAATGTACTTACCTATCGAGTATTTGGGCGATAGCTGTGTACTTAGATTTGTTCTTACTTAGAGAATCAAGGTATATAGCCTTGTTCCATTTTGGTATAATTACAATTAAAATCCAATGGAAGTGCTCATTGTATGGCATAAGAACAAATTCCTTATCGCGGTGAGCCAGCAGTGCTTTTGTAATATAGTTCTCGACGAAGGATACATCCTCGTTGATGGTATCAATGACGACCAAGCGTGGGTTCAGGAAACCAATTGGTGATTTCGATGATCTAGCTTCGGTCAGCATGAATCTATATATATACACAGAAAAGCAACAAATTGTGACATATATCGGTATTACGTGAACAGAGACTGTGATTGTACAGACTTACAACGTCCAGCATCGAACGAGTGAGGCATCGAGAGCGTTGAGCGTGAAAAGACCAAATATATCATCAAAGGTCACCGCGAAGACACATTCCTGAGCTTCGTGCATGAAATATTCTGGCTTGAATTTGACAATGATACCTGAGCGCCGTTCTGCCTCTGGCCTATTGGACTGTTCCATATACCAAGCGTGGAATCTTTGGCAACCAAGTCCTAGGTTTAAGAGCTGCTCTTCCGGGAATATCATCAGCTCGCCTAGCACGAATTTGCGGGCCAATGGCACCTTAGCAGGAGGTCCTTTCTTCACCTCTGTTCCCTCGCCATCATCTGATTGATTGTTACGTTTGTATCGGGATGCGTTGCACACCGGACATACATGTATGTTTGCATACTCTTTAAGGTAGAGGATACAGTCGTTCGGACATGCATGTATTCTTTCTACTTCCATTTCCAACGGACAAAGAACCTTCTTGGCTTTATACGTGGTTTTAGGCAACTCATTTCCCTCCGGAAGCATGTCCGCTAAAAGACCTAGCAGCACCGTGAAACTCTTGTCGGACCAACCGTTGCTTGCCTTCAATTTCAACAGTTCAAGCACGGCCGACAACCTCGTGTACTTGCAGCACGTGAACAAAGGTTTCTCCGAGTCCTCCATCAAGCCCCGGAATTTAACATACTCTCTCTCATCATAATTCTCTTCTACATCGCGAAGCATCTGATCCAGATTATCATCATGCAACCTATCCGAATCCGAACCACAATCGACATCATCCGGCGGCATGTCATTCACTTCACCGGCGATGTCATCCGACGGCATATCATTCACTTCACCGGCGATGTCATCCGGCGGCATTTGATCATTGACTTCGCCATGACTGGTCCTACACGTATAACCCTTTTTGAAACCCCTCCGAATCAAGTGCGCTTCAATTTGCCCTCGGTTCTTAAACATCTTTAAATTCTCGCAGTCAGTGCATGGACAGTACATATATTCCACCCCCTTATTCAACATATCCTCCTCGGTAGCTCTTGTAAAAGCAGACACGCCATTAATATACTCTTCACTCACACGGCTCGTGGCATACATCCAGCTTCGATCCTACATTACGTACATATATAACAACTTAGTATTAAAAATTAAATTAACTAATTATTACTACATATACACCGGCCACATGTATTATATTGAGGCTTAATTTGCTACCTCAATTCATATTATAAACACAACAGCTATTATATAACCAACAATTTTGCAAACCATCTTCAATTAATAACACTCACCAATTACTTAGATCTAAATTGTAATGCATGCAAAGAAAAAATAAAATTCATTACTAACTATATCTAGAGCAACCAGGAAAGTATAAATCTTCAAAACTCAATATCTGCCTCCTCCCACCAAATTAACTGGCCTGAAATCCTCTGAGCGAAAGAGTAAAGTACCAGCTAGATTTGGATCGAAATGAAGACAGATGCGGTCTGAGCAGAGCAATAAATGCCTACTTCCATTATCACAGACGGTTTTTAATAAAAAACCGTCCGTGAATTATCACAGATGGTTTTTTTATTAAAAACCGTCTGTGATAAATAGCTTATCACAGACGGTTTTTACTTAAAAACTGTCTGTGATAATCTGGGATTATCACAGGCGGTTTTTAATACAGACCATCTGTGATACCGAAGTATCACAGACGGTTCATCGGTAAGAACCGTCTGTGATACTCGTTTTCCCCAACGCCGTCAACAAAGACGGTGTCCAAATTAAAACCGTCTGTGTTAGTGTTGGTCACAGACGGTTTTGTCAAACCGTCTGTGATTGGCCGTCTAGTATTAGGCTTTCTGTAGTAGTGTCAGCATCATGACATATATCATAGTATCGTATGATCCTATAATTCTATCAGAGGTAGATGATATGGATCACAATATGTATCAGAATCAGATAGTATCGCAGTGTGATCGCTATCCTACTCATAGCATCGTTAGGATCAAGTAGCATCATAGTAGGATCGCAGTGGGATCGTGATCCTGAAAATAAACTATATTAATATATAAAATTTGATATTACCTATTGCTAGTTTAAGTTGCACTAGTTTAATTTGATTTATTTTGTTGTTCATACGTTGTTCTAAGGTAACAAAGTATTATCGTTGATATATTGTATTTTTAGATTATTAGTTTATTAAAATAACTAATAAGTTTTAAAAATCAACCTTAATTCAATATAGCATGAATACGTGTACTCAAATTACAAAATTAAATTCAAAAAATCTACTACAGACTTGTATAATTAGAAATATAATTTAATTTTTATATAAAATATATACGTTTTTAAAATTTTGATAGAATCGTGATTCTACGATCCGATCTTATGATCTGATCCTGTCAGACGAAAAACAATCCTAACTCGTATCGCGATCCTGACAACCTTGGGCTGGACAAGCCACTCGAGCACAAACCAAAGCTCAAATCCATTGACAGCTGCTCGAGCTCGTCATGTTAAGGCTTGCCTGCACAGTTTCGTGCAGTGGTATGGTTCATGAGGGATCATGTGAGAAAATTCAATATTATTTTTTGTCAATATTTATGGAGTTAAAATTTAAATTTGTCAAAGATTTAGATTTTCAGCCTTTTGGTTTCAGTCCCTAGCAGTTAGACTAACTCTGTTGAGTAGTCAAATTCGTGAATTCAGTCAGACCAGCTTTGCGTAGTGATCTGACCAGCTACCTCTGATTTTTGCTAGTGTGTTCTAAAATTAGGGTTTTTAGTCAAGGTTTGGGTAAATTAGTCCTAGGTCAGTGCATTCATATTGTATGAAGTATATTTGAGATAATGTGGGTTAAGATGTGAAGAACTTGTGTTCAAAAATGATTTCTTGGTCTTTGGATATGTAGAGATGTTTGTAGTCAACTATGTTCAACGGCGAGGACTAGGACTACGCTCATGGAGGAGTCCAAATCCAGAACGGTCAAAGATGCTAGATGAGATGGTTGAGATCAAGCGTGGTACAAGGAAGCCAAGAAATATTAAAGGGAATGTTCGAACGACGGGTTGTACCAAATAGCATAGTCGGTCTAAGTGAGGTGTGATCCAGTAAACCAGAGCGGAAGAGATTTGCTGATGTGTGGTAAGCCATTGGTGCACCTACATGTGATAAGCATAGTGTTGCTTGTAAGGAAAGGAGTAGACCAGGTCAATGCAAATGTATTTTGGTAGCTTATCAAATACCAAAAAAATTCGTTGGATCAAACCGCGGTGCTTGAAGCAGGTTTTGTGGAAATGGTTTAGGTCAAAGAGATATTCAGAAAATCATGTGGATCAAAGGCTAAAGACTTAGTGAGTTCGGGCTCATATGCTTTGAAAAACGTGTATGAGTTAAGTGTGAACGAAAATCCCATGTTGTGTGAGGTTAACGGGTTTTCTTCAATTGTGGTAGTGGATAGTATCCATTAGGGTTGGACGTGGACTGGTTGTCTCATCTATTTAGTGGGTTGGAGATGGAAGCTTACAAGAAAAAAAAGTCTATTTCAACTATCCCAACCATTTCATTCTTGAGTTAGGGTTAGGGTTTGAGAGAGAAGAGTAAGTGGTATGGTGTGCTCTCTTATTCTTCACATGGAGTGACTATGAAATCTTCATTCTCAAATAGCATTATAATCAATTTTGTTCATCTCTTATGAATTCTTCTTGTCTTGATTGATTTGCTCTCGTTCTTGTTAATTCTTTACCTCTTCTCTTCCCCTCTTGATCTTGTTACTTGCCAAGAAAGTGTAAGTGACGGAGATGACTCATGTAAATCAAATCCCATCCATCTAGACACTGTGGTTTGTAAGATATCGAAGTTGCCTGGCTCTTGCTCAACTTGGAGCTCTTCTTGAGAAATCTTGATCTAAGGGTTTTAATTTTGTTTCATTGGTTGCTTTTGCTTGCTGTGACATGCAGGAACACATCTAGAGATATCTTGGTTGTTCTTACCCTACGAGCAAGTTGTTTATCAAGTTTTAAAGATTTGTCTAGTTTTGATGTAACCTTTTATGTTTTAAGGAAATGTTAGAACTTTGGCTAAGATCCATGCGATTCTTAGATGGAATAGGTTCATGGGACTCTCAGCAAAGTGCATGCAAAGTTTGACTTCAATTGATCATGGATTTTGAAGTGTGCATCAAAAGTGGTTTTGACTTGAGCTAATTTTTTATTCTGGGAAAAAGAGAGCAGTCAGACCGCTTCTAGAACCGATCAGGCCAGCCACCAGTTAGACCGCCGGTGTGACAGATCAGACCACCCATCGATCAGACTGCACCTCCAGTGGCGGTTAGACCGGATAGGTGCTGATTTTATAAGGCTTTATTTGTTTTGGATTGTGATTTAGAGTTAAGCTATAAATATGATCTTCTTATCTATCTAGATCTAGAACAAAGATTTATACATAGAAAAAAGGGTTTTGTTAAAAATTATTTGAATATTTTCTTCCTAACTATCATCCAGATTTAAGATTGTTGGATTAGAGATCTAATGGCTATGAATTCTCCCCCTCCTCCCCCTTGAATTCTACTCCCTCCTTCTTGAAAAAAATTTCCCCCTTCATAAACAAAGGGTTCCTTAATCTCTAATCAAAGAGTCACAAATTTAGATGATAGTCACAAATTCCCGCGCCGCCGACTAGGCGACCTCCGCCACCGCCGATGCCGTTGTGGGGGTGCGGCATTTGAGGTGGTCAAGGATAAGTAAGCCTCTCTCTCTCCCCCTGTTTTCTTTTTCCTTTTTGAGAGAGCAATGTTTACTCGTTGCTGCCTTCTTGTTCTTCTTCTTCTGATTTGAGGCCTCTCTGTATCAGATCTGTGAGTCCTGTTGTGCATTTGGTTGTGGGGGATGCGGCATTTGAGGTGGGCAGGCAGGGATGAGTAAGGAGGAAGCCCTCAAGATACAAGTGAGCTTTTGCTTCTTCTCAACCGTTTGTGCAGACATTCCATACTATACTTGTTTTTGCTGCCATTTTCGTTTCACCTGTGTTTCCTTCCATGGCTCCTGCTATGTTTTTTGAAACCTCTTTGTTTTGCTATTTTGGTAAATCTGTGCTCTCTGTTTCTCCCAAATTCCTAGACTTGTGTGCTGAAAGTGAATATCCACTGTGATGGGTGCCAGAAGAAGGTCAAGAAGATCCTCCACAAGATTGAAGGTGAAAAAGAAAGATTTTTTAAGGGTAAATTGCTTGAGTTTTATTCTTTTTTCTTTGCTCATTTTTGTTCTTTTTTTCCTAAGGGAAATACGTTGTATTGATCTGCAGGTGTGTACCAGGACAGGATAGACGTGGAGCAGGGGAAGGTGACGGTGTCCGGCACGGTGGATGTGGCCACCATTATCAAGAAGCTGAACAAGGCCGGCAAGCCGGCCGAGCTCTGGGGCTCCAAGGCTGGCATGGCGAACCAGTTTCAAAAGCTCCACCTTGACGGCGGTGGCAAGGGCCAGGCCAAGGACGCCAGCGGCGAGGGCCAGAAGGGCGGAGGGGGCGGGGGTGGTGGAGGTGGCAGCAAAGACGCAAAGATGGTGTTGCCGCAGCAGCTTCAGCAGATGCAGATGAAGGGACTGAAGCTGCCGCCGCAGTTCATGGATGCAAAGACGTCGTTCGCTGTGGCCGCGCCGATGAAGGACACTAAGTCCGTGAAGTTCAACCTCCCTGAGGACGACGTCGGGGACGACGGTGGCAGCGAGTTCGATGACGACTTCGACGACTTCGATGACGACGATGAAGGCCTCGACGTTGGCTTTTATGTTGATCCCAAGATGATGATGAAGCCCATGGCCATGCCACCAAACACCTGTGGGGGCGACAAGAAGGGTGGCAACGGCATCGGCAATGGTGGCAAGAAGGGCGGCGGAGGCAACGAGATCCCTGTGCAGATCAAGGGGATAGCCAACAACGGCGACGGCGGGAAGAAAGACGCAGGTGGCAAGCAGAACCAAGGTGGCGGTGGCGGTAGAAACGGAGGCGGTGGGCAGCCGAACAACGCCAAGGGAGGAGCCCCAAGCGGCGGGAACCACCCAGGTCAGGGGAAGAAGGGCGGTGGCGGCCCCACCGTCGGTGTCGGTGGCCCGATGGCCGGCATGACGCAGCAGCAGGCCATGATGAGGCGTAACATGATGGGCGGTGCCGGTTTCCCCGGTATGGGCCCGATGGGTGGGCCTATGGGCCACCCCCACACGGGGAGCGTGCAGGGTGGTGACGGTGTCGTGCCGTCGGCGGGGTTCTACCAGGGGGGGGGGGGGGCGGCGGCGGCAGCAGCATGCCATCTGGGCCAGAGATTCTGCAGGTTACCGCGGCGGCCAGGAACCCCATGGCGCAGCAGCAGTACATGGCATTGATGCAGCAGCAGCAGCAGATGATGATGAATGGGCATGGCCACGCTTATGGTCTTGGCCACCATAGCCATGGTGGTGCCGGCGTGGCGGGTTACCCACCGATGGGCTACGGGTACGGCCGGCCGCCGATGTCGCATCCGTACCCAATGCCGCCGCACCCGCATGCCGAACCTTACAGCTACTTCAGTGACGAGAACCCCAACAGCTGCTCGATGATGTGAGGCGAGATGCTGCCTGCAAATGCAGTGGCTGGTTGCTTTCTCACCAGCTGCTTTGATCAAAGTAAACCAACCAACCAACCGGAAGGAACTCCTCCTGAGGTCACAGGTGATCGTCGTCATCATCTTGGTTGAAAGACCCTGGATCAGAATACATGGGGAATGAGTCCATCTAGCTCTCTCCTTTCCTTTTCTTTTCTCTTTTTTTTAACTTTTATTTTCCTCTGTGTTGTGCATGACTGGTGCTGCAGCTAGCACTTTTTACATGCTACTCCAGTAGTTGAATGTCGTAAACTTAGTGCCTTTAGCTTTCTGCCTGCCTTCCCTTATATGACACTCCATGCCATGGTGAAGGTGGTGATGATAAATTAATTGTGGGAGCAATGAAATGAAGCAGGGGATGAATGATCATGATGATGGTTATGGTGATGGTGGTGGCCCATGTGAGTAGGGACTGAGTTCTTGGATGAATGAATCAAATATCGATAAGTCTGCTTTAAAATCTATATCGATAAGTCGCTTTGAAAAAGAGATGAAAAATTTATTCTGTTTATTTGTTCTATGAAAATCATAAACTACAAGCTAAAAAAAGAACTATTGTTCCGTTCATATTTATTTTTGCTTTTGATTTTTACTTAGAAAAGATAAAAATCAATATAAACATCTGAATTATTGAAATAATTTTTCTATTCCTCTGGCTATTATATGGCTTTAGAAATAAGATAGCTGTACATCACATATTTTACCCCTTTTGCTCTTATGACGTGTAGCTGTCTCTTTTTACTTTCTCGCTCGCTTATGTAAAAACGCCCAACTGTACGGTTCTTTTTCCTGCATGCATTCGCAGTATTTCTCTCTCTTTTTCTTTCTGAAATGGCACTTGCGCTATTGATGGGGGTATGAATAGATAAGACAGGGCTGTCCCTAGCAGCCGCATTCAGGTTGGCTTACACCAAAATTGCACATATCAATACTATGACCCCAGCAACACCACTGCATGGCCCCTCCCATCGACTGATTCCAGTCCAATTACCGCTGTGAAAAAGCCATGCGCAAATCAGAGTAGCAAGCTCCAGAGTTTGGCATGTATCCACTGCAAACCCTTGAATCTTCTTTATCTGAATGGATCCTAGTAGTATAGCTTTACATGTTTGCAGTTCAGTCGCATGGTATTTGTATATTCGATGCTTTAAGATTCAGCACAATCCTAAGTGGGGGCCAAGCGATGGAACCAAATGGAACGCTGAAAGTATGCTTCTACTTGGGCATGGCACAACTCAGAAAAGCATGTATTGGTCAAAGAAATATATGAACCGTGAGTTCCGGGCCATGTCTTGGGGACGCACTGCACTGAATCATTGCAGAGGAGCTGCTGTTGTTTGCTTCGAAGTGATCTTTAGCTAAGTGTGTGTTAGGAATAGATGGAATAGCTGTCTGTACTCTGTAGAGCTGAGTACTTAGCTTTGTTGCGGCAGGAATTATAGCTGGTGCGCTGTGCCGCAACTATGGCGGCTTTAACCGTAGGGCCCGATCACTGTAATAATCCTGCCGTGCCTCAACCTGAACAATGTGTTCCTAGTTTTCTCAGCAGTCAAGGAGTCGAGCCCGGTGTAGCGCCATCAAAATCCACGGCTCCGACTTCTTCAACCTCGCATGTGCATGAGCATGACGGACAGAACGTCCGGAGGACCACCGGCGGGACATCAACCGGAGAGCACGGAGGAGGCCTTCGGCAGGCTTAGCTGCGGTTCCTCAACGGTGATTTGCCGTCGATGCCGTTTGGTCTCGACTGAGCTCGCCACTGAATTCATCTTGTTGTTTGCTGGCGTTGCTAATGCCTCAAGGTGTTTAGACTTCACCTCTGTTCGAATTGGTTTTTGCCATTGCCACTATCTTTCTTTTAGAGAAATCAGAAGTTAATATAAATATCTGTTTTTTCAAAATGGTTTCTCCACTTCTCTCACTTTCGTTTCTGTAGGACCGAAATGGCGACAGAGGGGGGGTGAATGTCGCTCGCTTAAAAACGCACCCGAGAAATCGAACACTGATTTCTCACCAGATGCAAAACAACGCAGCTCACAGAAAACTTAAAATTAATTTCTCTGAATTTTGGAACGCAAGCGACACCAAAAAATTCACCATAAATCAGAGATCATCCAGTAAAAATTTCAACTGAAAATATCGCTGTTTGATCTGCATGCAAAATTGTCAAAGACAGCACCAAAAAGAAAATAAAAAGCTATCTCTTGCCATTGGGACTTGCTGGATGCAAAAAGAGCTTAATGCATGGCCGTAGCTTCCAATTGAGTAAAAAAAACAGTAAAAGACTTAATGATTAACGAGTACTACTTGGCTGCCAACTAAAAACAAGAGACTAGAGATAGTAAGCTGCCGACAGAAGGAAAAAGGCTGAGCACTGCAGACTGAGAGGAGGAAGAGAGAAATAAAAACTGCAGACAGAGAACTGGACTTCAGACACCTGAGAAACCGAAACGAAAAACTTCAGACCAACTTAATCCAAGAGAAAGGAAGAAGATTAGCTTCTCTCTTGAGGCCAAAAGAAGGAGGCAAGGAACCAAATAGCATTGGGAACAAAAGATATCAGAAATTTCACCAAGAGAACCACAAATTGAGATTTTGACAAAAACCGAACCTCTTGCAAGAACTGAACCAAAACTCAAATTACTCCCCAACCATTGATCCTTTGGCCATGAAACTTTGAGGATATGTTAGCAATAGCCATGAGATAATCCAGGTCAAATTTCATACCATCTCGTTGAGGGAAACAAAATTTTGCTCAAACCCTAGAATGAGAAAAGCATGAACAGAGGAGCACAAAAGAGTAAAACTGAAATTAAACTTGGTTTGCTCTTTGGATCAACTAGCCAAATGGCTTTTGAGCATCAACCATGTCATAGCAATCCATTTTGGCACTCTCCAGCAAGCAAAAACTCAAGACAACGAAAATCAAGAAATCTTGCAAAGAGGGAAAATAAGAACAGAGGCTACGAACTTGAAACCAAAACTTCAGATTTTCATTTCTTGGATCACAATGAATACAGAGGAGTCCCGATACCCCGACTTGATACAAAAGGAAAGATTACAATCTCTCAATCCCTCTCCAACCTCTCAATCCTCACCCATGGATGCTTGGAGGGGATGAACACTACACAGACTCTCACCTAGAAACCATCGAAGGGGACAACAGAGGGAGCACTCTCTGCCTCTCCACCCACTAAAGCCTAAAGCATAACCACTTGCCAAAGACTCTTTTGACTCCAATGAAACCCTAACAACCCTTGGAGTGCTCAAGTGGGCATGCAGCCCCTCAATCCTATTTATAGCCTTGGCTAACGGGTCTCCGCCCCGTTACGCCTGCTAAATCCAACGGCGCCCGCTCCCGCTTGTGCAGCCTCGCGAATTTCCCGATTCGCCCCTCCTGCACCTTCCGGGAAGCTTCCGCGCTCCTTGCCTCGCACGCCTCGCAACCACCTCGAGTCTACGTCGTCTTCGACACATCCCGACCGTTCTGACCTCAGCGCCACCTGCGCCTAGTCCGGTCCACGTGTCTCGCCACGACTCCACCCGATGTCCTGCAGTCACACAGACAAGAAAACACGTCAAATAGCACCGCTCGACACATGAAAGCGTAAATACCATCACACTTACCACAGACGAAGTCCAAACCTGTCAAATCAAAGAATCAGCGTCCTAATCCCATATGACCAAGTTTGACCACAGTCCGACCGAGCCCGTTGCACACGCAACGTCAGGGTCCGAACCACCCAAACCAAACTCGACTGACCTAAACAACTGTCAATTACTCATCACTCACATGTGGTCACCTCCACATGGTTCATCAATCTCCCCCTTGATGAGTGTATTGACAAACTCGAAAAAGCGCAAAGTTGAGTTTGAGTTTGAAAAATCCAACATGGTCCAAAAATAGGAAAAAGAAGCTAATGACCATGTCGACAGAAGGAACCACTAGAGCAACAGCTGAAAGAGCAAATTGATCTCCAAAGCTCTAAAGTGTTCCCAAAAGACTTTTTCTGCTCTATTCTCCCCCTTTTGGCAATAAACACATCAAGAATGCAAAGGCGAGAATATGATCACAAGAATGGATGAAATATGGCTGAAGTTTGATTACTTCTAAGCATTTTGAAGCATGAGAATTATCCATAATGACCATAATGAGATACACCAAGCCAGAACTCTATAAGAAGCTATCTAGATCATGACATGACATGTATAAGCTAGCTAGAACACATAGATGACAATCTGAAATATAGTACATTTAAGTGAGAATGTCAAGTCATCAAGAAGTAAAGTCTAACTAGAGATATCCAAGGATGATGCCGGCCATGTCAAGTAAGCTAAGCGGAACCAAGAAGCTAATATTGAGACCAACTAGAGTGCTATGCTCAAGAATGAAACATTGGCGCAAGTATTTGGTTCTTTTTGTAGCTTAGGCAAATTGAGCACATAAGACATTGTTTTTTTTAAAGCTCATGGTCGTTTCTAACCCAAATTTTGTTTATGTGCTAGATCTCAAGCCTTATGCGACTATTCCAAGCAATAAGCTTAAGAAGATAGTCTAGGTCATCCAAAACTCCCCTGAGTTCATGCCTAGTGTAATGGCAAGCCGTCTCATGAGAAAGAATTGGTGAAATCAGTTTTTTCGCACAAAAGAGATTTTTTTTGTGTGCTAGATCTCAAGCCTTATGTGACTACTCCAAGCGAGAAGCTTAAGAAGATAGTCTAGGTCATCCAAAACTCCCCCTGAGTTCATGCCTAGTGCAATGGCAAGCCGTCTCATGAGAAAGAATTGGTGAAATCAGTTTTTTCGCACAAAAGAGTTTTTTTTGTGTGCTACCTCATGCTACATCAAGAGACTAAAATAGCTCAATCTAAGGCTCAATAAAAGATTCAACACTTAGCTAAGCCTAGTTGACATGGCATGAATCATAAAGAGATAGCTCCAGAAAGACCAAACTCAAATGCTAACATGACAAGTTTTACTTCAAGTTGGGCAATTTTAATTAACTTATCATGGTAAAAGCTAGTCTACACATATGAAGTCATGATCAATCTAGCATATAAAGCACAAATCATGGCAAGGTGTACAGCATTGAAAACGTGTCAAAATAGGATAATATTCAGGACTCAATGAAGTTATTTTACAATGCGAGATGCAAGAAAATCCAGCTCCCCCTCAACAAGAGATACAACTTTAAGTTCAAGTTAAGTTATGTCAAGTTTAAGCTCCAGAAGCTCCCTAATGAACTTCCCTTGAACCAAAGCAATACGAATCGAGAAACTGGCAAAGAAAACAGCAAACGGGTAGTCCTTAAAGCATAGATAAGATATTGAGACAACAATGGCTCAGACTGACTCTCATCTACCCCATATGACTCCAGGACTATTAGCTGACCGTAAAACACACGCTAGAGAGCAAACACGTACCCTGTCTACCCGAGGGTGGCCCGACCCTCGCTAGAACCTACAAGAAGTGAGTGAGCTCAATCTAGTGAGATAAGAAACAGTTAATAAGAAGCAACCTGGAAGCACAAGATAAGAGCAGAAGTCTAAGCAACTAGACAAGAGAAGCACTCTAATCTATGCCAGGAGGACTAATCCCAATGCACCCAAAATGCAATGCAACAACAAGGAGTAAGAGCATAATTAATATAGTAAAGCAGTAAAGTCCAAAGCTCCCCCTCACTACAGTCCATAAGGACAAACCACCCCAAGCTCTCCCCGCAGAGCTGAAAACCTCGAACTATCCAATGGCTTGGTGAAGATGTCAGCCAACTGGTGGTCACTCTCCACAAACTGGAGCACTATATCGCCCTTCTCTACATGGTCTCTCAGGAAATGGAAGCGAATGTCAATGTGCTTGGTCCGGGAGTGCTGTACTGGGTTCCTAGCAATGTTAATCGCAGAAGTGTTATCACAAAAGAGTGGAACACTGTCGATAACTAACCCAAAGTCTCGCAGGGTCGAGACCATCCAAAGCACCTGGCTGCAGCAACTGGCGGCAGCTACGTACTCGGCCTCTGCGGTAGACTGTGCAACACCGGATTGCTTCCTTGAAGACCAGGAAACAAGAGAAGTGCCAATAAATTGGCAGGTGCCAGAAGTGCTCTTCCTATCTATCCTACAGCCAGCGAAGTCTGCATCCGAGAAAGCTCTCAAGGAAAGACAGGATGATGAAGAGTACCAGATACCATAGTCAATGGTAGCTCGCAGGTACCGAAAGATGCGCTTCACCGCCTGGCGGTGAGAAACGCGAGGAGAAGCCTGAAAACGAGCGCACAGACACACAGAAAAATGTATGTCTGGTCTCGATGCAGTGAGGTACAAGAGGGAGCCAATCATGCTGCGATACTCCTTCTGATCAACTGGCTCGCCATCCTCATCTGGGTCAAGATAGGCTGTAGAAGCCATGGGAGTCGACACAGGCTTACCATCACTCATGTCGAAGCGTTTCAGGAGGTCACGAGTGTACTTGCCTTGATGCAAGAAAGTACCCTCCCGAGTCTGCTTGATTTGGAAGCCAAGAAAGAATGTCAACTCACCCATCATGCTCATCTCAAACTCGGTGCTCATGACATCCGAGAACTGTGAAACCAGAGCATGGGAAGAGCCGCCAAAGATGATGTCATCGACATAGATTTGGACGAGCAGAAGGTCATTGCCATGACGGCGGATGAACAAGGTCTTGTCTACTTTACCCATGTCAAACCCATGACTCAACAAGTAGGACTTAAGCCTCTCATACCAAGCTCTGGGGGCCTGCTTAAGTCCATACAACGCTTTGGAAAGCTTGAAGACATGGTGTGGGTATTTGGGGTTCTCGAAACCTGGAGGCTGTCTGACGTAAACTTCTTCCTCAATGACTCCATTAAGGAAGGCACTCTTGACATCCATCTGGTAGAGCTTGAAACCCTTAGAAGCTGCAAAGGCAAGCAGGATTCTAATGGCCTCAAGTCGAGCTACAGGGGCAAAGGTCTCCTCGAAGTCTAGGCCCTCAACCTGGGAAAACCCCTGAGCTACCAGTCTAGCCTTGTTTCGAATAACCACTCCATCCTCGCTCTGCTTGTTCTTGAACACCCACTTAGTCCCAATAATATTGTGACCTCGCGGGGGCTCGACAAGCGACCAGACCTTGTTCCTCTCGAAATTTTCTAACTCCTCATGCATGGCATTGACCCAAGACTCATCGGAAAGAGCATGAGAAATATCCTTGGGCTCAAAGGAGGCAATGAAAGCAGAGTGAAGACAGAATTGAGATAAGCCAGATTTTGAGCGAGTAACACGCTCGAACAGGTCTCCAATCATCTGCTCAGAAGGATGCCTTTTCTGGATATGTCGGGGAGGTCCAGGATGAGATGAAGAAGTGGCCTCTACCTCGTGAGCTGACGAGGTAGGAACAGAGCCAGTAGCTCCAGAGGAAGCAGAAGGCATGGGCTGATCACCTGGAGGTGCGGTAGAAGACGGCACCTCAAGGGGTGGATAAGGGACTGGATCGGGTAGACAACCCTCATCTCCATCGTCCTCGTCATCCACGAAGATGGTCTCGGACTGCTCTAAAGAACCTGAGATATCAGGCCTAGTCCCCGGACTGGCCTCGTCAAAGGTCACCTCACAGGTCTCTACCATTTTACTAGACTCGCAGTTCCAGACCCTATAAGCCCGCGAAGAAGGCGAGTAACCTAGAAAGATCCCATCACAAGAACGTGACTCGAACTTATCTAGGTTCCCGGACTTCAGAATAAAGCACTTGCAACCAAACACACGAAAATGAGAGACGCTGGGCTTTCGCCCGTATCTCAACTCATAAGAAGTGCGGTGCAAGTGTGCCCGAAGAAAAACTCGATTCGAAACATGGCACGCGGTCGCAATAGCCTCGGCCCAAAACTTCCTAGGTGTAGAGTACTCATCGAGCATCGTCCTGGCCATCTCGACCAAGGTACGGTTCTTCCTCTCCACGACGCCATTCTGCTGTGGGACGTGCAGAGAAGAGAACTGGTGCTCTACACCTGTCTCACCACAGAAACTCTCAAAGTAGGAATTCTTGAACTCCGTGCCATTGTCACTGCGGATCGCTCGTAAGGCACCTGGGAGCTCAACAGAAAGCCTACTGAAAAGACCTCGGAAATGCGAAAACGTCTCATCCTTCGAGGCTAAGAAAAACACCCAAGAATACCTCGAGAAGTCATCGACCACAACAAGAACATACCACTTCCCCCCTGCTGACTGCACTCGAGCTGGTCCAACTGTGTCCATGTGGAGCAGCTGTCCCGGTGCATCGGTCATAGTAACTGTGACCGGAGGATGAGAAGCGGCAACCATCTTTCCGTGCCGGCATGGAGAGCAAACAAGATCTTTGACCATCTTGAGTTTAGGCAGACCACGAATGAGATCGTGGCCGCTAACTCGGGTCAAATGGTCAAATCCAATATGACCAAGTCTCCTATGCCAGAAAGAGAGGTCGCGGGACTCTGAAGCAACTAAACACCTGAGAGGATCACCAGAAGACTCAGAAAAATCAGCACGAAAGATCCTCCCATAACGAGAAATCCCGCAGACCAGACTACCCGAAGAATCAAGAATTTTACAAGCATTTTTCTTGAAACTCACCTCGAAACCGTCATCGGTAAGCTGAGAAACGGAAAGCAAATTGTACTGCAGCTTACTAACCAAGGCAACATCCTTAAGAATAAAAGAAGCATTAACATGCACAGTACCTTTGGCGATGACACGTCCAGATGAAGCGTCTCCGAAGGTGATCGTCTCATCACCTGGAGCGCGGGCAAGGGAAGAAAACCAACGGGAGTCTCCGGTCATGTGTCGTGAACACCCGGAGTCTACAAGCCAAACCTTTCCCTTCCCTGCCCGGCGAACCTGAGTCAAACAGAGAGTAAAGTCTCAGTACTGGGGTAAATCAAGAGTGATTTTGGCACCCAATACTGAACAACACGTCGAGCAGATGAAGTAGTCAAGCACGACTGACCTCTATCTACCCTACGCTCTCTGTCACTCACAGCAGAAGGTCTGTGAGCAGACCTGAAGCTGTTGCGGGGTCCGACTGCTACGGGAGAGCGAGTCGGAACACCGGCAACACGCTAAACACGCCGCGGGTAACTGTCTCGACGGGGGAAACGAGATGTACCCTCAGAACGGCGGAAGTCATGAGCAGGAGCAGCATGAGGACGAAAAACAGAAGACTCAGAAAAACCAAGTCCTCGATGCTGCCCAAACCCATCAACAGCAGTAAACCTAGACCTCATGCTGGTCCTAGGTGCACTCAGGATCTGGGGCTGACCCTGAATACGCTTAGGAGACTCAACACGGTCTCTACGCGCGATCTTGGCGCGCCTGAAGCATCGATCAACCGTGTGTCCATCCTTCTGACAGAAGGTGCAGTGATACTTCATCCTCTGAGAGGTAGAAGTAGCACGGTCAGGCTTCGCCTTCTGAGAGGCCGAAGCAGCAGGTGCAATCACCTTGCTGTCAGAAATCCCCTGGACATAGCCCGCTGACTTAAATTGGACTTTCTCGGTCCTGGGCTCGGTCTCGATCACACCTGGTGCTATGGGTCTGAGCACAGCAGGTGGATGCTTCCTCATATCCTCATAATAGTCATATCCTAGACCCTGATTAAATCTGCAAATCTTGGACTGGTCTAGAATAAGATTAAGCTTCTTCTTGCCGCCTACAAATCTCTCAAGAGTGTTCATAAGGTACTGACACTCCCGAAAGAGAGAGGTGCAAGAAGAGCAGGGGGAAGAGGGAACAGCAGGAGGTAAGGGAGCAGAAGAAGAACCAACAGTAGAGGAAAGAATGGCTTGTGCACGCACAGCCGACTCTGAGGGGACAGTCCTACTACTAGCAGGTTGGTTCGCGTCTCTAAGCGTCTCATCCTTACCCTGGGGCTTCTCCCCCACACCATCAATCACATCACAACCAGATTGTGGCTTCTCTAGTAAGTCCTTAGTTAGCTTCACACATTTGTCATTCAAAGCAACGAGTTCAAGTTTTAGTTTATCACAACTAATGCATGGTGAGCTAACAGGATCCTTAGTCGCATACTGAGCTATTTTCTTGTTGTTGTCAATCATTTCTTGAAACTGTTTTGAGACAGATTCAAGTTCAGCAGTTAACTTTGGACAATTCAAACATGAATCAATAGGCTCAAGTAAAGAAGCACTCAACTCAGCAATCTTGTGATCTGCCCGTTTTAGGTTCATCTTCAAGTTATTGCAATTTTCACAAGACTCGGGCAGATCAAGGAGCATGGCATAAGGTCCTCTAGCAGCAATGTCCTTATCCTCACATGAGGTGGGAGAAGTAGTCTCATCAGTAGTAAGTAGGGTAACAGCCATCCTACTCAACTCTAACTCAGCAAGCAGACTAACATTCTCCACCTTAACAATATCAAGCTCGGAGGACACACTATCATGAGAGGTCCTTAATTTCTCCATGTCATCAAGCAAGGCACAGCATGTATCACAGTCGTCACGGGAGGGAGCAGATGTAAGTGAAGTAATCTCCCGTGACAGTCTATCTACTTCCTTCTCTAACTCGGTACACCTAGACCTAGCTCTAGCATGAAATCCACCTAGCTTAAGAAAAGCATCATTTAGCTGGTCATAAGAAGGGAGTACCTCATCCGAGTCGGAGTACAGCTCGCTGTCGCTGAGTTCGCCCTCGAGGGCCATGAAGCACATGCCGGAGAAGTCGTTGCCGCCATCCTTGGGCTCTTGGTCACCCGTCCCGTCGTCGTCGCTCCATCCCTCCACCTCGCTGAGGTCGAGGTCGTCGAAGGCGGTGAGGACGCGGTGGAAGAGCTTCTTGGCCTTCCCGAAGTTGCGGAACTTCTTCTTTCCCGGCGTCGGAGCTGGAGGCTTCTTGTTGCGGTTCTTGTCGGTGTAGTCGATCTTGCTCGAACCGCCGTAGTCGTTCTTGCCCTTCTCCAGCTTGGGGCAGTTTGCCCGAATGTGGTTGGGGCCACCACACTCGAAGCAAATCACGGGTCCTCCTCTCTTTCTGTCTCTCCTACCCTTGTAGGCATGTGAAAACCTTCGGGCTAGGAGGGCCAGCTGATCATCCGCAAGCTGCTCTAACTGATCATCAGTTATGTCACAGAGAGCAGCGAGGGAAAAACCGCAAGAAGAATCAGAAGAGAGACCAGAAGCAGAACTGGGATCGGTGACCAAAGCCATCGACTGTGACTTCGACCGACGAGAGACAACGTCAATCTCGTGAGTCTTGAGGCGTGAGTACAGCGCGTCAAGAGTCAGGGTCGAGAGGTCTGTCGTGTCTTTGATGGTGGTCACTTTCATCTCCCACACGCGCAGATCGAGTGCCGCGAGCATCTGACGAGCGTTGTCCGAGTCGGGGTATGTGAGACCGACCGCTCGGAGGTTGCTCAAGATTTTGTGAAATCGCGAAAAGCACTCGTCCAGGGACTCACCAGCAAGCATCTCGAATTTGTTGTATTCGCGCTTGAACTGGTCCTGTCGAACCGTCTTGATCTGGGTGGTGCCCTCATGGTATGCGTCGAGGGTCACCCAGATGTCGTAGGCGGACGACAGGTGAGATATACGGTCAAACTCGCTACGACTCAACCCCTGGATGATGATGTTCCTTGCCTTTGCATTCGCCTCAACATCAGCCATGTTCCCGGCATTGATGTTCTCATCGGCAGGAACAACGAATCGTACCTTGACCTTCCGCCAGATGGCATACCCCTGGGCCTGGATGTATGTCTCCATTCGGCTCTTCCAGAAGGGGTAATCGATGCCATCGAACACGGGCGGCTTGGTCGAGTACTTGTCCGTCGCCATGGCTCTTGAGACCGGTTAAGATCTATGAATTAGAGCTAACCGGCTCTGATACCAATTGTAGGACCGAAATGGCGACAGAGGGGGGGTGAATGTCGCTCGCTTAAAAACGCCCCCGAGAAATCGAACACTGATTTCTCACCAGATGCAAAACAACGCAGCTCACAGAAAACTTAAAATTAATTTCTCTGAATTTTGGAACGCAAGCGACACCAAAAAATTCACCATAAATCAGAGATCATCCAGTAAAAATTTCAACTGAAAATATCGCTGTTTGATCTGCATGCAAAATTGTCAAAGACAGCACCAAAAAGAAAATAAAAAGCTATCTCTTGCCATTGGGACTTGCTGGATGCAAAAAGAGCTTAATGCATGGCCGTAGCTTCCAATTGAGTAAAAAAAACAGTAGAAGACTTAATGATTAACGAGTACTACTTGGCTGCCAACTAAAAACAAGAGACTAGAGATAGTAAGCTGCCGACAGAAGGAAAAAGGCTGAGCACTGCAGACTGAGAGGAGGAAGAGAGAAATAAAAACTGCAGACAGAGAACTGGACTTCAGACACCTGAGAAACCGAAACGAAAAACTTCAGACCAACTTAATCCAAGAGAAAGGAAGAAGATTAGCTTCTCTCTTGAGGCCAAAAGAAGGAGGCAAGGAACCAAATAGCATTGGGAACAAAAGATATCAGAAATTTCACCAAGAGAACCACAAATTGAGATTTTGACAAAAACCGAACCTCTTGCAAGAACTGAACCAAAACTCAAATTACTCCCCAACCATTGATCCTTTGGCCATGAAACTTTGAGGATATGTTAGCAATAGCCATGAGATAATCCAGGTCAAATTTCATACCATCTCGTTGAGGGAAACAAAATTTTGCTCAAACCCTAGAATGAGAAAAGCATGAACAGAGGAGCACAAAAGAGTAAAACTGAAATTAAACTTGGTTTGCTCTTTGGATCAACTAGCCAAATGGCTTTTGAGCATCACCCATGTCATAGCAATCCATTTTGGCACTCTCCAGCAAGCAAAAACTCAAGACAACGAAAATCAAGAAATCTTGCAAAGAGGGAAAATAAGAACAGAGGCTACGAACTTGAAACCAAAACTTCAGATTTTCATTTCTTGGATCACAATGAATACAGAGGAGTCCCGATACCCCGACTTGATACAAAAGGAAAGATTACAATCTCTCAATCCCTCTCCAACCTCTCAATCCTCACCCATGGATGCTTGGAGGGGATGAACACTACACAGACTCTCACCTAGAAACCATCGAAGGGGACAACAGAGGGAGCACTCTCTGCCTCTCCACCCACTAAAGCCTAAAGCATAACCACTTGCCAAAGACTCTTTTGACTCCAATGAAACCCTAACAACCCTTGGAGTGCTCAAGTGGGCATGCAGCCCCTCAATCCTATTTATAGCCTTGGCTAACGGGTCTCCGCCCCGTTACGCCTGCTAAATCCAACGGCGCCCGCTCCCGCTTGTGCAGCCTCGCGAATTTCCCGATTCGCCCCTCCTGCACCTTCCGGGAAGCTTCCGCGCTCCTTGCCTCGCACGCCTCGCAACCACCTCGAGTCTACGTCGTCTTCGACACATCCCGACCGTTCTGACCTCAGCGCCACCTGCGCCTAGTTCGGTCCACGTGTCTCGCCACGACTCCACCCGATGTCCTGCAGTCACACAGACAAGAAAACACGTCAAATAGCACCGCTCGACACATGAAAGCGTAAATACCATCACACTTACCACAGACGAAGTTTGACCACAGTCCGACCAAGCCCGTTGCACCACGCAACGTCAGGGTCCGAACCACCCAAACCAAACTCGACTGACCTAAACAACTGTCAATTACTCATCACTCACATGTGGTCACCTCCACATGGTTCATCAGTTTCGCTCCGAGGATAAATCAAGGTTACGGGCGCATCATGTGCTCTATTCCTCTCTCCCGTTTCACGCACACATCTCTCCATCACTTTTTGCACTGGTCGTTCATTTTTTCTAAAAACTAATTCTTTCAGCCGCTACTATTTATTTTCAGCCAAAAATCATCGACAAGCAAAACTGTGGTTTGTAATCTATGTTATGTTGAATGAATGAAAATAGCATCCGGGCCTTTGTTCCTACAAAAAAAAGGAGTTCTTGAACGGAATCAAGGATTGTTTTCTGAGAAGATAGGCTGGTACGTTGGGTTCCGTTGATTCTTTTATTTATTTATTTTTGAAGGCGGCAAGGCCTAACTAGTTGATTACTAATTTGAAGTTGATTGAAAGAAGCATGAGTCTGTCCAAGAGAGCTTGCCAAAAAAGCAGGTTAGTTTGTACTGTCACCGATTTATATGTTCTTTTAATCCTTGTAGTCAGATTGCCTACCTCGTGGTGCCCGAAAGATGCGATCATTCTGCTAGCTACTCGAAGAATTTAGAGGGCAAAGGAAGAATTTTACAGTAGAAAAGCATGGAGTGTTTGGCTGCTGGACTGGAAACGGAGTAGCAAGCTAGGAATTTGAGGAGCGGGAAAGCAGGGGACTAGGCTCACATGCCATCTGCCTCGGGTGGCCCCCTCGCCTGCAATCTTGCTGCTGCCCCATCCCTCGGTCGCCTGCTCTCCCCTTCAGTCCCTCTCCCTGCCTGCCTGCGTGTGTGCATGCATAGCTCACTGCAGTACCGCACTGCATTGCACTGTGCCGTACCTATGTTAAAACTAACCTTGACTCGTGCTAATTATATTGGATGTGATTGAAACTACAGTCGAAGGCTTGGTCGAAACTGCAGTCGAAGGTGTGATCAACACTACAGTCGAAGGTGTGGTCGAAGCTACAGTTAAAAGTGTAGTTGAAGCTAGGCGTCCGAATAGTAACGGCTAAGACAATGGGTTAGTCGAGTCTTTCGGGTAGTACGTGATGTGCGCAAGTCATGGAGTCATGGTGCGTAGTGTGCGCAAGTCATGGAGTGATGTCCTGTGAAACCAGGTCACGGAGCGTCTATTTATATCTTTGTAATCAGTCTGTTGAAAAGAGCGGTAAATAATAGAGAAAAGTGAAAATGACGCAAGTCGAGTCCACGTCGGAAAATTACTCTACTGTTCATCGTTTTCCCCATGTAGTGTGCATTCACACGTAAATCGAGTGTGATTCCTAGTTTGAGTTCTAACAATTGGTATACGACGCAAGTTAAGTTCACATCGAAAAATTACTCTATTGTTCATCGTTTTTCCCGTATAGTGTGCGTCAATGGGTAAATCGAGTGTGATTTCTAGGTTGAATTTTAACAATTGGTATCAGAGCTCAGGTGCGAGGAGAAACTGCCTGGTGATGGTGTGCGCAGCGGCGCGCTTTAGGCGGAGGTGCACATGTGTTGGCGATGAGTTGGCTGCAGCACCGTGCGCTTGGGTGCACAATGGCAAAGGTCCACACGGTCATGGAGAGGCCAGCGCGGTGTGCCAGAATCGCACGTGGCATGCACGCTGGCGGCAGCGTGATCGCCATGGTGTGGCGACGACGAGCGCACCAGTGTCAGATTCCATGCAAGGTGGGCGACACTGGTGGGCTGCAAGGCGTGAGTAGCATCGGCGGCGAACGACATTCTTCCACTATCAGCAGTGCCTGGTGTAAGGTGTCGTGAACATGGCGATGTCTAAAGTGGCGGCGGAATCATCGAAGTGTGTGTTTGAGTCATTTTGCGTATATGGCACAATAGAAGTGTTGCATGTGTCATTGAGTTGTTTGTGCACGTAGGAGGTGTGTTACATATGTGTCACAGTCATGTCATGGTCGTGCACGTAGGTGAGTCCGTGCATGATGCATGCGTGTGAGTTCTTATAGTTGTGTCCAAGTACTCATATGTGTGAGCTCTGATGAGAGTCTCCTTCGCCGTCAAGAAGTGTCACTGGTGAAAGACAATTGGAGCTGAGTAAGAGATAGAAGTGGTCGGCGAGGTGTGTCACCGGCGGTGAAGATGTGAAGTACATCAGTAAGTTGTGTTGCCGGTGGCATGGTTAGCAAGAAGAAGGCAAAACTCCTTGGAGACGCGTCAGGAGATCGGACCTCATCTTGTGAAGTTTAACAAGTCAAGATTAAGGGGGGAGATTGTTGGAACTAATCTTGACTCATGCTAATTATGTTGGACGTGGTTGAAGCTACAGTCGAAAGAGTGGTCGAAGCTGCAGTCGAAGGTATGGTTGAAGCTGCAGTCGAAGGCATGGTCGAAATAGCAGTCGTGACCATGATCGAAGTGTAAGTGGTCGTAGGAGTCATTTTGTTAGTGGTCGTAGGCCTGAGTCATGGTCAAAGACATAGTCGAAGTTGTGTGTTCGAGTCGTACTCGTAAGAGTACTGTAGCAGGGAGTAGTCGTAAGTCGTAGGGTGACTCGTAGTCGTAGGCGTAGTCGAGAAGCTGTGATCGAAGCTGGGCTTCCGAGTAATGGCTGAACCAATGAGTTGGTCGAGTCTTTCGGGTAGTGCGCGATGTGCGCAAGTCATAGAGTTGTGGTGCGTAGTGTGCGCAAGTTGTGGGGTGATGTCACGTAAAACCGGATCACGGAGCGTCTATTTATATCCTTGTTATAAGTCTGTTGAAAAGAGTGGTGAATAATAGAGAAAAGTGAAAAACGACACAAGTCGAGTTCCCGTCAGAAAATTACTCTACTGTTCATCGTCTTCTTCATGTAGTGTACGTCTACGGATAAATCTGAGTGTGATTTCTGGGTTGAGTTCTAACAACCCATAGTGGGCGCAAGCTTTGCTACTGTTTCAAGACCGACATATGGGCCCATGTTAGTATTCCATTTGGTACTGAAAGTGTTGTTTCGTATCGTTTCACAATTTTTTTTTGACAACCCGACAATAATCTTTGATTGTGGACTGGCAACTTGTTGGAAAGGGGAATAAAACAGAGCACACTTTCGCTAAGAATGTACTTTCATCGATTCGTAGTGTGATTGTTTACAGAAAGGAAAAGGGCGTTTTCACGTTGAAGGATAAAATTTTAATCCCTTCTAGTTTCCATGTGATTGATCTTGTGCATTTTATGTTCAACTAACAATATCATGCCTTAAAGTACCATTGTTCACTAACTAGATATTTGATGTTAATTTTAATGCCCTACAACATTTCAATTTTATGCATGTATGTCTAATCTCTTTGATACTAATTTTATCTAATGTTCTTGCAGGTTGTATACTGCTGAAGCATTTCAATTTTATCTACTGTATGCCTACGATCTCGGCATGCAGCGTTACCTACACATTGTTGGCGGTACAAGAGAACACATACATGCTATTGCGGTTCATGCAGGACCAGCAGCCTGTTTCATTAGCTTTTATTTGGCAGTCATTTTTCTATTTTTTCAGTTTTATCATAAAAGAGGAGCTAATTGTTGACGCGCGATACGCAATAAATAAATACCATAAGCGCACAGATCAATTGTAGCCTTCTACCCGGAGTATTAAAAGGTTATCATATCCACAAAGAACAGACTAACTTTGCCCTAGGTTCACAACTCAGATATCATACTATATTTAGGTAATGAGCACAACAATCCAAGGTAGCAATGCTAATTTGATGAAAGTATAAGATGCAAGATCAATCACTAAGGTGGCTCTCACCCTACAAATCTACATCGGCCCTTTCTGAGTTTCACCCCCTTTCATGGATCCATCACTAATCACCATTGGTAAGACTTGCACAACTTGACAAAGTTCTGCTCACTTGATCTAAACATCTTAACACCATGTCTAAACCTAGGGCTAAACAATTGATAATTAAGAGCTCCTAATTACCAACTGAGAAACATGCATAATATCAAGAAAACACACACATATAGGAAGATCATAGATGCAAAATATGACTAAACATCATAGCAAAGCATAAAAATAGAGGAAGTACAGAGGAATGCTTACAACATAGAAGATTATAGAAGCTGCAGACATTGATAGCCTCCCAGCGTAGACACTCTGGATCCAAGTTCTAATTAAAATCATCCCTAACTAGAGTCTAATTAGAGCCCCTCTAATTAGAGAGGTCCCCATTTAATCCCTAAACTCTAACCTAGACCTAATTACATAGAGGAACATTGCTTTGGTCCTGCTTAAGTGACGAGGGAAGAACTCAAAGATTGGATGCTTAGGAGGGCACCCCTGGATCTTATTTATAGTCCCAAGGGGCAAAGCGGTCATGCTCCCACATCCATATGCTTGGAAACAACCGGCATTGAGTTCGAATTCAACTTGGTTTTCCATTTTTTCTATGCAGTGAACCTTCCAGAGAGCATAACTTACTCTACAAAACTTGAAACTGAGTGAATCTTGATAGTATATTTAGCTAAGGAAGAGATATTCAACTTTCTAGTTGTGGAAGATTTTCTAAAAATTCCATTTTCATTGCTAAAATTGATTTGGAATTTGACACTGTTTCGGACTTAGACTCTCTGTGCAGCCTGCTTTGTGGGCTCCAATCTCCCATGTCCAGACTATACATTAGGTCTGTGAGAACTCTAAATTGGAATATTGAAGATATCTACAACTTTGTATTTATGATATTTTCCATTTGAAGATGTTTCAGTCTCGAAAAATACATTGTAAGTTGATGCACACATTCTAACTCCTTTCTTGGCGCGGCAAATATAGAATTTCTCAATTCCCTTATCTCCTTGGCTTTTCTTTCTTCTAAACCTGCGTGGAATCATCTAGAAGAAAGAGAATGAGTAACCCTACTCAATTTGTGTGTCCCACGTGTGATTTCTCTTTAGAGTTTGGCGTGCACATGACAATCCTCCACATCATTATACTTTCAACCCGTTAAAGGCTCGGTGTTTCCATCTTAACTTTTATGTCCGAACTTCAAATTGGACAAATGATATATCCGTTTTGATCATTTAGATGAGGGTATCATCATGAGAGATTTTAAATTAGGATTTAGAAAAGTATTTATAGTTGAAAGCTCATGGAAAAGTTCTTTGGCATCTATTGATTTGCTGGTTCAGGAACAGACTTCTAGCTCTTTCTGCAAATACATGAAAGGACAAGGGACTTTAGTTTTTGGTTAGGGTTAGCCGCCAAATGACATAATTATGCACAACTATCATGAATATTAGAACAATGTTGGTGCAAGAAATATGCATAAAATGAACACAAAGACTAATCATCCCTGTTTTTTTTGGTCACAAGTTAACACGACTTTTGCTCGTTCTGTTCAAATTCTTGCATGTTGTATATGTCTAATCTCTTTGATACTAATTTTATCTAATGTTTTGAAATGTTTTTTTCTTGTTTTGAACTATGGAAAATTAGAGAGCTTTGGTTTCACCTTTCTTACGGATCATTTAAGAGCTATAATAGAATTCTGTATTTCTGCTTATGTAAATGCGCTAGGTGTTACCGCAACAAAACTCTATAGTTCCTTTTTATAGGATGCAATACATGGATGCAATTAGGTGTTCGACATGTAGAGGCCTCTAGGATTTCTATGCGTTGGGATTAAGGGTGCGGACATGTCAGTGTACTAAAGTATACAAAATAAAGAAAGACAAAGATAAGGAAACATGTATTTCATTATTCTTGCATAGAATAACAAAACTACAAGATTCATTTACTGGATTGCACACCGTAGCCTGCTAGCCCTATAGATTTGACTTAGGTGATGTGGTCTTCTGGTTCCTGAGGCCTTGAGAAGCTCCCAGTTAATTACATCTACAGGTCAAGCCCACAAAATGCCTTTGATTAAGTTGCACAATGGTCATTGTCTTCAAGTCTTGAACCCACAAAATGCCTCCGATTAAGTTGCACAATGGTCATTGTCTTCAAGTCTCATTTTCTCCATATGCATGATGTAGATGCATGTTGATGTAGGTAGGGGTCCAAATATAGCCTCATCAGCTATGGTGAAGTGGTGGTGGAGTAGTACACCCTCGCTCCAACCATGCTTGGCCACGATCAACATGGCTGCCCAACAGTGCTCATGGCTTATTTGTCACTATTCATAAGTTTCGTCTTTTTTTGAATTTTTGGCTTTTTGTTGAGCTTTTTTGCCGGTTCTTTTTTTCCCGTATTTGTTTGTATTATACATAATGGGCTAACATATTTTTTATATTTTTAATTTTTTAAATTTAATTATGCTAAATAAGCCCCTGTCAGCTACAATGCTTTTTTCAGCCAGCTACAGTGTTTTCAGCCATAAGCCATGAGCTTTTCAGCCGAACCGATCACCCCCATAAACTCCAACAGCTTGTCAATGGAAGATGATATGTGTTATGGTCTTGTTAGCTCAGACGGGTGGTGGGTGGCCTTCCCCTCGTTGGTGCTTGGTCATGTGAGGTGTCCACCTTGTCGGTGTCGGACTGGATGATTTTCCTTCGCCTCACCGATGCCCAGCAATATGTGATTTGCTTCATTGGTGGATATGTTAGTGGAGTGGCTTCACCTCATTGATGCTTGCCCAATGTTGCTGTAGAAGCATTGTTGGTGTAGACCAGCCGGAGTAGATGTGGATGGCTGATGAGGATTGAATAAATCCCTAAATATGGCTTTAATATTTAATTAAGACCAAAGGACTCCTGTGGTCGTGAGCCTCCAGAGGTTGCTCCCCGAGTAACCTGGTCAGAGAAACACTATGCATTTTGCCTGACCGGATGAGACCACTTGGAGAATCTATAAACTAGTACTTGGGTCCACTCCTAAGTAATCTCTCTCAAGCGATGGATAAAACATATGCTTTATCCACTCAAAATGGCATGACGTTTTGGCCTTGAGTCTCTGACAACAACCACCTTACAGTTATACCACACGTTCGTCTCCCACTGACAACAACTGATGATCAGGCGTCCTCTTTCTGGCAATAACTACCCCCCGATTGGACGCACTGGTTCCTTGAGACATCTTCTTCAATAGATAATTGGTAGAAGGACAACAAAAAACACCCGAATCAAGACACGTTCAAGGTGATTGAAGACAGTTCAGAGTCAAGTAGATCATACAAACCATAGTCTTCCATCTAGTGGGAAGAACATAGGGACTAGGGCTAGTTTTAGGCCTTTATAAAGGCATCCTATAACTAGTTCATAGTTATAAAGAGCACCCCCATTCTCTCTCAAGGATTTTAGCCGTCTTTCTCTTATTATATTGTAAGATCGGTGACTTGATTATCGATGTAGGATTGAATACTTCAATCAGAGGGGGATGAATGATGGTCGCCACCTTTTAGAGTCTTCCATATTAAGTGGGCAGAAGCAATATGAGCTACATGATCAAATTTTTTTTTGTGAGAAATCCTTTGAAAAAGCAAGTTACGAGCATAAACATTCAAATCAACATCTATTTTATTTTTGGTACTAACATCAGCAAGAACCACATAAGGTTGAGAAAGTTTTTTCAAACGTCACTACCTTGAGCCTCTATGCAAGCTGGCATACGACACTTCTAGAAAGCAAAATTAGTACCATTTAGCATGGGAGGCTAATTCACATACCTCTTTGATTTCATCGCTACTTGCTCTGATACCATTTATAGGATCGAATACTGCAATCAGAGGGGGTGAATGATTGTCACCACCTTTTGGAGTCTTCTGGCGGTCAGTGAAGATTTTGACCACTTGATGCTAAATGCCTAATCAATCGCTCAGCACATGACCGCTTAATCGATCGCTCTGTTTGACCACTTGCCTGATCGCTTTGCTCATTGTTGTAAGATCAAATCTACCTACGATCACCAACACTCTTCAAGCAAATCACGAACCAAAATGATTCAAGATGATCTTTATTGCTGGTTTTCTATGAATTTATAAAGTGCCCTCACAAACACCCCTAAAAGACTTCCTGTCGAAAGCCCTCAAAAACTAGTCACGTTAGCCTTAGGCTCTTCCTACTTTTATAGGCTAACATTCCAAACCATGTCTGCCTCAACCATGAACACACAACTCTCTTTTGGAAATCAAGGGACTCAAAACCCTTTTGAACATGGGTTTTAACCAATCTAAGTCTTCTCAGTTATGGACTTCTTCCATAACTCCTAACTCACCATGTAACGAAGTCTATAGGACTGCACCTCCTGTATCTTCATTGTGCAACACCTAACTCACCATGTAATAAAGCCTCCAAGAACGCACCTCCTGTATCTTCATCATGCATCATCAACCTCATGTGTCAAAGCCTCCAGGATTGCACCTCCCGTAGCTTCTCAACACATCACCACCTTTGATCTCCATGTGCTCCAGAGTGAGCCCGATCACCTCGCATGACATCCTCGACCACTTGGACCTCAAATTTCTCCATTCTAGTCCCAGTCCTCATCGTCACCGACCGTGACCATCTCCATGCCAGCCCGCATATGCAAATATGAAAGAATGTTTTTCCCGGTACAAGTTCTTCACAACTTGATCGACATTAGTCCACACATTCATACCATACGTTTGACCATCCATCAAGATCAACAGATCAGCCATGACCACAAATTCTATCGCTTTTCAAAAACCAGCCTTAGACCACTCATTGCGACCGCTATGACCGCCATGCACAGGCCAGTCACTAGCTCATCAAGTACTCAAAAACACAAGTACTCGGGAATTAGTATCGCTTCCCTCAAAACACTCAAAAATCATACACATCATAGTACTCTAATCTATGATTACTGACCATCAACCAATCAATGTTCCATTGACTACCGAGAACCGACCAGGTACTTAAGCACAGACTACCATCAACAAAGTACGGTAGCATCAACCACCGAGTATCGATCTGGTATTATAGCACCAACCATCGAGTACCTACTTGGTAATGTAGCAATGGCCACTGAGTACCTACCTGGTACTATAGCAATGACCACCGATAGGCTACTGTCACTTCCGACCGGTCCACTAAAGCTCACGACCCCAACCGTCCTAGTTGAAGCCCGCTGACTACCACTATAGTCCATTGAATCTTATTCACTGTTTAGTACGACTGATTCCCCATAGTATATGACCGATTCACAGTAGCTATGATCAGTTACATTAAAGCATACGACTGATTCTTCTTTGCTTATGACCATCGACAGGTTTACTGTAGCTACGATCGGTTCGCTGTAGCTATGACTGGCTTCGCCAAAGCCTCTGACTCTGGGGTCTTTGACCTCTCCAACTCTAGAGTCTTCGACTCCTCTAAAAACTGTAGACTGAGATCGTTCTGCCATGGTCAAAATGCCGTGGTCGTTCTGTCGTGGTTGAAATGCTGTGGTTATTTACCATGGTCAACTATCATTGCCAACCTATTGTGGTCGACCTGCCTTGGTCATCTGCTGTGGTTGACCTGTCATGGTCATCGACTGTGATCGACGCTTGCCGACTAGACTTGCTATCTTAAAAACTCCGGCAACTATAGCGCATCAACCAAAACTTTCACAAATGTAAATTCCAATGAAACCCAAATATCAATTATTCATCATCACTTATTGCATGACCACCACATGGTCTAACAGTCGATAGTTGGCACCATTTGTAGGGAGAAAAGCACTGAATCCTTGAAGTTTTCTTTATCCAGCAATCATAGTCCTCCCCTGTTTCCATCAAAATTGCTCATGCAATCATGGCAGGAACCTAGGACGAGGAGAACTGGTTTGACTTGTGTCGGACCTCGGGTTAGCAAAACCCAGATCCTCTGTGATTCACCGCACTATTCCCTGGATCAGTAGATAATGCTCACAGATGCATTACTGTATATCGAAAACATATCATGCGGAAGCGTAAATAATACAGTAATACTTACTCATGGGCCGGTTAGGCCGAAAATGATAAAATGCAGCAGCGGAAACTTCACACAAGTGGGACCCGCAGGACTTGCCCACAGGCAGCCAACTGGGGTTCGCGACCTAGTCCATGGCCTCATCGTCTTCCAGCTCTGTTGACCCTTTTTAGGCATCACAGGGCTTGACTTTATTTCCTTTCTGACTGAATGATGGTAATTAAGCAACAGTGAGTACGACGGTACTCAGCAAGCCACCACACAGGATGCAGTAATAATAGATGCAAGGCTGTCAAATGAGGCTCGAGGTTCTTTCATTGCTTAATGCGACGTTTGCAATAATCATAATTAAAATTCCTATGACTTGGCATTTTATAAACATGCTTTAAAAAGTTTGAAATTGTGCAATAAATATAGCGGTGTCGGTTCCATCCACCGATTACATGGTTCCATCCACCTATGCTAGCTTTTGATCATTATGCCACTTCCATCTTATTTATCACGCTGGAGTACGTCCCTCCAGGAAAAATTCAAAATCAGAGTACCTCCCTCAGATAAGTTTTTGTCCCACCCGCAAAGGTTTTTGAAATAGAACTAACTCGAGGAAGATTTTCGTGTCCACCCTTGACCGTGGGCACGGCTATTCGAATAGTTGTATACTCTGCAGAGTCTGTACATCTTTACCCACAAGAGGTAATCGTCAGAAGAGAGGAGAACCAGCAGAGGAAATTTGATACTTTATGGGGGTTGTTGGATGAGCACACCAGGAAGAACGTCGAAGAGAGGAGCACGGGGCCGGTCACTCCTGAGGCGGCACAACCGCAATGCTTGCCAGCAATCGATGAGCCTAACCGAAGTGGTCTAAGAAGGAGGAGCTCAAGAAACATCAAGTGCTTCTCGCAGTGGATCGAGGGGGGACCATTAGAGAAGTGGTCGCTGTTGCACGACACGGATGGCGCAAGGTACGGAATAATGACAACTAACCTTGCCGAGGTCTACCATTGGGTTCTCAGGGGTCTCCGTTCTCAGCCCCTTGTCGCCATCGTGGAAGGTGTTCTTCACAGCACAATTCGCTACTTCAGAGAGAGGCACGCGAGTGCCGCACTTCATGCGGCCAATCCGGGAGCCCTGTATTCGTAAAAAATTACTGCGTACATGGAGACGAAGGCACAAAAGGGTCAATTGCACATAGTGTATGTCATGGGCAACAGAGAGCATCGTTTCGAGGTGATACTCCGTGACAGAGCCAGATTTGGAATATTTTGTTCACTTATTACTCACGAGGTATGCCTTGGAGATCATGCAAACGAACCTAGTTGCACATGCAACAAGCTTAAGTTATTACACAAGCCATGCTCTCATGTCCTCGCTGCATGTGGGACCGTGGGCATGGATCCTTCTAACTTCATGTCCGAGTACTTTTTCAAGGAGAGAATACTGCAAGCTTGGTGTGGGGAGCTCCGGGGGTTCAGGGTGGTAGGAAACTTTGCCACTTTGGACATTTCAGCGAGGACCTGGGTTCCGGATATTAACATGATGAAGGGTGGGAAGGGTCAGCGACAGAGCCGACGTATTAGAAATGACATGGACGAATCACAAGCTGGAACATCTGGTGCACGTTGTGGGCGATGCGGTCAGGAGGGGCACACTGCAATGCATGTCCTGATCAGTAGTTGCAATGCATGCTAAATTTCATGTACCATTTGTAAAACTTATATGTTACATCCCTTTTCTGTAATGTAGTTGGTGTTGTGCTGGTAGCTTAGTATTGCTTACGGCATGATATTTTCCACCACGAAAGAGATGGTACTTTTTTGTTCGATTTACGGGGTTCTATGTCTACAATGTCATGAGACCCCAACCGTGCTATTTATACCAAACGAGAGAACTTGCGCAGCGACGTGCCATAAGAGGACAACTTTGAGCAGAGAGATGACAAAAGAGGGCAGCTTTGCACAGTGACATGACAAGAGAGGGCAGCTTTGCTCAGTGAGATGACAAGAGAGGGCAGCTTTGCACAGAGAGATGCAAAACAGGGCTGCTTTCTGCACACACATGACAAGAGAGGGCAGCTTTGCTCAGTGAGATGATAAAAGAGGGCAGCTTTGCACAGTGACATAACAAGAGAGGGCAGCTTTGCTCAGTGAGATGACAAGAGAGGGTAGCTTTGCGCAGAGAGATGACAAAACGGGGCTGCTTTCTACACACACATGACAAAAGAGGCCAGCTTTGCTCAGTGACATGACATGACATGACAAAAAGAGGCCAGCTTTACTCAGTGAGATGACAAAACAGGGCAGCTTTGCTCACTGCTACGACCACGCGGACCAGCTTTACACGTAGGAGTAGAGAGAAAACGGACCCTATAAATTGGTGTGTATTCCATTTCCCAGCAAACATTGCACATCCAAACCCCATACTACACCGCGCTTCCCTCACCCCACCGGGATGGACAAAGGCAAGAAGAAACAATGAGACAAGATGGTGAAGGATTGGGAGGAGACCTGTGACATAGCACGGTCAGCTGCCACCTGCGATGAGAAAATAAGGGCTATATAGGCCCGGGTAGAACAAGCCCATCGTGCTACGATGAAAGGTCCCCCCAAAGAGCGCCCGCGTAGCAACAACCCCATCCCGAACGTCCCCACCGATCGTTCACCACAACTATCACCTGAGGGGGAGACACCTCCCCTTTGTTGGTGCTAGGACGTGTGCAAGTTCTTCAAGTCTAAGCACCGCATCAGTGTAGGTATGCGTTACTGGGGTTGTGCAAACTACTCCAGTGACTACCCAACCGCCGTTTTGACACCGCAACCTATCGGCAGCCGGTAACGACCACATGCACCATTTTCCCCTACCTTTTCTCCTTCACAACACGCACTAACAATATCTCTCCTTTATTTACAGTCTCCGGAGCCCCTATGTGGCTACCGCAAATGGATAGATATTGAGATCCACTCTGTGGACCAATGGACCCTCGACTTCGAGGAGTGGAATGTCACAAAGGAGAAGGAGTTGCTGGAGGAGGAGCGTCGCAAGAACGAGCACACCCTGCGTATACAACGCGAGACGCAAGCTCATCTCGAAGCGTGCACCCGTAGGGAGCGGGAGGCTCGCGACAGGGAACGCGAGAGAAAGAGAGAAATTGCGGCTAAGGCAAAAGAGGCCGCAGAGGAGTTCAACGCCGAGCGGGCGAGTAAGGGAAAGTGGCCCCGGTCCACACAGTAGGTGGTACGAGCAGTTGGGTGGGTTAGTCGCATATCATGCTATATATTATGCATGTAATAAAATTGTACGCGGCATGTTACTCCCAACTGTATTATGAAGTTTATTTCTATTCACATAAGGTTATTATCTTGTCTGTTCGCATTCAATGATTCAGATAGCAAGTCATTTAACAATATTAACATACCAGTTCTCTTCGTAAACTAATTCTCAGTAACATGAAAATATCACTTACCAATGTATATATCAAATGTTCTACAGTCAATTGTTCTTAAAAAAATTTTCCAAAATTTTTAATACACCTACAACATACAATAAACATAAACTTTTATTACAACTATACCAATTTTTTTCCAGTTTAAAACTACAAAATTGATACAACTCTAAAAAATCACGGGGACTGAGTAAAGTCGCCCCTCCATTGGGCGACTGCACTTTTAGTCGCCCATCCATTGGGCGACTGCACTTTTAGTCGCCCATCCATTGGGCGACTGCATGACAGTTGCCCAATAGGAAAGCGACTGATTGCAGTCACTCGAACGTAGAGCGACAGAAATTTTGTCGCCTCCCAGTTGGGCGAAAGGTGGCAGTCGCCCAATTGGGGGGGGCGACTGAAGCCTATTTTTGTAAAAAAATTTCTTGCAGGTATATTTATGTATTTTCGAATAAAAAATGGATTATCCGTACAAAAAATTCCATAAGGCAGGACATGGTCCTACTTTCATCCGTCAAGTGTTTTTTTAATTGAGGTTTATAATGTTTAGCTGTGATTTATGACTTTTTAGTTATTTATGTAAGAGATTATAGATTAATAAAAAACTCATATGAATTTTTTACCGATATAAATAAAATATATACTATAATTAACTAAACATAGATTATCCAAAAAACAAAGCTTCATCCATTTCCTCGATTGGAGGCAACTTGCGGTCAAATTTTTATAGGTTGATCACAAAAAAGGCACGAAAAATATTTGGATTGGTCACAAGAAAATAATATTAACAGGTTTGTCAAAAAATGTTTTAATAATTCTACAATTTCTACTAGTGACATATAACTAGAAAATTTTTTATAGTTAAATGTGTATGTTCGAGGCATGTGGCCAGCCTACACTGAGACTTCAGCTCAACATCTAACGGATTTTGAGCCTGTGCTAGAGACTTGCGCCAACTAGATCCATTTATATTGGCTTTTAATTTTGATTTCTATCTTTGACTTATAAATAGTAACAATTTGTAGAGAATCTTATAGAGAGCGACAATTATGTACGATTTTAACTTACATAAATAAGTCACTAAAATGTATACTACAATCGACTATTAGATCCTATATTAAAAAGATACTTCGTTTGGAAATTAAGTACGTAAAAAAGTAACTTTTAAAAACCAATACGAACAGAGCTAAACCACATTCACAGCCATGGTCATTGCATCACAAACTCGGCATGCGAAAATGTACAAGAAATCTGACTCAATTACAGGAACCGTATCTACAAGGGGATCATTTTGTCAAGTCTTGCGAATCTCACATTCACAGCCTGGAGCATTACATGCTCCACTTCTGAATCCAAACTCAATGTCCCAATCGATGGAGGCTGCAAAGCCTGGTCTTGCTGCACGCAGGAGCCTATCCCAGCCAAAACTTTCAACTCCAATGCACACCAACTCAAAATCTACTGACGCCACCCACTGCGTCCAGCACCCTCTGCCTAGGCCCGTGCCTCCTCTTCCGCCGTGCGGTGCCAGGAGGTGCCTGAATGATACACAAGAATTCAGACAACTACAAGTCCCCCAGGCAAACTGGTAGGAATCATTCACGCCTCCAGAGACATTGTTACCTCCTCGTCGGCTTTAAGTGAGTCCATCAGATCTCCCATTCCTGGAATTGCTTCTTGTCCTTGCATCATACCCATCAGTTTCTGCATTTGCGCACGCATTTGGAAGAGTTGGGCAACCAGTTGGCTCACCTAATAGTGAAAAAAAGGCACTCTGTTTAGCTCCATGGAGGGGAGTGAGTCTGGTATAAGCTAACTGGTGGTATGGGCAAGACATTGTGGTAAGAACGTAAGAATAGAACTGAACCTCTTGTTCTGTCTTTCCAGACTCCTCAGCCACTCTAATCCTCCTATCGCGTGATTCAGCGAGTACCTCTGGTCTTTCCCGTTCCTCTGCAAAATGCCAGAATAAATGCAATTAGGCATCTATGTCCATGACACAAGGAACCATGGCTAAAAGCTTCATATGTATAGCTCCTGTTCAGGAGGAAAGTACCAGCAGTCATTGCATTGATCATTGACTCCACGAGTGCAAGTCTTTTCTCAGCTTCCCGAATTTGTGCAGGAGTGGCCTATTTACAAATTACAATGAGAAGTGTTGTCAAGTTCTGGCCTTTGTCATATCAAATATAAACATACTTGCAGTGGGGACGTTGTCGACTCAATGAATTCCACAGGTTCATGTACCTTGTTCGTGCCTGGAATCATTCCAATTACGCGGCTCATGGAACCCATTTTTGCAACATTTTGTGTTTTCTTTAAAAAGTCATTGAAGTCAAATTTTGCACTCATGATCTTCTTCTGTAATTCTGCTGCATCTTCTTGACGCATCTATTTGCAATTTGCATCATCATGTCAACACCCTAAAATCGTCAGTGTATTGCTTAGTTCAAATTCAAGTAGAATTTTTGGGGCATTTCAACTGGGTTCGTGGCGCAGGTGTCCATCTCGATAGTTGTCGGCGACTCCATCGCGCTCATCTCCCACGTCGCCGGCTCGCTCACAGCGCGGTGACTGACAGCCGAACGCCGCCGCGGTGGCAGCACCGGTGGTGATGGAGCAGAAAAAATAAACACGTCAATTGGTCCCGGGTGTTCACAGACTGTCCGATCAGGCTTAAGCGGATCGGATTGATCCTACTGCATCACTGAGGTAGAAAGCCTAGTACTGAAATGGCCCAATCGGAAGCCTCACACTCTGACTAGCAATCCCCTTACTGCCCCAAAAAAACACTAAAACTAAGCACGGACAGTTCTTGCGCTAATTAATGTTCTTGCCACTGAATCGCGTGTTCCGCGATTACTGATCAAACTATAGATAGTCTCTAACACTTTCGCAATTGACATTTCTTAGTCTACGTCCAAGGTTTATTATGCAGGCTAGTCTGGAGATCGACTGGATATCTAATCTAGTTTAGTGCGATATATGCTCAAGTCAAATGAGATCCAAGCGAGGTGTGAACGAAATCATGGGGACCATTGGTTTCGACCTGTAACTAGCTAGTGTGCTAGTTCGTGTTGATCCATCAAAAGGCCAAGCTAATGATTCCGAAAGCTAACGTGAGATCTATGGAACTGCATTGGATTTGCAAGCATGTTGAGTTGGCAAGCTAGCTAGATCGTGTATGTTATGTAATTTCTACCAATCTAGTATCATCCTAAGTTCAAAATCGTGCAAAGATTTCGCATCTCTTTACGTGAAGCAAGCACAAACAATACCAGTCAGATTAGCAACTTCATTAAACCAGAGTCACATAAAAAAAAAAAAGAACGAACATGTACAAACTAGTACACGCTTCAAACTAGGCTCTGTTCCAATTAATGGGTCACAAACACTACTTAGCAAGTTGATTAGCTGCATCGATCACTACGTGACAGCGATGAAGAGTCTCACGAGAGAGCATGAATTATATTCTGCGCGCGTGCACTGCAGAGAGTAGCTAGCGCGCCAGCAAGAGCGATGGGAACGGAAGCATGGTCGGCTCCGGCGACGCAAAGAAGCTCGCTCCAGAGAACACGGCCGTCGTCTCCTTGGTCGCCACCGTGGAAGCTTTCGTCCCGTTGTCGGTCTGTGCATGGCTGTCGATCTCCAGGTCGAACTCGTGAGTCTGCAGTGGGCGAGGCTTCTTGTGGATGTCCCAGCGCTCGGCTGATGACGCGCGGCTGGGAGGCCGCTTGTTGCTGTCCCAACGCTCGCAGGCTGATGACGCGCGGCCGGGGCTCTTGCTGCTGTCGCGCTGCCGCTCTCCGGACGACGTCGACGTGCCGCGCGGACTCTTGATGGTCTTGTTGCTGTCCCAGCGCTCGCACGCGGACGCGCGGCCGGGGCTCCCGCTGCTGCTGCTCGACGACGCTGGGCTGGAGGGCTTCTTGTGCGCGTCCCACCTCTCGACGGAGTCGGCGCGGCCGGGCCTGGAGGAGGGCGGCGCGAGGGAGGTGGGCAGGATGATGAGGCAGGGCGTCGGCAGCAGCGGCATCATCTTGCTCCTCGGCGGGGTCGGGAGAAGAGGCGGGAGGACTGCTGTCGCCATGGCTAGCTGCGCGGAGCAGTCGTCGCGAGCGATCGAGACGACACGAAGCAAGGCAAGCGGCCGGAGACGAGAGCTAGCTGTGGAACTGAAATGCCGCTGGATACTGCATATTTATAGCGACGAATCCGCAAGAATGGCACGACGACTCGCACTCGGATTCGGAGAATGTGCTTCATCATTTCCTTGGGTGGGGCTCCGTGGTCCCGACACGAATGCGGATTAGTAACAAGGAAGGAAAAAAAAAGGAATGGCGTTCGACCGCCGCGGCTCGGAAACGGGCTGGATTTCGGGACAGCGAGGGATGGGCCAGGGCGGTAAATGGGCTAGGATTTCGAGGGCCACCTCTGGGCTCTGCCTTTGGGCCGTCAGGGTTGGCTGCCGTTGAGCCTGCTGTTGCATGGTGTGATCTGCTGTTAGCAAATGTGACTTAAGGGCTTTTTTTACTGAAGCTTATGATTTTTGACTGCGATTTAACTTTTAGGCTATCATATAAGAGATTACAGAGTAATAATATATATTATAATTAACTTAATATACCCTATCTTAAAAAAAACAGAACCTTATTAACTCTGTTTTTCATCCCCTGTCCCCCGCTGTAACTTCTCCAAAGGCCCCTGTCAATCATACAGGTCTGCCCGCCTTTGTAATTGACAGTTTTGTTGATGATTTAGTATAGGTGGGGAAACTCACCATCGCGTCGTCACAAAAATTAAAAAAAAGAGCGCGGTAACGGGAGGAGCATTGCTTCCTTTTCAGACTTTTTTCGGACTTAAGGTCTACAGTTCGTGTGAATTAAAGGGTTTGGGTGGGTTTTTAGCTGTGGCTTATGATTTTTGGTTTAAAATTTTGAATTTTGGTTGTTCGAGAGATAGAATATAAAGAGAGATGCTTACGTGCGATTTTGACCGGTATAAATGAAGTCAAGACATTGTCTACTATAATAGACTTGCAGACCCACCTTAAAAAGATATTCTGTTTATAAGCTAGTTGCTATAGAAAGCTAAGCCATAAACTCTAACGAACCGATCCTTTATAAGTTGATCGATGCTAGCGGCCCTGATCAACTCGGCTTCTGGCTTATTTTTTACTATTCATAAGTTTCGTCTTTTTGTGAACTTTTGGCTTTTTGTTGAGCTTTTTGCCGGTTCTTTTTTTCCCATATTTGTTTGTATTATACGTAATGGGCTAACATATATTTTTATATTTTTAAATTTTTTTAAATTTAATTATGCTAAATAAGCCTCTGTCAGCAAGGGTGCCGGCGCAGTGGATACGAGTGTGTCCTGGTTGTGCAACCGTGCTCACTACAAACAGCTACGCAAACTCGTGCGTCCGCCTATGCTGCTTCGGGAGGTGCTAGCAGCTCGGGCGGGCCGCACGTTGGCGGAGCTGATGAAGTTGCTTGTGATGAAGGCAATGCGGTACATGGAGGAGAGTTACAACCGTCAAGCTATAGAGAGGGAACTGGGCAAACCGATGCAGTACATGGAGGAGAGTTACAGCCGTCAAGCTATAGAGAGGGAACTAGGCAAGCTGATGAAGGAGAGCATAATAAGTGTATCGTGCAGCAGATGGAATCTGATGACCAGAGGGCATGGGATGAAGAGCAAGCTGTAGAGGACGAGGAGGAGGACAATTCTGATGATGAAGAAGTTCCTATCCCCCAGGAATGGAACCGGTTTAATGCGGAGGGTGTTTCCGCACATGATGAGCATGAATCACCATGGGAGTATCATGAGACAGAGATTCGGTTGCATGCTATGTTTGCTGACAAGGAAGCGCTGCAGGATGCCATCAAGCTTTGGGCCCTTTCAATGCAGTGGACATTTCGCGTCGTCAAATCAAGCCAGGAGCAGTACACTGTGAAGTGCGAGCAGACTGGTTGTCCTTGGAGGGTGCACGCACGTAGACTCAAGTATGAGACTCACTGGATTGTGTCCAAGGTGGAGCCGCACTCCTGCATTCTAAACACTGTCTTGGCGAGACATCGTAACCTGACGTCCGGATTTATAGCCAATTTGATGTATGGGGAGATAGTGGAGAAGAAAGATATTGTGGCCACGCATATTGTGGTAGCTATCGAGAATAAATTCAAGTATAAGATTAGCTACGCGAAGGCGTGGCGTGCAAAGCAAAAGGCGTTGGAAAAACGTTTTGGCACTTTCGAGGCGGCGTACGACAACCTTCCTCGTATGCTTAAGGTGTTGCAGCAAAGGAACCCGGGCACGTACATCGCCGTGCATGACAAGCCGTCCATAAGTCCACCGGGATTTGTAGTGTTGCAGATAGCATTGTTTGCATTTGGTGCTAGCATTGAAGCATTCAGGCACATGCTGCCAGTGATCTCAGTAGATGAGACCTTCTTGACAAGCAAATACAAAGGACAGCTCCTGATGGCCATAGGCGTTGATGGTAACAATCAAATACTGCCACTGGCCATTGCATTTGTAGAGAGTGAGAATTATGAGAGCTGGTTGTGGTTTCTCAGACATGTGAGGGCTGAAGTTGTAGGCACCCGTCCTGGTGTATGCGTAATCCTTGATCGCCACGCCGGTATTATAAAGGCGATACGAAAACTTCAAGAAGACCCTGAGGAGACCTTTCATTGGCCGGACATGAGGAACCGGTGGTGCAGTCGTCACTTAGGGGCAAACTTTTTCAAGCAATTCCCGAAACAATCTTTGATGAAGCTATTCAAGAGACTGGCTAGGCAGAACCAGCAGAGGAAATTTGATGCTTTATGGGGGTTGTCGGATAAGCACACCAGGAAGAACGTCGAAGAGAGGAGCAAGGGGCCGGTCACTCCTGGGGCGGCACAACCGCAATGCTTGCCAGCAATCGATGAGCCTAACCGAAGTGGTCTAAGAAGGAGGAGCTCACGAAACATCAAGTGCTTCTCGCAGTGGATCGAGGGGGAACCATTGGAGAAGTGGTTGCTGTTGCACGACACGGATGGCGCAAGGTACGGAATAATGATAACTAACCTTGCCGAGGTCTACAATTGGGTTCTCAGGGGTCTCCGTTCTCAGCCCCTTGTCGCCATCGTGGAAGATGTTCTTCACAGCACAATCTGCTACTTTAGGGAGAGGCACGCGAGTGTCGCACTTCATGCGGCCAATCCGGGAGCCCTGTATTCGTAAAAAATTACTGCGTACATGGAGACGAAGGCACAAAAGGGTCAATTGCACACAGTGTATGTCATGGGCAACAGAGAGCATCGTTTCGAGGTGATACTCCGTGACAGAGCCAGATTTGGAACATCTCGTTCACTTATTACTCACAAGGTATGCCTTGGAGATCATGCAAACGAATCTAGTTGCACATGCAACAAGCTTAAGTTGTTACACAAGCCATGCTCTCATGTCCTCGCTGCATGCGGGACCGTGGGCATGGATCCTTCTAACTTCATGTCCGAGTACTTTTTCAAGGAGAGAATACTGCAAGCTTGGTGTGGGGAGCTCCGGGGGTTCAGGGTGGTGGGAAACTTTGCCACTTTGGACATTTCAGCGAGGACCTGGGTTCCGGATATTAACATGATGAAGGGTGGGAAGGGTCAGCGACAGAGCCGACGTATTAGAAATGACATGGACGAATCACAAGCTGGAACATCTGGTGCACGTTGTGGGCGATGCGGTCAGGAGGGGCACACAGCTAGACGATGCAATGCATGTCCTGATCAGTAGTTGCAATGCATGCTAAATTTCATGTACCATTTGTAAAACTTGTATGTTACATCCCTTTTCTGTAATGTAGTTGGTGTTGTGCTGGTAGCTTAGTATTGCTTACGACATGGTATTTTCCACCACGAAAGAGATGGTACTTTTTTGTTCAATTTACGGGGTTCTATGTCTACAATGTCATGATACCCCAACCGTACTATTTATACCAAACGAGAGAACTTGCGCAGTGACGTGCCATAAGAGGACAGCTTTGAGCAGAAAGATGACAAAAGAGGGCAGTTTTGCGTAGTGACATGACAAGAGAGGGCAGCTTTGCTCAGTGAGATGACAAGAGAGAGCAGCTTTGCGCAGAGAGATGCAAAACAGGGCTGCTTTCTGCACACACATGACAAGAGAGGGCAGCTTTGCTCAGTGAGATGATAAAAGAGGGCAGCTTTGCGCAGTGACATAACAAGGGATGGCAGCTTTGCTCAGTGAGATGACAAAGAGAGGGTAGCTTTGCGCAGAGAGATGACAAAACGAGGCTGCTTTCTGCACACACATGACAAAAGAGGCCAGCTTTGCTCAGTGACATGACATGACAAAAAGAGGTCAGCTTTGTTCAGTGAGATGACAAAACATGGCAGCTTTGCTCACTGCTACGACCACGCGGACCAGCTTTACACGTAGGAGTAGAAAGAAAACGGACCCTATAAATTGGTGTGTATTCCATTTCCCAGCAAACATTGCACATCCAAACCCCATACTACACCGCGCTTCCCTCACCCCACCGGGATGGACAAAGGCAAGAAGAAGCAATGAGACAAGATGGTGAAGGATTGGAAGGAGACCTGTGACATAGCACGGTCAGCTGCCGCCCGCGATGAGAAAATAAGGGCTATACAGGCCCGGGTAGAACAAGTCCATCGTGCTACGATGAAAGGTCCCCCCCCAAAGAGCGCCCGCGTAGCAACAACCCCATCCCGAATGTCCCCACCTAGCGTTCGCCACAACTATCACCTGAGGGGGAGACACCTCCCAATTGTTGGTGCTAGGACGTGTGCAATTTCTTCAAGTCTAAGCACCGCATCAGTGTAGGTATGCGTTACTAGGGTTGTGCAAACTACTGCAGTGACTACCATAACCGCCGTTTTGACACCGCAACCTATCGGCAGCCGGTAACGACCACATGCACCATTTTCCCCTACCTTTTCTCCTTCACAACACGCACTAACAATATCTCTCCTTTATTTACAGTCTCCGGAGCCCCTATGTGGCTACCGCAAATGGATAGATCTTGAGATCCACTCTGCGGACCAATGGACCCTCGACTTCGAGGAGTGGAATGTCACAAAGGAGAAGGAGTTGCTGGAGGAGGAGCGCCGCAAGAACGAGCACACCCTGCGTATACAACACGAGACTCAAGCTCATCTCGAAGCGTGCACCCGTAGGGAGCGGGAGGCTCGCGAGAGAAAGAGGCAAATTGCGGCTAAGGCAAAAGAGGCCGCAGAGGAGTTCAACGCCGAGCGGGCGAGGAAGGGAAAGTGGCCCCGGTCCACACAGTAGGTGGTACGAGCAGTTGGGTGGGTTAGTCGCATATCATGCTATATATTATGCATGTAATAAAATTGTACGCGGCATGTTACTCCCAACTGTATTATGAAGTTTATTTCTATTCACATAAGGTTATTATCTTGTCTGTTCGCATTCAATGATTCAGATAGCAAGTCATTTAACAATATTAACATACCAGTTCTCTTCGTAAACTAATTCTCAGTAACATGAAAATATCACTTACCAATGTATATATCAAACGTTCTACAGTCAATTGTTCTTAAAAAAATTTTCCAAAATTTTTAATACACCTACAACATACAATAAACATAAACTTTTATTACAACTATACCAATTTTTTTCCAGTTTAAAACTACAAAATTGATACAACTCTAAAAAATCACGGGGACTGAGTAAAGTCGCCCCTCCATTGGGCGACTGCACTTTTAGTCGCCCATCCATTGGGCGACTGCATGACAGTCGCCCAATAGGAAAGCGACTGATTGCAGTCACTCGAACGTAGAGCGACAGAAATTTTGTCGCCTCCCAGTTGGGCGAAAGGTGGCAGTCGCCCAATTGGGGAGGGGGGGGGGGCGACTGAAGCCTATTTTTGTAAAAAAAAATTCTTGCAGGTATATTTATGTATTTTCGAATAAAAAATGGATTATCCGTACAAAAAATTCCATAAGGCAGGACATGGTCCTACTTTCATCCGTCAAGTGTTTTTTTTAATTGAGGTTTATAATGTTTAGCTGTGATTTATGACTTTTTAGTTATTTATGTAAGAGATTATAGATTAATAAAAAACTCATATGAATTTTTTACCGATATAAATAAAATATATACTATAATTAACTAAACATAGATTATCCAAAAAACAAAGCTTCATCCATTTCCTCGATTGGAGGCAACTTGCGGTCAAATTTTTATAGGTTGATCACAAAAAAGGCACGAAAAATATTTGGATTGGTCACAAGAAAATAATATTAACAGGTTTGTCAAAAAATGTTTTAATAATTCTACAATTTCTACTAGTGACATATAACTAGAAAATTTTTTATAGTTAAATGTGTATGTTCGAGGCATGTGGCCAGCCTACACTGAGACTTCAGCTCAACATCTAACGGATTTTGAGCCTGTGCTAGAGACTTGCGCCAACTAGATCCATTTATATTGGCTTTTAATTTTGATTTCTATCTTTGACTTATAAATAGTAACAATTTGTAGAGAATCTTGTAGAGAGCGACAATTATGTACGATTTTAACTTACATAAATAAGTCACTAAAATGTATACTACAATCGACTATTAGATCCTATATTAAAAAGATACTTCGTTTGGAAATTAAGTACGTAAAAAAGTAGCTTTTAAAAACCAATACGAACAGAGCTAAACCACATTCACAGCCATGGTCATTGCATCACAAACTCGGCATGCGAAAATGTACAAGAAATCTGACTCAATTACAGGAACCGTATCTACAAGGGGATCATTTTGTCAAGTCTTGCGAATCTCACATTCACAGCCTGGAGCATTACATGCTCCACTTCTGAATCCAAACTCAATGTCCCAATCGATGGAGGCTGCAAAGCCTGGTCTTGCTGCACGCAGGAGCCTATCCCAGCCAAAACTTTCAACTCCAATGCACACCAACTCAAAATCTACTGACGCCACCCACTGCGTCCAGCACCCTCTGCCTAGGCCCGTGCCTCCTCTTCCGCCGTGCGGTGCCAGGAGGTGCCTGAATGATACACAAGAATTCAGACAACTACAAGTCCCCCAGGCAAACTGGTAGGAATCATTCACGCCTCCAGAGACATTGTTACCTCCTCGTCGGCTTTAAGTGAGTCCATCAGATCTCCCATTCCTGGAATTGCTTCTTGTCCTTGCATCATACCCATCAGTTTCTGCATTTGCGCACGCATTTGGAAGAGTTGGGCAACCAGTTGGCTCACCTAATAGTGAAAAAAAGGCACTCTGTTTAGCTCCATGGAGGGGAGTGAGTCTGGTATAAGCTAACTGGTGGTATGGGCAAGACATTGTGGTAAGAACGTAAGAATAGAACTGAACCTCTTGTTCTGTCTTTCCAGACTCCTCAGCCACTCTAATCCTCCTATCGCGTGATTCAGCGAGTACCTCTGGTCTTTCCCGTTCCTCTGCAAAATGCCAGAATAAATGCAATTAGGCATCTATGTCCATGACACAAGGAACCATGGCTAAAAGCTTCATATGTATAGCTCCTGTTCAGGAGGAAAGTACCAGCAGTCATTGCATTGATCATTGACTCCACGAGTGCAAGTCTTTTCTCAGCTTCCCGAATTTGTGCAGGAGTGGCCTATTTACAAATTACAATGAGAAGTGTTGTCAAGTTCTGGCCTTTGTCATATCAAATATAAACATACTTGCAGTGGGGACGTTGTCGACTCAATGAATTCCACAGGTTCATGTACCTTGTTCGTGCCTGGAATCATTCCAATTACGCGGCTCATGGAACCCATTTTTGCAACATTTTGTGTTTTCTTTAAAAAGTCATTGAAGTCAAATTTTGCACTCATGATCTTCTTCTGTAATTCTGCTGCATCTTCTTGACGCATCTATTTGCAATTTGCATCATCATGTCAACACCCTAAAATCGTCAGTGTATTGCTTAGTTCAAATTCAAGTAGAATTTTTGGGGCATTTCAACTGGGTTCGTGGCGCAGGTGTCCATCTCGATAGTTGTCGGCGACTCCATCGCGCTCATCTCCCACGTCGCCGGCTCGCTCACAGCGCGGTGACTGACAGCCGAACGCCGCCGCGGTGGCAGCACCGGTGGTGATGGAGCAGAAAAAATAAACACGTCAATTGGTCCCGGGTGTTCACAGACTGTCCGATCAGGCTTAAGCGGATCGGATTGATCCTACTGCATCACTGAGGTAGAAAGCCTAGTACTGAAATGGCCCAATCGGAAGCCTCACACTCTGACTAGCAATCCCCTTACTGCCCCAAAAAAACACTAAAACTAAGCACGGACAGTTCTTGCGCTAATTAATGTTCTTGCCACTGAATCGCGTGTTCCGCGATTACTGATCAAACTATAGATAGTCTCTAACACTTTCGCAATTGACATTTCTTAGTCTACGTCCAAGGTTTATTATGCAGGCTAGTCTGGAGATCGACTGGATATCTAATCTAGTTTAGTGCGATATATGCTCAAGTCAAATGAGATCCAAGCGAGGTGTGAACGAAATCATGGGGACCATTGGTTTCGACCTGTAACTAGCTAGTGTGCTAGTTCGTGTTGATCCATCAAAAGGCCAAGCTAATGATTCCGAAAGCTAACGTGAGATCTATGGAACTGCATTGGATTTGCAAGCATGTTGAGTTGGCAAGCTAGCTAGATCGTGTATGTTATGTAATTTCTACCAATCTAGTATCATCCTAAGTTCAAAATCGTGCAGAGATTTCGCATCTCTTTACGTGAAGCAAGCACAAACAATACCAGTCAGATTAGCAACTTCATTAAACCAGAGTCACATAAAAAAAAAAAAAAGAACGAACATGTACAAACTAGTACACGCTTCAAACTAGGCTCTGTTCCAATTAATGGGTCACAAACACTACTTAGCAAGTTGATTAGCTGCATCGATCACTACGTGACAGCGATGAAGAGTCTCACGAGAGAGCATGACTTATATTCTGCGCGCGTGCACTGCAGAGAGTAGCTAGCGCGCCAGCAAGAGCGATGGGAACGGAAGCATGGTCGGCTCCGGCGACGCAAAGAAGCTCGCTCCAGAGAACACGGCCGTCGTCTCCTTGGTCGCCACCGTGGAAGCTTTCGTCCCGTTGTCGGTCTGTGCATGGCTGTCGATCTCCAGGTCGAACTCGTGAGTCTGCAGTGGGCGAGGCTTCTTGTGGATGTCCCAGCGCTCGGCTGATGACGCGCGGCTGGGAGGCCGCTTGTTGCTGTCCCAACGCTCGCAGGCTGATGACGCGCGGCCGGGGCTCTTGCTGCTGTCGCGCTGCCGCTCTCCGGACGACGTCGACGTGCCGCGCGGACTCTTGATGGTCTTGTTGCTGTCCCAGCGCTCGCACGCGGACGCGCGGCCGGGGCTCCCGCTGCTGCTGCTCGACGACGCTGGGCTGGAGGGCTTCTTGTGCGCGTCCCACCTCTCGACGGAGTCGGCGCGGCCGGGCCTGGAGGAGGGCGGCGCGAGGGAGGTGGGCAGGATGATGAGGCAGGGCGTCGGCAGCAGCGGCATCATCTTGCTCCTCGGCGGGGTCGGGAGAAGAGGCGGGAGGACTGCTGTCGCCATGGCTAGCTGCGCGGAGCAGTCGTCGCGAGCGATCGAGACGACACGAAGCAAGGCAAGCGGCCGGAGACGAGAGCTAGCTGTGGAACTGAAATGCCGCTGGATACTGCATATTTATAGCGACGAATCCGCAAGAATGGCACGACGACTCGCACTCGGATTCGGAGAATGTGCTTCATCATTTCCTTGGGTGGGGCTCCGTGGTCCCGACACGAATGCGGATTAGTAACAAGGAAGGAAAAAAAAAAGGAATGGCGTTCGACCGCCGCGGCTCGGAAACGGGCTGGATTTCGGGACAGCGAGGGATGGGCCAGGGCGGTAAATGGGCTAGGATTTCGAGGGCCACCTCTGGGCTCTGCCTTTGGGCCGTCAGGGTTGGCTGCCGTTGAGCCTGCTGTTGCATGGTGTGATCTGCTGTTAGCAAATGTGACTTAAGGGCTTTTTTTACTGAAGCTTATGATTTTTGACTGCGATTTAACTTTTAGGCTATCATATAAGAGATTACAGAGTAATAATATATATTATAATTAACTTAATATACCCTATCTTAAAAAAAAACAGAACCTTATTAACTCTGTTTTTCATCCCCTGTCCCCCGCTGTAACTTCTCCAAAGGCCCCTGTCAATCATACAGGTCTGCCCGCCTTTGTAATTGACAGTTTTGTTGATGATTTAGTATAGGTGGGGAAACTCACCATCGCGTCGTCACAAAAATTAAAAAAAAGAGCGCGGTAACGGGAGGAGCATTGCTTCCTTTTCAGACTTTTTTCGGACTTAAGGTCTACAGTTCGTGTGAATTAAAGGGTTTGGGTGGGTTTTTAGCTGTGGCTTATGATTTTTGGTTTAAAATTTTGAATTTTGGTTGTTCGAGAGATAGAATATAAAGAGAGATGCTTACGTGCGATTTTGACCGGTATAAATGAAGTCAAGACATTGTCTACTATAATAGACTTGCAGACCCACCTTAAAAAGATATTCTGTTTATAAGCTAGTTGCTATAGAAAGCTAAGCCATAAACTCTAACGAACCGATCCTTTATAAGTTGATCGATGCTAGCGGCCCTGATCAACTCGGCTTCTGGCTTCTGGCTTATTTTTTACTATTCATAAGTTTCGTCTTTTTGTGAACTTTTGGCTTTTTGTTGAGCTTTTTGCCGGTTCTTTTTTTCCCGTATTTGTTTGTATTATACGTAATGGGCTAACATATATTTTTATATTTTTAAAATTTTTTAAATTTAATTATGCTAAATAAGCCTCTGTCAGCAAGGGTGCCGGCGCAGTGGATACGAGTGTGTCCTGCTTGTGCAACCGTGCTCACTACAAACAGCTACGCAAACTCGTGCGTCCGCCTATGCTGCTTCGGGAGGTGCTAGCAGCTCGGGCGGGCCGCACGTTGGCGGAGCTGATGAAGTTGCTTGTGATGAAGGCAATGCGGTACATGGAGGAGAGTTACAACCGTCAAGCTATAGAGAGGGAACTGGGCAAGCCGATGCAGTACATGGAGGAGAGTTACAGCCGTCAAGCTATAGAGAGGGAACTAGGCAAGCTGATGAAGGAGAGCATAATGAGTGTATCGTGCAGCAGATGGAATCTGATGATCAGAGGGCATGGGATGAAGAGCAAGCTGTAGAGGACGAGGAGGAGGACAATTCTGATGATGAAGAAGTTCCTATCCCCCAGGAATGGAACCGGTTTAATGCGGAGGGTGTTTCCGCACATGATGAGCATGAATCACCATGGGAGTATCATGAGACAGAGATTCGGTTGCATGCTATGTTTGCTGACAAGGAAGCGCTGCAGGATGCCATCAAGCTTTGGGCCCTTTCAATGCAGTGGACATTTCGCGTCGTCAAATCAAGCCAGGAGCAGTACACTGTGAAGTGCGAGCAGACTGGTTGTCCTTGGAGGGTGCACGCACGTAGACTCAAGTATGAGACTCACTGGATTGTGTCCAAGGTGGAGCCGCACTCCTGCATTCTAAACACTGTCTTGGCGAGACATCGTAACCTGACGTCCGGATTTATAGCCAATTTGATGTATGGGGAGATAGTGGAGAAGAAAGATATTGTGGCCACGCATATTGTGGTAGCTATCGAGAATAAATTCAAGTATAAGATTAGCTACGCGAAGGCGTGGCGTGCAAAGCAAAAGGCGTTGGAAAAACGTTTTGGCACTTTCGAGGCGGCGTACGACAACCTTCCTCGTATGCTTAAGGTGTTGCAGCAAAGGAACCCGGGCACGTACATCGCCGTGCATGACAAGCCGTCCATAAGTCCACCGGGATTTGTAGTGTTGCAGATAGCATTGTTTGCATTTGGTGCTAGCATTGAAGCATTCAGGCACATGCTGCCAGTGATCTCAGTAGATGAGACCTTCTTGACAAGCAAATACAAAGGGCAGCTCCTAATGGCCATAGGCGTTGATGGTAACAATCAAATACTGCCACTGGCCATTGCATTTGTAGAGAGTGAGAATTATGAGAGCTGGTTGTGGTTTCTCAGACATGTGAGGGCTGAAGTTGTAGGCACCCGTCCTGGTGTATGCGTAATCCATGATCGCCACGCCGGTATTATAAAGGCGATACGAAAACTTCAAGAAGACCCTGAGGAGACCTTTCATTGGCCGGACATGAGGAACCGGTGGTGCAGTCGTCACTTAGGGGCAAACTTTTTCAAGCAATTCCCGAAACAATCTTTGATGAAGCTATTCAAGAGACTGGCTAGGCAGAACCAGCAGAGGAAATTTGATGCTTTATGGGGGTTGTCGGATAAGCACACCAGGAAGAACGTCGAAGAGAGGAGCAAGGGGCCGGTCACTCCTGGGGCGGCACAACCGCAATGCTTGCCAGCAATCGATGAGCCTAACCGAAGTGGTCTAAGAAGGAGGAGCTCACGAAACATCAAGTGCTTCTCGCAGTGGATCGAGGGGGAACCATTGGAGAAGTGGTTGCTGTTGCACGACACGGATGGCGCAAGGTACGGAATAATGATAACTAACCTTGCCGAGGTCTACAATTGGGTTCTCAGGGGTCTCCGTTCTCAGCCCCTTGTCGCCATCGTGGAAGATGTTCTTCACAGCACAATCTGCTACTTTAGGGAGAGGCACGCGAGTGTCGCACTTCATGCGGCCAATCCGGGAGCCCTGTATTCGTAAAAAATTACTGCGTACATGGAGACGAAGGCACAAAAGGGTCAATTGCACACAGTGTATGTCATGGGCAACAGAGAGCATCGTTTCGAGGTGATACTCCGTGACAGAGCCAGATTTGGAACATCTCGTTCACTTATTACTCACAAGGTATGCCTTGGAGATCATGCAAACGAATCTAGTTGCACATGCAACAAGCTTAAGTTGTTACACAAGCCATGCTCTCATGTCCTCGCTGCATGCGGGACCGTGGGCATGGATCCTTCTAACTTCATGTCCGAGTACTTTTTCAAGGAGAGAATACTGCAAGCTTGGTGTGGGGAGCTCCGGGGGTTCAGGGTGGTGGGAAACTTTGCCACTTTGGACATTTCAGCGAGGACCTGGGTTCCGGATATTAACATGATGAAGGGTGGGAAGGGTCAGCGACAGAGCCGACGTATTAGAAATGACATGGACGAATCACAAGCTGGAACATCTGGTGCACGTTGTGGGCGATGCGGTCAGGAGGGGCACACAGCTAGACGATGCAATGCATGTCCTGATCAGTAGTTGCAATGCATGCTAAATTTCATGTACCATTTGTAAAACTTGTATGTTACATCCCTTTTCTGTAATGTAGTTGGTGTTGTGCTGGTAGCTTAGTATTGCTTACGACATGGTATTTTCCACCACGAAAGAGATGGTACTTTTTTGTTCAATTTACGGGGTTCTATGTCTACAATGTCATGATACCCCAACCGTACTATTTATACCAAACGAGAGAACTTGCGCAGTGACGTGCCATAAGAGGACAGCTTTGAGCAGAAAGATGACAAAAGAGGGCAGTTTTGCGTAGTGACATGACAAGAGAGGGCAGCTTTGCTCAGTGAGATGACAAGAGAGGGCAGCTTTGCGCAGAGAGATGCAAAACAGGGCTGCTTTCTGCACACACATGACAAGAGAGGGCAGCTTTGCTCAGTGAGATGATAAAAGAGGGCAGCTTTGCGCAGTGACATAACAAGGGATGGCAGCTTTGCTCAGTGAGATGACAAAGAGAGGGTAGCTTTGCGCAGAGAGATGACAAAACGAGGCTGCTTTCTGCACACACATGACAAAAGAGGCCAGCTTTGCTCAGTGACATGACATGACAAAAAGAGGTCAGCTTTGTTCAGTGAGATGACAAAACAGGGCAGCTTTGCTCACTGCTACGACCACGCGGACCAGCTTTACACGTAGGAGTAGAAAGAAAACGGACCCTATAAATTGGTGTGTATTCCATTTCCCAGCAAACATTGCACATCCAAACCCCATACTACACCGCGCTTCCCTCACCCCACCGGGATGGACAAAGGCAAGAAGAAGCAATGGGACAAGATGGTGAAGGATTGGAAGGAGACCTGTGACATAGCACGGTCAGCTGCCGCCCGCGATGAGAAAATAAGGGCTATACAGGCCCGGGTAGAACAAGTCCATCGTGCTACGATGAAAGGTCCCCCCCCAAAGAGCGCCCGCGTAGCAACAACCCCATCCCGAATGTCCCCACCTAGCGTTCGCCACAACTATCACCTGAGGGGGAGACACCTCCCAATTGTTGGTGCTAGGACGTGTGCAATTTCTTCAAGTCTAAGCACCGCATCAGTGTAGGTATGCGTTACTAGGGTTGTGCAAACTACTGCAGTGACTACCATAACCGCCGTTTTGACACCGCAACCTATCGGCAGCCGGTAACGACCACATGCACCATTTTCCCCTACCTTTTCTCCTTCACAACACGCACTAACAATATCTCTTCTTTATTTACAGTCTCCGGAGCCCCTATGTGGCTACCGCAAATGGATAGATCTTGAGATCCACTCTGCGGACCAATGGACCCTCGACTTCGAGGAGTGGAATGTCACAAAGGAGAAGGAGTTGCTGGAGGAGGAGCGCCGCAAGAACGAGCACACCCTGCGTATACAACACGAGACTCAAGCTCATCTCGAAGCGTGCACCCGTAGGGAGCGGGAGGCTCGCGAGAGAAAGAGGCAAATTGCGGCTAAGGCAAAAGAGGCCGCAGAGGAGTTCAACGCCGAGCGGGCGAGGAAGGGAAAGTGGCCCCGGTCCACACAGTAGGTGGTACGAGCAGTTGGGTGGGTTAGTCGCATATCATGCTATATATTATGCATGTAATAAAATTGTACGCGGCATGTTACTCCCAACTGTATTATGAAGTTTATTTCTATTCACATAAGGTTATTATCTTGTCTGTTCGCATTCAATGATTCAGATAGCAAGTCATTTAACAATATTAACATACCAGTTCTCTTCGTAAACTAATTCTCAGTAACATGAAAATATCACTTACCAATGTATATATCAAACGTTCTACAGTCAATTGTTCTTAAAAAAATTTTCCAAAATTTTTAATACACCTACAACATACAATAAACATAAACTTTTATTACAACTATACCAATTTTTTTCCAGTTTAAAACTACAAAATTGATACAACTCTAAAAAATCACGGGGACTGAGTAAAGTCGCCCCTCCATTGGGCGACTGCACTTTTAGTCGCCCATCCATTGGGCGACTGCATGACAGTCGCCCAATAGGAAAGCGACTGATTGCAGTCACTCGAACGTAGAGCGACAGAAATTTTGTCGCCTCCCAGTTGGGCGAAAGGTGGCAGTCGCCCAATTGGGGAGGGGGGGCGACTGAAGCCTATTTTTGTAAAAAAAAATTCTTGCAGGTATATTTATGTATTTTCGAATAAAAAATGGATTATCCGTACAAAAAATTCCATAAGGCAGGACATGGTCCTACTTTCATCCGTCAAGTGTTTTTTTTAATTGAGGTTTATAATGTTTAGCTGTGATTTATGACTTTTTAGTTATTTATGTAAGAGATTATAGATTAATAAAAAACTCATATGAATTTTTTACCGATATAAATAAAATATATACTATAATTAACTAAACATAGATTATCCAAAAAACAAAGCTTCATCCATTTCCTCGATTGGAGGCAACTTGCGGTCAAATTTTTATAGGTTGATCACAAAAAAGGCACGAAAAATATTTGGATTGGTCACAAGAAAATAATATTAACAGGTTTGTCAAAAAATGTTTTAATAATTCTACAATTTCTACTAGTGACATATAACTAGAAAATTTTTTATAGTTAAATGTGTATGTTCGAGGCATGTGGCCAGCCTACACTGAGACTTCAGCTCAACATCTAACGGATTTTGAGCCTGTGCTAGAGACTTGCGCCAACTAGATCCATTTATATTGGCTTTTAATTTTGATTTCTATCTTTGACTTATAAATAGTAACAATTTGTAGAGAATCTTATAGAGAGCGACAATTATGTACGATTTTAACTTACATAAATAAGTCACTAAAATGTATACTACAATCGACTATTAGATCCTATATTAAAAAGATACTTCGTTTGGAAATTAAGTACGTAAAAAAGTAACTTTTAAAAACCAATACGAACAGAGCTAAACCACATTCACAGCCATGGTCATTGCATCACAAACTCGGCATGCGAAAATGTACAAGAAATCTGACTCAATTACAGGAACCGTATCTACAAGGGGATCATTTTGTCAAGTCTTGCGAATCTCACATTCACAGCCTGGAGCATTACATGCTCCACTTCTGAATCCAAACTCAATGTCCCAATCGATGGAGGCTGCAAAGCCTGGTCTTGCTGCACGCAGGAGCCTATCCCAGCCAAAACTTTCAACTCCAATGCACACCAACTCAAAATCTACTGACGCCACCCACTGCGTCCAGCACCCTCTGCCTAGGCCCGTGCCTCCTCTTCCGCCGTGCGGTGCCAGGAGGTGCCTGAATGATACACAAGAATTCAGACAACTACAAGTCCCCCAGGCAAACTGGTAGGAATCATTCACGCCTCCAGAGACATTGTTACCTCCTCGTCGGCTTTAAGTGAGTCCATCAGATCTCCCATTCCTGGAATTGCTTCTTGTCCTTGCATCATACCCATCAGTTTCTGCATTTGCGCACGCATTTGGAAGAGTTGGGCAACCAGTTGGCTCACCTAATAGTGAAAAAAAGGCACTCTGTTTAGCTCCATGGAGGGGAGTGAGTCTGGTATAAGCTAACTGGTGGTATGGGCAAGACATTGTGGTAAGAACGTAAGAATAGAACTGAACCTCTTGTTCTGTCTTTCCAGACTCCTCAGCCACTCTAATCCTCCTATCGCGTGATTCAGCGAGTACCTCTGGTCTTTCCCGTTCCTCTGCAAAATGCCAGAATAAATGCAATTAGGCATCTATGTCCATGACACAAGGAACCATGGCTAAAAGCTTCATATGTATAGCTCCTGTTCAGGAGGAAAGTACCAGCAGTCATTGCATTGATCATTGACTCCACGAGTGCAAGTCTTTTCTCAGCTTCCCGAATTTGTGCAGGAGTGGCCTATTTACAAATTACAATGAGAAGTGTTGTCAAGTTCTGGCCTTTGTCATATCAAATATAAACATACTTGCAGTGGGGACGTTGTCGACTCAATGAATTCCACAGGTTCATGTACCTTGTTCGTGCCTGGAATCATTCCAATTACGCGGCTCATGGAACCCATTTTTGCAACATTTTGTGTTTTCTTTAAGAAGTCATTGAAGTCAAATTTTGCACTCATGATCTTCTTCTGTAATTCTGCTGCATCTTCTTGACGCATCTATTTGCAATTTGCATCATCATGTCAACACCCTAAAATCGTCAGTGTATTGCTTAGTTCAAATTCAAGTAGAATTTTTGGGGCATTTCAACTGGGTTCGTGGCGCAGGTGTCCATCTCTATAGTTGTCGGCGACTCCATCGCGCTCATCTCCCACGTCGCCGGCTCGCTCACAGCGCGGTGACTGACAGCCGAACGCCGCCGCGGTGGCAGCACCGGTGGTGATGGAGCAGAAAAAATAAACACGTCAATTGGTCCCGGGTGTTCACAGACTGTCCGATCAGGCTTAAGCGGATCGGATTGATCCTACTGCATCACTGAGGTAGAAAGCCTAGTACTGAAATGGCCCAATCGGAAGCCTCACACTCTGACTAGCAATCCCCTTACTGCCCCAAAAAAACACTAAAACTAAGCACGGACAGTTCTTGCGCTAATTAATGTTCTTGCCACTGAATCGCGTGTTCCGCGATTACTGATCAAACTATAGATAGTCTCTAACACTTTCGCAATTGACATTTCTTAGTCTACGTCCAAGGTTTATTATGCAGGCTAGTCTGGAGATCGACTGGATATCTAATCTAGTTTAGTGCGATATATGCTCAAGTCAAATGAGATCCAAGCGAGGTGTGAACGAAATCATGGGGACCATTGGTTTCGACCTGTAACTAGCTAGTGTGCTAGTTCGTGTTGATCCATCAAAAGGCCAAGCTAATGATTCCGAAAGCTAACGTGAGATCTATGGAACTGCATTGGATTTGCAAGCATGTTGAGTTGGCAAGCTAGCTAGATCGTGTATGTTATGTAATTTCTACCAATCTAGTATCATCCTAAGTTCAAAATCGTGCAGAGATTTCGCATCTCTTTACGTGAAGCAAGCACAAACAATACCAGTCAGATTAGCAACTTCATTAAACCAGAGTCACATAAAAAAAAAAAAGAACGAACATGTACAAACTAGTACACGCTTCAAACTAGGCTCTGTTCCAATTAATGGGTCACAAACACTACTTAGCAAGTTGATTAGCTGCATCGATCACTACGTGACAGCGATGAAGAGTCTCACGAGAGAGCATGACTTATATTCTGCGCGCGTGCACTGCAGAGAGTAGCTAGCGCGCCAGCAAGAGCGATGGGAACGGAAGCATGGTCGGCTCCGGCGACGCAAAGAAGCTCGCTCCAGAGAACACGGCCGTCGTCTCCTTGGTCGCCACCGTGGAAGCTTTCGTCCCGTTGTCGGTCTGTGCATGGCTGTCGATCTCCAGGTCGAACTCGTGAGTCTGCAGTGGGCGAGGCTTCTTGTGGATGTCCCAGCGCTCGGCTGATGACGCGCGGCTGGGAGGCCGCTTGTTGCTGTCCCAACGCTCGCAGGCTGATGACGCGCGGCCGGGGCTCTTGCTGCTGTCGCGCTGCCGCTCTCCGGACGACGTCGACGTGCCGCGCGGACTCTTGATGGTCTTGTTGCTGTCCCAGCGCTCGCACGCGGACGCGCGGCCGGGGCTCCCGCTGCTGCTGCTCGACGACGCTGGGCTGGAGGGCTTCTTGTGCGCGTCCCACCTCTCGACGGAGTCGGCGCGGCCGGGCCTGGAGGAGGGCGGCGCGAGGGAGGTGGGCAGGATGATGAGGCAGGGCGTCGGCAGCAGCGGCATCATCTTGCTCCTCGGCGGGGTCGGGAGAAGAGGCGGGAGGACTGCTGTCGCCATTGTTGGAGAGTCTTTACGACCTCCCAGGACCTTTTACGACCGGTTAGAGTCGTTTACGACCGGTGAGAATCAAATACGATCGGTTCAGAGTACTTACGACCAATTCTGAACGCCTCAATCTCCTCCGATCGCCTTTTCAACGTAGTCGGAACAACACTGTTCCTTGCCGTGATCGTAGCGCCTCTCGATCACGCCCGCAGGAACTTCGCCGTGGTCGTAACTCCTCCCGATCACGCTTGCGGTGATCGTGAGTCCTTCCGACCACGCCTTGCACAATCACACGACAAAACAATGCTTTGTGTGTTTCCCTCTTTTTGGTATTTTCTCAATGGCTTGGTACATCTTTGGTTACATGTCTACCCCTTCTTTTATACCCAACTCTACGACTCCTACTCGGATTCCGATTAGGAATACAAAACCTATTCTGACTCCGACTTCTAATTCCTACTTCAACTCAACTTCGATTACAAACCCGAACCCGATACGACTTCTAAAACAAGATTATTTCCAACATTCTCTCCCTAATCTTGTTTTAGTAGCTTCCATCATGTTGATCTTCTCCTTCTCGATCACGTTGATTTTCTCCTGTTTCTTCCTTGGATGTTTTTCTCCACCAGCTGCTTGTTTCACTATTGCGTGGACTTGCTTTCAACCACCGTTCTTCACGTCGTGCTTTCTCCCGCCAACTCGGGATCCAAACTTCAGGCTTTTGGCTGCTTCGACCATCCGGGCCGATCCTGGGACCTGTTTGCTGTGGTCGAACGATTTCTCGACCACGTCCAGTCTTCATTTGCCGTGGTCGTAACACTTGCCGACCGTGCTCGATCATCTTTTGCCGTGGTCGTGGTGACTCCCGACCACGTTCGATCGTCTTTTGCCGTGGTCGAAATTCTTCTCGACTACAGCCAAAACCTTCTGCCAACCTTCTCGTTACGACTTCATGCTGTTTTTCGACCACCAGGAGATGAAGTCTTTCCGGCTCTAGTTCCTTTAGAACATTCTTCATGCCATCTGGTCTCCAAATTTTCAGTGGTATTTTGTACAACCGATTTGCTGATTTTTGTGCTCTCATCAACAACTGCTCTCTGCTGTCAAAAACCCTCAGATAAACTCCTTTTAATTCAACTCGGCACCCTTCTTCAGTCAGTTGGCCCAAGCTTATCACATTGCTGCAAAGACTTGGTATATAATATACATCTGACAACGGTCTTTGACTTCCATCCTTGCACTTTAACAGAATTGTACCTTTTCCTTTGATTTGAACTGTTGAGTCATCTCCAAACTTTACTTTACCGAGCACTCTCTCGTCTAATTCATGAAACAACGAGTGTGTGCCCGTCATGTGGTTGCTTGCTCCGTTGTCGAGATACCAATCTGTTGATTGGTCTTGAGTCTTCTCTCCCTTCTCCATCAAACTAGGAAATACTCTTCCTTCATGTAGCATCACCATTGTCGGTTCAGCTACAGTACAGTGCGACAGCAGTAGAGTCGGTTCCTTCTGAACCAGATTGACTTCCTCCTCTCTCTTCTTGTTTCTGCAAATCGCTGCGAAGTGCCCATACTTTTTGCAGTTGTGGCATTGTATGTGGCTTCGACATTCAGCAGCGTAGTGACCGAATTTCTTGCACTTGTGGCATTGTATACTCGATTTTCCAGTTTCAGAGTTACGCTCACGACTGCTCCCGCCGTTGCGTCCTCCACCTCTCTTCACATCATCGTTGTGACTTTCATGGCTCTTATTCTCGTTCAGTGCTTCCCACTGAGCACGAGATAGCAGCAGCTGATTACCTCCTTCCTTGTCCTGATGCCGTCTCTTCTGACTTTCTTCGAAGATTCGCAAGCGACCGACTGCCTCAGTCAGCGACATCTTCGTCATGTCTCCAAATTGCTCGATTGTGCTTATGATTTGGAGAAAACTGTCAGGGACTGCACTGAACAACCTTTCAATGACTGTTGAATCTGGCAAATCAACTCCCAGAGCTCGAATTTCGCCAGCCAAACTCGTGAGTTTTTGCGAGAACTCACCGACGCCTTCAGTCTCTCCCATGACTAAGCGATCGAATTGCCTCTTCAACACTTGTGCTCTTGCCTTCTTGACACGTTCTTCTCCAATGCGCATCTCCTTGATAGCTTCCCACGCTTCTTTTGCAGTTTCCTTCTCTGCAACAGTCATTAAGACCTCGTCGGGGATAGCCTGAGATATGACAGCCAAAGCGCCCTGGTCCAGAGTCTCTTCGACCGGTGCATCTCCTTCAATAGCCGTCCATACTCCCAGAGCGCGCATGACGATCTTCATCTTCACGGCCCACAGGCCGTAGTTCGTGTCGGTCAGCATGGGGAATTGGATTGGTACCGTACCTCCTCTCATTGGTGCTCGTGGTGGAGGCTGCAGTTTCTTTTCACCGGAGCCTTCCGCACCTACAACTTTCTTCTCAGCTGACTTGTCCTCCATTGCCACCTTGCTCTGATACCAACTGTTGGAGAGTCTTTACGACCTCCCAGGACCTTTTACGACCGGTTAGAGTCGTTTACGACCGGTGAGAATCAAATACGATCGGTTCAGAGTACTTACGACCAATTCTGAACGCCTCAATCTCCTCCGATCGCCTTTTCAACGTAGTCGGAACAACACTGTTCCTTGCCGTGATCGTAGCGCCTCTCGATCACGCCCGCAGGAACTTCGCCGTGGTCGTAACTCCTCCCGATCACGCTTGCGGTGATCGTGAGTCCTTCCGACCACGCCTTGCACAATCACACGACAAAACAATGCTTTGTGTGTTTCCCTCTTTTTGGTATTTTCTCAATGGCTTGGTACATCTTTGGTTACATGTCTACCCCTTCTTTTATACCCAACTCTACGACTCCTACTCGGATTCCGATTAGGAATACAAAACCTATTCTGACTCCGACTTCTAATTCCTACTTCAACTCAACTTCGATTACAAACCCGAACCCGATACGACTTCTAAAACAAGATTATTTCCAACAGCCATGGCTAGCTGCGCGGAGCAGTCGTCGCGAGCGATCGAGACGACACGAAGCAAGGCAAGCGGCCGGAGACGAGAGCTAGCTGTGGAACTGAAATGCCGCTGGATACTGCATATTTATGGCGACGAATCCGCAAGAATGGCACGACGACTCGCACTCGGATTCGGAGAATGTGCTTCATCATTTCCTTGGGTGGGGCTCCGTGGTCCCGACACGAATGCGGATTAGTAACAAGGAAGGAAAAAAAAGGAATGGCGTTCGACCGCCGCGGTTCGGAAACGGGCTGGATTTCGGGACAGCGAGGGATGGGCCAGGGCGGTAAATGGGCTAGGATTTCGAGGGCCACCTCTGGGCTCTGCCTTTGGGCCGTCAGGGTTGGCTGCCGTTGAGCCTGCTGTTGCATGGTGTGATCTGCTGTTAGCAAATGTGACTTAAGGGCTTTTTTTACTGAAGCTTATGATTTTTGACTGCGATTTAACTTTTAGGCTATCATATAAGAGATTACAGAGTAATAATATATATTATAATTAACTTAATATACCCTATCTTAAAAAAAAACAGAACCTTATTAACTCTGTTTTTCATCCCCTGTCCCCCGCTGTAACTTCTCCAAAGGCCCCTGTCAATCATACAGGTCTGCCCGCCTTTGTAATTGACAGTTTTGTTGATGATTTAGTATAGGTGGGGAAACTCACCATCGCGTCGTCACAAAAATTAAAAAAAAGAGCGCGGTAACGGGAGGAGCATTGCTTCCTTTTCAGACTTTTTTCGGACTTAAGGTCTACAGTTCGTGTGAATTAAAGGGTTTGGGTGGGTTTTTAGCTGTGGCTTATGATTTTTGGTTTAAAATTTTGAATTTTGGTTGTTCGAGAGATAGAATATAAAGAGAGATGCTTACGTGCGATTTTGACCGGTATAAATGAAGTCAAGACATTGTCTACTATAATAGACTTGCAGACCCACCTTAAAAAGATATTCTGTTTATAAGCTAGTTGCTATAGAAAGCTAAGCCATAAACTCTAACGAACCGATCCTTTATAAGTTGATCGATGCTAGCGGCCCTGATCAACTCGGCTTCTGGCTTCTGGCTTATTTTTTACTATTCATAAGTTTCGTCTTTTTGTGAACTTTTGGCTTTTTGTTGAGCTTTTTGCCGGTTCTTTTTTTCCCGTATTTGTTTGTATTATACGTAATGGGCTAACATATTTTTTATATTTTTAATTTTTTTTAAATTTAATTATGCTAAATAAGCCTCTGTCAGCTACAGTGCTTTTTTCAGCCAGCTACAGTGTTTTCAGCCATAAGCCATGAGCTTTTCAGCCGAACCGATCACCACCTAAGATTGATGTAGCTTTCTTCTTTTTCACACTGAGTTAAAAAAAAAGTCACGCGCACATCGACTGATTACTTCTTGCTTTTTACAACATGATTCAGAATTGTACATGTTAGAAATAATCTCGATTTAGAGTTCAAGACGTAGTAAGGTTCGTTTCCGTGTGTAACTCAAGTTGAAATTGTATCTAACTTGAAATCCAAATATGTATACAGGTATGAGAGTATTAGCCTATATATTGAGAAGACTTGTAGCCGGTTAATAAAGGGGAGCAAGTAAGAGAATAGAGAAATTCAGAAATTCTCCTATGTTCTCTTAGTTTATTTGCGATGTGTGCCCTTTGTCCAGGAATAAAGTTAACAAGTGATATCAGAGTCTAGGCGAGAACAGAGTTGCTAAAATAAAATTGTCTCGGCGATTTCGTTTTGCGCTTGTCTTGAACGGCGCTCGCGAGGCCTCCGCGCGCGGCCTCCGCGCGCGCATATATCTATCCATCGGTCTATTTCTCCAGAGACGCACGTTGTCTACCCCAAGTAAATGCAGAGCTAGTCAAGGAGCAGCACAGCAACCAGGAAGCATAGACATCAACAGAGCAGCAGATCGAGAATAGACATCAGTAGCAACGTTGGACAACAGACAGACAAGACAGAAAGGTTCAGAGCAAGTCAAAATCAAGTGGTGTCTTCAGTCGCTTTCTGAGAACGTGCTGATCCAAGCAAGGAGAAAGGAGCTGCATGAGATCGTGAGGGCGCGGTCCTCGTTCAGTGCGACACGCAAGATAGAAGTCGAGTCAACTTTTGTCCACCGAATTTGAGACGAAGTCTTTTGGTTTTGTTTCCCAAGGCGGAGTCATATTGCTGTTATAAAAGCGACGAAGCGGCTTCATATTCTTTCGCCAGTTCGCGAAGAAAAAGCTGACGAGCAGCTCTTTGATTCTTGTTCTGCACAAGGCGAAGCGTTGCAGCACAAAGTTGCAAAGCGTATTTTTTTTTCTCAGGTTCCCTCAGTCCAAGACTCACTTCAAAGTAGCCTGAGTTCTTGATCCATGCTCAAGATCATGTCACGTTCTCCGGAAAGTGGTGTTACCGGTGACGAAGCATCATCCAGTATGATGGTGAAGGAGAGTTCCACTGTCTCGCTGCATTATCCAATGCTCATGACGAGCAATTATGTAGCCTGGGCAATCAAGATGAAGGTGTACATGAAGTCTCAAAAAGTGTGGGATGCGATTGAGAACGGCAACGTTGATGTACGCAAGGATCAAATTGCATTGGCGGCTATCTATCAGGGCATCCCAGAGGAGACGCTCTTCCTACTTGCCGAAAAGGAGACGGCTAAAGCCGCGTGGAAGGCGTTGAATACGATGCATCTTGGTACTGATCGTATGAAGGAAACAAATGTACAAACTCTTAAGACTGAGTTCGAGGTGCTGCGTATGAAGGAAACAGAGTCGATCAATGACTTCACTGTTCGGTTGACGATCATCGTCAACAAGATTCGGGCCCTTGGCAAGAAGGTGGAAGAGTTGTACGTAGTGAAGAAAATCCTTCGTGTTGTTCCTTCACAGTTTCTCTCAATTGCTTCGGTCATAGAGCAATTTGGAGACATAAAGACAATGACCATGGAGGAGGTCATCGGTCGTTTTAAAGCATATGAGGAACGCATCCGCGACAATAGTAACAACGGCGACAGATAGGTCTTGTTGACCTGCGATGAGTGGGAGATTCGATCATCGAAGCGTGAAGGCAAGAATACTTCCAACGGTGATGGCCAAGGCCGTCATAATCGGAAGTTTGATAAGGCGGAAGTGAGGTGTTATAATTATAATGATTATGGGTACTTGCTTCAGAATGCCCAAAGCCGAGGATGAAGAAAGCGTTTTTTGCTGAAGCACTCAGCGATGATGAATCAATAGTGCTCTGATGATGAGTTGAGTTAGGGACGTTGAGAAGATGTGTCACCATCCAAACTCAAGTAAGGTGGAAAAAATCAGAACGTTGAGCAGATGTGTCGACATTTTGTATTAAGTATGAGTTTAATAAGTCGTAGTTGAGACCGGCTACCTCAATGTTTTAGAATCTTTGCATTTGGATGCCCTGTACCGGTTGAGTTGTGCTCCTACATGTAGCTTACATGTAGAACGCTTCATGTAGAGGTGTGACTAGAAGTTCATAATGCATTGAAACTAAAACTAGAGTATGTCAAGTCAAGATTAGGGGAAGATTGTTAGAAATAATCTTGACTTAGACTTCAAGACATAGTAGAGTCCGTCTCCGTGTGTAATTCAAGTTGAAGTTGTGTCTAACTAAAAGTCCGAATACGTATGCTAGTAGGAGAGTATTAGCCTATATATTGAGAAAACTTGTAGCCGGTTAATAAAGGGGAGCAAGTAAGAGAATAGAAAAATTCAGAAATTCTCATATGTTCTCTCAGTTTATTTGCGATATGTGTCCTTTCTCCAGAAATAAAGTTAATAGTACATATTTCTGTTCGCAAAATTTTACTATCTATGTTTTCCTTGGAAGGCATGTATGGTACTAGTTGATCACTAAGCTACAAAAAAAATATTGTCATTTGTGAACACTATGTTGTTCAGTTTTCCTTAGTAACTTAAGTTTTTAGGTGAACACATACAACTCAATTAATACAAGTTTGGCGGAAGTAACACAGCGCAGCCCGTCGGACACAACGAATCTCGAGATGGAACTGTCGGGGCTGCATGAATTCGAGGCAATTCCCGAGGAGTTTCGTCTCTGATTAGAGCCAAGAAGTCAGCTAGAAAGGAATTTAAGATACTTCATTCTGAACTAGAGAGAGTTCGTTGTCAATGTGGGGCCGTCCAGACAGCTCGTGTGTAAGATTATAGAGTTAATGGGTGTATTTTTTTTAGACTATGATTTATGATTAAAATTTTAAATTATGTGTTGTTCGTGAGAGGTAGTATGTCGAAGAAAATAATCATATACGATTTTGGCTGGCACAGCTGAGTTCAGTACAGTTTGTATTATAATTTACCGGTAGATCCCGTCTTAAAAAACACATCGTTTAAAAATTAGTTACAATCAAGTACTATTCCCTCCGTTCTGTAATATAAGTACAAGCCTAGACCAAGGGGCACTAAACCTAATAAAAATTACACCCTCAGTTCTTTTTACTAAATATTTTTTATTTTTTATGGTCTCAAAGATGCGACTTTGATCATTACTTTTTATAACTTTACATTAATATGCATTAATAAAATTATCATATTATAAAAATATTTTTAACAACAAATCTAATGATATAGCTTTTATATAGTCAATCTAAATAGTTTTAAACCTAGAAAGTTTAACGGTATTGATTCTAGAACGTCAGGTAAAAAAGAACAAAGAGAAAATAACTACACTTTTATTTCCTAAATAGACTTATTACGAGACAAAGTTTCCTAAAAGAATGTACTTATATTATGTGTCAAATATAGTAATAAATAACTTGGATCTCAACTGGACGCCTTGTTGAATCATCCTGTCTGGTCGAGGGGGTGGTTGCTGTCAGAGAGATATCTGATAATAATTGATCTCCGGTTATTGTTAGCGAGAGATAATCGTGGAGACAACTGCAGGGCGGTTGTTATCAGAGATATAAGGCCAAATCATCGTGTGATTAGGAGTGGATAAAGCATGTGTTTTATCTGTCGCACGGGAGAGAATCGCCTGGAGGCAGGCCCTTATATTAGTCCATGAAATCTTCGAGTGGTTTGCTGGTTAGATAGAATGCATAATGAGCTTCTGACCAAGGGTACTCGAGCAATTGCTTTTGAAAGCTTACGCTGACATGGGTCTTAGGGTCTTAATTAAGTATTAAAGCTGTATTAATGGATTATTTAATCCTAGTTAATACCACTTTATAGTTAATCGATTTTCAACTAAATAAATTAGTGTGTATAGTCTTTGACTAACCATTGTTCGTATATACTGAAAAATGCTGTCCATAATGGTTGCATACAACGTGTAATGCCGACTATCCATGTAACGTGTATTGATTGTGCGAACGGTGCATGGTTTTGTCATACACAATATTAACTTCTTGCACAAAATACGTTACAGCACGACGGAATATTCGTTGGGATAACTTATTCAACTGTATTATCGTCTCAATTATAAGCCCATGTACGTCGAAATTTACAACCACAGTGCTAGTTTATTTTCCTGCTACATTGCTTCTTGGGAAATGTACAAAGATTTGTGAAGTATTCTACTGACGAACAATTTTATGCTGCATAGGACTGTCAAAAAAATCTCAGGCTGAACTAAAGTTGTTAGCATCGTGACACATATCATAGTACGTATGATCCTATAATTCTATCGAAGGTAGATGATACGGATCGCAATATGGATCGGAATCAGATAGTATCGCAGTGGGATCGCGATCCTACTCGTAGCATCATTAGGATCAGGTAGCATCGTAGTAGGATCGCAGTGGGATCGTGATCCTGACAACAAACTATATTAACATATAAAATTTGATATTACCTATTGCTAGTTTAAGTTGCACTGGTTTAATTTGATTTATTTTGTTGTTTATATGTTGTTCTAAGGTAACAAAGTATTATCGTTGATATATTGTATTTTTAGATTATTAGTTTATTAAAATAACTAAATAAGTTTTAAAAATCAACCTTAATTCAATATAGCATGAATAAGTGTACTCAAATTACAAAATTAAATTCAAAAAAAAATCTACTACAGACTTATATATTTAGAAATATACTTCAATTTTTTATATAAAATATATACGTTTTTAAAATTTTGATAGAATCGCGATTCTACGATCCGATCTTATGATCTAATCCTGTCAGACGAAAAACAATCCTAACTCGTATCGCGATCCTGACAACCTTGGGCTGGACAAGCCACTCGAGCACAAACCAAAGCTCAAATCCATTGACAGCTGCTCGAGCTCGTCATGTTAAGGCTTTACTGCACAATTTCGTGTAGTGGTACAGTTCATGAGGGATCATGTGAGAAAATTCAATATTATTTTTTGCCGATATTTATGGAGTTAAAATTTAATTTTGTCAAAGATTTAGATTTTCAGCCTTTTGGTCTCAGTCCTGGTGGTTAGACTAGCTCTGTTGAGTAGTCAAATTCGTGAATTCAGGTAGACCAGCTTTGCATAGTGATCTGACCAGCTACTTCTGATTTTTGCCAGTGTGTTCTAAAATTAGGGTTTTTAGTCGAGGTTTGGGTAAAATAGTCCTAGGTCAATGCATTCATATTGTATGAAGTATATTTGAGCTAATGTGGGTTGCGATGTGAAGAATTTGTGTTCAAAAATGATTTTTTGGTCTTTGGATATGTAGAGATGTTTGTAGTCAACTATGTTCAACGGTGAGGACCAGAACTACGCTCATGGAGGAGTCGAGATCCAGAACAGTCAAAGATGTTAGATGAGATGGTTGAGATCAATCGTGGTGCAAGGAAGCCAAGAAATATTAAAGGGAATGTTCGAACAACGGGTTGTGCCAAATAGCATAGTCAGTCTAAGTGAGGTGTGATCAAGTAAACCAGAGCGAAAGAGATTTGTTGATGTGTGGTATGCCATTTGTGCACCTACATATGATAAGCATAGTGTTTGCTTGTAAGGGAAGGAGTAGACCAAGTCAATGCAAAGGTATTTTGGTAGTTTATCAAATACCAAAAAAATTTGTTGGATCAAAATTGTGGTGCTTGAAGCAGGTTTTGGGGAAATGGTTTAGGTCAAAGAGATATTGAGAAAATCATGTGGATCAAAGGCTAAAGACTTAGTGAGTTCAGGCTCATATGCTTTAAAAAACGTGTATGAGTTAAGTGTGAACGAAAATCCCATGTTATGTGAGATTAACGAGTTTTATTCAATTGTGCTAGTGGATAATATCCATTAGAGTTAGACGTGGACTGGTTGTCTCATCTATTTAGTGGGTTGGAGATGGAAGCTTACAAGAAAAAAAACCATTTCAACTATCCCAACCATTTCATTCTTTAGTTAGGGTTAGGGTTTGAGAGAGAAGAGTGAGTAGTATGGTGTGCTCTCTTTTCACATGGAGTGACTGTGAAATCTTCATTCTCAAATAGCAATATAATCAATTTTGTACATCTCTCATGAATTCTTCTTGTCTTGATTGATTTGCTCTCGTTCTTGTTAATTCTTTACCTCTTCTCTTCCCCTCTTGATCTTGTTACTTGCCAAGGAAGTGTAAGTGACAGAGATGACTGATGGAGATCAAATCCCATCCATCTAGGCACTGTGGTTTGTAAGATATCGAAGTTGCCTGGCTCTTGCTCGACCTGGAGCTCTTCTTGAGAAATCTTGATCTAAGGGTTTTAATTTTGTTTCATTGGTTGGTTTTGCTTACTGTGATATGCAGGAACATATCTAGAGATATCTTGGCTGTTCTTACTCTACGAGCAAGTTGTTTATCAAGTTTTTGAGATTTGTCCAATTTTGATGTAACCTTTTATGTTTTAAGGAAATGTTAGTACTTTGGCTAAGATCCATGCGATTCTTAGATGGAATAGGTTCATGGGACTCTCAGCAAAGTGCATGCAAAGTTTGACTTCATTTGATTATGGATTTTGAAGTTTGCATCAAAAGTGGTTTTCACTTGAGCTAATTTTTTATTCCGGCAAAAAGAGAGCAGTCAGACAACTTCTAGAACCGATCAGACCAGCCATCGATTAGACTGCTGGTGTGACAGATCAGACTGCACCTCCAGTGACGGTCAGACCGGATAAGTGCTGATTTTATAAGGCTTTGTTTGTTTTGGATTGTGATATAGAGTTAGGCTATAAATATAATCTTCTTATCTATCTAGATCTAGAACAAAGATTTATACATAGAAAAAAGGGTTTTGTTAAATATTATTTGGATGTTTTCTTCCTAACTATCATCCAGATTTAAGATTGTTAGATTAGAGATCCAATAGCCATGAATTCTACCCCTCCTCCTCCCCCTTGAAATCTACCCCCTCTCTCTTGAAAAAATTCTCCCCCTTCAGAAACAAGGTGCTCCTTGATCTCTAATCAAAGGGTCATAAATTTGGATAATAGTTAGAAAGAAAATATCCAGGTGATGGTTAAACACTCTCTAGTAAAAAATTTAAAGAATATATGTTCACCGTTGTTACTATTCCCGGTCCTACAGATTCTGGGCCCAGCCTGTTAGCCCAACAATCTTCTCTGTAATCCTCAACTCCTCCCTCCCCTAGAAAAGAAACAAGAAATCCTCACTCAGGCCTCACCACCTCACGTCTCAGGTCGCACCAAGTGCGCCGCCGCCTGGGCCGCCTACCCTCCCACCCCGCCGACTAGGCGACCTCCGCCACCGCCGATGCCGTCGTGGGGGTGCGGCATTTGAGGTGGTCAGGGATAAGTAAGCCTCTCTCTCCCTCTCTCCCTCTTTTCTTTTTCCTTTTTGAGAGAGCAATGTTTCCTCGTTGCTGCCTTCTTGTTCTTCTTCTCCTGATTTGAGGCCTCTCTGTATCAGATCTGCGAGTCCTGTTGTGCATTTGGTTGAAGGGGTGCGGCTTTTGAGGTGGGCAAGCAGGGATGAGTAAGGAGGAAGCCCTCAAGATACAGGTGAGCTTTTGCTTCTTCTCAACCGTTTGTGCAGACATTCCATACTATACTTGTTTTTGCTGCCATTTTCGTTTCACCTGTGTTTCCTTCCATGGCTTCTGCTATGTTTTTTGAAACCTCTTTGTTTTGCTATTTTGGTAAATCTGTGCTCTCTGTTTCTCCCAAATTCCCAGACTTGTGTGCTGAAAGTGAATATCCACTGTGATGGGTGCCTGAAGAAGGTCAAGAAGATCCTTCACAAGATTGAAGGTGAAAAAGAAAGTTTTTTAAGGGCAAATTGCTTGAGTTTTATTCTTTTTTCTTTGCTCATTTTTGTTCTTTTTTTCCTAAGGGAAATTGAGAGACCATGTGGAAGTCATCCCGTGTGTATGATGAGTAATTGACATCGGTTTAGGTAAGTCGAGTTTGGTTTGGGTGGTTCGGACCTTGTCGTTGCGTGGTGCAATGGACTCGGTCGGATTTGGTCATTCTGGTCAAAGGGTTTAGGTTGCATATTCTGATATTTTGACAGGTTTGGACTTCGTCATGGTAAGTGCGATTTTCTGATGCTATTTACGCTTTCATGTATCGAGCGGTGCTATTTGATGTGTTTCTTGTCTGTGTGAATGCATGATGTCGAGGCGGAGTCGTGGTGAGACACGAGGTGACCGGACTAGGCGCAGGTGGCGCTGAGGTCAGAACGGTCGGGATGTGTCGAAGACGACGTGGACTCGAGGTGGTTGTGTTCCCTCTGTGTCTCCTTCAATGTCTCCAATGTGGGAGCTCTCTGTATGTGTTCATCCCCTCTCAAGAATGTATGGGTTGTGTTCTTGAGTTGGAGAGGAAGAGGATGGATTGAGGAGCTTGTAATCTTCCTTGTTCGAATGTCCATGCGTATGGGGACGTATCTCTTTGTATTTCGCTCTTGATTCAATGAATGGAAATCTGAAGTTTTCTTCTGTTCGTGCTCTTTGTGTTCTCTGTTCTTCGTTCTCCTCAACAGGTTAGCTCCAGTTGTGGAGTTTGGGCAGCATCGAGGACTTGGTTTTTCTGAGTTTTCTGGTTTTCGTCCTCATGTTGCTCCTGGTCGTGACTTCCGCCGTCCTAAGGGTAGATCTTATTTTCTCCATCGAGATAGCTACCCGCGGCGTGATCAGCGTGTTGCCGGTGTTCCGACTCGCTCTCCCGTAGCAGTCGGACCCCGCAACAGGTTCAGGTCTGCTCACAGACCTTCTGCTTTGAGTGACAGAGAGCGTAGGGTAGCTAGAGGTCAGTCGTGTGTGGCTACTTTTGCTACTCGACGTGTCGTTCAGTATTGGGTGCCAAAATCACTCTTGATTTACCCCAGTACTGAGACTTTACTCTCTGTTTGACTCAGGTTCGCCGGGCAGGGAAGGGAAAGGTTTGGCTTGTAGACTCCGGGTGTTCACGACACATGACCGGAGATTCCCGTTGGTTCTCTTCCCTTGCCCGTGCTCCAGGTGATGAGACGATCACCTTCGAAGATGCTTCATCTGGGCGCGTCATCACCAAAGGTACTGTGCGCGTGAATGATTCTTTCATTTTGAAAGATGTTGCCTTGGTTAGTAAGCTACAGTATAACTTGCTTTCAGTCTCTCAGCTTACCGATGACGACTTTGAGGTGAGCTTTAAGAAAAACAATTGCAAAATTCTTGATTCTTCGGGTAGTCTGGTTTGCGGGATTTCTCGTTTTGGGAGGATCTTTCGTGCTGATTTCTCTGAGTCTTCTGGTGATCCTCTCAGGTGTTTAGTTGCTTCTGAGTCTCGCGACCTCCCGTTTTGGCATAGGAGACTTGGTCATATTGGATTTGACCATTTGACTCGAATTAGCGGCCACGATCTCATTCGTGGTCTGCCGAAACTCAAGATGGTCAAAGATCTAGTTTGCGCTCCATGCCGGCACGGCAAGATGGTTGCCGCTTCTCACCCTCCGGTCACAGTTACTATGACCGATGCACCGGGACAGCTGCTCCACATGGATACAGTGGGACCAGCTCGAGTGCAGTCAGCAGGAGGGAAGTGGTATGTTCTTATCGTGGTCGATGACTTCTCGAGGTATTCTTGGGTGTTTTTCTTAGCCTCGAAGGATGAGACGTTTTCACATTTCCGAGGTCTTTTCAGTAGGCTTTCTGTTGAGCTCCCGGGTGCCTTACGAGCGATCCGCAGTGACAATGGCACGGAGTTCAAGAATTCCTACTTCGAGAGTTTCTGTGGTGAGACAGGTGTAGAGCACCAGTTCTCTTCTCCATATGTCCCTCAGCAAAATGGCGTTGTGGAGAGAAAGAATCGTACCTTGGTCGAGATGGCCAGGATGATGCTTGATGAGTACTCTACACCGCGGAAGTTTTGGGTTGAGGCTATAGCCACCGCGTGCCATGTCTCAAATCGAGTTTTTCTTCGGGCACACTTGCACCGCACTTCTTATGAGTTGAGATACGGGCGAAAGCCCAGCGTCTCTCATTTTCGTGTGTTTGGTTGCAAGTGCTTTTTTCTGAAGTCCAGGAACCTAGACAAGTCGAGTCACGTTCTTGTGATGGGATCTTTCTAGGTTAGTCGCCTTCTTCGCGGGCTTATAGGGTCTGGAACTGCGAGTCTAGGAAAATGGTAGAGACCTGTGAGGTGACCTTTGACGAGGCCAGTCCGGGGACTAGGCTAGATATTTCAGGTTCTTTAGAGCAGTCCGAGACCATCTTCGTGGATGACGAGGACGATGGAGACGATGGTTGTCTACCTGATCCAGTCCCTCATCCATCCCTTGAGGTGCCTTCTTCAACCGCACCTCGAGGAGATCAGCCCATGCCTTCTGCTTCTTCTGGAGCTAGTGGCTCTGTTCCTACCCCGTCAGCTTACGAGGTAGAGGCCACTTTTTCATCTCATCCTGGACCTCCTAGTCATATCCAGAAAGCTCATCCTTCAGAGCAGATCATTGGAGACCTTTTCGAGCGTGTTACCCGCTCAAAATCTGGCTTATCTCAATTCTATCTCCATTCTGCTTTCATTGCCTCCTTTGAGCCCAAAGATGTTTCTCATGCTCTTTCCGATGAGTCTTGGGTCAATGCCATGCATGAGGAGCTAGAAAATTTCGAGAGTAATAAGGTCTGGTCGCTTGTCGAGCCCCCGCGAGGTCACAATATTATTGGGACTAAGTGGGTGTTCAAGAACAAGCAGAGCGATGATGGAGTGGTTATTCGGAATAAGGCTAGACTGGTAGCTCAGGGGTTATCCCAGGTTGAGGGTCTAGATTTCGAGGAGACCTTTGCCCCTGTAGCTAGACTTGAAGCCACTAGAATCCTGCTTGCCTTTGCAGCTTCTAAGGGTTTCAAGCTTTACCAGATGGACGTCAAGAGTGCCTTTCTCAATGGCTTTATTGAAGAAGAGGTCTACATCCGACAACCTCCTGGTTTCGAAAACCCCAAATACCCAAATCATGTCTTCAAGCTTTTCAAAGCTTTGTATGGACTTAAGCAAGCCCCTAGAGCTTGGTATGAGAGGTTTAAGTCCTACTTGTTGAGTCATGGGTTTGAAATGGGTAAAGTAGACAAGACCTTGTTCATCCGCCGTCATGGCAATGACCTTCTGCTCGTCCAGATCTATGTCGATGACATCATCTTTGGCGGCTCTTCCCATACTCTGGTTTCACAGTTCTCGGATGTCATGAGCACCGAGTTTGAGATGAGTATGATGGGCGAGTTGACCTTCTTCCTTGGCTTCCAAATCAAGCAGACTCGGGAGGGTACATTCCTTCATCAGGGAAAGTACACTCGTGACCTCCTGAGACGCTTCGACATGAGTGATGGTAAGCCTGTGTCGACTCCCATGGCTTCTACAGTCTATCTTGACCCAGATTAGGACGGCGAGCCAGTTGATCAGAAAGAGTTCAGAAGTATGATCGGCTCCCTTCTTTACCTCACTGCCTCGAGACCAGACATACACTTCTTTGTGTGTCTGTGTGCTCGTTTTCAGGCCTCTCCTCACGTATCTCACCGCCAGGCGGTGAAGCGCATCTTTCGGTACCTCCGAGCTACCATTGACTATGGTATCTGGTACTCTTCCTCATCCTGTCTTTCCTTGAGAGCCTTCTCGGACGCAGACTTTGCTGGCTGTAGGATAGATAGGAAGAGCACTTCTGGCACTTGCCAATTCATTGGCACTTCTCTCGTCTCTTGGTCGTCTAGGAAGCAGTCCAGTGTTGCACAGTCCACCGCAGAGGCCGAGTATGTTGCTGCAGCCAGCTGCTGCAGTCAGGTACTCTGGATGGCTTCGACCCTGCGGGACTTTGGGTTAGTTATCGACAGTGTTCCACTCTTTTGTGATAACACTTCTGCGATTAACATTGCTAAGAACCCAGTGCAACACTCTCGGACCAAGCACATCGATATCCGTTATCACTTCCTTAGAGACCATGTAGAGAAGGGCGATATAGTGCTCCAGTTTGTGGATAGTGACCACCAGTTGGCTGACACGAAGCCATTGGATAGTTCGAGGTTTTCAACTCTGCGGGGAGAGCTTGGGGTGGTTTGTCCTTATGGACTGTAGTGAGGGGGAGCTTTGGGCTTTACTGCTTTACTATTTTGATTATGCTTCTGTCTCATTTCTGTCGCTTTGCACTCGGGGTGCATCGGGTTTAGTCCTTCTAGCATAGGTTAGAGTGCTTCTCTTGTAGTTGCATAGACTTCTTACTCTTATCTTGTGCTTCCAGGATGCTTCTTATTAGCTATTTCTTATCTCACTAGATTGAGCTCACTCACTTCTTGTAGGTTCTAGCGAGGGTTGGGCCACCCTCGGGTAAACAGGGTACGTGTTTGCTCTCTAGTGTGTGTGTTTTACAGTCAAGCTAATAGTCCTGGAGTCATATGGGGTAGATGAGAGTCTGTCTGAGCCATAGTTGTCTCTATATCTTATCTATGCTTTAAGGACTGCCTGTTTGCTGTTTTCTTTCCCCAGCTTCTCGATTTATTGCTTTGGTTCAGGGGGAGTTCATTTGGGAGCTTCTACATTTGGGAGCTTCTAGAGCTTAATATTGACATAACTCAACTTGAACTAAAAGTTGCATCTTATGTTGAGGGGGAGCTGGATTTTCCTGCTTTTTAGCATTTCGCGTTGTAATATAACTACATTGAGCCTTGATTATTATCCTTTATGACATGCGTACAATGCTCTACACCTTGCCATGGCTTGTGCTTTATTTGCTATATTTATAATGACTTCATATGTGTAGACTAGCTTTTGCCATGATAAGTGAATTAAAATTGATCTACTTGAATTAAAACTTGTCATGCTAGCACTTGAGTTTAGTCTTTCTTGAACTATCCTTTTATGATTCATGCCATGTCAAATAAGCTTAGTTGAGTGTTGAATCTTTGTTGAGCCTTAAGTTAAGCTATATTAGTTCTTGATGATGCATAAGTTAGTACAACATGTTTAAAAAGCAAAATGATCTCTTTTGTGCGAAAAAACTGATTTCACCAATTCTTTCTCATGAGACGGCTTGCCATTGCACTAGGCTTGAACTCAGGGGGAGTTTTGGATGACCTAGACTATCTTCTTAAGCTTCTTGCTTGGAGTAGTCACATAAGGCTTGAGATCTAGCACATAACAAAAGTTGGGTTGGAAACGACCATGAGCTTTAAAAAGACAATGTTTTATGTGTTCAATTTGCTTAAAGCTACAAAAAGAACCAAGTACTTAACCAATGTTTCAATCTTGAGCTTATAGCACTCTATTTGGACTCAATACTAGCTTCTTTGTTACGCTTAGCTTATTGACATGGCCTGCATCATTCTTAGATATCTCTAGCTAGACTTTGCTTAATTGATGACTTGGCTTGCTCACTTAATGCTCTACATTTTCATATTGTCATCTTTATGTGCTAACTGACTTATACATATGTTGTCATGATCTAGCTAGCATTTTGTTGAGTTATGGCTTGGTGTGATTCCATATGGTCATTATGGATAATTCTCATGGCTCAAAATGCTTAGAATAAACAAACTTCAGCCATTTTCATCCATTGACATGTCATATTCTCTCTGTTGCATCTTGATGTGTTTATTGCCAAAAGGGGGAGAATAGAGAAGAAAAAGCTAGTTCGGGATCATCTTAGAGCTTTGGAGAACAATTTGCTCTTTCTTTGTTGGCTCTAGTGTTCTTTCTGTCGACATGGTCATTAGCTTCATCTTCTTCCTTTGGACCATGTTAGACTCTTCAAATCAAACTCTACTTAATGCTTTTTCGGGGTTTGTCAATATACTCATCAAGGGGGAGATTGAGAGACCATGTGGAGGTCATCCCGTGTGTATGATGAGTAATTGACATCGATTTAGGTAAGTCGAGTTTGGTTTGGGTGGTTCGGACCTTGTCGTTGCGTGGTGCAATGGACTCGGTCGGACTTGGTCATTCCTGGTCAAAGGGTTTAGGTTGCATATTCTGATATTTTGACAGGTTTGGACTTCATCATAGTAAGTGTTATTTTCTGATGCTATTTACGCTTTCATGTATCGAGCGGTGCTATTTGATGTGTTTCTTGTCTGTGTGACTGCAGGACGTCGAGGCGGAGTCGTGGTGAGACACGAGGTGACCGGACTAGGCGCAGGTGGCGCTGAGGTCAGAACGGTTGGGATGTGTCGAAGACGACGTGGACTCGAGGTGGTTGCGAGGCGTGCGAGACAAGGAGCGCGGAAGCTTCCTGGAAGGTGCAGGAGGGGCGAAACAGGAATTTCGCAAGGCTGCACAAGCGGGAGCGGGCTCCGTTGGATTTAGCGGGCGTAACGGGGTGGAGACCCGTTAGCCGTGGGCTATAAATAGGTTGGAGGGGCTGCATGCCCACTTGAACACTTGAAGGGATTTTAGGGTTTCCTTTAGTCAAAATAGGCTTTAGAGTTTGTTTTGGCTTTAGGCTTTAGTGGTTGAGAGTTGTTGGTGGAGGCAGAGTTGTGTTCCCTCTGTGTCTCCTTTGATGTGTCCAATGTGGGAGCTCTCTGTGTGTGTTCATCCCCTCTCAAGCATGTATGGGTTGTGTTCTTGAGTTGGAGAGGAAGAGGATGGATTGAGGAGCTTGTAATCTTCCTTGTTCGAATGTCCATGCGTATGGGGACGTATCTCTTTGTATTTCGCTCTTGATTCAATGAATGGAAATCTGAAGTTTTCTTCTGTTCGTGCTCTTTGTGTTCTCTGTTCTTCGTTCTTCTCGTTTGGTTGATTTCTGAGATTTCGTGTTTTGAGTTCTTGCTTGTTGGGAAGGCCCAAAATGGGTTGCTATGACATAGGAGATGCCCAAAAGCCATTTGGCTAGTTGATCCTATTAGCAAACCCAGTTTAATCTCTGGTTTTAAGTTTGGGGTTGCTCTGTTCTTCAAGTTTCCTCTTCTAGGGTTTTGGTGAAATCTTGATTCCCTTTGAGAAATGGCATGAAATTTGATCTGGATTATCCCATGGCTATTGCTAACATATCCTCAAAGTTTCATTGCCAAAGGATCAAAGATTCGACGGGAATTTGAGTTTTTGCGCAGCTCTCTGAATATTTTCAGTTTTTGAGCATGAATCTGAAATTCTTGTGTTTTTCAGTGGATTCTTGAAATTGGCTCTTGGATACTCTTCTGGGAGTGTTCCCTAGCTATCCTCAAAGTTTCCCAAGCCAAGAATCCAAGAATCTTTGCGTTTTTCTCAGATTTCTGAAAATCCTGTTTGCTGATTTTCTCGAGAGGTACTACCGCTCCTCGAGAGGTACTATCGCTCGTCCTAGCGGTACTACCGGTTATGTTCGGACCAGTCCGATTAGCAGCGATGAAATGTTCGGACGGTCCGAACGTCTCCGGCAAGAGGTATTACCGCTCGGCATAGCGGTACTACCGCCCAGCGGTACTACCGCTCATCTCAGCGGTACTACCGCTTGCAGTCAGATTTACTCTGAAATTATTTTTCTTGACTGTTTCTTTTTGAATCTGTTTTATCATTGTTGCTGTGACTTCCAGTAGTGCATATCTTCTATCTTCATAGCTTCCATAGCTATTGGAGAAGAAGCATAAGTGTGGATACTTGAGGGGCGAATTTATTTTTGAAAGCGACATTCACCCCCCCTCTGTCGCCATTTTGGTCCAACAGAAATACGTTGTATTGATCTGCAGGCGTGTACCAGACCAAGATAGACGTGGAGCAGGGGAAGGTGACGGTGTCCGGCATGGCGGATGCGGCCACCATCATCAAGAAGCTGAACAAGGCCAGCAAGCCGGCCGAGCTCTAGGGCTCCAAGGCTGGCGTGGCGAACCAGTTTCAAAAGCTCCACCTTGACGGCGGTGGCAAGGGCCAGGCCAAGGACGCCAGCGGCGAGGGTCAAAAGGGTGGAGGGGGCGGGGGTGGTGGAGGTGGCAGCAAAGATGGTGCTGCCGCAGCTGTCGCCGCAGCAGCTTCAGCAGATGCAGATGAAGGGGCTGAAGCTGCCGCCGCAGTTCATGGATGCAAAGACGCCGTTCGCTGCGGCCGCGCCGATGAAGGACCCTAAGTCCGTGAAGTTCAACCTCCCTGAGGACGACGTCGGGGGCGACGGTGGCAGCGAGTTCGATGACGACTTCGACGACTACGACGATGACGATGAAGGCCTCGACAACGACTTTTATGATGATCCCAAGATGATGATGAAGCCCATGGCCATGCCACCAAACACCTGTGGGCGTGACAAGAAGAGTGGCATCGGCATCGGCAATGGTGGCAAGACGGGCGGCGGAGGCAACGAGATCCCTGTGCAGATCAAGGGGATAGCCAACAACGGCGGCGGGGGAAGAAAGACGCAGGTGGCAAGCAGAACCAAGGTGGTGGTGACGGTAAAAACGGAGGCGGTGGGCAGCCGAACAGCGCCAAGGGAGGAACCCCAAGCGGCGGGAACCACCCAGGTCAGGGGAAGAAGGGCGGTGGCGGCCTCACCGTCGGTGTCGGTGGCCCGATGGCCGGCATGACGCAGCAACAGGCCATGATGAGGCGTAATATGATGAGCAGTGCCGGTTTCCCCGGTATGGGCCCGATGGGTGGGCCTATGGGCCACCCCCACACGGGTAGCGTGCAGGGCGGTGGCGGTGCCGTGCCGTCGGCGGGGTTCTACTGTTGTAAATAATCTTGTTTTAGAGTCATGTGCAAAATTTGGGTGTAATCGAAGTCGAATTGCAGCCGCAATTCAAAGTCGTAGACGAAACAGAGTAGAAGTCGTATTAGAATCGGAGTCGGAATCCGAAGTATAATCGTAGTCGAACCCGTGTTGAAGGAGGACAGCCGGGTATAAAAAGAGGCTCAGAGCCATGTATTCGATGTACTAAGCCATTGAGAAAATACCAAAAAGAGGGAAACACACAAAGCATTGTTTTGTCGTGTGATTGTGCAAGGCGTGGTCGGAAGGACTCACGATCACCGCAAGCGTGATCGGGAGGAGTTACGACCACGGCGAAGTTCCTGCGGGCGTGATCGAGAGGCGCTACGATCACGGCAAAGGTAACAGTAATTCTTCGACTACGCAGGAAAGGCTGCGACCACGGTGAAGGTGGTTGTAAGGAGGTGAAGGTGGTCGTAAGGAAGCGAAGGTGGTCGTAACGAGCTACGACTACACCGAGAAGGCCAGTACATGATCGGAAGCAACTCCGACCACGTTGAAGGAAGTGAACGTGGTCGTACGTGTGTTCGACCACGGTGAATAGTGATCGCCAGCATCACTGCGTGATCGTAGAAGATTTCGATCACGGTATCTTGAGCGGCTGAAGGAAGGCAGCGGCAGCGATATCGCGGAGCGGTCGTAAATTGCTACAGTAAATTTATGACCACGTTGAAAAGGCGATCGAAGGAGATTGAGGCGTTCGGAATTGGTCGTAAGTACTCTGAACCGATCGTATTTGATTCTCACCGGTCGTAAACGACTCTAACCGGTCGGAAAAGGTCCTGGGAGGTCGTAAGACTTCCAACAGTTGGTATCAGAGCCGTGGTTGAAACATGGCTGATACGGCGAAGCAGAGCGTGTCGCTGCAGTACCCGATCCTCAGTTCGGACAACTATCCGGTCTGGGCGATGAAGATGAAGGTCAACATGATCGCGCAAGGCGTCTGGGGTGCGGTCGAACCAAAGGAGAAGGACAAGGTCCTCGATGATCGTCTCGACAAGATGGCGATGGCAGCGATCTATCAAGCTGTGCCCGACTCGATGATGCGGCAACTAGTCGGCAAGGAGACGGCGAAGGAAGTCTGGACTACTCTGCGAACCATGCATGAAGGAGTAGATCGAGTGAAGGAAGTTCGACTTCAAACCTTAAGAAGTGAGTTTGAAGCCATGAAGATGGGGAAGAGTCAGACCGTGGAAGAGTTCTCTGGTCGATTCAACGAAGTCGTGAATGAGATCAAATCTCTCGGCGACGACTTGAAAGATGAGGTGGCAGTGAAGAAGTATTTGAAAGTGCTACCGGAGAAGTTTCTTCCGGTCGTAACCACGCTTATGTACTCTCAAGATCTCTCGAAGATGAAGATTGAGGAGGTAACCGGAGCGCTCAAAGCACACGAGCAGCTCCTAAAGAGTTATCAAGAAGACAACGGTCAGCAAGTGCTGCTCGTAAGAGAAGATGCGAAAGACCGAGGAGACTCGTCATCGAGGGGCGGTCGTGGTCATGGTCGTGGTCGCGGCACATCGACCGGCCGCGGTGCATCTCATGGACGAGGTCGAGGCTACGACCACAGAGGTCGTGGACGAAGTGGTCGTGGAGGCGGCGACCGTCAGACCGACAAGTCTGATGTCCAGTGCTACACGTGCGAGAAGTTTGGGCACTACGCAGCCGAATGTCGGAGCCACATCCAGTGCCATAACTGCAAGAAATATGGTCACTATGCTGCGAATTGCCAGAGCAAAAAGAAGGGAGAGGAGGTCAATCTGGCTCAAATGACTGAGCACAAAGAACCAACACTGCTGTTGTCGCTCTGCACTGTAGACGAACCGACAATGGTTCTGTTAAACGAGGAGAAGGTATTTCCAAGTCTGATGGAGCAAACGGGAGAGTGGTATCTCGACAACGGAGCCAGTAACCATATGACGGGCATACACTTGATGTTTCACGACTTAAACGAGAGTGTGCTCGGAAAAGTACAATTTGGAGATGGCTCGACCGTTCAGATAAAAGGGAGAGGCACGATCCTGATGCAGTGCAAGGATGGTAGCCAGAGAAGATTGTCGGATGTATATTACATACCGAATCTACGAAGCAACATCATAAGCCTTGGACAATTGACTGAAGAAGATTGTCGAATTGAGCTCAAAGGCAACTATCTGAAGGTGTTCGACCACAGCGAACGTCTGCTGATGAAGGTACAACGGACTGTGAACCGTTTGTACAAGATCAAGATCGAAACATGCAAGCAGAAGTGTTTGAAGACCACAATTGAAGATCCCGCCTGGCTGTGGCATGAGAGATTTGGTCATATAAATTTCCAAAGTCTCAGAGCAATGGCAGAGAAAGAGATGGTGGTCGGATTACCGAAAATCGACCACCCAGAGCAAGTCTGCGAAGGTTGTCTGGTGGCGAAACAAACTCGTAGCAGCTTCCCACAGCAAACAAAGTTTAGAGCTTCACAACCACTCGAGCTGGTTCACGTCGACTTATGCGGACCGATCACACCCCGCACCGACGCTGGAAACCAGTATTTCATGCTAGTCGTGGACGACTACTCCAGAGCCATGTGGGTGTACATGCAGAAGAGCAAGGATGAGGCAAAGTCGAACTTTCGGAAGTTTATTGCTCTTGCTGAAAACGAAGTCGACAAGAGGGTAAAAGCGGTCAGGTCTGATCGAGGAGGAGAATTTCTCGCAAAAGAGTTTGACTCAATCTGTGAAGAGAAGGGCATTGCAAGGTTCTTCACGGCTCCGTACTCGCCTCAACAAAACGGAGTCGTAGAAAGAAGAAACCGAACCGTGGTCGAAACCGCACGAAGTCTTCTGAAGAGTCGATACCTACCCGGGAGGTTTTGGGCAGAAGCCGTAAGACATGCGGTCTATTTGCTAAATCGAGCGACCACACGGTCGTTGGATGGAGTTACTCCATACGAGTTGTGGTCGGGGAGAAAACCGAACGTCGATCACTTGAAAGTCTTCGGCTGTTTGGCACATGTGAGATCATCGACTCACCTGAGGAAGCTGGACGATCGGAGCAAAAGGATGATCTACCTCGGCTCGGAATCAGGTACCAAGGCATATAGGTGCTATTATCCAGTCGAAAATAAGCTACATGTGAGCAGAGATGTAGTCTTTCAAGAAGACAAACATTGGGAGTGGGAAGAACATCAAGACATTGAGAAAGATAAGTCGAAATGGATAACTTTCAATGTCGAAGAAGTCGACACCGACAATACGACAATGGAGGAAGGAGCTACGATCACACCTCAAAGGTCGAACACGATTGATGCAAATGATCAGGAAGCCACACCTGATACTGAAGATGAAGAAGACGACAGGGTGCCGAAGATGAGGAGCATCAATGAGATCTATGCTCAAACTGAGTCAATACAGATGAATGAGCTGTTACTGTACACAACAGCTGAAGAACCCGAAAGCTATGAAGAAGCGACGGGGGATGAATATTGGAGAACTGCTATGCAGGAAGAGCTAAAATCTATTGAAGACAACAACACTTGGGAACTCACCGATTTGCCAAAAGGTCATCGAGCGATCGGGTTAAAGTGCGTCTTCAAGGTAAAGAAGGATTCAAAGGGAGAAGTCGTAAAACACAAAGCATGACTTGTGGCGAAAGGGTATGTTCAAAAACAAGGCGTCGACTACGAAGAAGTTTTTGCCCCAGTAGCTCGTATGGAGACTATACGACTACTTCTTGCATTGGCAGCAAACGGTGGATGGGAGATTCACCACATGGATGTGAAAACGGCGTTCTTGAACGGAGACATTGAGGAGGAAGTTTACGTTTCTCAACCGCCGGGTTTTCAATCCAAGAAGCAAGCCGAGAAAGTCTTGAAGCTGAACAAAGCTCTCTACGGACTTAAGCAAGCACCACGAGCATGGAATTTGAAGCTTGACAAAAGTCTAACGGTACTCGGGTTCAGAAGAAGCAACTCTGAACATGCGGTATACTCAAGGGGAGATGCGAAGAACAGACTGATCGTGGGAGTTCACGTGGACGACTTGATCATTACTGGATCGGTTTCGAAGGAGATTATGAGGTTTAAAGAAGAGATGAAGAGGCTATTCAAAATGACCGATTTGGGACTTCTATGCTACTACCTCGGCATTGAAGTAAATCAAACCGACAACGGCATAACACTTTGTCGATCGGGATATGCTAGAAAGATTCTGGAGAAGTCGGGTATGGAAGAGTGCAATCCATGTCAAACCCCAATGGAGAATCATCTGAAGTTGAGCAAGACAGGCCCAGGATCGCCAATTGATGCCACGACTTATAGGAGCATTGTCGGAAGTCTACGGTATTTGGTGCACACCCGACCAGACATCTCGTTTGCGGTCGGATACGTAAGTCGTTTCATGAAGAAACCGACTCAGGAGCATATGAATGCCGTGAAGCACATCCTGAGATACATCAAAGGTACTCTGAATCTTGGGATTCAGTACAAGAGAGGAGATGAGAAGTCGTTGCAGCTGACGGGCTACAGTGATAGCGACATGGCGGGAGATATCGATGATCGAAAGAGCACGACAGGCATAATGTTTGTGCTTGGGGAGAGTCCGATCAGCTGGCAATCTCAGAAGCAAAAGGTGGTTGCATTGTCTTCCTGTGAAGCTGAGTACATCGCAGCGAGCGCAGCATCTTGTCAGGGAGTTTGGCTCGCTCGACTGTTGAATGAATTGTCGGACGAGACAATCCAGAAGGTGACGCTCAGGGTTGATAACAAATCTGCAATATCGTTGAGCAAGAATCCGGTTCTACATGATAGAAGCAAACACATAGACACAAGATATCATTATATCAGAGATTGTGTCGAAGAAGGGAAGATCGCTATCAACTACATCAGAACCGAAGAACAGAAAGCAGACATATTGACAAAATCGCTGGGGCGGATAAAGTTTTCAGAGATGAGGAAGAAGATTGGCATGATCGAAGTCGAAAAACATGATTAGGGAGAGAATGTTGTAAATAATCTTGTTTTAGAGTCATGTGCAAAATTTGGGTGTAATCGAAGTCGAATTGCAGCCGCAATTCAAAGTCGTAGACGAAACAGAGTAGAAGTCGTATTAGAATCGGAGTCGGAATCCGAAGTATAATCGTAGTCGAACCCGTGTTGAAGGAGGACAGCCGGGTATAAAAAGAGGCTCAGAGCCATGTATTCGATATACCAAGTCATTGAGAAAATACCAAAAAGAGGGAAACACACAAAGCATTGTTTTGTCGTGTGATTGTGCAAGGCGTGGTCGGAAGGACTCACGATCACCGCAAGCGTGATCGGGAGGAGTTACGACCACGGCGAAGTTCCTGCGGGCGTGATCGAGAGGCGCTACGATCACGGCAAAGGTAACAGTAATTCTTCGACTACGCAGGAAAGGCTGCGACCACGGTGAAGGTGGTCGTAAGGAGGTGAAGGTGGTCGTAAGGAAGCGAAGGTGGTCGTAACGAGCTACGACTACACCGAGAAGGCCAGTACGTGATCGGAAGCAACTCCGACCACGTTGAAGGAAGTGAACGTGGTCGTACGTGTGTTCGACCACGGTGAACAGTGATCGCCAGCATCACTGCGTGATCGTAGAAGATTTCGATCACGGTATCTTGAGCGGCTGAAGGAAGGCAGCGGCAGCGATATCGCGGAGCGGTCGTAAATTGCTACAGTAAATTTACGACCACGTTGAAAAGGCGATCGGAGGAGATTGAGACGTTCGGAATTGGTCGTAAGTACTCTGAACCGATTATATTTGATTCTCACCGGTCGTAAACGACTCTAACCGGTCGGAAAAGGTCCTGGGAGGTCGTAAGACTTCCAACATCTACCAGGGCGGCGGCGGCAGCAGCAGCATGCCATCCGGGCCAGAGATTCTGCAGGTTACCGCGGCGGCCGGGAACCCCATGGCGCAGCAGCAGTACATGGCATTGATGCAGCAGCAGATGATGATGATGAATGGGCATGGCCACACTTATGGCCTTGGCCACCACAACCATGGTGGTGCCGGCGTAGCGGGTTACCCACCGATGGCTACGGGTACGGCCGGCCGCCGATGTCGCATCCGTACCCAATGCCGCCGCACCCGCATGCCGAACCTTACAGCTACTCAGTGACGAGAACCCCAACAGCTGCTCGATGATGTGAGGCGAGATGCTGCCTGCAAATGCAGTGGCTGGTTGCTTTCTCACCAGCTGCTTTGATCAAAGTAAACCAACCAACCAACCGGAAGGAACTCCTCCTGAGGTCACAGGTGATCGTCGTCATCATCTTGGTTGAAAGACCCTGGATCAGAATACATGGGGAATGAGTCCATCTAGCTCTCTCCTTTCCTTTTCTTTTCTCTTTTTTTTTTAACTTTTATTTTCCTCTGTGTTGTGCATGACTGGTGCTGCAGCTAGCACTTTTTACATGCTACTCCAGTAGTTGAATGTCGTAAACTTAGTGCCTTTAGCTTTCTGCCTGCCTTCCCTTATATGACACTCCATGCCATGGTGAAGGTGGTGATGATAAATTAATTGTGGGAGCAATGAAATGAAGCAGGGGATGAATGATCATGATGATGGTTATGGTGATGGTGGTGGCCCATGTGAGTAGGGACTGAGTTCTTGGATGAATGAATCAAATATCGATAAGTCTGCATTAAAATCTATATCGATAAGTCGCTTTGAAAAAGAGATGAAAAATTTATTCTGTTTATTTGTTATGTGAAAATCATAAACTACAAGCTAAAAAAAGAACTATTGTTCCATTCATATTTATTTTTGCTTTTGATTTTTACTTAGAAAAGATAAAAATCAATATAAACATCTGAATTATTGAAATAATTTTTCTATTCCTCTGGCTATTATATGGCTTTAGAAATAAGATAGCTGTACATCACATATTTTACCCCTTTTGCTCTTATGACGTGTAGCTGTCTCTTTTTACTTTCTCGCTCGCTTATGTAAAAACGCCCAACTGTACGGTTCTTTTTCCTGCATGCATTCGCAGTATTTCTTTCTCTCTTTTTCTTTCTGAAACGGCACTTGCGCTATTGATGGGGGTATGAATAGATAAGACAGGGCTGTCCCTAGCAGCCGCATTCTGGTTGGCTTACACCAAAATTGCACATATCAATACTATGACCCCAGCAACACCACTGCATGGCCCCTCCCATCGACTGATTCCAGTCCAATTACCGCTGTGAAAAAGCCATGCGCAAATCAGAGTAGCAAGCTCCAGAGTTTTGGCATGTATCCACTGCAAACCCTTGAATCTTCTTTATCTGAATGGATCCTAGTAGTATAGCTTTACATGTTTGCAGTTCAGTCGCATGGTATTTGTATATTCGATGCTTTAAGATTCAGCACAATCCTAAGTGGGGGCCAAGCGATGGAACCAAATGGAACGCTGAAAGTATGCTTCTACTTGGGCATGGCACAACTCAGAAAAGCATGTATTGGTCAAAGAAATATATGAACCGTGAGTTCCGGGCCATGTCTTGGGGACGCACTGCACTGAATCATTGCAGAGGAGCTGCTGTTGTTTGCTTCGAAGTGATCTTTAGCTAAGTGTGTGTTAGGAATAGATGGAATAGCTGTCTGTACTCTGTAGAGCTGAGTACTTAGCTTTGTTGCGGCAGGAATTATAGCTGGTGCGCTGTGCCGCAACTATGGCGGCTTTAACCGTAGGGCCCGATCACTGTAATAATCCTGCCGTGCCTCAACCTGAACAATGTGTTCCTAGTTTTCTCAGCAGTCAAGGAGTCGAGCCCGGTGTAGCGCCATCAAAATCCACGGCTCCGACTTCTTCAACCTCGCATGTGCATGAGCATGACGGACAGAACGTCCGGAGGACCACCGGCGGGACATCAACCGGAGAGCACGGAGGAGGCCTTCGGCAGGCTTAGCTGCGGTTCCTCAACGGTGATTTGCCGTCGATGCCGTTTGGTCTCGACTGAGCTCGCCACTGAATTCATCTTGTTGTTTGCTGGCGTTGCTAATGCCTCAAGGTGTTTAGACTTCACCTCTGTTCGAATTGGTTTTTGCCATTGCCACTATCTTTCTTTTAGAGAAATCAGAAGTTAATATAAATATCTGTTTTTTCAAAATGGTTTCTCCACTTCTCTCACTTTCGTTTCGCTCCGAGGATAAATCAAGGTTACGGGCGCATCATGTGCTCTATTCCTCTCTCCCGTTTCACGCACACATCTCTCCATCACTTTTTGCACTAGTCGTTCATTTTTTCTAAAAACTAATTCTTTCAGCCGCTACTATTTATTTTCAGCCAAAAATCATCGACAAGCAAAACTGTGGTTTGTAATCTATGTTATGTTGAATGAATGAAAATAGCATCCGGGCCTTTGTTCCTACAAAAAAAAAAGAAGTTCTTGAACGGAATCAAGGATTGTTTTCTGAGAAGATAGGCTGGTACGTTGGGTTCCGTTGATTCTTTTATTTATTTATTTTTGAAGGCGGCAAGGCCTAACTAGTTGATTACTAATTTGAAGTTGATTGAAAGAAGCATGAGTCTGTCCAAGAGAGCTTGCCAAAAAAGCTGGTTAGTTTGTACTGTCACCGATTTATATGTTCTTTTAATCCTTGTAGTCAGATTGCCTACCTCGTGGTGCCCGAAAGATGCGATCATTCTGCTAGCTACTCGAAGAATTTAGAGGGCAAAGGAAGAATTTTACAGTAGAAAAGCATGGAGTGTTTGGCTGCTGGACTGGAAACGGAGTAGCAAGCTAGGAATTTGAGGAGCGGGAAAGCAGGGGACTAGGCTCACATGCCATCTGCCTCGGGTGGCCCCCTCGCCTGCAATCTTGCTGCTGCCCCATCCCTCGGTCGCCTGCTCTCCCCTTCAGTCCCTCTCCCTGCCTGCCTGCGTGTGTGCATGCATAGCTCACTGCAGTACCGCACTGCATTGCACTGTGCCGTACTCATGTTAAAACTAATCTTGACTCGTGCTAATTATATTGGATGTGATTGAAACTACAGTCGAAGGCTCGGTCGAAACTGCAGTCGAAGGTGTGGTCAACACTACAGTCGAAGGTGTGGTCGAAGCTACAGTTAAAAGTGTAGTTGAAGCTAGGCGTCCGAGTAACGGCTAAGAGCCTAAGACAATGGGTTAGTCGAGTCTTTCGGGTAGTACGTGATGTGCGCAAGTCATGGAGTCATGGTGCGTAGTGTGCGCAAGTCATGGAGTGATGTCCTGTGAAACCAGGTCACGGAGCGTCTATTTATATCTTTGTAATCAGTCTGTTGAAAAGAGCGGTAAATAATAGAGAAAAGTGAAAATGACGCAAGTCGAGTCCACGTCGGAAAATTACTCTACTGTTCATCGTTTTCCCCATGTAGTGTGCATTCACACGTAAATCGAGTGTGATTCCTAGTTTGAGTTCTAACAATTGGTATACGACGCAAGTTAAGTTCACATCGAAAAATTACTCTATTGTTCATCGTTTTTCCCGTATAGTGTGCGTCAATGGGTAAATCGAGTGTGATTTCTAGGTTGAATTTTAACAATTGGTATCAGAGCTCAGGTGCGAGGAGAAACTGCCTGGTGATGGTGTGCGCAGCGGCGCGCTTTAGGCGGAGGTGCACATGTGTTGGCGATGAGTTGGCTGCAGCACCGTGCGCTTGGGTGCACAATGGCAAAGGTCCACACGGTCATGGAGAGGCCAGCGCGGTGTGCCAGAATCGCACGTGGCATGCACGCTGGCGGCAGCGTGATCGCCATGGTGTGGCGACGACGGGCGCACCAGTGTCAGATTCCATTGCAAGGTGGGCGACACTGGTGGGCTGCAAGGCGTGAGTAGCATCGGCGGCGAACGACATTCTTCCACTATCAGCAGTGCCTGGTGTAAGGTGTCGTGAACATGGCGATGTCTAAAGTGGCGGCGGAATCATCGAAGTGTGTGTTTGAGTCATTTTGCGTATATGGCACAATAGAAGTGTTGCATGTGTCATTGAGTTGTTTGTGCACGTAGGAGGTGTGTTACATATGTGTCACAGTCATGTCATGGTCGTGCACGTAGGTGAGTCCGTGCATGATGCATGCGTGTGAGTTCTTATAGTTGTGTCCAAGTACTCATATGTGTGAGCTCTGATGAGAGTCTCCTTCGCCGTCAAGAAGTGTCACTGGTGAAAGACAATTGGAGCTGAGTAAGAGATAGAAGTGGTCGGCGAGGTGTGTCACCGGCGGTGAAGATGTGAAGTACATCAGTAAGTTGTGTTGCCGGTGGCATGGTTAGCAAGAAGAAGGCAAAACTCCTTGGAGACGCGTCAGGAGATCGGACCTCATCTTGTGAAGTTTAACAAGTCAAGATTAAGGGGGGGAGATTGTTGGAACTAATCTTGACTCATGCTAATTATGTTGGACGTGGTTGAAGCTACAGTCGAAAGAGTGGTCGAAGCTGCAGTCGAAGGTATGGTTGAAGCTGCAGTCGAAGGCATGGTCGAAATAGCAGTCGTGACCATGATCGAAGTGCAAGTGGTCGTAGGAGTCATTTTGTTAGTGGTCGTAGGCCTGAGTCATGGTCAAAGACATAGTCGAAGTTGTGTGTTCGAGTCGTACTCGTAAGAGTACTGTAGCAGGGAGTAGTCGTAAGTCGTAGGGTGACTCGTAGTCGTAGGCGTAGTCGAGAAGCTGTGATCGAAGCTGGGCTTCCGAGTAATGGCTGAACCAATGAGTTGGTCGAGTCTTTCGGGTAGTGCGCGATGTGCGCAAGTCATAGAGTTGTGGTGCGTAGTGTGCGCAAGTTGTGGGGTGATGTCACGTAAAACCGGATCACGGAGCATCTATTTATATCCTTGTAATAAGTCTGTTGAAAAGAGTGGTGAATAATAGAGAAAAGTGAAAAACGACACAAGTTGAGTTCCCGTCAGAAAATTACTCTACTGTTCATCGTCTTCTTCATGTAGTGTACGTCTACGGATAAATCTGAGTGTGATTTCTGGGTTGAGTTCTAACAACCCATAGTGGGCGCAAGCTTTGCTACTGTTTCAAGACCGACATATGGGCCCATGTTAGTATTCCATTTGGTACTGAAAGTGTTGTTTCGTATCGTTTCACAATTTTTTTTGACAACCCGACAATAATCTTTGATTGTGAACTGGCAACTTGTTGGAAAGGGGAATAAAACAGAGCACACTTTCGCTAAGAATGTACTTTCATCGATTCGTAGTGTGATTGTTTACAGAAAGGAAAAGGGCGTTTTCACGTTGAAGGATAAAATTTTAATCCCTTCTAGTTTCCATGTGATTGATCTTGTGCATTTTATGTTCAACTAACAATATCATGCCTTAAAGTACCATTGTTCACTAACTAGATATTTGATGTTAATTTTAATGCCCTACAACATTTCAATTTTATGCATGTATGTCTAATCTCTTTGATACTAATTTTATCTAATGTTCTTGCAGGTTGTATACTGCTGAAGCATTTCAATTTTATCTACTGTATGCCTACGATCTCGGCATGCAGCGTTACCTACACATTGTTGGCGGTACAAGAGAACACATACATGCTATTGCGGTTCATGCAGGACCAGCAGCCTGTTTCATTAGCTTTTATTTGGCAGTCATTTTTCTATTTTTTCAGTTTTATCATAAAAGAGGAGCTAATTGTTGACGCGCGATACGCAATAAATAAATACCATAAGCGCACAGATCAATTGTAGCCTTCTACCCGGAGTATTAAAAGGTTATCATATCCACAAAGAACAGACTAACTTTGCCCTAGGTTCACAACTCAGATATCATACTATATTTAGGTAATGAGCACAACAATCCAAGGTAGCAATGCTAATTTGATGAAAGTATAAGATGCAAGATCAATCACTAAGGTGGCTCTCACCCTACAAATCTACATCGGCCCTTTCTGAGTTTCACCCCCTTTCATGGATCCATCACTAATCACCATTGGTAAGACTTGCACAACTTGACAAAGTTCTGCTCACTTGATCTAAACATCTTAACACCATGTCTAAACCTAGGGCTAAACAATTGATAATTAAGAGCTCCTAATTACCAACTGAGAAACATGCATAATATCAAGAAAACACACATATAGGAAGATCATAGATGCAAAATATGACTAAACATCATAGCAAAGCATAAAAATAGAGGAAGTACAGAGGAATGCTTACAACATAGAAGATTATAGAAGCTGCAGACATTGATAGCCTCCCAGCGTAGACACTCTGGATCCAAGTTCTAATTAAAATCATCCCTATCTAGAGTCTAATTAGAGCCCCTCTAATTAGAGAGGTCCCCATTTAATCCCTAAACTCTAACCTAGACCTAATTACATAGAGGAACATTGCTTTGGTCCTGCTTAAGTGACGAGGGAAGAACTCAAAGATTGGATGCTTAGGAGGGCACCCCTGGATCTTATTTATAGTCCCAAGGGGCAAAGCGGTCATGCTCCCACATCCATATGCTTGGAAACAACCGGCATTGAGTTCGAATTCAACTTGGTTTTCCATTTTTTCTATGCAGTGAACCTTCCAGAGAGCATAACTTACTCTACAAAACTTGAAACTGAGTGAATCTTGATAGTATATTTAGCTAAGGAAGAGATATTCAACTTTCTAGTTGTGGAAGATTTTCTAAAAATTCCATTTTCATTGCTAAAATTGATTTGGAATTTGACACTGTTTCGGACTTAGACTCTCTGTGCAGCCTGCTTTGTGGGCTCCAATCTCCCATGTCCAGACTATACATTAGGTCTGTGAGAACTCTAAATTGGAATATTGAAGATATCTACAACTTTGTATTTATGATATTTTCCATTTGAAGATGTTTCAGTCTCGAAAAATACATTGTAAGTTGATGCACACATTCTAACTCCTTTCTTGGCGCGGCAAATATAGAATTTCTCAATTCCCTTATCTCCTTGGCTTTTCTTTCTTCTAAACCTGCGTGGAATCATCTAGAAGAAAGAGAATGAGTAACCCTACTCAATTTGTGTGTCCCACGTGTGATTTCTCTTTAGAGTTTGGCGTGCACATGACAATCCTCCACATCATTATACTTTCAACCCGTTAAAGGCTCAGTGTTTCCATCTTAACTTTTATGTCCGAACTTCAAATTGGACAAATGATATATCCGTTTTGATCATTTAGATGAGGGTATCATCATGAGAGATTTTAAATTAGGATTTAGAAAAGTATTTATAGTTGAAAGCTCATGGAAAAGTTCTTTGGCATCTATTGATTTGCTGGTTCAGGAACAGACTTCTAGCTCTTTCTGCAAATACATGAAAGGACAAGGGACTTTAGTTTTTGGTTAGGGTTAGCCACCAAATGACATAATTATGCACAACTATCATGAATATTAGAACAATGTTGGTGCAAGAAATATGCATAAAATGAACACAAAGACTAATCATCCCTGTTTTTTTTGGTCACAAGTTAACACGACTTTTGCTCGTTCTGTTCAAATTCTTGCATGTTGTATATGTCTAATCTCTTTGATACTAATTTTATCTAATGTTTTGAAATGTTTTTTTCTTGTTTTGAACTATGGAAAATTAGAGAGCTTTGGTTTCACCTTTCTTACGGATCATTTAAGAGCTATAATAGAATTCTGTATTTCTGCTTATGTAAATGCGCTAGGTGTTACCGCAACAAAACTCTATAGTTCCTTTTTATAGGATGCAATACATGGATGCAATTAGGTGTTCGACATGTAGAGGCCTCTAGGATTTCTATGCGTTGGGATTAAGGGTGCGGACATGTCAGTGTACTAAAGTATACAAAATAAAGAAAGACAAAGATAAGGAAACATGTATTTCATTATTCTTGCATAGAATAACAAAACTACAAGATTCATTTACTGGATTGCACACCGTAGCCTGCTAGCCCTATAGATTTGACTTAGGTGATGTGGTCTTCTGGTTCCTGAGGCCTTGAGAAGCTCCTAGTTAATTACATCTACAGGTCAAGCCCACAAAATGCCTTTGATTAAGTTGCACAATGGTCATTGTCTTCAAGTCTTGAACCCACAAAATGCCTCCGATTAAGTTGCACAATGGTCATTGTCTTCAAGTCTCATTTTCTCCATATGCATGATATAGATGCATGTTGATGTAGGTAGGGGGTCCAAATATAGCCTCATCAGCTATGGTGAAGTGGTGGTGGAGTAGTACACCCTCGCTCCAACCATGCTTGGCCACGATCAACATGGCTGCCCAACAGTGCTCATGGCTTATTTATCACTATTCATAAGTTTCGTCTTTTTTTGAATTTTTGGCTTTTTGTTGAGCTTTTTTGCCGGTTCTTTTTTTCCCGTATTTGTTTGTATTATACATAATGGGCTAACATATTTTTTATATTTTTAATTTTTTAAATTTAATTATGCTAAATAAGCCCCTGTCAGCTACAGTGCTTTTTTCAGCCAGCTACAGTGTTTTCAGCCATAAGCCATGAGCTTTTCAGCCGAACCGATCACCCCCATAAACTCCAACAGCTTGTCAATGGAAGATGATATGTGTTATGGTCTTGTTAGCTCAGACGGGTGGTGGGTGGCCTTCCCCTCGTTGGTGCTTGGTCATGTGAGGTGTCCACCTTGTCGGTGTCGGACTGGATGATTTTCCTTCGCCTCACCGATGCCCAGCAATATGTGATTTGCTTCATTGGTGGATATGTTAGTGGAGTGGCTTCACCTCATTGATGCTTGCCCAATGTTGCTGTAGAAGCATTGTTGGTGTAGACCAGCCGGAGTAGATGTGGATGGCTGATGAGGATTGAATAAATCCCTAAATATGGCTTTAATATTTAATTAAGACCAAAGGACTCCTGTGGTCGTGAGCCTCCAGAGGTTGCTCCCCGAGTAACCTGGTCAGAGAAACACTATGCATTTTGCCTGACCGGATGAGACCACTTGGAGAATCTATAAACTAGTACTTGGGTCCACTCCTAAGTAATCTCTCTCAAGCGATGGATAAAACATATGCTTTATCCACTCAAAATGGCATGACGTTTTGGCCTTGAGTCTCTGACAACAACCACCTTACAGTTATACCACACGTTCGTCTCCCACTGACAACAACTGATGATCAGGCGTCCTCTTTCTGGCAATAACTACCCCCCGATTGGACGCACTGGTTCCTTGAGACATCTTCTTCAATAGATAATTGGTAGAAGGACAACAAAAAACACCCGAATCAAGACACGTTCAAGGTGATTGAAGACAGTTCAGAGTCAAGTAGATCATACAAACCATAGTCTTCCATCTAGTGGGAAGAACATAGGGACTAGGGCTAGTTTTAGGCCTTTATAAAGGCATCCTATAACTAGTTCATAGTAATAAAGAGCACCCCCATTCTCTCTCAAGGATTTTAGCCGTCTTTCTCTTATTATATTGTAAGATCGGTGACTTGATTATCGATGTAGGATTGAATACTTCAATCAGAGGGGGATGAATGATGGTCGCCACCTTTTAGAGTCTTCCATATTAAGTGGGCAGAAGCAATATGAGCTACATGATCAAATTTTTTTGTGAGAAATCCTTTGAAAAAGCAAGTTACGAGCATAAACATTCAAATCAACATCTATTTTATTTTTGGTACTAACATCAGCAAGAACCACATAAGGTTGAGAAAGTTTTTTCAAACGTCACTACCTTGAGCCTCTATGCAAGCTGGCATACGACACTTCTAGAAAGCAAAATTAGTACCATTTAGCATGGGAGGCTAATTCACATACCTCTTTGATTTCATCGCTACTTGCTCTGATACCATTTATAGGATCGAATACTGCAATCAAAGGGGGTGAATGATTGTCACCACCTTTTGGAGTCTTCTGGCGGTCAGTGAAGATTTTGACCACTTGATGCTAAATGCCTAATCAATCGCTCAGCACATGACCGCTTAATCGATCGCTCTGTTTGACCACTTGCCTGATCGCTTTGCTCATTGTTGTAAGATCAAATCTACCTACGATCACCAACACTCTTCAAGCAAATCACGAACCAAAATGATTCAAGATGATCTTTATTGCTGGTTTTCTATGAATTTATAAAGTGCCCTCACAAACACCCCTAAAAGACTTCCTGTCGAAAGCCCTCAAAAACTAGTCACGTTAGCCTTAGGCTCTTCCTACTTTTATAGGCTAACATTCCAAACCATGTCTGCCTCAACCATGAACACACAACTCTCTTTTGGAAATCAAGGGACTCAAAACCCTTTTGAACATGGGTTTTAACCAATCTCTAAGTCTTCTCAGTTATGGACTTCTTCCATAACTCCTAACTCACCATGTAACGAAGTCTATAGGACTGCACCTCCTGTATCTTCATTGTGCAACACCTAACTCACCATGTAATAAAGCCTCCAAGAACGCACCTCCTGTATCTTCATCATGCATCATCAACCTCATGTGTCAAAGCCTCCAGGACTGCACCTCCCGTAGCTTCTCAACACATCACCACCTTTGATCTCCATGTGCTCCAGAGTGAGCCCGATCACCTCGCATGACATCCTCGACCACTTGGACCTCAAATTTCTCCATTCTAGTCCCAGTCCTCATCGTCACCGACCGTGACCATCTCCATGCCAGCCCGCATATGCAAATATGAAAGAATGTTTTTCCCGGTACAAGTTCTTCACAACTTGATCGACATTAGTCCACACATTCATACCATACGTTTGACCATCCATCAAGATCAACAGATCAGCCATGACCACAAATTCTATCGCTTTTCAAAAACCAGCCTTAGACCACTCATTGCGACCGCTATGACCGCCACGCACAGGCCAGTCACTAGCTCATCAAGTACTCAAAAACACAAGTACTCGGGAATTAGTATCGCTTCCCTCAAAACACTCAAAAATCATACACATCATAGTACTCTAATCTATGATTACTGACCATCAACCAATCAATGTTCCATTGACTACCGAGAACCGACCAGGTACTTAAGCACAGACTACCATCAACAAAGTACGGTAGCATCAACCACCGAGTATCGATCTGGTATTATAGCACCAACCATCGAGTACCTACTTGGTAATGTAGCAATGGCCACTGAGTACCTACCTGGTACTATAGCAATGACCACCGATAGGCTACTGTCACTTCCGACCGGTCCACTAAAGCTCACAACCCCAACCGTCCTAGTTGAAGCCTGCTGACTACCACTATAGTCCATTGAATCTTATTCACTGTTTAGTACGACTGATTCCCCATAGTATATGACCGATTCACAGTAGCTATGATCAGTTACATTAAAGCATACGACTGATTCTTCTTTGCTTATGACCATCGACAGGTTTACTGTAGCTACGATCGGTTCGCTGTAGCTATGACTGGCTTCGCCAAAGCCTCTGACTCTGGGGTCTTTGACCTCTCCAACTCTAGAGTCTTCGACTCCTCTAAAAACTGTAGACTGAGATCGTTCTGCCATGGTCAAAATGCCGTGGTCGTTCTGTCGTTGTTGAAATGCCGTGGTTATTTACCATGGTCAACTATCATTGCCAACCTATTGTGGTCGACCTGCCTTGGTCATCTGCTGTGGTTGACCTGTCATGGTCATCGACTGTGATCGACGCTTGCCGACTAGACTTGCTATCTTAAAAACTCCGGCAACTATAGCGCATCAACCAAAACTTTCACAAATGTAAATTCCAATGAAACCCAAATATCAATTATTCATCATCACTTATTGCATGACCACCACATGGTCTAACAGTCGATAGTTGGCACCATTTGTAGGGAGAAAAGCACTGAATCCTTGAAGTTTTCTTTATCCAGCAATCATAGTCCTCCCCTGTTTCCATCAAAATTGCTCATGCAATCATGGCAGGAACCTAGGACGAGGAGAACTGGTTTGACTTGTGTCGAACCTCGGGTTAGCAAAACCCAGATCCTCTGTGATTCACCGCACTATTCCCTGGATCAGTAGATAGTGCTCACAGATGCATTACTGTATATCGAAAACATATCATGCGGAAGCGTAAATAATACAGTAATACTTACTCATGGGCCGGTTAGGCCGAAAATGATAAAATGCAGCAGCGGAAACTTCACACAGGTGGGACCCGCAGGACTTGCCCACAGGCAGCCAACTGGGGTTCGCGACCTAGTCCATGGCCTCATCGTCTTCCAGCTCTGTTGACCCTTTTTAGGCATCACAGGGCTTGACTTTATTTCCTTTCTGACTGAATGATGGTAATTAAGCAACAGTGAGTACGACGGTACTCAGCAAGCCACCACACAGGATGCAGTAATAATAGATGCAAGGCTGTCAAATGAGGCTCGAGGTTCTTTCATTGCTTAATGCGACGTTTGCAATAATCATAATTAAAATTCCTATGACTTGGCATTTTATAAACATGCTTTAAAGAGTTTGAAATTGTGCAATAAATATAGCGGTGTCGGTTCCATCCACTGATTACATGGTTCCATCCACCTATGCTAGCTTTTGATCATTATGCCACTTCCATCTTATTTATCACGCTGGAGTACGTCCCTCCAGGAAAAATTCAAAATCAGAGTACCTCCCTCAGATAAGTTTTTGTCCCACCCACAAAGGTTTTTGAAATAGAACTAACTCGAGGAAGATTTCCGTGTCCACCCTTGACCGTGGGCACGGCTATTCGAATAGTTGTATACTCTGCAGAGTCTGTACATCTTTACCCACAAGAGGTAATCGTCCCGATGGTTCTACATGATTCCTTAGCCATGCAGATCGAGAGACTACCATGATAATACCTCGCTCTCTAGCATCTCACTCCTATGGGGTTGCTTCCATAGGTTGTGCGGGATGTCCACCACAGGTTAACGTAGTCGGACTCCACTCTCCATATACGCTAGCCTCGGCGACGTCACCTACATCCGATGTCCCATTCCACGTGGGGTTTTTATTACCCACCTACACACATTCTCCGTGAAATGGCTAGAGAGTCTAGTAAATTATTCAGCCAAGCCTACAGTTTGCCAGCTTGTGGTTGTACTGTTGTACACGGAGGGGTCATCACAGGATTAAGTCCTTAATTTATTCGGGCGGTTCATTCCACAAACCACAATCCTTGTGTTACATCCACACCTTGTGTTACATCCACACTCACCACTCTTACCACCCGCCCAGACAGGTATAGCAGGTTTTGAGGGTTTTGAGAAGCATAAAATAAGTAGTCACAAAGTATTCAGCCATGTACATCCTGTGACTGCCCAAAACAAGTTCTCATGTTTTTGAAGATTGATGATCAGGGCAACTAGCGCCCTGGACTTGACAAGACTAGCATGGCATTTAATATGACTTATAGCTAGTAAAGTTATTATTAACATCTAGGGTGATAATGGTCAGGTGATTCAAGTATCAAGGAAAGGCATAGTAGTTTTTAAGACATCCAAATAGGCAGGTAACTACCTTAAGCTTTAACATACATTTGCATAGTAAAGTAAGCATGCAATTTGATAATTTTAAAGAAACATAATTTTGCATAAAATGTAGGATCAACATGATCAAAGTGATGCATAGTAGTTTACCATGGCTTTGATTGCTTTAAATCTAAGCCTTCTCAGCCAGTGACTTTAAGTTACTGGTCCTCGCTTTTACCCAGTCTTACTGTTCGAATCCTCCGCCTCGTCGAGCCTTCAAATTCTAATACGCAGCAAAGAAAGAAGAGACCAAATAAAACCAGATACTATAAATGCCCAATTAAATTTAAATTGTAAAATTCTTACGATTTGGGTATAGAAGGAGAATTCGGATTAGCATGCTGTGAACACAGCGGTGGCTGGATTTAAGCAGGATAGTGAGTTGTCTGAATAGTTTTACCGTGAGGGAAAATTTTAGGAGAACGAGGGATCGGAAGTGAAGATGCATCTTTAGGAATTAGCTGCGTAGTCGATTGGGAAAAGGCGAGGCTCGACCTTTTATTTGATGACTTGATCTTAATCGATTTACATTTATCAAGGAAGTTCCATGAGTCGGGCAGGACTTAGGGACAGATAAAAGAGAGTATCAATGGTAGTAAAGAGAAACATGATTTTATGATTGTAGGATGCGGATACGTAAGGTGAATATAATTAAATAGGCGGTGTAACTTTGATATTTCATGTGGCAAAACTTATCTAGGATAGCAACGGCCAATTCAATGAATCATTGTTTTTATCAACGAATTTAGGATATGAAATCTAATTGCCTAACCAATTATTAATATGCACACAATTGATTATTTTATTAACTAACCAATCTTATAATTAGCAGTCCGCCTTTTATTGAATGAGTGATTCATGGTTGATATTTTATGTGGCAAATTCTTGCCAAATTGATTAACTTAGTTTGCTTACTTATATTTAGATGGACGGATGAAAGATAGTATCTAAAATGCTCGAGTTTTTGATACGATTAAAGTTATTATTCGAGTTTCCCGAGTAGAGGTTGGAGGCGTTAAAATTATCTTTTTTTTCAATTCTCCAAGTATGCAACTCTAATTATTAGGATCAAATTTCTAGCACTTTTAATTTGTAAAAGACTACTTTTTAATTAGCTTTACCTATTAACTTTAATATTAACATGGAGTTCAAGGTAATTACTTGCCATATGGAAAATAGTTAATGGCATAATTTGTTTTTAATTTTTACATGAGGATTAACCTATGAACCTTGGTTGACATATAAGTTGCAAATGGAAGTGGTTAGTTTCTATTGCATAACTCTTTTCTTTATGTACTTATGAATAATCTCTTTATCCTCATTATCAGCCATAGTTTATGCTATTAGAACCTCTGCATGCGCATTTCTTACACATACTCCTCAGCTCAAATGTTGGGCTGGGCCCACGGGTCATACCAGATAGGGAGACAGAGGGAGGGGAGCTGTCAGCCGAGCTGGGCACTGAACTGAGCAGAAGCAGCGAAACAGGGGAGGGGGCCGAGGCTTGGCAACGGCGGCGACGCCGGCGAAACGCAGTCGGGGAGGCAACGACGGCCACCAAAATGGGATGTCTAGACATTGAGGGGGCTCTCGGTGGTGGTAGCTCCCGTCGGGAAACATGGAGGCGGGCCGGCGGCGGCGGGGAGCGGTCGGGTGCATGAAGCCGATCGAGGCGCCGGTGGCCGGAGAGGAGGAAGAACTAAATAGAGTGTGCACGAGCATGATTGGGTCACGGGGAAACTCACCCGGGGGTTGGTGGAGCCGGAGAGAGGCCGGAATGGGCCGACGACGAAGTTCAAGGGCGGCGGCGGGTGGCTCCCGTGGGCAGCTCGCTGAGGGGAAGGAGGGCCCAAAGCGGCGTGGGGGACGGCTTCTGCAGTTGCTGGAGGAGCTCCAGGCGCTAGGAATTGGGTCGGCGCTCGGCGAATCGGCGGGGAGCTCGGGCGCCGGAGGTCGGGAAGACGGTGGTCGCCGGCGACCTATAGCACACGGGGAATCAATTGCACCGGGCGAGAGAAGGAGAGGGACGAGGTGAACTCGTGGAGCAGCTCAACATGGCTGGGGACTCACCGGAATGGCGCTGCCGGCGGAGGCGGTCACAGGGAGCTCGGCGGAGGCGGTCACAGGGAGCTCGGCGGCGGCAGTGAGCTCAGAAGGAGGAAGCGGGGAATAGGGAGGAGGCGAGCTCGGTTCTTATAGCTGCGAAAAAGGGGTTCCTGTGCCGGAGCTGTTGCCAAAGACCTGGGAGCAGTGCACGGTATGGTGAAATGACGGTGAGGCGATGGTCGTAGCAGGGTGACGCGCGTAGGGCATGGGCGCAGTGTGCGGCCGCACAGGCGACGACATGGGTGCGGCGTGGGTAGGGGTACTGCCGGCATGGGCGGCGCGTCCGACGGAGCCAGGCACGGGCTGGGCCGGGGCGAGGAACAGCGGAGGCAGAGGCGGGGGCAGTCCGGCTTGGCGCGACGGGGGAAGAGGAGGAAGAAACGGGGGTGAGGAAGAAGAGAGAGGGAGCAGGTCGGGGGGACCGCAGAAAAGAGGAAAATGGCCTGGGGAAAAAAAGAGGAAAGGGAAGCGGGCCCGGGGAGGAAAAAGGGAATGGGTCGGGCCCAAGAGGAGTTTTGGGGATTTTATGAATTTCTGAATTTTGGGATTTTAGATATTTCCGAATTTGGATCTGTGAGTATAATTTGAATTTGAAGACTTGGTTCAAAACTTTGGATTCAACAATTTAATTTTAAGATCGTCGAGCTTTGGTGAATTAAGTCTTAATTTTTCCTAATTTGAATTTTTAAGATATGAAATTTGGATTGAAAGATTTTATATTAACTTTCCATTTCCATTCCTGGCTTTGAATCTTCAGATTTTAAATTTTAAATTTGAACTTAAGATTTCCAATAAACTTGGATTTTTCTCAGTTTGATTTTCAACCTTGGTTTTTGATTCCAAGATTTCAAATTTTATTACCTGGGCTTTTGGCAAGAAAAACCAATTTGAGAAATTCGAGTAATGTCAAGGATTTTTTTGAAATACCCAAGAAAACGATTAAAAGATTTTACACTTTTCGCAATTACAGTAATTCCCTATTTGGGATGTTACAACTTGGTAGACTATACCGATCTCGACATGGACGCATGAATCTGCATCATGGAACATGATGCCTCCTCATCGTCCTCTTCTATTCTAGGCTCGCTGAGACCAGCGAGATCGATTGCATGGAAGAAGACTCACCACCCCCATCATTATCACTCCTAGAGGAATCAGTTATTTTGACCATATCGGAATGCCAAGTGCCTTTGCAGGCCCAGTACTCACAACCAATGAACTCGCAACAAAGGTGCGATGCCATGATCTGAAGGTCAAGGTACTCTCAATGCAATCATGGGCGACCAGTATTTGCCAATGGCTCCTACATATTCTGGGAGCCGATCAACACTTGGTTGTGGTGCCAATGAAGTTACCTTCGGCAAAAAGCCAGCTGAAGATGATAACTCTTAGTGTCCGATTGGCAATCCATCGTATCAGGTTGAATCCACCACGAAGACCTCTAGAGGTGGTCATCTCCAACAAATCCTCATCGTGGAAGCTACTTGCTGTGGAAGGCTCTCACATAGTTTTGACAGAACTTCGTCAGAAGATTCCTGCTGGAGGCATGAATTTAACGCAATTGATGATACTGATCCAGATGCTATGCATGATTCTTCACGATAGGATCCCCCAAAACCCAGTGGTCAAAATGGTGCAAACGCTTTTACATCACCCCAAAGAGATACAGAAAAAGAGTTGGTGGATATCGATTAGCTAATCCATCTACGTCTACCCTACCGCTCTTGATGGGTCAAGCGAGACGAGTAGGAGGCTCGGAGGAAAACTCAAGTCATCGTACCCCTTTCACCAATAGGAATCCTCCGAGGCCTTCTGTAACTATGAAGAACTTGTAATGAGTCTGTGATATCTTAAATAACATGGATCCTGCTCCAACAAAAACTTTGGGATATGCTCAGGTTGCAGGTTAAGTGTTGAGAATCCTCTAGCAGACGATGTGGTGCATAGAGATGTACAGGGAGCAAAGATACTCATAGAGTCATATCCTGACTTCATCTGAGCACTCCTCTCTTAGCAGAAGCCAATGTGGTCATGCCAATAACAATCCAACAGCTGGTGGTAGACCCCCTTAGAGATTCCGATATGGAAGCCATAAGGGAAGAAGACTCTTCGACAATGAAGCCACTCCTCCCCCTTGTTATGAGGGATGAACACATGGATCAGGTGAGCTGTGACATCACCTGAACCAAACATTTGGTAAGAGACACCGTGTGAGTGACCACGACCATATTGGAGCACCAGTTCTCCAGTATGACTACTAGAGAAATCGGTCTCCAATGGACTATAGGATGGATCATTTCCAAAGAAAGCACCATGACTTGACCATAGGCTACTGGGCTTTCTCGGTAGGCCTTCTAGCTGTACACTAGCTAGATAGGTTCTAACCAACAAATCTCAAGAAATTTGATGGAAACTAGAACCTATTATAATTTCTACAGATTTATACCACTACTATCAGAGCTATAGGAGGCAATGATAATGTGATGGTAAACTACTTACCCGTAGTTCTCAAGGGATTTGCCCAGTCTTGGTTGCTTAACCAACTGGTTAGGTCAATCTACACCCATATGGAGCTTTGTGATATGTTGATCATAAATTTCCAGGGGATGCACAATGGTCCTAGAAAAGAAGACAATCTCCACCAAATTAGACATGAACCCAATGAGACTCTACAACAGTATATCAATATGTTCAATCAGGTTCATAATTCTATTACAGAGGTTGTAGATTTCTCTGTCATCCAGGCTTTCAAACTATGTTAAGGAACCAACGATTTACAGAGGACATTTCAATGAACCCTTCAAGGACAATTGTCGAACTATTTGACATGGCCGACAAGTATCAACCGCTAGTGAATCGGTTGAATGGATCAAGGCCATCGATCGAATAGAGAAAATACCTCAATCCGGCTAGGAGAAGAAAGAGAAGAAGCCCAAGAAGTCTCCTAAAGGTAAGAAGAATCATAAACCCAATGCTAAAGAGGTTCTTACAATTCCAAAGGAGTATACTAAGGGCAAGAAGGATTATTCTAGTCAGAATAAGGCACAAGCTCTACCAACGAATTCAAGAAGAATAAAAGATAGTGTCCACTTCACCAAACGACAGGGTATGATCTATGCGGTTGCCGTGCCTAGCAAAAGAAGTTGAAAGATTATTACTTGGGCAAGGGTCCTTTTCACTCCATTCAGAAGATCGAAGAACCAAGCTCCAAGAAGGATAAGGATAGCAACAAAGAGATGGACTATTAGGAGCCACAACACACCATTAACATGATCTTCAGTAGGCCCTCCTAAAAGTCCAAACGCCATCTGAAGACCGTGGAGCGGGAAGTGAACCTCACTGGAGAATTGATCACCGCCAAACTATCCAGTGGTCAAAAACAACCATCTCCTTCAGTCGGGAAGGCTACCTCATTCCTTCAACTTGACTAGGACAGTTCCCTATTAAGGTAGAACCTACAATAAATAATTGCAAAGTTAATCGAGTTTTATTATATGGTGGTAGTTCTCTCAATATTATGTTTATGGGAGTTTCAAAAGAAAAGCAAGTTCCTAAGTCGAAAGTAAAGCCTATGAAGTATGCCCTTTCATAGCATAATTTTGGGATCTACTGCCAAATTGATAGGGTAATTCTCCCTACCGATTACGTTTGGAAGCTCAGATAACTTCCAGATAGAAAGAATCTCGTTTGATGTGGTAGACTTCCATACTGCATACAACGTGATTCTTGGTCAACCCGCATTAGCAAAATTTTTGGTAGTCACGTATTATGGTTACCAAAGTATTAAGATGCCAGCACCAAAAGGGGTCATAACAATTCGAGGGGATATGAAGATGGTTTATGCATGTGATTGTAAATCTCTAGAACTAATCGATGAACTTCTGACCAGAAAGCTAATCTATCTTCTGTGCAGGCCAAGCATTCAAGACCAAGGTGGCCCCAAAACACTGAGCAAATCAAGGAGGTTCTACTCAACATGGACAATTCTCCAGAAAACATCAAAGCATCATTCGAACTCAAAAATGGTAGTGCCACCTTCCAAAAGATATTGGTCAGGGCATGACTTGACCCCAAATAGGAAGAGTCACTCATCTCCTTCCTCCGAGCAAACTCGGATGTATTTGCATGGTATGCATCCAACATGCCTAGTGTCCCTACGGAGGTGATTGAGCATAGGCTAGCGTTCCGGCCAGACAAAAAAACCAGTTAAGCAAAATCTATGGTGCTTTGCACATGACTAGAAGGAGGCGATCCAATCAAAGATTGACAAGCTTCTCAAAGCTGGATTTGTTCATGAGGTCGAACACCCAGAGTGGCTCACCAATCCTGTAATGGTTAGGAAAAGTAATGTAAAATGGCGAATGTGTATCAATTTCATATATCTTAATAAAGCTTGTTCGAAGGATGACTTTTCCCTTCCATGTATTGATCAGCTTGTTGACTCTACTTTCGGGTATGAGATATTAAACGTTTTAGAAGCATATTCAGGGTACCACCAGATTAGCATGAGTAAAGAGGATGAAGAGAAAACTTCCTTCATCACACCATACAAAACTTTGCATTATGTAAAAATGTTGTTTGGTCTCAAAAACGCTGGTGCTACTTTCCAATGGTTATTGCAAAAAAACCTTAAACCCATTGATTGGTTGTAGATTAGAGGCCTATGTTGATGACTTGGTCGTGAAAAGTAGCAACATCGGAGATCACATCTCCGATCTACAAAATTTTTTTACTAACTCAAGAAGACATAACCTTAAATTGAATCCAAAGAAATGTGTGTTCAGAGTTTTCTCTGGAAAGATTTTTGGTTTCCTAGTTTTGGCTAGAGAAATTGAAGCAAATATAGAAAAAATAGCAACCATCGAGCAGATGTGTCCTTCGACCACAAAGAAGGAAGTCCAACAACTAACCGGCTGTATGGTAGCGCTAAGTCATTTCATAGCATGAGGGAGAAAATAATTGCCTTTCTTTAAGTTTTTTTGGAAATATGGAAGTTTTTAATGGACTAAGGAAGCAAATGATGTTTTTAAAGAAGTTAAAAGGTAACTTACGAGTGTCCTGGTCATAGTCTCTCCAAGATTTGGAGAAACGTTGATCTTATATCTAGCTGTGACACCACAAGGAGTTAGTGTTGTACTGGCCATTGAATGTGGCAATATCCAACGACCAGTATAATACGTAAGTGAAATCTTACATAGACCAAGAGAGCAGTATCCAAAAATCTTACATAGACCAAGAGAGCATTGTTATATGCCCTCCTTATGACTTTAAGAAAACTAAGGCATTACTTCTAGGCCCAAAAAAGTGGTCGTACTGACTGGATACCCTCTAGGTCAAGTTCTCCAAAATAGGGAATCATCAGGACGTATAGCAAAATGGGTGGTAGAACTTGAGGAGTTTGATCTCCATTTCATTCCATGAACAACAATCAAGTCCCAGGCTTTAGCAGAATTCATCGCCGAGTGGACCCGTGAACCCATCCAAGGCTCCAAGTATGAATACCACGAGGAGTGGACTATGTACTTTGATGGTTCCTTGACGATAAAGGGCTAGGGGCTGGGGTAGTCTTAGTTTATCCTACTAGAGAAAATATAATAAACCATCTAGTTAAACTTCTCCACTACAAATAATGTGACAGAATACAAAGGTTTACTGGCAGGGCACGAGCAACCAAAGCATTCGGGATTCGTAGACTAATAGTGAAGGGTGATTCTCAACTAGTAGTGAATCATGTAGAGAAAGAGTATCAATGCTCGAGTACTGTGATAGCATCTTATCTAGCGGAAGTAAGGAAACTCGTAAGGCATCTCTTTGGTTTTGAGATCCAATATATTCCTAGAAAAGAAAACTTTCTAGAAGACCAGTTGGCATATATGGCTTCCTCAAGATCACCCGTCTCGCTTAAAATTTTTCTCGAGTAACTCAACAAACACTCGGTAATCGATCATTCTGAAGGCGCTCCACTGGAGGGTACTCAGATCGACCCCAACAATATTTGGATGACATTAATCTATGAATATCTTTACCATGACACACTTCCTAAAGATAACATAACGGTTGATTGTACAGCTCGAAAAGCCAAATCATACACTCTGATCGAATGTAACCTCTACAAATGAGGTACCTATGGAGTGTTGATGAGATGCATAGCTCCAAAGGATGGTTTGAAATTACTATCTGACATACATGGAGGAGTATGTGGAGCACATCATTTCTATAGAACTTTAGTCGGTAAAGCCTTCTGACAAGGGTACTACTAGCCAACTACCCTCCATGATGCAAAGGAACTTGTGACAAAGTGTGTACAATATCAGTTTCATAGCCGATAAGTACATCAACTTGCACAAGCTTTGCAAACAATACCATTTTCTTGGCCTTTTGCAACCTGGGGCCTAGACATTCTGAGATATTCACCAAAGCACGCAAGGGCTTTGAATTTCTTCCTGTAATGATTGATACATTAACAAAATGGATAGGGGTTGAGCTAGTTGTTAAAATAACATCTAAAGCTGCCAAGAAGTTCATGACAAAAAAACATGATTTGGTGTTCCCAGTCATACAATTATAGACAACAGTACCCCATTTTTTAGCAGAATTTTTATGATTTCTGTGAGGATGTAGGTATCAAGGTATGTTACATCTCAGTGGCTCATTTATATAGTAATGAGGTAGTAGAAAGAGCCAATGGCATACTAATACAGGGGTCAAATGCCAAGTATTCGACTAGTTAGTACAACGGTCAGGAGCCTGGGTTCAAGAACTCCCCTCCATATTATGGGTTGTTCAAACTATGACCAGTCATGCAACAGGTGAAACACCCTTCTATCTAGTTTATTGTGCAGAAGACATACTTCCTCTAGAACTAAAGCTTGGCTCTACTCGTACAGATCGTTATAATGATAATGATCAAGAAGAACGATGGATCAATGACATCAATTTTCTTGAAGAATGATGAAACACAATCTTTATATGATTGGCAGTCTACTAATAAGCCATGCGAAGCTGCAACTGTCGTAAAGTGCAACTTCACAGCCTAGCTGTGGGTGGTATGGTTCTCAGGAAAATTCAGAGCCAAGCAAATCGCAACAAACTTTCGCTTAAATGGGAAGGTCCATGCATTGTGGTTGAAGTTAGCAGACCTAGCTCGGTACGACTGGCCATGTCAGATAGGCGTGTTATGTCTAAGTTTTAAAACATTAATCAATTACATAAGTTCTATGTGTAATGTACTTTGCATTTCAATATTTCAATACAGTTGCACTATATTCTTTCTTTTCCGATGAGTATTTTTATTTGTACTTCATTATCCCAAATTTGGTCACATATATTGTTATCTAAGCTACTCAGAGAGACCATTTTCCCTCCAAACTCCTTCTAAGATATGTCTTTTACTTTATGGGCTTTGACATTTTCGTTAATTGCCATGTGGATTTCTATCATGACCTTCACAGAGATGGTTCTTACGATAATCTGCACACTTTTCTCAAAGAACAACAAGTAAAGAAGAATCACACAGACAACTAACATAGTTACTTGAATGCTCGGACGCTTGAAGGCATTCTCTCTTACTTCTATATTCTATTCCTCTCCTATTTAAAACCTGGTCGAGACACAGAAAACCTCTTAGTCAAAATCTCTCCTCTCTACACGTGGTCTTGCTCATTGGAAGGAGTTTCCTAGTGATGGCCTTTTCCTACTATCTTTACCACCAATCACAACTCAAGAGTGAATATGTTTTTGGGAGTTTTGTTCATGCCTTTAGTCCTCAGCTATCTCATGACCAGTTTGGATAAAGTTTACCAATAAAATACTTATATAGTTTGCATACATTCTTGCATAGTATTTTATCATTCATTGCGTCAGCAAGTTTTTGTCATACTTTCTCCGATCAAATTTTGGACAACATTACATCTTGATTATGGAAATAGTATTCAAGACTAGTTGAAATCATCTATTAGCTTTATCTGATTTGATTTCCTAGTAACTGCTGGATCATTTCTACAATTAAAGTCCACCGATCAGAATAAGGTACTTCTTTTTCTTAGTCTATTGCTTCCTTAGTAAGCTCTACTACTAAATAAATAGTCAGGGGCTAGGAAATATACAAATACTCATTAAGTTGAGGATGAAATAAACTTTATTGATATTAAAGGTAAGTTTTTTATATAGGAGTACTTCCTATTACATTTTTGTTAAAGACCACTACTCAGAACCACCAAACTAGCCGCTATGTGATGGGATCCAACCTTCATCTCCTTTGTTATCTGGTTCTCAAAGGGTTTCATCTCTTTGAACAACTTCGCGCTTCTTCCTCCGAGCAGTCAAACTCTGCCCCGAGTGCTTGAAGATCAAGAGTAGGGTTGGTAGCTTTAAGCTTCGCTAAAGCAAAGCTTACTTTATCAGTGACGACATCTCTCATAGTCTACTTTTGGTTGCTCTAAGAAGTGGCTAGCAAACCTTGAAGGTGCCCAAGTTGTTGACCAAGATAGCTTACCTTCTCGCTCGTTTCTTCTGAGGAGAACACAAATGCTTTCGAGCCCATCTCGGAAAGCATGCTATTTAAGAGGGCAATTTTTTATTGAAGGGATCCCTCGATTTCCTTCGTCTCCTTCTCCTTGGAGCCAAGCGATTTCCCAAGTTCATCAACTTTGAGAGCTTGATCTACATGAGTAACTCAAAGTTTCTCACAAAATAACTCATAATCAAAGCAAGAATTGTCAGATTTATGGTTAGTTACCTTGGTTCTTCTTCTTGAACACTTCAATTGCTTCTTTGTGTTGAAGAATGTTGTCCTTGAACTTGATCAACCAGTCTTTGATCGACTGGACCTTGGCCTTGAGCATTTGCTCGAGATTGAGGACGACAACACCCTTCGCCTTTGATTTTGCTTGATAGTCTTCTAGTTCTATTGACCACAACAAAAGGATATAAGTGAGAAAAAACCAAAGACAAGGAAGCAACATAAATGAGAAGAAAAAATACTTCTCAATTGCATGCTCTTTTCCTCAAGAGTCTTAAGGAGCTGCTCATTCTTGGTCAAAGTAGACTCAAACAACTCTCTCTCCTTCTCGAGAGTTTCTTTAAGCACCTTAATAGTGCTCCTCGACCTGTTGACATATGAGAAAAGCTAAGTATAAAAACTCATGACCAGAAGGTTATAAGAAGAAATATCATTACTAGTCGTCGGCTTCTCAGTGGAGAGTAGCCCTTTCTTTCTCCAAGGCTAATGTTTGCCTGGTCATCTCTTTGACTAGAGCGACGCTATCCACCATGTGCTAGAAAAGAGGAGAAAAAGAAACTTAGAAAAGTTTCAAAAATTCCAAAAATGCATCTTAGAGTGGTCTTGAGAACTTACCTGGACTACTTTATCAACATATGTTGAGTAGAGCACATCGGGACCTATCCTCAACTAACAATCCAAGATCCTCCTCTACCAAAGCTCCTCGAACTTTTGGTTGTTGAAGATCTGAAGCTGGTCGGGATGTCCCTTGGGTGTGGAGACGTCCTGATTAGGGAAGAACTTTCCACTTCAGGCCCTTCAAAGAAAGGAGGGAGCATATATATTCCCCCCTCTTCGACCACTTTCTTCCCGGCAGTGATCAGATCCCACCGAGACTTCTCTTCTGCATCTACATCCTTTGACGGAGTCAAAGTTGTCAAAGATTCTTGAGTAGCAACAGTAGCTATTGATTCTTGCATCCACTCGGGGGTTGTCTTGACTACTCCATCCTTAGGAGTCTCCTCACAAGGAGTGCTTGCATCAAGACTGATCGGAGTACTAGAGGTGATAAAAAGAAAGAAGAACAAAAAGGAAGAAATAAGGACTTTAAAATGCAAAAAAGATTCAAAGGTATGAACTTACATGGATTTTTACTATAGTACATACCTAGCCTTTTCATTTTGAAGTTAATACACCCTAGAGCATAGTCTAAAGTGATTGTCTTCCTTTTCTTCTTATCAACTGACTTTACCAGTACTTCATTGGTAGGGATGATCGGATCCTTTGAGTCCTCCGACTAGATATGCTTATCCTTGGTTGGATCCCCCATGGGGCGGTCAGAAGCAACTTCTCCGACCACCCGCTCAGAGATTAGAACTCCCTCAACCACCAGAATAGTCATGTCCTCCAATACACTTGAATCTTGAGGGATGACCACCGGGGCTTCAATCCGGTCGGTCACAACAGCTCCAGAACCCACGACCAGTTAACATGGTATGACCATTAACTCCATGGTCATAGTGGCTCCAATAAGCGGCTCTTTTTTCTCTTCTGTCTTGTCACTGACCAAAGTGAGCACGGCAACGAAGTCCTTCATTTAAGAAATATACTCCCGTCGGCGCGTTTTCTCTGTTCTTCTTATAAGAGAAGGTGTAGGCTTATAAGAAAAACTCTTGAGATCATAGTAAAAGCCTATCTCTGAGGGGATTTTGCTCTTAGAAGTTTGCACGATCGTTGGAGAGGTCGGAGGAGTGGTCGGAGGGGCACTCCGAGGAACTTTTGGAGTAGTGGTCGGTGGAGCATGATATGATCCCGATACTCCATATGACTTTCTCACACTTTGATGCATCTTTGGACTTGGAGGAGCATCCTCCGAGCTCTCAAACAACTCATCACTCTCCAACCCGATCATCTACACATCATAAAGAATGTTACAACACACCGATTGGAAAATATACAAATTGATGAAAAGAGTAATTACTTTTAAGTTTTTTGATCCTATCCTCTAGAGAGGTGATGGCCAGGATCAAGGTTACTTCTACCTTCTGGTCGGGCTCCCCGGCACAGATCGACTTAACCCTTTCTCTCACCTAAGTAGGATAAAGGGCTATGAAATCAAGGAAGAAGAAAAGGCTTAAGGTCAAAAAGACTCAATCAAACAATTGAAGTTGATATGGATTCGTATCATATCCATGTAGGACACTGCATCTTCTTATGCCATACGTGGCATGTCAGGTGCCAGGGTCATGCACAAGTTGTATCAGACGTGGTGTCAACTTATAGCAACCGACTCTGTCACTCTGATTCAGTTTCCTCTCCGTGTGGGACTCGTTTTCCTTGCCCTATATATATATTAACTAGCCCATAGGTAAAGCAAGAGCTCCACTGTAAATATTCTTTTATTATAGTGATTTAACTTTGTGCGCATGTGCTTTTTTCGTAAGGATTTTTTACGTAAAAATTTATATCTCCTATCTCTATTTTTATGTATTATTTATAACAAGTGCTATCAAAGCACTGAAGATTCGATTGGGAGAAAAAATCATCTCTGGATGAATCTGAGATAGCGCTATTGGTTTTTTCGCCGTCTCCGAAGCTAATTTGATTTCGTCCGCCGAATTAAGGAGCACACCCATCTGATAAAAGCGTCGGGCATGATTCGTCCTGAGGTGATCGTCTAGTCGCGAGTCTCTTTGGTGGCCTCGTTCCGCGCGTGATGAGAAAACAATAGAGAGAACAGAGGAGCGACTGCGCACTAGGAGAGAGAAATCATAGCACAAAGCCCAAGCCATGAAAAAGCAAGCGCCGGGAGTGCTGCCGGCTAGTCCTTTTTGTTATTTTTCTAGCGAAATTGCTACTTGCACTCAAGAGGCGTGCCAGAAGTTTTCAATTGTGAGATTTGCTAGGTAAGAAATTTGTACCAGCAAATTTTAGATTTCTCTCACATGGCGAATCTAAAGTATGATCTTCCACTATTGGATCACGACACGAGGTTCTCTATGGCAAGGCAAGATGCGAGCTATTTTATCACAATTTGATTTGGATGGTGCGATGACATTGTCCATTGAGGAGAAGCAACGTAAAGATCATAAGGTCTTATCTTAGATTCATTTTCTTCTATCAAATAATATTCTATAAGAGGTTTTGCTGGAACAGATTTGCATGACCACAGATCTGACCAGTAAGATGCATCTGAAACAGAAGCTTTATTCCCATAAGATGGTAAAGGGAGCCTTAATGTTGAACCACCATACAGCTTTCAAGAAAGTTGCTGCTGATCTCGAGTCTATAGAGGTAAAATATAATGATGAAGATTTGGGTCTTATTCTTCTAGGTTCTCTGCCTAGTTCGTACTCTACTTTCAGAGATACTATTCTATATAGCTGAGATACTCTTACTCTTGATGAAGTTTATGAAGCATTGTATACTAAAGAAAAGATGAAACTTATGGTTTCTAGTGAAAGTTTAAGTATGCATGCAGAAGGTTTGTTTGCCTGCAGTAGGCAATACGAGAAAGGTTCAAACTGTGATTCAAGAGGCAGAAGCAAAAGCAAATACATAGGTACATCTAAATCTAGGAACATGAAGTCATGCAAGTTTTCAAGAAGAACAGTCATGACATATCCAAATGCTAGAAGTTGCAGAACAAGGAGAAGAGGAATAACAATTTCAAAAGGATCAACAAGAGGGCAAACCTAGAGCCACCATTATCACCAAAGAAGGTTCCGATGAAGATATTTTTATCTTTGCCAATGATTCCAAAACTGGAGATGGGTGGATTCTTGATTCATCCTATATTTTCCATATGAGCTCGAACCATGAGTAGTTCATTACCTATGAAGCTACGCCATGTGTATCCGTGTTGATGGAGGATAATACACCATGCAAGGTTGTAGGCATTGGTTCAATCTAGATCAAGATGTTTGTTGACACCATCAGAATTTTGTTAGATGTTCATCATATTTTGAATTTGAAGAAAATCTTATCTCATTGAGTACATTTGATGATAAATGATATAACTACTTAGGTGGAGGAAGAGTTCTGAAGATCACCAAAGGTTTTCTTGTTGTGATGAAGGGTGATATGAAGCTGCCAACTTATATAATCTTGTATGTTATCAAACTCTGAATTATCTAAAAGTTATTGGGTTGAAGCCGCTTTCACTGCTTGTTATTTGATTAATTGGTCACTCAATATGGCTATTGATAAGAAAACTTCAATTGAGATATGGTCAGGTTCTCCAGCAGATTATTCAAATTTAAGAATATTTGGTTGTCTTGCTTATGCTCATGTTAACAATGATAAATTAGAGCCTACAATAGTTAAGTGATTTTTTTGTTATAAAACTGGTGTGAAAGGATATAAATTTTGGAATCTTAAAACTAGAAAGGTGGTTATTAGCAGAAGTATTACTTTTGATTAATCTGCTATGTTGCATGATGCACCTTCTATTGTTGTTCCCATTTAGAAGCAATCAAGCGTGCAGGTGGAGCATATTATTGATTCAGAATCTACACCAGAAGTCGATAAGAAAAATATTTCAGAAGTTCCTAATATTACACCGCCAACATAACATTCCATTGCAGCTGATAGAGAAAGGAACAATATTCAGCCTCCTAAAAGATTAATTAAAGAAGCCAATGTTTTGGCTTATTGTTTAAATATGGTAGAAGAGATTAAAGGTACTATATAACCTTTATCTTATTCAGAGGTTACCTCTTCTGGAGATTTAGAAAGGTGGATGACTGCCATACATGATGAGATGGAATCTCTTGACAAGAATGGCACTTATGAGCTAGTCAAGTTGCTAATTAAGAAGAAACCTATGCACTACAAACGGATCTTAAAGAAGAAAGAACATATTTCACCAACCGAAGTGGTTAGGTACAAAGCAAGGCTAGTTGCTAAAGGATATAGCCAAATTCCAAGTATTGATTTTATAGATGTCTCTTCCCCTATTGTGAAGAATAGTTCTATTCGCACTTTACTCAACATTATTGCTATGCATTATTATGAGCTTGAACAATTGGATATGAAAACCACGTTCTTACATAAGACGTTGGAAGAAGATATTTATATGGAACAACCTAAAGGTTTTGTCATTTTGGGAAGAGAGAATTATGCTTGCAAACTGAAGAAATCTCTTTATGGTTTGAAGCAGTCACCTAGACAATGGTAGAAGAGATTTGACTCCTTTATAATATCTCAAGATTTTAAAAGATCTCAATTATGATAGCTGTGTTTATTTGAAGACTGTTAATAGTTTAGCTATTTATTTGCTCATATATGTTGATTATATGTTGATTGCTACAAAAGATAAGGCTAAAATTTCAAAGTTGAAGGCACAGTTAAGATATGAATTTGAGATGAAAGATCTTGATGCAACAAAGAAGATTTTGGAATAGAAATCATCAGAGACAGACAATTTGACAAACTATACCTAAGTCAAAAAGGATACATTGATAAAGTTCTTCATTGTTTCAACATGCATAAGGCCAAATCGGTGGGTACTCCCTTAGCTGTACATTTCAGACTTTCTTCAGCATCATGTACACAATCAAATAATGAATTTGAGTACATGTAATCTTAGAAAAAAGCATTAGAAAGCATTTCAATAGATTTTCAAATATTTGTGAGGCACATCTAATGTTTGTTTATAGTTTGGGAAGACTAGAGATGAACTCGTTGGTTATATAGATTCTGATTTTGCTGGAGATTTGGATAAGACAAGATCTCTTAATGGTTATGTATTCACTGTTGGACAGGGTGCCGTATGCTGGAAAGCAAGTTTGCAAGCTACTGTTGCCTTATCTACTACAGAAGTTGAGTATATGGCTATTTCTGAAGCTTGCAAAGAAGTTCACCACCTTCTCTTCTTCTAGCGTGCCCCCAAAGTACAGATGTTATTAACGAGACACGTCAGTCACATGGTGATATCGTCCATAGACTCGCCGTCACTGATGCGATCGTCTTGAACTCCTTGCACAGAGTCTACGCCTTTGCCTCCCTCACGCGCTCAACACCTATGCGCATCATGCGCACGGTCTCCCATGCCCGCTTGGAGGAGTCCTTCGTCGCTAACGTCGCTAACATCTCCGGTGGCACCGCTTAGAGGATGGCTAACAATGCCATCCTGTCGAGCCGGTACCATGCGTCGTTGGGCTTGATGGCCTCCTAAACTCCCTGAGCCTATAGATTGACTCTCATCAAGAGATCTCATTCGGTGTAGTTTGTTGGCATGAGCATGGAGTAGCGCACCGCCACCGCCACCTCCTTGACCTACTGCATCACTAGCTGTCGGCTACTGCTATCACTGGAGCCATCCTTGTGGCCTCTATTGCCACCGAGGTTTATCCCATTGCTTGGGATCCTAGGTTGGGAAGGGAATTTCGATCCGTTTTGGAACATCTCCACAGAATCGACGTACCACTCTATATCAATTGACAAAACTAGAACCACACAAGCACTCAAACACACACGCGAACACTCAGCTAGATGAACTCATAGATAATGCAAAAACAAAATGGAGAGAGAGGCACACAGCGGATGTGACATGCAAACTGCTCACGTTATTTCGGCTTCACTGTTTCCCCTTATTTAAAGTTTAAAACTTACATGCAGCTACTGTTGGTTACATGCAGCTTTAAATGCGGCACGTCTCTTTTGACTCGCGCACACTAGCTACACATACACACCCACGCTCTGCATGCAAGAGAGAGACTAAGGCTCCACTTATTTTGACTTGAGCTTCTGACTTATTTTTCACTATTCCTAAATTTCGTTTTTTTCTAACTTTTTTGGTTTTTTGAGCTTTTTTGCTGGTTCTTTTTTTCCTGTATTCGTTTGCATTACATGTGATGGGCTAACCTATTTTTCTATTTTTAATTTTTTAAAATTTAATTATGTCAAATAAGTCACCATCAGCTACAGTGTAATTCAACTAGCTATAGTGTAATTTCAGCTATAACCACCAAATTTTAGCCCAAATGAGCGGGCTGTAAGGTAGGAGCACATACTGCCACAATTAACTCACGGCATGCAAACTCTATGACCTATTCTAGTGCATATACATGCACATATTAAGCCACTAGCTCGCCCATGGTGAACTCCAAAAACGCACAGATATGCAGACCTCGACTAACTGTGCCCGCTTCTTTCTCCATGTCTATCACAATACTCGGCCACTCGGGCTACATGTAACAAACAGTAGCTGCATGTAAGTTTTAAGCTTTAAATAAGCGGAAACAGTGAAGCCAAAATTACATGAGCAGTTTGCAATGTGTGCTCTCTCTCCATTTCATTTTTGCGCCCGCGAGTCTGTAAGTTCATCCAGCTAAGCGTTCATGTGCGTATTTGAGTGCTTGTGAGGTTCCAGTTCTATCGATTGGTATCAGAGCGGTGCGTCGATGCTATGGAGATGTCCTAAGACGAATCAAAATCTCCTCCCTGACCTCGGTGGCAATGGAGGCCATGGGGACGACTTCAGAGGCAGCGGTGTTCAGCAGCTAGTGGTGCAGTAGGTCAAGGAGGTGGGGGTGGCGGTGCGCTACCCCATGCTCACGTAGACGAACTACAATGAATGGGCTCTCTTGATGAAAGTCAACATGCAGGCTCAGAGAGTTTGGAAGGCCAACGAGCCTAGCGACATGGCTATCGACTCGATAGGATGGTGATGTCGGCCATCCTCCAAGCGGTGCCACTGGAGATGTTAGCGACGCTGGCGGTGAAGGACTCCACCAAGCGGGCGTGGGAGAGCGTGCGCATGATGCTCATGGGTGTCGAGCGCGTGTGTGAGGCAAAGGCACATACCCTACGCAAGGGGTTCGAGATGATCCGCATGAGTGACGGCGTGTCTGTGGACGATTTCGCCATGCGACTGATGAGTCTTATCAACAATATCTGTACTCTTGGGGACATGCTAGAAGAGCAGAAGGTGGTGAAAAAATTCCTTCGTGTTGTTCCCTCCAAGTACACATAGGTGGCTATCTCAATCGAGCAACTGATCAATCTAAAGATGTTGTCTGTGAGGAGCTCACCAGATGACTCAAGTCAGTGGAAGACTGGTACAAGCTTTATGACAACGGCGGTGAAGGTGGCCGCTTCCTTCTCATAGAGGAGTGTCTAGCGCGCATGAAGAACCGCAACGGCACCGACAAGAAGAAGAGAACCTTTGATAAGGCGAAGATGTGCTGCTACAACTGCTAAGAGTACGGGTACTATGCTAAAGAGTGCCGCATGCCAAAGAAGGTGGAGGTACATTTTGTTATGGTGGATACCAATGACAAACCGGCGCTACTTTGAAGCTTAATGAGAATGTACCCAAATAACGATAACAAAATTAAGGAAGTGATTGTTGGGTTTAATCTTGTTATCTAATGTTTATTTGTGTTGCATGGCATGTTTAGTCATGTACGTCTTATGTCTAGATGGTGCTGTGCATGTACGACACCATTGGTGTGTGTGTGTTAGTCTTCTAGCCTGAGTGTGTTAGCATGCAGAGGAGAGCCGAGTCCTGTGATAGACATTAAGAAGATGCAGACGTAGTTAGTCGAGGTCCAGACGTGTGCACTTCTGGTGTTCTGCATGGGTGAGTTAGTGGCTTAATTTGTGCATGTATATTGTCAGACCCCGGGTTAGCAAACCTAGATCCTCTACGATTCTACAGCACTATTCCCTAGATCAGTAGATAGTACTCACAGATACATTACTATATATTAAAATCATATCATGCGGAAGTGTAAATAATATAGTAATAATTTATTCATGGGCAGATCAGGCCGAAATTAATAAGATGCAGTAGTGGAAACTCCACACAGGTGGGACCCTCAGGACTTGCCCACAAGCAACCAACTGGGATACGCGACGTAGCCCATGGCCTCATCGTCTTCCAGCTTTGTCAATCCTTTTAAAGCACCGCAAGGCTTGACCGTCTTTTCTTATTGACTTAGTAATGGTAATTAAACAATAGTGAGTACAACGGTACTCAACAAACCACCACACAGGATGCATTAATAATAGATGCAAAGCTGTCAAGGGAGATTTGAGGTTCTTTTAGTTGCTAATAGCATTGTTTTGATAGTACAATAAGTAAGAAATCTCCTAAGACTTAGCGATTTTAACTAAAACATATTTTTATGAAGTTGATTGTAAGAATGCAATAATAATAGTAGTGCAGGTTACATCCACCTTTTACAGTGCATGGCATTCTCCACCGCTAGTTTCCACCACTAGAGTACTTCCCTCCAAGAAAAATCAAAGTTAGAGTACTTCCCTCTGAAAAGTTTTTATTCCACCCACAAAGGTTTTGAAATAAAATTAACTCAAAGAAGTTCCTATGTCCGCCCTTGACTATGGGCATGGCTGTTTGAACAGTTTTATACTCTGCAGAGTTTGTACATCTTTACCCATAAGAGACAATCAACCCGACAAGCCTACGCGATTCCTTAGTCACGCAGATCAAGAGATTGTCACGAAGCCTTTATAATACCTCGCCCTTTAGCCCCTCACCCATATGGGGTTGCTCCCACACGTAGTGGGCCCATACGTTGTGCAGGATGTTCACCACAGAGTAGCGCAGTCGGGCTTCACTTTCCACAAACGCTAGTCTTAGCAACGTCACCTTTATTCTGTGTCCCATTCCAACCGGATTTGTATTATCCACCTACACTAGTCTTCCGTGAGATAACTAGAGGGTCTAGTAAATTATTCAACCCAGCCTACACTTTGCCAGTTTGTGGTAGTATTGTTTTACACAGAGAGGTCATCACAGGATTAAGTCCTTAATGTGTCCGGGCGGTTCAATCCATAAACCATAGATTCTCGTGTTACATCCACACTCACCATTCTTACCACCCGACCAGACAGGTATAGTAGTTTTTTAAGGCTTTGAGAAGTATAAATTAAGCTGTCGCAAATATTCAGCCACTTACATCCTATGACTATCCCAAAGCAAGCTTTCATGACTATGGCCCAATTTAATTTTTCTTGACCTATTTTTTCTTTTCTTTTCCTTTTCTCTATTTTCTTTCTTTCTCCCTCCTCTCGAGCACTGTTCATGCTACAGTAACTGAGCACTATTCATGCTACAGTACTCGTGCCACTGTTCATCTTCCCAAACGTGACCGAGCAGGTTCAAAACAGAGGGCCGTGCACCTCTTCCTTTCCTCAAGCCATAGCTTTCCATCCAAACCCCATTTTTCTCTTCATGCCAAAATCAAAAACCGTCCTCACGACTTAAGCAATCAATTCATATTCGTTTCTTTGCCATTTAATCATCTGTTTTTCATTTTCTAAGCTTTAAAATTTGAAAACGGACATAGCCTTAAACTTGGCCGTTTCAATCCATTTCCGCTTCCTTTGAGCACTCAAATGCAATCATAGTGATCTACTCCAACCTGTGGAACCCTCTTACAAACTTCCTAAAGCCTAGAACATTGTTTCCATCGCAAACTCGCCACCCCGAAAAACTATTCGTCGTACTGACTCACGTTCCGAGCGCTCCGGTGATCTTTTTCAAAATTCTTTCGCATCATTCTCTGTCTCAGTATCCAAGGAACTTATTCACCATATTTATTTGATTTTTGGTGCAGCCAATCGACGGGAATTAAGTTTTTCGTGGAATCTGCTATTCTTCGCTTCTGCCGTCGATTCGTCGCCCTCGGTGAGCACTTTCTCGATTCCATGCGCTCATAGCGTCTCCTCCATCCCCTCACGATAACGCATAGCTTAGCTTGCTCAATGGTTGGCCGAGGAGCTCCGCCACCGTGCGCCACCACCATGCTGGCCGTCGTCGCCGTCACGGGCCATTCTCACACACCCTCGAGCCAAACCAACTTCGTCATCGCGTTCACCATGTCTCGGGCGACCTCATGCTCACGCCACTTTCTCTAGAACGTCGCCGGTTTGCCGGAGCCCCGTGTGACCGCCGTCGTCGTGCGCCTCGACCGCTGCCGCCGTCTCCGACGTTGCCACCACCACCATTGAGTAGAGGACCTCTCTGGGGTTCTATTTTGGTAGTTCCCTCGCCGCCCCTCTCCTCCCTTGCCGGCATCTCCGTCCACCATGGCCGCCATCTCCTACTCTGGTTCGTGTGTTGAAGAACAGAGGAGTTTCTTGCTAGCTATTCACTCCTTTGTGTTGGTTCTTTGTCACGAAAGAACAGTTGCTCACTTGGTTAGTAGAGACAAGCTAGAGCATTCATGTGGGAGGTTCTGTGTTCGAATCCTGAGCAATGCATATTGTTTTTACTGTTAGCCATTGGCCATTTTCTGCCTTTAGTCAATGACAAGCAGGACCCACCTGTCATGTATTATTAAAAAAATATCTACTCAATGACAGTCGGGCCCCACACGTCATACACTCAAATATATCCAAAAATCAGCCAAAAATAAGATTCCAAAGAATATTCCCTCGGTTTTGCATTTTCTGGAATTTCCAATCCATTCGATCTTCCAATCGCTCGTTCTCCGTCGTCCGAACTCAAAATCCAGTTATTCAAATTTCTAAATTCGTATAAAATCATAAAATTCCTTCCAGTATATATTTTATATTTTTGTAATTTTATTTGTATTTATTTATTTATTTGTATTTATCGTTTCGCGCGTAGATCCCATCATTGCTGAAGACTTTCCCGATCCGCAGCAAGAAGGTCCAGACAGCGTGCATGAAGGCAAGTCTCCTTTGAACATTTTGTATCTATGTTTGAGAAATGCTTTTTATTATTTTAATTTTATTTGCATTGCTATTTACATAAAACACTAGCTTCTGTCTTAAGGTATTAGTTAATCCAATTTTGTTATGCCCTCGTTGAAGTTGAATGACATGTACCTTTGTAACCTTAGGACTTCCTTTGTCTCAGTAATGAAAGTATTATAATTCTTTGCTAAACATTAGAACGGTAGTAAATGCTTAGTCAAGCTATTCAACCTTTGTAACCCTGGAATGGAAAATTATATTTCATTGATCTAGTATTTTTATTCAGAAATAGGTGGCGATTGGTGTTGCCACTGTTCTTTTAAAATAAAAAATGTGAAAATTATTTTAGACCAGGGCAGATGGTTAGATTGGATTGGTGCGGTTTTAGCACGAGATTTTGTAAAGTGTATGTTCTGCCCTAGTCGATTAAGGACCGACTCTTGTGTTTGTCCAGACTGAGCATTACTATACAACCTCAAGTCTATATAGGTATGACCTTGCTGACTAAGGGCCTGTTTGGTTGGTGCCTAAGCTTGCCATGCCTAAACTTAGACAATGTGTGGCTGCCACAGAAAGTGTGGCTAACAAAATCGAAACCACACTTGTGGCAAAGTTTGGCAAGAAACTGAGTCTATGACGTGTGGGGCCGGGTGCTAAGAAAGTGTGGCATGCCACAGTTGCGTCAGTGAACCAAACAGCTACCTAAAAACTGTGGCACGCCTAACTTGTGGCTAGGCAACTTCTGATCATGAACCAAACAGGCCCTAACTTACGATAGTCTAGTTTAGATACCACCAGTGGTAAGTAGGTGCTAGGGATTTACTGGTTTATTCACAGTGAGGGACAGGGATTTACTGTACTCACATGGCGCATGAGGGGGCTTCTGACTGGGTGGATTTAACCCTTCAGCAGTGAAACCTCAGCGGGTGGTGTTTAGCTAGATTAGAGTGAGGTAAAAGCTTTGTGATATTTTACCTGGGTCTCATGCCAAAAGAAGCATGTGGACTATTAGGATAATTTATCTTTTGGGGGTAAAGCTGTACGTTCTCTGTAGAGTGTTAAACTATTCGAATAGCCGTGCCCATAGTTAAGGGCGGGCAAGGAATGCATTCACATGGTAGATCTTTGGTTTTGGTTTTAACAACAAAGTTTTGGGATCTCGAGAGTGGAGGGAACTCTCGGAAGGGTGTCTTGATGGGTGGAACCCGTAGTTTTGAACATTGGCGGTTAGAGCTGGTTAACTTGTGTTGGTGGATAGAACCTTCACTATAAAATGCTTGATAGTTTCAGTTAAACAATTACTTTGTTAAATTAATACCTTCGAAAATATTTAATGGTATTCGAAACAAAATATTGCATTGTGCAAAAGAACCATATAACCCTCCCTTGTTAAGCCTTGCATCTACTGCATTTTTCCTAAGACTTGCGGAGTACTTTATGTACTCACATGCTGCACTCAAAATCAAACTCAGAGGAATATGAAGCTCAAGAGGGATATTACGACTACTTCACGTGTGGATTCGACGAAGGCTTTCCGGAGTATTAGGCTGTGCTTCGCTAGTCAATTGCCTGTGGCGTATTGATGGGTCTTCATCAGATTTATTTTTGCTTCCGCTGTGTTTTGTGAGTTTGTGAGGTCTTGAAACCTCAATTGTAATAAAGAGGCATTTTGGTTTGTACTCTTTACTATTGTAATAAAGCGTTGTTGGTTATGTAATCATTACTGTTTGACTGTGTGCACTAGTTTTGATCTGGAACTAGTGTTGTAATACACAGAGGGTCCGAATTTGGAAATCTAGGTTGGAGATTGTAGAGAGCCTCCTATGAATCTGCTTGTGTTGTGCTAACGCCCCCGCGAATTCCGCTTCGAATTTTCTTACATTTGGACAAAATACAAGGGGTAAAATGCAAAAACGAAAGCAACCGCCTTCCCTTCCTATAACCACTCCGCCGCGCGCCCTCCCCTCGCCGGTATCGTGTCCTCGTTCACGCCCAGTCCACCTCTCTCCCCAACCTTCGATGCCGGAGCGCCGCCACCTCGCCGGAGATCCGCCGTACTGGTGATCCACGATGGAGCGCCTCCTGCTCTTCCGGCCCCCGAGACCAACACCCGCCCACGCCGCTGCAGCGGCGGTTGACGGCGACCTCCTCGAGCTCGACGTCCTATGGCCCGCCTCCTCCGCCCCCGGCCTCTTCGCGGCGCTACCCGACGAGGAGGGCAAGAAGAAGAAGAAAAAGAAGCGCGCGGGCGCCACCGTCCGATCCGCCGCCCGCCCCATCCCGGAGATCGCCGCGTTGACCCCTTTGGCGGTGGCGAGGTCCGCGCCGGTGTGGATACCGTCGGAGGCAGCGGCATGGAGGGGGAGGTGGGCCCAGCCCGTGGACGGCGAGGACGGGGAGGCCATGGTTCCGCCGCACGAGATCGTCGCGCGGCGCGCCGGGGCGCACAGCTCGGTACTGGAGGGCGCCGGGAGGACCCTCAAGGGCCGCGACCTCGGCCGCGTCCGCAACGCCGTCCTGCGCCGCACCGGCTTCCTCGACTGAGAGGCGGAGGCGAGTCGTCTGGTCGCTTTCGCGATCAAATTTTGACTTCGTTCCCCCCCCCCCCCCCCCCGGTTTCGTCCTCTGTGTTTCCGGCTATATTTTGATTTCTTCCCCTGAGGAGATGGGGTTGGAAAGAAATGAGATGAGGTGAGATGAGTGAGCGAGGAGTATAACACGGCATAATAACTGTTCTATTCCATCACATATATATGGAAATTTTGGTCATTATATTTGTTCAATTCGTATGCTGTGTTTCTTGAGAAGGTGAATATTTTTATCTCAAAAAGGTGAAAATTTAGGTTTTCGCATGGAGGCAAGGCATTAGTGGTCGGGTGGTATACGAATGTTATTTCTTATGGATTATGTTCAGCTCAATGCATATATTTACCTACCTGTCAATGACCTTGAAGGAGCGAGCTTCTTGTACTGATTGATGCAGACAATGGGTGTCTAAAATCTTAAATTAAGTTCTTTGTTGGTTGTGTTTTGGGCGAGAGATAGTGATTGTTAGGAATTGTTCAATTTGGGTTATTATGAGTAAAGAAGTTCATAGGCTTGTGTTTAGTCTTTTGCTGTTAATCATATATTGTGATATTTAGGTCAAAGGTGCCATAGCATGTTTTTCATTTCTAGCTAATAGTGTGGAAAAATCAGCTCAATAATGCAATCTATATAGTATTGGCTGCATTGGTAGTTCGGTATGGTGGAAGTTGAGTAAAGTTTTTGAAGTGTTTGTGCTATGCACCTCCAAGGAGCAAACTCTCTCCTTGTTAGGAGCTTATCAAAAGTGGTAACAATAACCGTTACAAGGGCTATTAGTTGTCATTTTTTGTTTCTGATTCTACTTTTAGCAGGGTGTCAAGTCAATACATTCTGAACAAGGTTACACGGAAACCTAACTGTTGTAGTATGGCTAGTTGTCTAAAATAGTGGGTACAAGGTACCCTTGTCCATAGGAGACATAGCCAAAAGAACTACAGAGAGAGAGAGCTAGTGATAAAATGATTAGATTTGCCTCATTTTATCACCAGTTTTCTTTCCTCCGTAGTTCTCTTAGCTATGTCTTCTATAGACAAGGGTACCTTATACCTACTGTTATAGCCATACTAACACACTGACAATGGAGGTTAACATAAAAGTTTGTCTGTTTCATGTTCTATTTGGTAAGCAATGATTGTGATCATGTGGAGGTTCGAGGCAAGTAGCTTTGAGGTCAAACAAATTTAATTGATATAGGAAGAATTTTTTGTTTTCAAATTTCATCTCTATAATAAAACTAAAGCATAATTTCAGATTCCTTTCAAATCCTTTGCACCTGTATTCGGTGGTCCTTTCTCCAAATGTACTTAAATGTGGAACCACTACATGGCATCCTAGTACTGTCATGGAATCATCTGCTCTTGCGACTAATCCAGGACCAGATATAAAGGGAGCTATTCGCGCATTTCATGTTGCACTTGTCCTCAATTCTTTCAAGGCATTCAATTGCATTTTCACACTTCTGTTTAGGTACCAGGACCACCACTGCACTACCAGTGTTACTAATGAAATGGTCCATTAATTTAAATGCAGTGATACCCCAAGCGCATAAGGTCCTTTGATTATCTCCATCAGAAACAGCTAATATGTCTTTGCTATCTTATCCTTTGGAATAAAGTTGTTTGGTTTGGTACTTCGGTCATTTCAAAATCTGATGCCATTTAATTATCACAGTTAAGAATTGTACTAGTTTGTGGTACAATACGCCTTGTTGGTTTTCTGTTAATGGTAACAGTAGTACCATCAACAAATAAATGAATGTTGCATGGTTGATTTGTATTGAATTGTCACTAGCAGGAGATTAATCCAAGAACTTGACTAACCATTGCTGCTGAGATAGGTTATGATTCTGTTGTGGCTACTGATCAAACAACATATAAGGATACTAGCTAGAGAGAGTCAACGACAGGAGAGAATGCTCGTGTATGGAATAAGTGGATCTCTCCTCCCTCATACCCCTCTTGGGGTTTATATACATGAATGGGGTAGAATGAGATTCCCATCCTACCCTTGGTAATTATAAAAGGTGAGGGTATATTGGTACATTCCTCTATACTATTAGGCCTATTACATATTAGGCCAGCTGTAAGGCCCAGTCACGGGGTTGGGCTGCCCCTACAATAGTACTCTCTTGACAGCAAGCGTGGTGGTCCCGATGGCTGAGCTGACGTGAACAATTGCCTAAGCTGGCCCTGCTCCTCGACCCCCAACAGTAAGCACGCAGGTGTCGATGGGCGAGCTGATGCAGTTGGTAGCTCCCAATCCTTGGGGGTGTGGATGCTGTAAACCTCCCGAAGCAGGATTGTTTGATTGATCTTGACGTGGTTGTGGCATCTTCCGGCGGAGGCCGAGCCGGCGCGCGTAGGTCATGCCCCAGCCTCGGGTAGCTCGTAAACGCGGGCGGTGAAGTCCCACGTCGAAATCCTAGGTGCCCCATCGGGTTGGTGCCTCCGACGCAGTATCCACAACAGATACTATAGCCATCTTTGGTGAATTTGCCCATTTTGTGTAATGATCAGTTATTGCATATTAAAATAAATAATGTTTTGTTGTTCGAAAGGTCAATTCTATATTTACTGTCTTCATAGATGCCCCACCAAAGCTGCAAATCTCTGTGGAATTGGTTCTATTTTCTACACTTCTATGAATTATACTCGATTTAGCACTTCGCTTCTGAAATATTAAGACAACAGGAATAGTTTTTCAGAAGGCAATCCACCATGCAGATGCATTGTTTCTAGTCCAATGTTAGGTTCCATACTTTGGTTGTTAATAGAACTGATGCTGACCATATACATATTGCTTTCACCCTCTGCGTGTTGAAAGTAACACTATCTTTATGTCTAACAATTTGATACCCCTTTCATGATTTGGTCCACTGATCTCCCTTTATTTGTTTCCATTGTATAATTGGATCATCAATTTTTTTCCCTGTGGGCTCTACATTGTGAAACTCGACAGCTTTGAATATGCAATGTATCCTCCTTTATGTACTGCTGATGACCATTACTTATTTAATGAGCATATGTGATGTCCAGCTCATACCCTTTTTTTTAATCAGTCCAACTCATATTTGTATTACAGAATAAACAGCATATGATGCTTACTTCCATTATATTATTACTTCACCGAGTAGAAAACTGGGGGACCACAGTTCCTCAGTGATCGAGTCATTATAAAACATATGTGGTTTGTGTGTTTGGAGCATCTCATAGATCGCCAGTTGCTTACTATATTTCAGATTTTGGTGTCAATTTGTAATGATGTGATTGCCATGTGTGGGAAAATCTGAAAGGGATATGTTGCTTCATAACCATACCTTGGTTGCTTGCAGTTCTGACCAATGTATGATGCATTCACACATAAATACGTATATTTCTTGTTTTCTCCATGTATACATTCTCTCTTTGCAAAGTTTCATCTTACTATCAGCGCTGTGTATGCAACACTGATGTTCACAATAATTACTGTTCCTGTAATCACATTGACGATTATTAGATGTGATGGTAGTATTGTGTGGCTATGCAGCATGGACCAGATTATATTTGGGAATCAATGCATGCAGAAAGAAAAAATGGAGCAAGATTACAAAATGTTGTGCTCTTGCTAACCCAGATCTAATTTCTGTGGTCATGTGATCTACGTGTTTGTCATCAATTCTTTTTTTGTTGTTGTTTGTGGCATTTCTGGTGGTATGGGCTATGGCGTTCTATCGTGGTCCAGTGCTATGATAGTATGATATGTTAGTTTTTAACTTTATTGTGTCGCAGCCTGCAAAGATAGTTCACAGGAAGATTGTGCCCTTTCAGTTTGTCAATGAATTTGCTGTAAATCCATTCCTCAACTTGGTGGCACTTTCTGTGAAAATTTTACTCGGAGATATCACTATAATAAATCTATTCCTCCTGAGATGACAGTTTCCAATCCTCATGATACAGTGCAAGCAGGACAACAGTCAGTGAATGTATTTGGTGTATGAATGTCCTTTGGAGCTGATGCATTTGATGTTTGAATGTCCTCTGGAGCTGATGTTTTTGATGTCTGAAACTCTGAATGTCCTCTGGAGCTGATGTTTTTGATGTCTGAAACTCTGAATGGCCTCTGGAGCTTAAAAAGAAAATTCAGAAGTTGTTTATTTGGTTGGAACTCAGGTCCAAAGTTACAGGTTTCTTGACAGTTGCCAGGGCTTCTGGGACCGAATCATCTTGAGCTATAAGCCTAGAAAGTTACTGGAATTTGGCTTCACTAATTTGTACTGGATGTCTGAAAGAGCTAATCAATGGAGGTCAAAAGGACATGGCCCAACTAGGTTTTCAATGTTTGATTTCACATCTCAAGTAGTCTGTATCCTAAACACATTGTACTATATACCTGGCAAGCTAGTTGCATTTGAGCGAAATTTTGGCACTTTTGGTATGTTTGCAACCGGTATTTGCAACAATAGTCGTATGCACACAGGAATGACAGAAATGGTGTTTCTGTCGCCCCGTCACCGGGCGGTAGCGTGCTGCAATCGACACCTGGGCCATTGGAGCCTAGCCACCGGGTGGCAGGGACCTACCATCTGGCTGCCCGACAATTGCCCGCCTGTCGCCTTGCCACTAGATGGTAGGTGATTAAGGCGGCTAATTAGCCAGCTTAATCACATGCTGAGTTAGGAATTTTTTTATTTACCGTTTATAAGAATTTTCAAATATAGTAAATGAGCTTCAAAAATTATGAAATTTTATGTGCAGCCTCCTAACATAAGAGTCCTTTATTGTGTAATTTTTTGACAATTTTATTCACTATGAATGTTGTTCAAAAATCCATATGATTATAATATTTTTAGGATTTATTACATATAGCAAACGAGATTCAAAAATTATAAAATTTTATGTATAGCCTCTCAACACAATTGACCTAATTGTTGAATTTTTTTTGGGAATTTTATGTGTTGTGAATTTACCATGTTATTTCATATTAATTTAATCGTAATGAGCAATATGTGATGCTCATTTAATTAGCGATTGAAATCACTTGCCGTGCAGCCGCCATGCGGTAGGTATCTTTTGCAGTATGTGATCTCTATCCTTCGTACATATGTCAACCCATTGATGCTATCTTTCCTTTTTCGCTGCCTCCTTCACACAATTATCACTCTGTCCGTGTCGTTACCCCTCACGTGCTTCCTCATCTGCACATATATCGTTATGTATGTACCGTCTCCTCTCGCCCGCTCCCTCGTCTGCACATTTGTCAGTATTATCATGCCGTCCCCCTCGCGTGAAGTGCTGAACGGCGACAAGAAGTCTTTAATTTGCGGGGTGAGTGCACCAGATTCCCTTTTCGCTCGGTCATAAATACGAACATCTCATAGTTGGTCATCATTCATCTCAGTCACTCATCACAGAAGCTCATTCTCGCAATCGTACAAGGGAATTAAGAGTGCACAGCTCATTATTTCGAGAAGGCAGTGCACCTTTGTAGAGAATGTGACAGTGCTGATTGCTTCTTCCAAAAGACAAGTAAATTTTTGTAACATGTTTTTGACATTATTCCCATAGTCCTAATTAATTAGTGTTATTTAGTTAGTCGTAATTAATGTAGTTCGTGTTATAAAGTAGGTTGTAGTAATTTAGCCATAGTTTTTTTTACTATTTTTGTGTACGTACGATATCCATAATTTGTTATTTTATAATAGTATGTAATTAAGCAGTCGTAATTATTATAGCGGCAATTAGTTAGGATTAAGTAATGAGTTAGTGCTAAGTAATTAAGTAGTAAGGACGATGGTAATGAATCACTCGTAATTAATTTTCAGATGGTAATCAAATTGTCACTAATTAATGAATTATTCGTATGCAGTTACACACATGTAATTACTAACTTACATGCTAGTTGTCATAATTTTTTGTTGTAACGCTTACTGCGGATATGGTTGTTGTGGCTTCAAGTAGTCGCAGATATGGAACACTTGACAATATTCTACGACGATGATCTTGTACAAGCAGGACCCGATGGGTTGGACCTATCGACATGCAAATACAAGGTGCTCAGGGCCGAGAGGCTCAACATCATGAATATTCATGAGATTCGAAGCTGCATTTGAAGAGAGATCACCACGGAGGCAATGATGATGAAACTTGCGATCGAGGGGATTACCTACACGAATGGCGTGTAGGAGCTCATGAAGGTGAATGACACCATAGCATGAAAGCAGTACATGCAAATTGCCTTCCAGCCCGAGGTGGCCATTTAGAAGAGGCCGATGGTGTACCTGAGTTTTGTGTGTCGGGCATCGAAAAACGGTGATGAGCCCGGCCCCTCGACACCTAGGGAACTATAGGCGGAGTTTCAAGACGATACTACTGAATGTGTTGTATCGAAGGGAAGACTCACCCCTGATTTCGTGCGGAATGACAGGGCGGGCATGTGGTGGTCAACTTGCATTGACTGCCATGAGTATCTACTGGACCAGGCGCTCGGGTTGGAGTCCAATTAGGACACCGACCTAGGCTCTGATGATACCGACGATGACACACAACAGACAACTGGTCCATCCAGGGGAATTGTGTCATCAGAGGTGCCCTATGTATCCTCCAGGCTCGATGATGCTGTGGTCCATTCCCACGTACTGCCGCAAGAAGAAGGGTCCCAATAGGGGTTTCAAGCTAACACCCTTCTAGTTGGGCATCACTTCCTTAGCAAGGCAGCTGTGCAACGAGCTGTTGCGTGGTACACATTGTCTATCAACCGGAACATGACTTTTGCATATGTGGCAAGCAACATCAGCCACCTAGTTGCAACAGATGTGTCTATCTCCCCGAAGATGCTCATGTTAGAAGTCGTCAATGTGGTTGGCTATCTAGTCAGTTACAGTAAGGTCCGACGAGGCAAGCAGAAGGTTATCGAGTCCATGTACGAAACATACAAAGAGACGTACAACCTTGTGTCGAGATTGCTTCACCAGATAGCCAAATCAAACCTCGGTATGTACATAAATAAGCTTGAGCGTCCGAATACTGACGGAGGGCCCAACTGCTTCATCTTGTACTGGTTATTCTGCGCTTTCGCCCAGGCTATCGAGGGTTTCAAGTTTTATCATCCTGTGCTAATGATATATGGCACTTTCCTTACAGGGAGGTACAAGGGGACCATTCTCATCGTGGTGGTGGCCGACGCGAATGACCAACTTCTCCTAGTGGCATTTGCCATTGTGGAGAGTGAGAACACGTCCAGTTGGCTCTGGTTCCTAGCGAACATGAAACTAGCGATGGTTGGCGATCGACTCAACGTTTGTGTCATCACAAACTGTAATGTTGGGTTGATGGCCGCACTGAACACCATGCAGCATGGGACCGAACCCCCTTAACAGTGGAACGATGTGCGAACCCGATGGTACATGATCTTGCATCTAACTTGTTCACACGGTTCCACAGCTAGGAAGTTTTGAAGATGTTCAAGACATTATGTCTACAAAACTAGAGTCGGAAGTTCGAGTCCATCTGGACAGAGTTAGAAAGGCAAACTAAAAGGGAGAGTAACCTCGTGGTGCCATAAGTTTCTCGGTGTAGATTCGTCGGCACACTCCTGAATTAGAGAAATGGTCCCTTCTCTATAACACGAACGATGCGAGGTATGGGATTATGACAACCAACATGTCCGAGGTGTACAATAGCGTCCTCAAAGGCGATCGTGGAGGAGACATGGACTAGCACTGTCGATTATTTCGTCAATAGAGCCACTGTAACCAAGTGATAAATAGATGAAGGCAAGAAGTGGTCCGAGAACATGCAGAGGCACAGAAGAAGACCCGAATGGACGACATCTGGGTAATCGATGGCCTCCAGAGGAAGTATGAGATCAGAGTTCAGCAGAAATATGTGAACAGTTATGCTAGGGGTGAAATGAAACAAGCATGCACCCTAGATGATGTGGCAACATGCACATGCAATAAGTCGAAACTCCTGCACAAGCCATGCTCATATGTGTACAAGGCATGAGCGCGAATGAGACAGATGTCTGAGCCGTACATCTCTCAGTACTACGACATGCAACATCTTTCTAGTATATGGAGTGCAGAGTTTCGCTCGTACGGCTTGGAGTTAAACTACATGGATCTTTGGGCTGACATGATGCAATGGGCCCCAACAAGTACCTGAAGATAACTACGAAGGGACGTCGGCAGACGCAGCACTCCCAGAACAACATGGATGTCAGCCAACGTACCAGCATTAGCCATGTAGCGAAGTGCAGGATATGCAAGAACTACAGGCACTCAATGAGGGATTGCCCCAACACACCGAGCTCGTCTGGTCGCCATTTCGTGTCATGATTTGATGTATCTTTATGTTTATTGAATTAATTCATGTTTGTATCAATTCAAGATGTACTATTTTATTTGCTAGTAATTGGTAATTAATCAATTCATTACTTAAATGATTAACTACGTAATATATTACGCATGTGATTATTTATGGCAACTGCAACAACGCATCAACCATTTAGTTACATGCTTTAGGAAATTTAACATAACCGCGTACAATAGGGGAGAACCGTGGTACAAGCATCTCTGGACATGCCTACTGGTAGAACATGCCTGGCGGTACCCACATGGAGTATAGCTGAGAGAGCTCCTCGGACGTGGCTAGCCGTCATTGTAGTGGCACACACAAATGCAGCTAGGATTCACGCAGTAGCATGTGGGATCATAGGAATTTCCTATGTTAACGACCCCTTCTCGCATTGCATCTATTGGCGGATGTCATCATTCTGCTCATTGAGATCATCAATCCTCACCTCCATCTCTTGGATTTGATTCCACATTGCATCGATGTACGTCACCACATGGCATTCATGCGAAGGATAGATCCATCAAACAAAGTTGAATTTCACCATCTGTTGCAAAGGAGGGTTAGCATGGAAGCTCTATTAGCACTAATAGAAAAAATATTAGCTAATTATATCCAGAGTGTGGGCATCGGAAGAAACATCATTCGCCATTGAACTGGCCATCCAAGACCTGCACGACTGCATCCTCCCGGTGTCTGCATTTCGAATATATCAGTTGAGCATGCTTGTTTGGCATCAATTACTAATTAGGACCGAAGTCCTCCCTCCTTCCAAAGGGAAGGTCTTGTGCCATGACCCTGGTTGGACTAGCCCCTCGGCGTTTGCCATGGTATGTTATTACAACGAGCGTGAGAACAAGAAGCCAAACGTAGTTGAGACAAGCGATGAGCAACTGCGAGAGCTCCGTATTTATGGCTGAGCGAAAAGGGAACCCGGTGCATTACCACCAAAAATTATAGACTCGTTGTTGATGTGCAGCACTATCAGTGAGTGGGACGGCACGGATAGAGTGACAAATGTGTGCACGAGGAAGCAGGCGAGGAGGAGGCATGGACAGAGTGACAAGTGTACGCAAAAAGAAGCGGGCTAGGGGGACGGCACAGACAGAGTGATAAGTGTGCGCACGAGGGAGTGGGCTAGGGGGATAGCGCGGACACAGTGACAAGTGTGGGCATGAGGGAGCGGATAAGGGGGAAGTCACGGACAAAGTGACAAGTGTGCACACTAGGTAGCGGGCGAGGGGGGATGGCACGGACAGAGTGACAAGTATGCGCATGAGGAAGCGGACCAGGGGGATGGCATGGACAAAGTGATAAGTGTACGCACAAGGGAGCAGGAGGCTCGTGAGGGGGAGCGTGAGAAAAGAGGAAAGCCACCCAGTGGAGGCACCATGCTTACCCGCCAGGTCAATGCGACCTAGCGAGTCTGGCCGACCATCGCAATCTACCGAGTCTACCTAGCATCGTAGTACTAGCCATCGATCATCTGTGCATCGTACCGACGAGGAGGTCCGTCGTTGAGATGCATCACTTTTGACGTCCGCACTACCTGCACAGACTACCGCTCCCCGTTTTTCATTTTCGCTGCACATTCGGGAGGTATGAGATTTACATTGTATATCTAGAATATTTATTGTTACTAATATCGTTTCATCTTGCAGCCTCCAATTCAACGTGGGGGTGACGATAAGTCCACCGATGACGATACGGGCCTCCCAGATGCTTCTAGAGAGCACTACATGACGCTAGGGTTTGCAGCGTATGCAGGAAAGAGCTCAGCGTTCACAGCAAACCCAGAGTTTGGACACTTCGGTGGACAGAGCTCCTCTGGCTTCGCTGCCATAACGTATGGTCAAGGCGAGAGCTCATTCGCACCACAACGGGGATTTCTAGAGTCCTTCGTTCATAACATTATTGCGGGCGGCTCATAGTTCAGCATGTCTCAGCTGGAGGACATCAACCCTTACTAGACCCAGCCTACTGTACCTGAGCCGACTGGACCACCGCCGGTCATTGATCAAACAAAACGGTCCCCATACCTCCTCCGACCTGAGACACAACCTCCTCACCGACTGACGTACCCCACAGGACATGCTCGTGCTCAACAGAAGAAAGCCCACGTACGGGGAGGCAGACGCGGCGAGGAGGGAGCAGTGGCTCAGATGGGTGAGCCATAACGCATCCAGTGTGATGCATTTTTTATTACTACAATTACTTTTACTTATATAAGTATTCCTAATGTATAAAATTGTAAAAAAAATCATGAAATATTCGTAAATTCATGATTAAAATAACCCGAATAAACATGCCAAATTCAGACCACATAATATTCCCAAAACATTGCACAATAACTATGACTATGCCAGAAGGTTTCATATAAAATTTCGTAATTGTTGGAGCTCGTTTACTATATGTAAAAACTTTTACAAATATCAAAATTGTATGGATTTTTGAGCAACATTCACAATGGATAAAATTAACAAAAAAAATATATTATGAAGCATGTTGTGTCGGGAGGCTGCATATAAATTTTTGTAATTTTTAAGATCATTTGGTATATTTAAAAATTCAAACAAACAATAAAAAAATTAGAAGCAGGTAATTAACTCGTCTCCTGGCCGGGCGGCAGGCTGCCTGCCATCTATTGGCGGAGCGGCAGGTGCCTGCCATCGGTGGCCCCGCCATGTGTTGCCTCGCCGTCGTTGCCGCCCGCCCATCGGAAGGCACAAGTGATATTTCTGTAAATACGATGTATATACTGCTACTTTTGTAAATACCAAATAAATATAACAGTGCTAAATCCGCTAAAAATTCTGGAACTCAATGATGTATTGATTATTCAATACATATACACGTGTTAAGAAGTAAATTGGTTCGTACAAAGAATTAAGACATAGTCCACTGATTTAGGCCCCTCTTAATTTTTGTTCATGCTCCACGGCTGTTACCATCCACGGCTTGCCGGCGGAGACAGGCGTCAGTCCTGGGCGCGTCATCATGCTGTTGATTGGCGTCGTCGTCTTCATGGTGGTGTTGACGCTCGTCGTCCCATCCTCGAGCATCGCAGCCGCAGCCGCTCCGCCTCGGTCGCGGCGCCCCCACCTCCACCCGCGTCGACGTCCAGGAGGCGCAGACGATGGACCACATCCACGCTTCCGCCGCCGCCGCGGGAGCAGCTGGTGGAGTCGGGGCAAGCCGCCGCGGCTTGCTACGGTATGATCTTGATGGCCCTCTAGGATCTCCTAGGGTTTAGATCTAGGGGGTTTCTATTGCGTTCGGGTTCTTGAGTGCTACACTGAGAGGGAGAGATGTGTACTAACCGTCCGACGGCGTGGAGGAGGAGGTGGCCATCTCACGTTCGCTCGGTGAAGTCTGCGCACGGGCAGCGACGGTCGGGGAAGAAGGAAGACGACGGCGGCGGCGGCGGAGATCCGGTGAAGGAGACCGGTGGTGCTTCCCGTCGCTTCAGCGCCCCCTCTTACAGATCGGGTCTTAGGGTTTGTCGGTGGGGTGGCGGCGGCACGGTCAACCTTGGGATGCGTGCCGCCCGGCCCCCACCTCTGTTTTTATAGCGCTGGCGACAGGGGCCCACCAGCCATTATGGGCTGTGCGCCCCCGATCAGGGCGCGAGCAAGGGGGGGGATTTGGCCGTTGGGCCAAATCCCCTGAGATCATTCTAACATTCTCCCCCTTGATCTCAATCTATACTTTATCTTTAATTACTTTTGACTTTACACATTCCATCACAGATTAGTGCATAGAACATGTCTCATCGTCACGGTCAATCGCCGATAGATTCAACAGTTACAATACACCTCTCTGTTCTGAAATAGTTACTTTAACCTTTGGGCCATCTTTTAGTCCAGGTATCATAGGCTTTCCCTTAAACCCATGCCGGCTACATGTTCTCTAAACACGTTGGGTGGTAAGCCTTTAGTAAGCGGATCCGCTAACATCTTTGCGGTACTTATGTGCTCAAGACTTATAATTTGATCCCGAACTTTATCTTTCACAACATAGTACTTTATGTCAATGTGTTTGGCAGCACCACTTGACTTATTGTTGTGGGCATACGTTACTGCGGGTTCATTATCGCAGTACAACTTAAGTGGTCTATTGATGTCGTCAACCACTTTTAAACCGGGTATGAACTTCTTTAGCCAGTTCACCTGCCCCGTTGCCTCATAACATGCTACAAACTCGGCATACATTGTGGACGATGTAGTGACGGTTTGTTTTGAGCTTTTCCACGATATAGCTCCTTTAGCGAGAGTGAACACATATCCGGATGTAGACTTTCTATCATCTCCCGCAAAATCAGAATCTATATACCCCACTATATGGAGTGAATCTGATCTTCTGTATGTCATCATGAGGCCTTTTGTTCCTTGCAAATAACGCAAGACTTTCTTTATCAATTTCCAATGTTCTATTCCAGGATTGCTCTGGAATCTGCCAAGTAACCCGATAACAAATGCTAAGTCAGGGCGTGTGCACACTTGAGCATACTGTAAGCTTCCGACAGCTGAAGCATATGGAACCGATTTCATTTGTTCGAGCTCGTACTGGTTCCTGGGGCATTGAAAATCCCCATATCTGTCGCCCTTGACTATAGGTGCAGGTGATGGACTACATCTATGCATACCAAATTTCTTTAAGACTTTCTCTATGTATGCCTTTTGTGACAGTCCCAATACCCCTTTGTTTCTATCCCGGTGAATTTCGATCCCTAGAACGAACGAAGCTTCACCAAGATCTTTCATATCAAAGTTTGAGGACAAAAACTTCTTTGTTTCCAGTAGCAGACTAATATCACTACTAGCTAGTAGGATATCATCCACATACAGGATTAGGAAGATAAACTTCCCATCTTTAAACTTTGCATAAACACAGTTGTCCTCTACATTCTCTTTAAACCCAAATTTTCTTATTGTAGTGTCAAACTTCAAGTACCACTGTCTTGAAGCTTGCTTTAACCCATAAATCGATTTCTTTAGGCGGCGTCCCATTCTTTCATTTCCTTCCATGACAAAACCTTTCGGTTGTGCCATGTAAACATTTTCCTCCAAATCCCCATTAAGAAATGCCGTCTTTACATTCATCTGATGTAACTCTAAATCATAATATGCTACTAATGCCATTATGATTCTGAAGGAATCTTTACATGAGACTGTAGAAAAGGTCTCATTGTAATCAATCCCTTCTCTTTGCGTAAAGCCTTTTGCCACAAGTCGCGCTTTGTATCTTTCTATATTCCCTTGAGAGTCATGCTTTGTCTTGTAGACCCATTTACAGCCTACTGTTTTGGCTCCTTTAGTAATAATTTCCAAGTCCCAGACTTTATTAGTCTTCATGGACCTCATTTCCTCTTCCATGGCCTCAAGCCATTTTGAGGAATTTTCGCTTCTCATGGCTTCTTAAAATGAGGTGGGATCCTCCTCCATTTGAAATTCCTCTGTATGATAAATCTGATAATCATCAGAAATAGCTGATCTTCTTACTCTTTGAGACCTCCTCGGGGCCTCCTCATTTGGTACATCTTCTGTTTGAGGCTGCTGTTGCTCCCCCTCATCTGTGGCAATAGGTTCTATAGGATCCTGAAGAACAGGTTCCTCATTATCATTCATTGTTGCCACAGGAGGAACAATAACAGGTGCTGGCACCACAGTGTCTTGCACCGTCGGTGCAGCGACAGCAGGTAGTGTGAAGAATGGCTCTTGAATCATCGGAGTGGGCGCATACACCCGCTTCTCTTCAAGGTCAATCTCTCGAGCTACCATGCTCCCCCTCATCATTTCATCCTCTAAGAAGACAGCGTGTCTCGTTTCTACAAACTTTGTATATCTGTCTGGACAGTAGAAACGATAACCTTTTGACTTTTCAGGGTAGCCAATGAAATGGCAACTTACTGTTTTGGGATCAAGTTTCCCAAGGTTTGGGTTAAATACTTTAGCCTCAGCAGGACTCCCCCACACACGTAAGTGATTTAGTGAGGGAACTCTTCCTGTCCACAACTCGTACGGTGTTTTGGGCACCGACTTACTAGGCACTCTGTTGAGAATATGAATGGCGGTTTTCAACACCTCCATCCATAAACTCAATGGGAGTGTGGAGTAGCTCATCATACTTCGCACCATATCCATCAGGGTACGGTTGCGTCTTTCAGCTACTCCATTTTGCTGAGGTTCACCCGGCATAGAATACTGGGCCACTATACCATTTTCCTGTAAAAACCTTGCAAAAGGTCCAGGAACTTGTCCATATGGGGTATGTCGACCGTAGTACTCCCCCACGATCAGATCGGACTATCTTAATCTTTAAATCGTGTTGGTTTTCAACTTCAGCCTTAAATATCTTGAATTTATCCAAGGCTTCATTTCTTTCTTTGATTGGATAAATATATCCATAACGGGAGTAATCATCCGTGAATGTTATGAACGAGTCATAACCATCCACACTTTTCACAGGAAAAGGACCACAAATGTCTGTGTGAACAATTTGTAGAACTCCTGTGCTTCTTTTAGCGTCTTTTTTAATTTTCTTTACATATTTGCCTTTAATGCATTCTCTGCATTGTTCTAAGTCTGAGAACTCTAATAGAGGAAGAATTTCATTCTTAACAAGTCTTTCTATTCTCCCCCTCGAAATATGGCATAAACGACAGTGCCATAATTTCGACGATTCATTATGAGTTCTCTTTCGTTTTCTGTTCGCATTCACAGGCGAGGATATACGCTCATTTACATCACATACGGAATTCACATTTTCACGAAGTGACAACAGATAAAGCTCATTCTGTAAGATGGCAAGACCAACACATTCTTTATTAAACATTATTTCACACTTGCCATTTCCAAAATTGCAATCATAACCATCTTTGTCCAAATTTGACACACTAATCAAATTCCTCTGTAAAGAGGGTACAAAAAGGACATCTCTAAGTAAAAGAGTGGAGCCATTAGCTAATTCTAATGAAAGATCGCCAACGGCTTCAACTCCAGCTTCGACTCCATTTGCAACTTTAATGCATCTTTCTTTTCTTTGCGTAGTCCTCGTCGAACGGAATCCCTGTAATGAATTAGCAACATGAACAGTTGCTCCTGAGTCAATCCACCAAGTGGATTTCGAATATTTCACATACATGCATTCATTAATAAAGGTAATAATGTTCTCACCTTTCTTTGCCATTATCATCTTTAAATAATCAGGACAGTTCTTCTTGTAGTGTCCTGTCTTCTTGCAGTGAAGACACTGGTCTTTGTCTACAGCAAATTTATTCTGTTGAGGCTGATGTACAGAGGCTTTGCCCTTGTTCTTTGAGAAGGAGTTACTGTTGTAATTCTTTTTCTTGTTATCCTTCACATAGTTGATAGAACCACCATGTGAGGATTTGATTCTTTCCTCCTCTTGCACGCACATAGCTATGCACTTTTCCATGTCCCATTTCTCGGGCTGCATGTTATAGTTGACAACAAAAGTGTCAAACTCTTTTGGCAAAGAAGCAAAAACCAAATGAATAAGGAACTCATCCTTGAGAGCCAAATCCATCGGTTTAAGTTTAGATGCCAAGTTGCTCATTCTAAGAATGTGCTCCCTTATGCCATTGCCACTGCCAGAATACCTTTCTGTTACCAGCTGCTTAATCAGCTGTGTAGCATAAGTCTTTGAAGAGCCAGTGAACTGACTCTTTATTTTATCAAGGTATTCAGTGACAGTGTCACACTCTGCAATTGAGCCCAAAATCGCAGGCTCAATTGTGTTCTTTATTACAGCCATACATTACTTGTTGGCTGTGGTCCATTTCTTATGATCAAGGTCATAAGACATCTGTAAGGGAGCATGTTTTCTCTGTCTTTTCTGCCATGCAGTGTCATCCTCATTCTGTTCCCTCACTGGCGCCAAAGACTCAGTGGGACGTGCTGTAGTGAGGACCCAGTCCACCTCAGCCAAGATAAACGCTAAGTCTATCTTTTTCTTCCACTCTCCATAATTATCACCTTTGAGAGTGGGGATTTCTCTAATACAACTCATCAAGTTGTATCCTCCTGAAAAATAATTTCAAATACAGTGAGAACATAACATCAAAATTATATGCCTTATTTCCAACGTTGGTCAAAAATACGACATACAATTTAAAAATAATTCTATCATACATTAAATCTACATCACCGTTGGGCAGAAATAGAAATAATGCATAAAATCATCATTAAAAAATTTATAATACTGTTATTAACAACGTTGGTCAGAAAATAACAATATCATAAATCTCTGGAAATTTTATCTATTTTTCCAAAATTAAATTCTCCTGTTGGTTCGAATTTAATAATGAAAATCATTCAATCTTAACTTTTGCAGCGGAAACTGTAATTATTCTAAAATAATTCATATTTCAGAAGCATTATTCTGTACACTTTTAATCTCTGAAAAAATTAACACGTTGGTGCAAAAAATTACAGAGATTTGGATCAAATTTCAATCAAAATCACTCATAAATGCTTCTGGAAAAAATTAAATTCAATTTCTGGATTTCACTGTGCAAACAGGCATTTCGGCCTGTTCGGCCTGGCCCACGGCCCACGGCGGCCTACGCGCGCGGCCTGCCTCGCCCACGCGCGGCCCAACCAGCCGGCGCCGCACGCGCGCTCTCCCTTGGCCCATCCCGCGCGGCCGCAGCGCAGCCGGCCTCACGCGCGCGCGCGCTCGGCCTCACGTGCTGCTCCGAGCCCCGTCAGCCGTCGGATTCGCATCCGACGGCTCTCGCTCCTCGCGGCGGCGCGCTCTCGCGCACAACCTGGGCCTGGGCCGTGATTTCTCTCGCCCGCCTGGGCCGAAAGGCAGCCCGACGCGCTCGGCGCCATCTGTACCGTCCGTCGCCATCCGACGGCTGCGAGCGAAAATCGCCCGAACAAAACCGCCGCGACGGACGCCCCCGAAAACCCTAGGTCATTTCTGCCTCTCCCCTCTCTCTCTCCGCACCCGAGCGAGCGAAGCGACGGCGGCGGCGGTGACATCGTCCACGCCGCCGGAGAAGGGGAAGAAGACCGGCGCCGCCATGGGCCCTCTCGCCGGCGTGCGCGCTCCCCTGAGAGGGAGCGCGCCGCCGTCGAGCGGCTCCGTGTCGGCGCCCCTCCGAGCGCGCGCGCTCGGATCTGTCCCGCGCGTCGACGGTGGCCCGTACGTGGAGCGCCGGCGAGCCCGCGGCTCGGCCGATCTCCCGCACGCCAGCGACGACGACGGCCAGGTGAGTGCTTTCTTTTCAGATCTAGGGTTTCCCCTTCTCTGTTCTTTCTTTCTTTCCTTTCCGGGGAGCTAGGGTTCGGGATAATCTTTTCTTTTCTTTTCCCGCATAGATCTACGCCTAGGGTTAGGGCTCTGATACCATTGATGACCCTCTAGGATCTCCTAGGGTTTAGATCTAGGGGGTTTCTATTGCGTTCGGGTTCTTGAGTGCTACACTGAGAGGGAGAGATGTGTACTAACCGTTCGACGGCGTGGAGGAGGAGGTGGCCATCTCACGTTCGCTCGGTGAAGTCTGCGCACGGGCAGCGACGGTCGGGGAAGAAGGAAGACGACGGCGGCGGCGGCGGAGATCCGGTGAAGGAGACCGGTGGTGCCTCCCGTCGCTTCAGCGCCCCCTCTTACAGATCGGGTCTTAGGGTTTGTTGGTGGGGTGGCGGCGGCACAGTCAACCTTGGGATGCGTGCCGCCCGGCCCCCACCTCTGTTTTTATAGCGCTGGCGACAGGGGCCCACCAGCCATTATGGGCTGTGCGCCCCCGATCAGGGCGCGAGCAAGGGGGGATTTGGCCGTTGGGCCAAATCCCCTGAGATCATTCTAACAGATCTCTCTCTAAGGCAAAAATGGATATATGTCACTCTAAAAGCTTGCAATTTTGAGAATGGCACTCAGAATGATGAAATTAGTAAAATGCCACTCAAGAACTGGTTTATGTTGAGATATGCAATTATTTTTTTTTTGCCATGTCCTACGCATGTCTACTCTTTCCCCCAATTTACCGTACTCTTTTCAGTAGCTACCGTACCTTAAGCCACAGCATTAATAGAAAATAGTATATCTTGGAAAGGGAATGCGTCAACCAACCATTATAGAAATAATTGGGAGAGAAATAAGTAAACAAGTACTCTCCAAAAAATTCTCATAAATCAGCTTTTTCAGAGCCGCAATTAACAAGGAAAGACCAGTAGACCTCCATCCACCGGATGATTACGGCCGTTCTAAATGATTTTAGTTTCTGATTTTTTTTATTTTTTATTTATTTAAGACAGAATCCACTTAAAATATATTGGATTCTAATTTTATCTTATTTTGCCTTTTTTGCTTTTTCTTCTTATTTCTTTTTTATTTTTTCTTATAAAAAGCAAACAGTCGATCAATGTAATTTTAACAAAAAGTTACAAACCGAAGCCCACAGTAGAAGCTGTGAGCCAGATGGAGCCGCTTACGCCTCTGATTTCTGAACTGGTACGGACACCGTACCAGATAGTAGAATTCCTAATTCTAATTAATTCTACAGTCGCAGGGCCTCTCAGGACCGATCCATGAAGAGGTTGAACTCAAGAAATGAAAATGGCATCTCGCGTTGCGTCCGTACGAACTCAATTCAAGAGATGGAAGACGACGACCTTAGCGTTTTTTTCCCCGGTCTTCTGCTAGTTTTTGTACTCCGGACCAATCATGAAGAATCATGTTCCGCGTGTTTCCAGCACGTGCCATGCCGTAGCTTCGTTGGAAAGGTCGAGTCGACCGCGTCGCCGCACAACACACTGCAGGTCACCGCGCGAGTCATGCAGGTGTGATTTGGCGACACGCATGGCAGATTGATTGGAGCCTTGGAGGTCAGGGACAAGTGGGTTAAGTGACGGAGTCACGATTTAGTTATATATCTAGAGCTCAGTGATGGATTGATCTAGGGTATCTAAGCTGGACCATAGAAATGTTACTCAGACTAGACTGAATTTACTCAGACTATACACTAGATATTTTGCCACATCCCGGACTAAAGCCTATCTTGTCCGGAGTGTGACTCCGTCCCTGAGTGGGTCGGTTTTTGTAGCGATAACTTATGACTCTTAACTATAGTTTATTAGTTTAGTAAATAGTAATTATCGAGCGAGAGAAGTGAAGACCCGCTAAAAAGGAAGAAAAGAACGGACCCTAACCAGTGACCTAGGAAATTTTGTGATGCTGCGTCCGCCAATCCTTGTCTCGTTGTGAAGCTTCTCTGTTTCTAAAAGAGAAGCTTGCGAGAGGTTTCAAACTGGCATGTACGATCGGTCAAGCTCGCTCGATTGGTTTTTCCACAGGACTGCATGCGTGAGCTCGATATATTCCAAAATCCAGAGTAGAAGATTGTAGTATTCTGCTCCTGCGGACTACGCTATCAGGAAACGCGCTTCAGTGCTTACCAAGTGTTTTGAGGATATACATATACGCATGCTTGGTTCGAGTCTTGCTCAAAGATTAATCGTCATTCATGGGTTCATGACTTCCCAAGTACCAATTCAAGTTCTATCCTGATGGGAAATTAATCTAGTTAGAAAAAAAATCCACGGAAGTACTGCACCAATTCGAGCTGTTAACCTCAAAATTCAAACAGAAAGTGATGATTTTTTTCGTTTATCTCATTCTAAATCACTTGGCAACTCACCGATCACCAATGCGATAGATAAATTACGGGCCAGTTCTTTTTAGCTATGGTTTGTGGTCTGTGGCTGTGACTTATGACTTTTGGGCTGTTTGTACGAGATATTACAGAGTAACAGAAACTCACCTGCGATTTTTACCGATATAAATAAAGTCAATAAAATATATATTACAATTAACTAGTAGATCTTATTTTAAAAAATAATTTGTTTAAAAACTAGTTACTGTTGGAAAAAATAAAAAACAACATGACCTATGTGCTTTGACGCGCTTGTCAGTACCAACAAAACCGAGCAGAGGCATGCGTAGTGTTAGCAGTGACTACTACATACTATTACTTTACTCGTGCATGCGTGTATGCGTGTACTACTTTACTCGTGCATGCGTGTGGCCATAAATTAAAAATCTTGACCGCGTCTTGCTCGTTGTCCTTCGTGTCCTCGTTATTACTTTTGGATTAATGAACTTGCTCCGCGCATGTCATCACTTCGAAAAGACTTGCGAATCCGCGTTACCTGGTCTCCTGTCCTGGCAAGCTTGACGCAAGTGCAGCTAGTCAATGCAATTTGTTTGTTTGTGTAGTTCGTTGTGGTAACTCGTCCTGCATGCATGTGTTAATTTGAGGCAGAACTATATAAAGCCTGTTTCTGAAATCTGGGGCGCAAAATTAAGATCCAATCCGGCAACTATTTGGGAGACGAAGCTCATCCTAGCTAGCCATGTGAGGATCGATCAATGCCACGAGCAGAGTGATCGAGAGAGGCAGCCAGCCACATGTCAGCACTATTACACATGCAAGAAGACTAGTAACTCACAAGAGGACGGAGACTAGCTTTGCTGGTGACTCGTTCTCTGGTCGGCGTCAACCATGACCTGTGGCTGTCAACAAAAAAATCATGCATAACCTTTATGTAACTTCTTGGAAACCATTCAAGCTTTGCCTCCCTTCTTCTGTCAAGTGGGTCCAACACCAACTCCATCTGCTAGCTAGCTCAATATCTCAAGCTCGCTCACATCCCCTAGCTATATAACCTAGATATGATCCAAATATATATACACCATTGCAATTAGATTAGTTGCACCTACAAGATCGAACACAAACCAAAGGAGCATCTAAGAAGTACAGAAATTTGCATATATACGTGAGTTGCAGTCGAACGTGGTGGAGCAATAGGTAGATGTGCAGTGATGACAACCAGTAGTCGTAGTAGTGATCCATTCGGCACACCGGGTTTCCGGTTCTACCCGACGGAGGAGGAGCTGCTGAGCTTCTACCTCCGCCACCGCCTCGCCAACACGAGGCCCCAGATCGAGCGTGTCATGCCCGTCGTCGACGTCTACAGCCACCATCCTTCCGACCTCTGCTGTGAGTACATCAAGCCAAAATGGCACGTCGTCTTCGTCTTCTTTTCGCTATATTCCACTTGCTTTAATGATTCCGGCCTTGACGCGTGATGTGAGCACGCATATGCAGCAATGGCCGGCGAGGCTAGCGTGCGTGACACGGAGCAGTGGTTCTTCTTCTGCCCGAGGGCGGAGAGGGAGGCGCACGGCGGCAGGCCGGCGCGGACCACGCCGTCGGGGTACTGGAAGGCCACGGGGTCGCCGTCCTGCGTCTTCTCCTCCTCGGCCAACAAGGTGATCGGGGTGAAGAGGACCATGGTCTTCTACCAGGGCCGCGCGCCCACGGGGACCAAGACCAGGTGGAAGATGAACGAGTACAAGGCCGTCGCCGCCGCCGCAGCCGCCGCAGCAACAGCACCCCTCAGGGTACGTACGTGCCATGCACGTGTGGCAATTAATTCGATGGTCTCGATCGATCGATCGCTTAATTTGTTAATCTTATTTGGAAAAGGAATTTCATTGAAGGATTAATTAACGCGCGTTGTCATGCGTTAACGATTCAACGTGTTGAGAAACCGTCGCTGGCGACCAGTCCGAGCGATTTCTCTGCTTAGAGCAAGAACGAATCAATCACAGAATCACAGAGAGAATAGATTGAACACAAAGAGGTAGAGAGAACTCCCGGTCTTTCTTTATTGCTTTTCTTTCATGCGTACATCATGAGGGGTGTCTAGGTCCCTATTTATAGTCTACGGTGGGGGTGCCCAATTAGATCAGGACTCTAGATAGAGTCCAGGTTTCTTAACACTCCCCCTTGGGCACTCACCCAACATGCTCATGCCTCGTCAAAACTCCATAAAAACCCAGTGGGAAAAATTTGGAGAAAGAGTACATGATACATGTGATGCTGCGATGCATGAATTGTCTCATTAAAAACCTTGGTCGAGAAACTTCATGGAAAACTCGTCAAGGGAAAAAGAGTACAATTCACCCAAATTCATTTGGTCTGCAGGACTTTATTTTTGGGTACTTAATCTTCATGATCAAGATTTATTAGCGGGCTTGTGAGAATTCTCCCCCTGAATTCTGCACTTCTCTAAGTCTCATCATTCCAATTCCACGCACGCACCTTTCAAAGCTACATGCGGGGAGTGACTTAGTGAATAAATCTGCAAGATTTTCACATGACTTAGTATGCAGTACTTTAATCTCGTCCATCTTTTGCAATTCATGTGCATAGAAGAACTTGGGGTTGATATGCTTTGTGAGATGACTCTTCACATAGCCCGTTTGCACTTGTGCAACGCAAGCGGCATTATCTTCATAGATAATTGTGGGGGTTTGCACAATGTTCATCCCACATGACTGCTGGATGCGGTGAACCATTCGGCGAAGCCAAGCGCACTCTCGTGCGGCTTCATACAGTGCTATAATTTCTGAGTGGTTCGTCGAAGTAGCTACCAGGCTTTGCTTAGACGATTTCCATGAAATTGCAGTTCCACCACACAGGAATACATAGCCTGTTTGTGACTTAGCGGTATGCGGGTCTGACAGATACCCAGCATCTGCATAGCCAATCAAGTTCAGATCTTGATTCTTTCTGTAAAACAATCCGAGGTCTTTGCTTCCTTGGAGGTATCGGAAAATGTCCTTTATGCCCTGCCAATGCCTTTTGGTGGGCTCTGCACTATACCTTGCTAAGAGGTTCACGGCAAATGCAATGTCCGGTCTAGTGCAATTTGCTAAATACATGAGTGCTCCCACTGCACTCAAGTATGGGAATTCCGGTCCCAGGACTTCCTCCCCCTCTTCCCTTGGTCGGAAAGGATCTTTTTCTTGCTGTAAAGACCTACCGATCATCGGTACTTTCGAGGGAAATGCCTTCTCAAAGCCAAACCTTTTGAGCACCTTCTGGGTGTAGGTCGACTGATGTACCAAGACTCCTTCAGGGACATGCTCAAGCTGCAAGCCTAAGCAAAACTTGGTCTTGCCCAAATCTTTCATTTCAAATTCTGACTCCAAGTAGGAGCTTGCTTCTTTTATGTCTTCGGTTGTCCCGATGATATTCAGATCATCTACTTACACAGAGATTATACAGAATCCATTCTGGGATCGCCGTATAAATACACAAGGACAGTCTTCATTGTTCGTGTAGCCTTTCTTGCAGAGAAAGTCGCTCAAGCGATTATACCACATTCTTCCAGATTGTTTCAGTCCATACAGTGACTTTCTGAGTTTCACACTATACAGATTTCTATTTGCTCTGTCTTGGTTCGGGAGAGAGATTCCTTCAGGGACTCTCATATAAATCTCCGAATCCAAGTTACCATAAAGGTATGCAGTCACAACATCCATCAATTTCATTTCCAAATTCAAGTTCACTGCCATTGAGATCAAGTATCTAAAGGTAATTCCACTCATGACTGGGGAGTAGGTTTCTTCATAATCAACTCCAGGACGTTGAGTGAAACCTTGGGCTACCAGCCTTGCTTTATATCTCACTACTTCATTTCTTTCATTTCTCTTTCGAACAAATACCCACTTGTGCCCAACGGGGTGTATGTGGGGGAGGTGTGCGGCATACGGGCCCAACACCTCTCTTTTATTCAGAGATAGCAATTCAGTTGCTATTGCCTTCTTCCAATCTTCCCAATCTGATCTTTTCTTACATTCAGCGAGCGATGCAGGCTCGGGATCAAGATCGATGATGGTGGCAATTTTCTTTGCGAAGTAGATATCGATATTAGCTGTTGTCCTATTCAGGGACTCTCCCATGTGCACATAATTTATAGCTATTTCTTCATGAGTTGCTTCTTCTGGAGCGATTGCTTCTGCTGGAGCTTTACCTTGCGCATCGCTTCTTTCAATTGCGGTGGCAAGTCCCTTTAGTTTTTCGGCTCCAATGTGTGCGCACACATCCATGCCGATGGGGATATTCAGATCCGGTATGCCTTTTTCTGAAGGTGTCATACTTTTGCCAGGTCTCAACTGACTCCCCTTCTCATTCTGGGGGACTTCAGTGATCGGCTGTGATAAATCCCGCTTATCCTTTTTCGCCAGGCGTCCCCGGTTACTAAGGATTCGAGGAACCGGAGTTCTCGTCCTTTATTATTTTTCTGAGGCCTCTGGACGAGATTAGGGATACCTTCTGTTTCTGTGGTATTTCAACCCTCTCCGGTGCAGTGCGTGCAGGTACATGCGACTTAGTCACGCTCTTCAAATCACTAAAGTGATCAGGCAGCTGATTTGCCAATGCTCGCAAATCAATTGTCTTCTGGACTTCTCTATTTGCTTTACTAATGTCTTCTGGACTTCTCTAGTGCGCGGGTCATCCGCATGGATTCCCCAGGCTTACCACGTAATTTCCCGACATTCTTCATCAAGGGGTTGATTTCCTCCCCCTAATGTTGGGAAAGTTTCGGTGGTGGCCCTTGCGCTAGCTGCAGAGGTGAATGGATGTTTTAAGCCGAAGGTCTAAGATTGATGAGATTTGCTGCATGTAGGACTGCGGGTCCCCAACATGTAGCTAGCAAATTACAATTATGCAAGGGGGTTTGGGTAATAAATTTAATTCTTTTAATTAAAAAAAACTCTGCCAAACCATTCTGGGTATGGACATGCGGTACCGAGTGCTCAACTGCAATTTCCATCGCCATGCAATAATCATCAAATGCCTTTGAAGTAAATTCGCCAGCGTTGTCCATTCTGATGGACTTGATGTGATGATCAGGAAACACATTTCTGATGCGAATGATCTGCGAGATCAATTTTGCAAAGGCGTGGTTTTTCGTGGACAACAAACCTACATATGACCACTTCGAAGAAGCGTCAATGAGCACCATGAAATACTTGAATGGCCCTGAGATGAGCTGAATGGGACCGCAAATGTCTCCCTGGATGCGTTCCAGGAATGCAGGGACTTCGTCCTTCACTTTCAGAGTGGAGGGACTAGTTATTATTTTCCCGGTGCACATGCAGGGCACACAAAATCTTCATGATTGGGAAATTCTTCATTAATATTATGCCCATGCGAGTTATTTATTATGTTTCTCATCATCCTAAGACCTAGGTGGCCTAATCTGTCATGCCAGAGACAGAAGAGTTCAGAGCTTCTAAATACCGTCTTCAGGACAGTGTACGCTGCAGGCGCCTTAATTTTGGTATAGTATAGCCCAGTTTCAAGTGAAGGAAGTTTTCTAATATTCTTTTGCCATTCTCTTCGCGCTTCGTAATGAGTAGGTGTTCCTCACCGTACTCTACTTTAGTCTCAACGTGGAAACCGTTGGCGCAAATATTCTTAAAGCTTAGGAGAGTTCTAGCCGATTCTGGGTACAATAAGTCTTCTTCAATGACCAAAGTTGTGCCCATTGTGGCTCTTCCTGAACCAATTATACATGCATCGCTTCTGGCGATTGTCGTAAGGCTGCTAGTGCTCGTACGAATCGACTAAAAATACCCAATCTCTCTTAAGATGATATGCGTTGTGCCGCTGCTAGCTAAGCACACTTCCTTCATAGGGCGCTACACGTGTTCTAATATAGGGTATTTATTAACATGTATGAGAAGGCAATCAACACATAAATAAAATACTCCAATATCAGAACATATCATGCCATCATAAACTGAATAAATGAATGAATTCTTCAAATATCATCCAACCATCACGAGAAAATAATAATTCTTAAGTACTATCAATGCAAATTCTAACATATTCTTCCACACAAAATAAATGACAATTAAAGTCGAAATGCATTCAGTGCACTAGACTTCATCTGCTATATTTTTTTTCGGGTTTACATTCTCTTCAAGAGAAATTATGGCATTGGCTGCTTCTAGGTCGAGAGGGGGTGCTGCTGCCTGGATGGTCTAAACCTCCATTAACGCGGGCAGCTGCTCGGAACTCTCCCCCTCAACCGATGCAAAGTGGGCTTCATGCTGCCCTTTGCCATCCCGTTTTGGCTTGCTAGCCTTATTCTCATGTGGAGCGTCTGATTTGCCTTTCTGGGCTGCGGTCTTACCCTTCCTTCCCCTTTTCTCTATCAAGGGCTTTCGCACCTTGTTGCTTCCAGCGTTGGCTTCACGGCCAGTGGAGCTCTCAGATGGCTGAGTGACTTAGTTCTTGCGGAGAACTTCATCCTGAGCTTCCGCAACTTGCATCATATCAATCAATTCGGCATATTCCTCATAGCTGTCTTGACGATAATTGCGTGCGGATTATACTGCATTGGGGTGGAAGGATTTTCTCAATTTTCTGTATTGGGGTACAAATCCTGTGCAAGGCAGAATTGTTTTCCCTGACCGTCTTAACATCGACAAACCTCAGTCTGATCCACTCTCGCTCTGCTTGAGAAAGAATGATGTACTTTAGCCTCTTAAACCAGCTTCTTTAGTGCGGTCCAGAGTGCTAACACGCTCTTCTCCGCCATGTACTCATTCTGGAGAGTGAGGCAGAGTTGGTGCCTGAGAAAATGAAGTGCCTGATTATTTTCTTTAGGCATGAGTTGGGCGTCATTCAGTCCGCCAATCCCAATAGTCACGCGGAGCTTCTTGGCTCTAAGTATAATCTCGACATCGGATGCCTATGTCAGATAGTTTTGGCCATGCGGGGCCAGCTCCTCGAACTTCCAGTTCGTGATGCTAGTCATCTAAATGTGTATAAGTCTACTGCTGGTAGACATGCATGGAATAATTCACTGCGAGTGAATAAATGGTACAAAAGTTTCTCGTAATGTTCCAGAAATTTCTATGCATTTTCTATAATTTTACTGCAATTTTCAGTGATTACAATTAACCAAAACAGTAAATAAATACAGAAAATACATAAAACAGTAATGGCATAAAAAAAATAAGCTTCAAATGCTAAAATTGATGCAAAATTCGGATTCCCGAGGCCCTTTTATGCTAAAATATGAAATTTCAGCAAATTCTGTAATTCCAGTGGGTTTTTACGCAAAATTTCAGTTCAGAGAAAAATTCGCGCAATTTTCTGATTTACTGAGGGGTTTTCTGCAAAATTCTGGACCCACTCGTAAATTTGAGGGCTTATGCGTAATTTTCAGAACTACGAGGCCTGTTCTGCAAAAATTCGGGACTTATATTAAAATTTTAAGGGCCTTTCGGTAAATGCAACATTATACGGGGATCTTTCTGTAAAATCCAACCATTGCCGGTCGGGCTGCCCTTTTTTCAGTTCCCCCGCCCGTCCCGTTTTTTTTTTCCCGGCCTGCTTTTGGCCCACTGCTATTGGCCCATCGGCCGGCCCATGTGCCAGCCGGCCCATACACCGGCTTAAAGCCCCGGTTAGGGTTTCCCCTACCGATTTTTCCCGTGGCGGCGGCGGCGGCTGCCCGAGTACCGGCTCGGGTGCGCGGCGGGGCGAACGGCAGCTGCGGGCGGCCGGCCAGCTTCGGGCTGGCGGATCGGGGGGTCCGGCGGCGGGGCGACGGAGCGGCGGAGCGGCTGTTGCGTGCCAAGGCGGCCGGGGTCGTGTGGCGGCGGACAACCATGGGTGGCCAGCGCTGGGGCGCATGCGGGCGCGGGGCGGTACGGCGAGGCCAAGGCGCATGCGGGTGCGACGAGCGGCTTCGGGCCTGGCGGGCAACGGCGAACCGGGCGGCCACATGCAGGCGGCGGCGCGGTCGGGATCGGAAGCCGAAGAACGGCCTTCCATGCAGGGCGGCGCCGGTCACCTCGGGTGCGGGGCCAAGCCGAATCAAGCGACGGCGGCATCAGGTGCTGGCCGGACCGAGCAACGCGCGTGCGGGCGCGAGTCCTGGCAGCGGTCCGTTCGTGCGGTGCGGCGCCGGCAGCAGCCTGAGCGGCTGGCTCAGATGGCGGGCAAATGGAGGCAAACGACGTGCGGCCAGGCTGCGGCGGGAGGCGGCCGGGGCGGCGCCTGCTGTGGCTTCGGGCCGGGCCTTCTCGGGCGGTGCGCGGGCATGGCGGCTTGGCTTCGAGCCAAAGCGAACACCGGCGGCATCCATCGGCCATGCGGGGCCCGGATCCCAAGGCGGCCGTGCGACGGTCGGGTGCTGGCTGCGCACGCCCGGGGCGAGACGGTCACGGCTTCGAGCCAGCGGCACAACTTCGAGCATGCTTCCCCGGGGTGGTGGCTAAGGCGGCCGGCGGCGGCGGCCATGAAGGGCGCACGGCCGGCGGCGCGCATACTGGCGCGGCGGCGGCGCTCCATTTTTTCTGTGTGCATAGGCTGAACAGAAATTCTATTTCTTTTCTTATGTGTTGATCCTGCAGAATCAAACAAAATATGCAAAAAAAAAAATTTCGTTTCCAATCTACGATGCAATCAACATCTACCCCGTTTCACAATCTACCGATCGACATTGTGCCGGCGATTTCAGATCTGCTCGCGGTAGATTGGGGCGAATTTGCATCGTTCTAATCTACAGTGCAATCAACATCTACCCTGTTTCACAATCTACCGATCGACATTGTGCCGGCGACTTCAAGTCTGCTCGCGGTAGATTAGGGCGGATTTGCACCGTAGAGATTCAATCTAGAACGCGAAAAGAAAATACAGATTCAAAAGCGATCTAGAAAATTCAATCTGTGCTTCGATGATTACCTCGTTTACCGGAGCGAAGTCGTGCTGATAACGTGTTGAGAAACCGTCGCTGGCGACCAGTCCGAGCGATTTCTCTGCTTAGAGCAAGAACGAATCAATCACAGAATCACAGAGAGAATAGATTGAACACAAAGAGGTAGAGAGAACTCCCGGTCTTTCTTTATTGCTTTTCTTTCATGCGTACATCATGAGGGGTGTCTAGGTCCCTATTTATAGTCTACGGTGGGGGTGCCCAATTAGATCAGGACTCTAGATAGAGTCCAGATTTCTTAACACAACGTACGTAACCGTGTAAAGGGATCGGATTAACTTTCTTACATGATATGCCCATCTCAAAAGAAAATTGTTTACATGCATGGCCGCCGATCGAGCAGAGCACACATGACTGCTGGACATGTGTGTTTGCATGCATGCTAGATGGGCATACGTGCGCGTATCTTAGGGCATCTGTAGTGTATGAAAATAGAAGGTCTTAAGCCACCTTAAGATCAACCTTATATATTACAGGGGTGATCTTAAACAGGCTATAAGCAAAAAAAGACTTGAGACTGGTCCTCAGGCTAAAAACCTGACCACAAGCATTAAAATACAATTTTTCTTTATCTGCCGAGTGGGACCATCTTAAGACCCCTTGGGTTATATACATTAAAGCGTCGGACTTAAGATTTAGATGGGACCTACCTTAAAGCCCCTTGGGTTATATACACTATGGATGCCCTTATGCTGATAGTTATGTTGCATGCGTGCTGAAGTAATTATATATTTTCCTTTTTTTTCTATGCAGCTGAGGAACGAATTCAGCGTGTGCCGGGTGTACATCAGCAACGGCACCCTCAGATCCTTCGACCGTCGCCCCCTCAATCCGCCCGGCCATGATCAAGCTGTCCGCCAACATGTACCGTCGTCGGCGAGGGCGGTGATCACGAACCTCACCGACGACGCCATCGTGAGTACTGGACAAGCCGAGATCTCTCACGACAGCTCCTCGTCAGGATCTCGCGGGATCGTCGACGTTGATGGATCTGAAGATGCTGCCATCGACTGGAACTCGCTGATCACTACTGCTGCAGACGACTTCAGTTTCAACGAGATGGATTTTAATTCTAGTGCTATTGGAGCATGGCCACAAATTTGATGATATATACCTGGTGCATTCAGTCGAGTTCGTTGAGGGAGACCTAAAGCAAAATTCAGAGGTAGAAAGTTAAGTGCCACTAGGTTAGTCGAGTAGAAATTTAATGGTTTTGTGGGCTACTCAGCCCGGCCGGTGTTGTTGGCCTAGGGACGGAAAGAGTACGCACATACTCGGTAGTCGTAGATTTACACGAATACTCTAATCCACTCAAGACACACAAGAGCTTTTGCGCTGCGTCAATCCGCTACAACTTTTCCATTTTCTCTTCTATTTATACACACAAATTACACATACACAGGCTAACGAACTGCTCGAGTCTTCCGGCATGATCTTCATGACTCGCATTACCCGAACGACTCGCTCCACCAGCCACCACTCATGGCTTAGTGGACACGACCGGTTACGTGCAGACTAACTGCTACCTAGTTTGGTCTACGACTACACACAGACCTGACCTTTTTTGGGTTCTCCCTCAAGTCCTTCTTTGACCATGTAGTGTCGACTATAGTGCCTCGACCACGCCTCACGACCACGGCTGCTTTGACCACAATGCCTTCGACCATGGCAACTTCGACCATTTCACCGACCATGGCTTGTCGACCACATCTTCGACCACAGTTTCATTGACCGCTTCACCGACCACGGCTTGTCGACCAGCATATTCAGTAGTACCACTTCACATAGACGGTACTATCGGTTTTTGAGCACGACCGAGATACTGTAGCTTACGAGTACCGACTGTCAACCACTATGTAGCTATGACCATTATGTAGCTATAGCCACTGTAACTATGACTACTGCGCAGTTCGACTTATGACTGCGTCTGCTATGACCGGTCTCCGACTCCAGAGTCTCCAACTACTCTACGACTTCGGGTCCTTGACTACTGTACTCGACACACAACTATTGGGTACTCGAACATACTGAGCACTCGACACGACTATATAGTACTCAACACACGAGTACTTGATATATGACTTCTTGGTACTCAACACACAAGTACTCGACACGACTTCTCAGTACTCGAACACACCGAGTATATGACACCGACCACACTAACAACAACACAACAAGATTAGTTCCAACAATCACCCCCCTAATCTTGTTGCCATTATTCTTGAGTACCTCCTCGCCAGACTTCAGAGCAGTGTTGGTTCGTTATCGGCAGTAGCCGTAACGAGATGCGCCTCCTCCTTCTTCAGCTTGCGGCACTTGCTGGCAAAGTGCCCTTATATGCCACAGTTATAGCGCTTCACCTTCTTCTTGTTGGACCTCCACTCACTAGTCTGCGAGTCACTGTCATTCTCATCCTCGTCGTCGTCCTGGTTGTCTCTATGACCACCTCCATACTTGACACGATAGCTGCCACGATCACGGTTCTTCCTCGCACCGCCACCCTGACCCTTCTCCTTTCTTCGTGTTGAGGGTCTTTCACTGCGTGCACATGAGCAACAGATGCTCACTCTATTTTGCGTCTCCGATGCGATCAGACATGTCAGTTTTATGAGTCTAAAATATATTAGTCACAAGCATACATGTGTGAGTCATGCGCCATGAGCAGGTTGTTTATGATATCAATTCCAATCTGATCATATGGGTCAACAGCCTACAGAGTCGATCCTGCAAAACAAACCCAGCTATTCCGCCCCGTGCTGTGCCCGGGTTAAGCAAATGCATGCATATCAAATTCCAGTAGACTTGATCTCAATAAACATGTCTACCATATTCCAGCACAGCCGCCATCGGCACATCGAGTATTAATTTCTCGAGTTAAATTCCGCATCAATTATTCCTTATCACTTGCATTAATAATATGAATAATTCCACGCTGAGTAAAATAGATAATAACTATAATAAATATCATAAGCCACATAAAATTGTCAACAAGGCCCTCCTCAAGCAACAAACATTGGAGCAATTTCCGCGATCTTGCGGACTGCACCTTTAACACCACCTCTGGCTATAAAACACTTGAGATGCCCTTAGACCCCATAAAAACATAGGTATATATAGAGCTATGCCTAATGTACATGCACAGCAACTAGTAAAGTTGAGAAGCGGCAGGACAGCATATCATATTCTTGTCTACTTTATTCATAAGTTAAATGTTCGGTCGTCGGCGACCTGACCCCGATGCTTTAACAAATAATGAGTTGGTTTTTTTTTCAGTTTTTAAAAGCTATTTTTTAGCTTTTCTACAATAACTAGTTTTTAAATAAAGTATCTTTTCAAGATATAGTCTACTAATTAATTGTAGTACATACTGTACCGACTTCATTTATATCAGCAAAAACCGCATATGAGTTTCTGTTTATCTATTATCTCTCGTACGAATAGCCCAAAAGTCAGAAGTCACAACTAAAAACCATAAACTTCAGCCAAAAATAACAGACCCAATAACCTTGCTAATAGGTGTGTATGTGCCCAATTGCCCATCGAACATACATAGAAATAGTAGTAGCTAGGTACCTTGTCATTTTCCGCCCAAAAAGTAGTTAGGAATTTATCCGATCTATGTTGTGCATAGCCCAAAAAGGGGAAAAAATAATAATGTAGTGTGTGAATTAGCACTGTTTCATTCTGTTTTACATTGTGAGAAAAAAATAAGAGTTGGGGGCGATATGCTAAAAGTATATGTGTTCTTTCGAGAACACCAAAAATACAATTTGATCCTTTGATACATTTTTTTTTAAAGCCGGGATTTCATGCTGTTAGTTTTTTTAAAAGGTAGAGCTAAGGGCTTGTTTGGAGTGTAGGATTTTTGGAGGAATTTCGTAGGATTGTATTTCTTTAGATATTTTTTTCGATGTACGTATTTGAAACGTAGAATTAGATTTGAGAATTCCTATAGGATCCTTTCCTTTCCTCCACTTTTTGAGGATTCTAAGGCTAAGTTTGGATTGAAGGATTTTTGTAGGAAAATTGAATGATTCCAATTCCTATATGATTGAGTATTGTACATCCGTTTGGAACGTAGAATCAAGAGATAGGAAAAGTGAAGTTAAATTCCCTTTGCTACTGACTTCATAGGAAAATCACAGGATTGAGTTTTGTTTTCCATTCCTTCACGTAGGATCAAGGCAAATCACGGCGGCGGCTGCTGCTGCTCCGCGAGTCATTACCAGACTTGAGCACAATCCCATCCCCGTCGGAGTAGAGCATCTAAACGCGTCGCCGCCGGCGTGCTAGCCGCTAGATCGCCCCGCCTACTCGCCGCCAGATTGTGCCACCGAATCATGCGCCATCACCGCCCTTCGCCCATACCCTGTCGCGGTGAGCACGGGAGCGAGCGAGAGAGATTGGATCGAGAAAACGGCAGGCCTAGAGCGTCTTCACTCGATGGGTTCGATGGATAGGTACGTCTACACTATTTTTTTGGGTACAACATTTGACTGTTTTTGAGGATAAAAACAGTCAGATTTTGAACCGTTAGATGGAGATCCAACGCCCTAGATCATTTTTTTTGGAGGGGGGCTTGTATGGGTGGATCCGTTGAATGGAGATCTAACGCCTCAGATCGATCTGACTATTTTTGTCCTAAAAAACAGTCGAATGTTGTATAGCAATACTCATTTTTTTTAAGTAAAACCACACTACCATCGTAAAAACTATAAAAAAAACCCGTATTTATAAGAAACTGTTTCATAGAACCACATCTCAATTTGCGAAACGTTTCGCATAACTACACATTTAGGCAATTGCGTGAGATAAAACAGGCCTAATAGACCAGACCCACACATCAATCTCACTTGCTTAACCCGTTTCCATTTGCTGACGTGTAGGTACTTGACACGCTAGATGCTGACATGGTGGGGAGGTACTTGACACATTGAATGCCCACGTGTTGCTGATCACTGCACCGAACCATTGCGACCGGAAATAAATTCTATGGGGGAGTGCCTTGAAACCCTTCTCTTGAGGCCTCTCTTTGATTTTTGCCAAGTAGCAGTCGCGGATCTCAAAGCAATCAATCTCTTTTCTCCAACACTCCTCCATCCATGGACCGCGCTGCACCCAAACACCAGCGCCTAGACGAAGACCCCGGCACCAGGGAGTTCAACCTCTCAGCCTTGGAGGCTTCTGGTGGCGCTGACAGCCCTCCTCTCCTCCCACCAGCCGCCCGCTGCCCCTCCTCTCCTTGAGCCGCCGCCCCTCCTCTCCTCCCAGCCACCACCCGCCTCTGGCCCTCCTCTCCACGACCAGTTCGACAACGATGCCACGACCATGGCCAGTTCAACCACAGTACAACGACCATGGCCCCTCCGACCACAACTGCTTCGACCACGGTGCCACAACCACGGCCGCTTCGAGCATGACGCCACGACCACGGCCGCTTCAACCATGGCATTTGCGCCTCAGTGCTGCTCCACCCTTGTGATGCTCTCACGCTCTAGCGCTCGTGCTCCTACGCTCGCCCCAATGCCGCTGTTGCGATGCGCTCCTGACATCCACACCACACTCGCTCGCCCACGTGCCGCGCCAGAGCACTCCTCACCTTCCCCCTTGCCCTATCCTCCCCACACCATTCATTCATCCTCCTCTCCTTCCTATCCGAGATGAAGCGAAGCGTCGCTGCCGCCCCAAGATCTAGTGGAGACATTCAAGCCTGATCTTCACACCTAGTGAGTCCCTCCCCAATTAAATCGCGTCAAATCATGTTCCTCAACCTCCTCCTTCAAACCCTACCATTAATTTGGTGGGTTCAGCTCGCAGCGGCTGAACCATTCCTTCTTTCATCCTTGACTCCGACGGACTTAACCACCGTTGTGCACCTTCTTCGGTGAGACTCTGTCTGATTACTTTGTCCCCTAGCGTTCCCCCGTCACGTTCTACATTTTGACACACCTTTTTTTTTTTTGCAAACCTTTGTGGTGCCATTGCCACCTTCTCCTGAACCGCCACCGTCTTCCTGCCCGACACCGGCATGTCTGCGGCACAGCACTACCGAAACCACGACCATCATTGATTTCACATCGTCGCGTCGTGCTCTTTCCGTTTCCCAGGACCCTAAAGCCATCCTCCCGGCGATGCACAGTCCAGCCCGAGTGGCGAGTGCCCGACGCTTCCTCTACGTCTTCTCTATCTGTACTGAGGAGGAACCGAACCCGCATCTCCCTTCCAATACGTGACGGAAGTGCGAGTTTTCAATACGTTTTGCAACAAAAAAACAAAAAGTGTGGTTACGTGAAATACTTTCTAAGAAGTGCGGCCTTGTGATAGGTTTGTTGTGGATTTTACTCAAAAAACAAATCTGGGGTTTATTTGTAATAAAACGAAAAACATAGATTAGTATTAAGATTTAAGAGTAAAGATTTGATGAGCATGTGGACAGGTGCCCACGTTGTTAAATTTGTGTAGGAACTATAATGCATCCTATCAATTTCCCAAGAGGACACCTGGAAATTAGGGCAGCAACTGATGGTGCCTTTGATGCACATGATATGACAATCAAGGCGGCAGTGGCACAATCGTGCATCCACAGTGAATGGATTTTCTACCCTACGGGGGAATTCACCCCCCATGCCATCCACCGTCCATGCCGCTTTGGGATTTGTGCGTACTATACATCCCCTTGTATTTCGTATGTATTTTTCTCTATTCTAAAAGCACACACCCACCTCTCTCCCCAGCTCCGGCCCCCTCTCTCGTTGCCTCCACCTCCCGTCCTATGCCGGCCGAGCCACCACGCCACACCACTGCCGTCGCGGGCTCCCGCGCCGCCGCGCAGCCGTCCTCTGCACCGAGCCGCTGTCGTCCTCGGCCGGTCGCGAGCCGCACCGCCGAGCCTCGGGCTGTACCGCCGGATCCAGGCGCCCCACGGTGCGGTGGCGAGATTTCTAGCTGCGCGAGGGGTTTCCGGCAAGGTATCCGGTGAGGTATGCGTACAATGCAGTTATGTACAAAAAAAAACTATGGGTATTACCCCATGTTGCTACATACAAGCGTGAATCTCAATGCTGCCGTGGACGGTAGATACCGTAGGAGCATGCCATCCTATAGGTAGAAATGATTTTCCTTGTATCCACGACGATCGAATTGGCGGTCGCGGAAAAGCCCAGCTACGTAGGATGGCCGGCTTAGCTGGGGACTAGAAAAGGTGACGACTGTGTGTCAACTAAGTTTGGCAAATTTACGACAAACTCAGCTAACAGAGACTAGTTATAGTATACTGCTTAATGAGATTCGATTTGATCAGGAGCTTAGTTCTTTCATGGATTTTGATGCACATTTGCTCTGTTCTCATGATACTAAGGCCATATTTGTTTTGGTTTAGACTTTTTGACTTATAGTTTAAAGTCAGCCTTTTGGTTTAATCAACTTATAAGCACCTAACTTTTAAGCAAGTCAAGCATACGTACTGTTTATTTAGGCTTAGACTTTCTGGCTTTTCCTTAGTCTTCAATCATGCAATAACACATAACAAATTCACAAATTATGCACGAACACACAACAATCAGTGGTGACGGTAGCGAGCGCAGAGAAGAAGGAGGCCGGCGGCGTCGGGCGCGGGGAAATGGAGGCCCGCGACATCGGGCGTGGGGAAGAAGGAGGCTGGCGGCGTCGGGCGCGGGGAAATGGAGGCCGGTGGCATCGGGCGTGGGGAAGAGGGAGGCTGACGGAGGTGGGGCGTGTGGATGAGGGAGGCCGGCGGAGGTAGGCGCGGGGATGAGGGAGGCCAACAGCGTCGGGCGTGGGTAAGAGGGAAGCCGGCAAAGGTGGGGTGCAAGGACGAGGGAGGCCGGTGGAGGTGGGCGCAAGGACAAGGGAGGCCGGCGGAGGTGGGAAGAGGGGACGAGGGAGGCCGATGGTGTCAGGCGCGGGGAAAAGGGAGGCCATCGGAGGTGGGGCGCGGGGACGAGGGAGACCGACGGAGGTGGGCACAGGGACGAGGGAGGCCAGCTGCATCAGGCACGGGAAAGAGGGAGGCCGGCGGCAATGAGTGTGGGGAAGAGGGAGGCCGGCATCGAGCATCGTGGGGGAGATGGTGAGGGAAAAGAAAACGGAGTGTGAAGGAGGAAAAAGGAGAAAAAAGGAGAAAAAAAATGAAAGGATTCGGAGTTATATATGAAAGGTATTTGGTGGGTAATTTTAGCGAACTTAAGTGGCAAAGGGATATTTCATTTCACAAAACCCAAAAAAGCACATCTCTAATGGCTTTTGGCTTTTAGACTTAAAATAACTTAAGCTTTTTATAAGCTAGATGAAAAAGACATCTCTTTATTTAGATTTTGGCTTTTTAATTTATAAAACAGATAAAAAACCAAAACGATCATGGCCTAACTATGGCCTAAGGGGGCATATTTGTGCGCCAAGAAGCGTCTCCGGACATGTACGGTCCAGTGTTTTTGGCTTAATATGGCTTCAACTTCTGGCTTCAGCTTATTTTGCACTATTCATAAATTTCGTCTTTTTCTGAACTTTTGGCTTTTTTTGAGTTTTTTTACCGGTTCTTTTTTTCCTCGTATTTGTTTACATTATACATGATGGGCTAATATGTTTTTTCTATTTTTAAATTTTTTTTAAATTTAATTATGGTAAATAAGCCTCTGTCAGCTACAGTGCTTTTTTCATCCAGCTACAGTGTTTTCAGCCATAAGCCATGAGGCTTTCAGCCGAACCGATCACCACCTAATAGGCCACCTAAGTTTCTTTTTCGTAGCTCAACTTGTGATGAATAAAGAGTCTAACAACCCACTCGTTAGACTAAAAAAAGATAGCTTAGGATTAAAATTGCACAATAGCTGATTGAAATTGTACTATAGCTGATGGTAGCTTATTTGGTATAATTAAATTTTTTAAAAAATTAAAAATAATAAACCAGTTAGCCCATCACAGATAATGCAAATGAATACGGAAAAAAGAACCGGCAAAAAACCTTTAAAAAAAGGGAAAATCAGAAAAAAGATGAAATTTAAAAATAGTGAAAAATAAGCTAGAAACTCAAGCCGTAATGAGCAAGACCTAAGGTTCACCTTCAGTACTAAGGGGGAAAGGAGTTCTATTTTATTTGAACTAAAAAAAGAGTTCTAGGTTGAGAATTAAAGAGAAGGGTTTCTTTTTGCAATCCAGCACAGCTGTTACCAACCTGAACAATGAGATCACCAAAATACATAAATATGGATGATTAGTACTGGCAATTTGAGACTTTCTTTATATCGATCCATCATTTATATCGATCGATGGATTGATCTAATAACCGAACCGAAGGGGCCGGTACGTGTTGATGAGCAGCGCACTTAAATGGAAGTCCATGATGGTGCATGATAGGAGGAGATGACATTTCTTACCTACCCGCAGACCAAAACATGACGAGTATACGTGTATGCACGCACAGATAGGTGTTCATCAAAATGCACAAGATATATAGATGAAGCATGCATCGATCATGCATATGTAATGAAGACATATATACATATTTATTTTAGATTATCTATAAAATTTAATCTATATTTTAGATATAAGAAATGCACTAATGTATAAAAAATGTGATTTTAAATACATATTTCTTTGATTTCACCTTTTCGTCCAGATGAGACTAAACAATAATATATTTAAACAAACATATTAGTCTCACATATAGATTTACATTTAATCATATATTTGGATATGAGAACTGCAATGAGATTATAAGAAAGATATCGGATGCATACCTAAACGATTTCACCTTTCTCATCTATATGAGACTAAGTAATATCATAATCAATAAACAAGGTTGGTCTCACAAATGCATTTATCATTTTCACCAAAACTAATTTAAATGGAGCTTGATCTTTCAGCCTTGTTAATCTCCCAACTGAGCATTGACCGATAGGCCTAAAATGGATTTATAAGGTGAAAATGACTTTGATGGGAAGATTGTGAAACACAAACTAGACTCATCGCAAAGGGCTACGTGTAGCAGTATGGAGTGGATTTTGAAGAGGTATATGCATTGGTTGCACGCCTTGAGTCCGTGTGGTTGCTCATTGCAATCGTAGCACACGAAGGCTGGGAGATACATCATATAGATGTCAAGTTAGCTTTTCTCAATGGTGTATTGGAGGAAGAGGTGTGTGTGGTCCAACCTCCGGGGTTTGTAGATGAAGAAAACGAGCTCAAAGTCATGAAACTTGAGAAGGCTATATACGGGCTACGCCAAGCTCCGAGGGCATGGAACTCCAAATTGGATAGCAGTCTCACGGCACTAGGGTTCAAGAAATGTCCATCAGAACATGCTATATGCAGGGAAGGTACTAGCTCAAACATTTTACTGATTGGTGTGTATGTTGATGATCTAATTATCATGGGAACTCACACACATGAGATTAGAAAATTCAAGGAGATGAAAACTTTATTCAAGATGAGTGATCTTAGTCTGCTGTGCTACTATTTAGGTATAGAGGTAGATCAAGGCAATGCAGGGTTCACTTTGAAGCAAACAACTTACTCTAAGAAGATACCGAAGAAGAATGGTTGCCATTCTATAAACCGTGCTACCAGAGATACTAGCATCGTTGGCCGCCAAGAATACAGCCAAATCAGTGTGGGAGGGCATCCGGACCCCCTTGCCATATGCTTAGGTCTAACCGGGTTTACTCCCCGGGCCACAGGTCCAAGTGGGCTGGGCACCTAAGCCCACAAGCTGCCTTTATGCAAGCCCTAAAGCAACAACTTGGGCCTTCTATCTCTAAAAGACTAGTCCAATAGGTGAGATCTCTCTCACACTTATAAGTTATGCTTCTTCCTTCCCACAACCTATGTGGGACTATTCCCAACATTCTGCCCCTCACACATTGGTTGTGCACTTCTGCAACCATGATGTCCTCCAAGAAGATGTTAGACGCCTGGACTCTGATACCAAATATCAGATCCGGACTCCCTGGCCATATGCCTAGATCCAACCGGGTTTACTCCCTGGGCCACAGGTCTGAGTGGGTTGGGCACCTAAGCCCATAGGTTGCCCTTATGCAAGCTCTAAAGCAACAAGCTTATAAGTGGTATTGGTCATTCTCCCGAAAAAACAAGTCCTATAGATGATATCTCCATCACACTTATAAGTTGTGATTCTGTCTTTCCCACAACCCATGTGGAACTATTTCCAACAGTACATACCATAGCGACTTCATTTATATCAGTCAAAAGCTCATGTGAGTTATTGTGTATCTATATTCTCTCTCACAAATAACCAAAATCTATACGCTGCAGTTATAAGTCATAAAACGATTCTTCAAAAGAGCATGCCCGCAATCAAGCGTAGATAAATGGCCTGAGAATCATGTCCCCCATCGGCCGGCGTTGTGCAAGTAGATCCGTTGCAGCGCCGGCGAGCTAAACTATTCGTTTATTGTCTTCCCATCAGTTTGGATGCAAGTATATATACCTGTCTTGTTTTCTTGAGCTGAATTCCAAGCTTGTATGCAGGTATACCTATCTTGTTTTACTCACTACTACAGAGAGGCTAATAGTAGACGCCAAATCACAGACGGTTTTGTGAAACCATATGTAATGTACACTATTACAGACGGTTTTGATTAGAAGGCCGTCTGTGGTATTTGTGGCGGGAAAAAGGAGTATCACAGACGGTTCTTACCACTGAACCGTCTGTGATACTGGAATATCACAGACGGTTTTTTATTAAAAACCGTCTGTAATAATCTGGGATTATCACAGACGGTTTTTTATTAAAAACCGTCTGTAATAATCTGGGATTATCACAGACGGTTTTTTATGGAAAACCGTCTGTGTTGTGTTGACTATCACAGACGGTTGTTGTTAAGAACCGTCACCGTCCGTGATGTCCCTTTGTCTGTCATATTCTAGATCAGAGGTTAATATATAAGTACACATTGCTTCTAATAACTTAACTACAGAACTACTGAGACAAGAGATCACAAATTAAAGGCAAATTTATTAATTTCAATTAGAGGCAAATTTATTACAAAAGTTGCACAGGTAAAGAGTTTCCCAGATTGTAATCTTTTGGGCTTCGTACGCTTCTTCTTCGACTTGGGGACTTGGAGGATCAGCCGCTAAATTCTCGAACGCCGTTAAGATTGCCTTTGTCCTCAGCACTTCCTCCTCCAGCCTGGGCAAATGATCAGCAGCATCCATAATATCGTAGAGGATAGCATGAAAAGATTCCTCAGAATCTGCCGTATTTGCTTGATCGGCAAGGCTATCCATCAGTCTCTCCAATGCGTGCAGAGCTTCTTCCGCTTTGCGCACATTGTGGAGAAGAACCAGGGTGAGGGCTGTTTCCCTTTCTTGAGCGGCAGCGAGACGCCTCCGTCGACAGCGGAGGATCAGGTCAAGCTGACGGATGCAAGAAAGTCGGGGAAGGAGAGCAGGGCGGGTGCGGAGAAGCTGCTGCAGATGCAAATTGCTGGCCGCCTGTGTAAGGTTCCGGCCGAACAATTCATTATGAACAGATGAGAGGAAGGAGATGATCACAAGAACAGTAGAAGCCATGTTGTATTGTATATTGTATTGTACGTACGTAGAAGAGACCTGGATTAGGCGCGCATATTTAACCTTTAGCACAGACGGTTCGTATACCCAAACATTAATGATATAGACGCTTCGTATAACGATCGAGAGACGTTAATTAGACGATCAAAACACGAAGCGTTCTGGCATCGAAACACGCGCGAAGCGTTCTGGTATGAAGCTTATGACAGACGGTTTTTTCTAAAAAACCGTCTGTGATATCACAGACGGTTTTTAATAAAAAAACCGTCTGTCATAAGCTGGTTATCACAGACGGCTTTTAATAAAAAACCGTCTGTGATAATGACTAAGGCATTTATTGCGCTGCTCAGACCGCATCTGTCTTCATTTCGATCCAGATCTAGCCACTGCTGCGCACTTTTTCACTCGGGAGGAAGCTAGACGATTTCAGTCCAGTTAATTTGGTGGGAAGAGGCAGAGATTGAGCTTTGAATTAAGATTCAGACTTTCCTGGTTGCTGTAGATATGGTTAGTAATGAAATTTATTTTTTCTTTAATTGCATTACAATTTAGGTCTAAGTACTATAATCCATGAGTGGTTATTGAAGATAGTTAATTTGCAAAATTATTGGTTATATAATAGCTGTTGTGTTTGTAATATGAATTGAGTTAGCAAATTAAGTCTCAATATAATAAATGTGGCCGGTATATATGTAGTTATAATTAGTTAATCTAGATTTTAATACTAAGTTGTTATATATGTACGTAACGTAGGACCGAAGCTGGATGTATGCCGCGAGCCGTGTGAGTGAAGAGTACATTAATGGTGTTTCTGCTTTTATAAGAGCCGCCGAGGAGGATATGTTGAATAAGGGGGTGGAATATATGTGTTGTCCATGCACTGACTGCGAGAATTTGAAGATGTTTAAGAACCGAGGGCAAATTGAAGCGCACTTGATTCGGAGGGGTTTCAAAAAGGATTATACGTGTTGGACCAGTCATAGCGAAGTGAATGATCATATGCCGCCGGATGACATCGCCGGTGAAGTGAATGATATGCCCCCGGATGACATCGCCGGTGAAGTGAATGACATGCCGCCGGCTGATGTCGATTGTGGCTCGGATTCGGATAGGTTGCACGATGATAATCTGGATCAGATGCTTCGCGATGTAGAAGAGAACTATGATGAGAGAGAGTGTGTTAAATTCCGTGGCTTGATGGAGGACTCAGAGAAACCTTTGTACACGGGCTGCAAGTACACGAGGTTGTCGGCCGTGCTTGAACTGTTGAAATTGAAGGCAAGCAACGGTTGGTCCGACAAGAGTTTCACGGCGCTGCTAGATCTTTTAGCGGACATGCTTCTGGAGGAAAATGAGTTGCCTAAAACCACGTATAAAGCCAAGAAGGTTCTTTGTCCGTTGGGAATGGAAGTAGAAAGAATACATGCATGCCCGAACGACTGTATCCTCTACCGTAAAGAGTATGCAAACATGCATGTATGTCCAGTGTGCAACGCATCCCGATACAAACGTAACAATCAATCAGATGATGGCGAGGGAACAGAGGCGAAGAAAGGACTTCCTGCTAAGGTGGCATGGTATTTTCCTATAATTCCCCGTTTGAAAAGGTTTTTTGCAAATCCAAAGGAGGCAAAACTGCTGCGTTGGCACTCGGAGGAGCGCAAGAAGGATGGAATGATAAGACACCTTGCTGATTCCGCGCAGTGGAGAAACATCGATATGAGGTTTGCAGAGTTCGGTGCAGAACCAAGGAATATAAGGTTTGGACTGAGTACAGATGGAATGAATCCTTTCAGTAGCATGAGCAGCCGACATAGCACATGGCCCGTGACTCTTTGCATCTATAACCTTCCTCCTTGGTTGTGTATGAAGTGAAAGTACATTTTACTGTCGATACTTATCCAAGGGCCAAAACAACCTGGGAATGATATCGATGTGTTCCTAGCACCGTTGGTGGAAGATCTAAAAGTACTGTGGAACGAAGGGGTACAGGTATGGGATGCATACAAACGAGAGAACTTCACTCTGCGCTCCTTATTGTTCTGCACCATAAATGATTATCCTGCCCTTGGTAACCTATCGGACCATAGTACAAAAGGTGCCAAAGCTTGTACTCACTGTTTAGATGGTACCGAGAGTGTGTGGCTGAGACACTCACGCAAAATCGTCTACATGCGTCACCGCCGGTTCCTTCGGAGGGCTCACCCATACCGCAAGATGAAGAAACAATTTGACGGAGGGAAGGAAGACGGTTCAGCTCCAAGGCATTTAAGGGGACACGAGGTTGATGATATGGTTAAGGATTTAGATGTTGTCCTCGGAAAGGGACGTAAATTGAGAGCTCATGAGAAGAACACCTGGAAGAAGAGATCAATATTTTGGGACTTACCTTATTGGGAGTACCTAGATGTTCGGCACTGCATCGACGTCATGCACGTAGAAAAGAATATGTGCGACAGCTTGATTGGTCTCTTACTGAACATCCGTGATAAAACAAAGGACGGTGTCAACGCACGGCTTGACTTGGCTGACATGGACATCAGGCCGGAGTTAGCACCGACAAGCACTGATAATGGACGAACGTACCTTCCCCCTGCGTGTTACAGTCTGTCCAAGGCTGAGAAAACAGAACTGTGCCAGTGCTTGCATGGTGTCAAAGTTCCGTCTGGTTACTCCGGCAACGTGAAAAAACTTGTTTCGATGCAAGATTTGAAGTTAAATGGCATGAAGTCTCATGATTGTCATGTGCTGATGACACAGATGCTCCCTATTGCAATTAGAAATATTTTGCCGATCAAAGTCCGAGAGACAATCATGAGGCTATGTTATTTCTTTAACACAATTGCTCAGAAGGTTATCGATCCCGAAGGACTAGATGCTCTGCAGGACGAGGTGGTGATGACTCTATGTCACCTTGAAATGTATTTCCCTCCTTCGTTTTTCGATATCATGGTCCATTTCATTGTTCACGTTGTGTGGGAGATAAAAATGTGCGGGCCCGTATTTTGAGATGTTCATGGGAATTCTCAAGTCCTACGTACGGAATCCCTCCAAGATTATGCAAGTGAAAAGGTTCATGGGAATTCTCAAGTCCTACGTACGGAATCGTTCTCGGTCGGAGGGCAGCATCGTCGAAGGTTATGCAAGTGAAGAGGCCATTGAGTTTTGTGTCGATTATATGGCTCAGATTCAACCGATAGGTGTCCCTCAATCTTGTCATGAGGGGAGGCTGAAGGGTCTCAGAACTATCGGAAGGAAAGCAATCACTCCAGATGTGGACACGTATACTCAAGCCCATTTCACGGTGTTGCAACACATGACTGAAGTGGCGCCTTGTGTGGACCAGCACAAGGGTGTGCTTCGGCAACAGAATCCGGAGCGGCCGGATGTTTGGATCATGAAGCAACACAACTGTCGGTTCAACCAATGGTTGAAGGAGCAAATCGCTAGGAGCTCGCCGAGTGAGACGCTGACATGGTTGGCAAAAGGGCCGACATTTACAGTTGTGACATGGCAAGGATATTACATAAATGGGTACACATTCTATACGCAGTCTCAGGATGTCAAGAGCACTAACCAGAACAGCGGTGTCCGCATAGATGCATTCAGTACCGATGGGACGAGAAACTCGTACTATGGCTTCATAGAAGAGATTTGGGAGCTCGACTATGTGGTTTTCAAGATCCCCTTATTTCGCTGCCATTGGGTGCATCTCCCACAGGTGAAGGTTGACAAGTACGGTGTCACGACCGTGGACCTCCAACGTGTCGGGTACAAAGACGAACCATTCGTACTCGCCAATCAAGTTGTTCAAGTTTTCTATGTAACCGACCCGGCAAATAAGAAACGCCATGTAGTTCTTCATGGAAAAAGGAGAATTGTCGGAGTGGAGAATGTAGTGGACGAGGAGGAATACAATCAATTTGACGAGTTACCTCCTTTTGGAAATGGCATAAGGGTCGACGATGAACAACGTGACGAAACTAGTTACGTACGCATTGATCATGATGAAGGGCTAATTTTTAAAGGAAATAAGCAAGTACAATAAGAATGTATATGTGAAAATGTGTGACAATTTTGAGATGTATATGTGAAAATGCGTGATGTAGTCAATTTTGAAATGTATATGTGAAAATGTGTGACAATTTTGAGATGTATATGTGAAAATGTGTGATGTAGTCAATTTTGATATGTATATGTGAAAATGTGTGATGTAGTCAATTTTGAGATGCATATGTGAAAATGTGTGATGTAGTCAATTTTGAGATGTATATGTGAAAATGTGTGACAAAATGTATATGTGAAAATGTATATGAGTATTGGCATTTATGTATATGTGATGTATATGTGTGATGTACATGTGATGGTTGATATGAATGCAGCTGGTTGGTGTTGTATATGAATGCAGCTGTTTGGTGGTGGATATGAATGCAGCTGTGGTTATTGGTGTTGTCTTAATAACTACAGTCGCAAAGGCATATCACAGACGGTTCTGAACTTAGAACCGTCTGTGATATCAATATCACAGACGGTTCTAAGTTTAAAACCGTCTGTGATAGTATAACTATCACAGACAGTTATAAACTTAGAACCGCCGGCGAGGGTTCGGGGAGGCGGAGGCGACGACGGGCTCGGGATTTAATTAGATCTAGATCGAATAACTACGCAGCGCACAGAGAAAACCCTAGCCAGAGGGTATATATAGGGAGGTTATCACAGACGGTTCTAAACTTAGAACCGTCTATGATATCATAGACGGTTCTAAGTTTAGAACCGTCTGTGATAACCTCCCTATATATACCCTCTGGCTAGGGTTTTCTCTGTGCGCTGCGTAGTTATTCGATCTAGATCTAATTAAATCCCGAGCCCGTCGTCGCCTCCGCCTCCCCGAACCCTCGCCGTCCGCCTCCGTCGAGCCCGTCGTCGCCTCCGCCTCCCCGAACCCTCACCGGCCGCCTCCCCCGAGCCCCTCGTCGAGCCCGTCGCCGGCCGCCTCCCCCGAGCCCCTCGTCGAGCCCCTCGCCGGCCACTTCCCCTCGATTTCCGTCTGCGTTGTGAGCACTTTCTGTGATGGACTAGGGTTTTGAGTATTGTGAGCAGTTTCTGTGATGGACTATGGTTTTGAGAATTGTGAGCATTGTTTACTGCAGTAGCTTAATTAGTTTGCTATTTGGTACATACTACATTGGTACATTGTTTACTGCAGTAGCTTAATTAGTTTGCTATTTTGTACATATTACATTGGTACATTGTTTACTGCAGTAGCTTAATTAGTTTGCTATTTGGTACATTGTTTACTGCAGTAGCTTAATTAGTTTGCTATTTGGTACATTGTTTACTGCAGTAGCTTAATTAGTTTGCTATTTGGTACATTGTTTACTGCAGTAGCTTAATTAGTTTGCTATTTGGTATATACTACATTGGTACATTGTTTACTGCAGTTGCTTGTTGTGTTAGTATATAGTATTATAGTATATAGTATAGGCACATAACCCCTCTCTCTGTCCACATCACCCCCTCCCTTCTCCCCCTTCCCTCTACTCCTCTCCTCTCTTCCTAACATTGAGCATCATGTTTCACTTTTCTTGCTTCCTCATCTTATCATGTTTCACTTTTCTTGCTTCCTCATTTAGTAGCGGGACGGCCAAGATTAATCTTGTGCAACCCTACAATTTGAGAGAACAAATTAATCAATCAAGAACCACTCTAGTGTATATGCCACATAGACCTTCAAGGGGCATGAAGCAAGTGACACACTCTAGTGTTCCTGTTCAATGAACCGGATACACTAGTTTGTGTCATTTGCTTCATAGAACTTTGTTTAGAGACCTTGTAGTAATAGTATATGCCGACTACTGCCGAGATGTGATGTCCACTCCCACAATCCGTCTTTTTCCTTCTTAAATTCAAGGCAATTTTATTACAAAAGTGCAAAAATAAGACATTCTCAGATTCTTCGTGAGCAGCCGACATAGCCGACTTCTTCGGTGAGCGACCATCCTTCTGCTTCTTCCCACTTCTTTTCTTCATCTCTGGTCACTGGATCACGTACGCCAGTAGCGATGATTCAGAATCATCGCTACTGGCGTACGTGATTCAGAGACCAGAGATGAAGAAAAGAAGTGGGAAGAAGCAGATGGATAGTCGCTCATCGAAGAAGTCGGCTATGTCGGCTGCTCACCGAATAATCTGGGAATGTCTTTTTTTTGCACTTTTGTAATAAAATTGCCTTGAATTTTGCGGGAAAAAGAAGGATTGTCGGAGTGGAGAATGTTGTGGATGAGGTTCCCAGATAAAGAAATCTTGCGATTGTTACAAAAGATACATGAACCATTTGGGTGGAAAGATGAACTGTTTCGTCAGGCGCATTACGAAACAGTTCATCTTTCCACCCAAATGCTCCATGTATCTAGCCAAAAAACAGCAAATGAAGTAAGTGACCTACTCTAGTGTTCCCGTTCAATGAACCGGATACACTAGTTTAGGGACTTTGCTATTTGGTTTATAGTATTAGCAACTAAAGTAGGTGCTAAGATAGGCACATCACCCCCTCTCTATGTCCATATCACCCCCTCCCTTCTCCCCCCTCTACTCCTCTCCTCTCTTCCAATTCAATATGATCACTTTCTCATCTTATCTTAATAGACCCACAAAATGAGCAACATGTCACCCGCGCATTCTTCAACATCATCGCCGGAGGCGTCCGCTCCAACATCAAGACGCCAAGGAAGAGAGCTATCGACGAAGCCTGAGGGCCGACAGACCATCACAGCGGTAAACGCATCTGGGATCCCTATCCTTCCTCAAAAAGCGGTAAACGCATTCCGAAGCATGGTCGGAATAGTTGCACGAGAACGAATTGAGATCACATACAATTCGTGGAAGAACGTGCCTGACACTCGGAAACGTGAGCTGTGGACCGAAATTTTGGCATCGTTCGAGTTCCCAGAAGAACACCTATACGCTGTGCAACGACAAACCTACCTAGCGGCGTGCAAAGCATGGAAGAACTTCAAGAGCACGCTTGTCAGGAAATACGTGGAGACGGACGAAACGCCTTTTCATAAATACCCATTCCTGGAACCACAATGGGAAGAGTTCAAGGCGATGAAGACGTCCGAAGATTTCAAAAGTACAAGTACGACGCACAAGGCCCTCCAAGCAAAAAACACACACCCCCACAGACTTGGCACAGCTGTGTATGCGGGTAAAATCCCGCAGTGGAGGAAGGAGGATGACCTGGCAGCTGCACAGGACATCGCCCCACCGTTTTCCAATATCCCGGATGACCGCGCTCGAAATTGGATTAGAGCAAGGTCATCTACAACGACATCGGGGGACGTCTCCTTTCGAAACCCTGCAGACTAGCAAGTGTCCCAGCGCCTGGTAAGATATCGATAGAACTACGTAGCTTGTAATTACTCCATAACTTCGTATGAATTGAAATGACATTTCATGCTCTTGCAGAAAGAGCTGAGTTTTGAATCTACCCTGGGATCATTCCAGGGAACAAGGGAGAATGATATGCTCTCCGTGGCCCTGGGAAACAAGGAGCACCCGGGTCGTACGAGAGGCCTTGGGCTTTACGTTCCTTGGAAACATGGTTTCCAAGATGACTCCGGAATGTATCGGCGTAGGAAGAGAAACAAAGCCGAGCGTGACGCACAGCTACGAGAAGAGATCAAGGAATCTCTTAAAGAGGAGCTACTGGATTCGCTGGCTGATGTAATCAGAGATGAGGTGCGGAAACAGACAGAAAGTCAGCAGGCCGCCACCACCGCTGCTATGCTAGCTAGCCCGCACAACCGTCCGAGTAGCTGCGCGTCCAATCCGACGCAAACCCAGTCCAAATTTCCTGTGGATGACATCCTGGTAATAATTATTACCTCTCGAATGCTTGCTCCATTGGTAGGCCTATTCGAGTAGCTAATTTTGTATCGTTATGTAGGAGCCTACGAAGTGCAAGCTCCAAGTGAGATATGGCTCCATTCCCTTGTACGCTGCTTGGGGCCAGGCATATTCGTCTGGTAACGGGGCCATGGTGCACGGTCAAGCTTTAGTGCCAGGCTTCGCAAAAGTTAATGTGGATGGTGTGTGTCAATTTTGAGGTGGTCCCGCTACCGAAGCCCTCCAACGACGAGATCGTGACTCTAGGACAGGCCATTGGAACATTCATCCAGTGGTCCAAAAGCGACATCTCCCTAGAGGCTTCTTCACCGGTGGCAGGACCCGAGCAACATGCACTGGTGCCATCTCCATTACAAGACCAGTCGGTTCCACCACCGGTGGCAGGACCAGAGCAACATGCACTGGTGCCATCTCCATTACAAGACCAGTCGGTTCCACCACCGGATACTGCACCGGTGCTATCTCCACGGGTCCTATTCTCGCCAGAGCAACTTGCACCGCTGCTACCTTCAAAGTCAATTGTCGTGAAGTCGAGCTATAGCCGAGGCAGCAAGGCCAGCAAGGGCAAAGCAAAGAAGACCAATGATGATATTCCGTACCTACCTTTGGCCCGCAAATTCGTGCTTGGCAAGCCATTGCTCGAGTAAAAAGACCTCCAAAAGCTACCACATAGTTGCATGCAATTGCACACGTGGTATATGCAGCAGTCCAATAAGTCAGAGGGAGAACGGACCTCAAGTATCACTGCCAAATTCACGTCGGATGATTTCCACCACAGTCTTCAAGAGTGTATGTTCGTGGTCGCCTTTGAGGATTTATTCGATTTGTTCACGCTCAACGCTCTTGACGTCTCAATCATTTGATGTTGGACGCTGTAAGTGTGTACAATCACAGTCTCCGTTAATGTCATACCGATAAATGCCATATCTAATTTTTTGCTTTCGTGTGTATATATATAGACACATGCTGATTAAAGCTAGATTATCCAACTCATCAGCTGGTTTCTTGGACACACACTTGGTCGCCAAGGAAACCATCGACCAGGATACACCCCTCGTCCAGAGGTACATTGCATCAGGACTGCTGGGTTGCCACAATAAGGAATATGTACTTATGCCCTTCCATCAGAACTTTCGTTGGATTTTAATAGTAATTGTAGCAAAATAGAACAAGGTATATTACCTTGATTCCCTAAGTAAGAATAAAATGGACTTCACCAAAATGGGAGGTGACTCGAAGCGCGGGGCCAAAGGCCTGCTGACACATGTTCAAGATTTTAAGGTATTCGTTATTTCACATTAATTAATCCTATGCAACAGTTGGTACTAATGCCTCTTGAACTAACACATTCCATTTTTTGCAGTGCCACCAGCAGCAGCCGGGCAACACATGTGGATACTACGTTTGCCAACATATGGAACTACTCCTCGATTCCTCGAGGCTCACCAATCCCAAGGTTTGTCACTCTTCCCATAATTACTTCATACTTATCACGTTACATATATACGCACATTGATATTCCTATCGACAGACTGCGTCTATCCTGTCAACTGCATTGAAACAGTCTGATCTTGGAGGGATTCAAGGAGAGTTGGCGTACTTTTTGCTGACTCAAGTCATAAAGTCAGGAGGACGGTTCCACTGCGCACCATGATTTCTTATTGGTCTTATCACTAAGTGCAAATGCAGTGTAGATCTTTTGTAACTGTGCATTTGTTAATGGATATTTCATTTCAATTCAATTAATCGATTTGCGAAATGGATGCATGCTTTATGTTTGTGAAATGAAGTGCGATGTCAATTGGATGTTTTATGTCTGTGAAATGTATCTGAAAGGAAATGAGATGTGTGAATTGTATGTTTTTGTCTGTGATTATCTGCTTGTTTCAGAGGGTATGGCTAGCATTTCCTGAGGCTAGCCAATAACAGAAATGTATATAGGGGTCGAAGGGAATATCACAGACGGTTTTTGAGTAAAAACCGTCTGTGATAGCTGATAATCACAGACGGTTCGAAAACCGTCTGTGATGACCTTCGATTATCACTGACCCATAAATACAGACGGTTCACAAAACCGTTTGTGATGACGTTTTCGAACCGTCTGTGATGACCTTTTCTGTAGTAGTGACTTGAGCTGAATTCCAAGCATCATGACCGTATCTCTATTTCTGCAGTATATATACTACGATGGCTGGTCAGGCAGCCAACTAGAGGACAATCGTTCATTCACTAACTATAATAATAACATCAGCATGCAGATTGGCATATTAGATTCACTTCGTACGCAGTATGCTGTTTGATTAGCATATAAACTGATAATTCCTTTCCAAAATAAAGAAACAAGTACCATCATCCGCTGTCCGCAACTTGCAACTTTAATTGTCCTCCAAAGCATGATTAATCCCTCTGGTCATGGGTTCGTGTTTTCAATTGTACAACGCGATGCACGAGTTTCCTTAGTCAATATCGGCCCCAACTTGCCACCAGAACTCCATTTCATAGCCAAACCGTACGTTACACAGCCGAACATCGTGTGCGGCTGTGTTTGTCTGACGATTATAGTTCTACATAGATTTTTCATCATGATTTTCTCGGATCTGAACATGGTTGTCGTAGCGAAGTTTCCCTAGTCTCGAAGGAGAATTCCATTTGTACTTCTTAATTCTTCCTTTTTCACTCTTCCAAGAGTTTCATATTGCGTTTTCTTTTGTTTTGTCGTCTCCTCATTCCGTAGACTTTTCAGAGATATGCTTATGCAAGCTTGTCCTCCCTAATAAACAAGCTCTATGATTAAGCTCCTTCCCGGTGGTTCCGATCGATGCTAGTTTCACTTAACTTTAGTTTACAAGCCCATAGTTTGCTAGGCGAATCGTCGAGAGCGGCTATATAAATCCGACACGTCAAGCCACAGCGACAAGTAACAAGATCATGGAGGCTTCTGCGGCGAAAGCTAGCAAGCACATTGTGCTGGTCCACGGCGCGTGTGTTGGCGGCTGGTCCTGGTTCAAGGTGGCCACGCGGCTCCGATCGGCCGGGCACCGCGTCAGCACGCCGGACCTCGCCGCGTCGGGCGTTGACCCGCGGCCGCTGCGCGAGGTCCCGACGTTCCGCGACTACTCCAAGCCGCTGCTGGACCTCCTGGACTCCCTCCCGCCCGCGGAGAAGGTGGTGCTGGTCGGCCACAGCCTCGGCGGCGTGAACATCGCCCTGGCCGCCGAGCTGTTCCCGGAGAAGGTCGCCGCCGCCGTGTTCCTCTGCGCCTTCATGCCGGACCACACGTCGCGCCCGTCGCACGTGCTCGAAAAGGTAAGCCACGTATCTGCTGAAAGCTCCTGGTTGATTTCCTGACGCATGCACGTCGTCTCGTTTCGTTAATAGATGAGCACCACCGATCGAGAGTGCATGTCCTTCTCCAGTGTAGATTCGGAAGCAAAAACAATTAGAAGCCTGACAAATATTCATTGACTCTTGAGGACCAATACCTGCTTACGCTAATTGCACTTCTTTGGCGTGATATTTTTGTACGCATGAACAGAACTCAGCTGCTTTGATCTGAATGATTAATTGTTCGATGTGCACTTGTTTTTGTTTCTTGAAGTTTGTGGAGGGGAAGTGGCTGGACTGGATGGACACGGAGATGAAGCCCCAAGATGCAGAGGGCAAGCTCCCTACCTCCATGCTGTTCGGGCCGCAGGTCACACGAGCGAAATTCTTCCAGTTGTGCTCGCCGGAGGTACGTACGCCGTCGTAGTCGTACCTGTCACATGTACTGTGGTCCATGACAGATGAAACAATGTCCATTAGCCAGCCTGGTCACGTCCACTGTACACTCATGTAGGCCTAGACAACACTATATATGCTGCTAAAGGGAGCAATATGTGTAGATTTAGAACAGACGAAAACATGAGACTCTTTTTATAATCTTTTTAGACAATCTACGACCTTGACAATCTGTGTAGATTTAGTACCGATTAAGCATCGCATGCTGAAATCACCTGACGATTGGCAGGACCTCACACTTGGCAGATCCCTGATGAGGGTCAGTTCAATGTTCGTGGAAGACCTGCTCGTCCAGCAGCCGTTCTCCAAGGGTCGTTACGGCTCGGTACGTAAGGTGTACATCGTCTGCAAGCAAGATTATGCCATTGTCGAGAGGTTCCAGCGGTGGATGATAGAGAACTACCCGGTGGAGGAGGTGAAGGAAATAGATGGCGCAGACCATATGCCGATGCTCTCGAGACCCGACGACCTGGTGCAGTGCCTCGCTGACATCGCTGAAAAGTATGCTTGAACGATGGATGTTGCTTGCTGCTGCTATCGATCAAATGCCACCGTCTTGTTGCCGTTTGTCAAATGTACTGTTGCCGTCTTTCATCATGCCTGCCTAGGTGTTTTGTCGCGTTCAGTATTTTTTCCCGAGACTTTTATATATAGTACGTACTACGTACTCAATTTGGCATGGGTGATACTTCAACATCGTGGTGTAATCGAACCTGTTTAATCATGAAAACAGGTGGGTGCGCATTTGCATCAGTGCACGCACATACATTACTGTGCACTGAGTTCCTATATGTATCTACAATATATAGTCCAAGAATTTCACGTGTTCCTCCCGCGCGAGTCTGGATCGCTTAACGCCAGCTTATGCTCGTAATATCTCCAGTAACTAGTTTTTAAAGGATGTATTTTTTAAGATGTGATTAATAGAAAGATTATAGTAAAAAATATACTGAGTTTAACTGTACTAATCAAAATTATATATGATTATTTTCTATTCGTATCATCATTTACTGAAAGACGTTTGACTGAAAGGCATGCGATAGCTGAAGGATTGCAGCACGTTCTGTCTCTAAAGCCACAGACGGGGCCGTAGTACGTGAAGGAAGCGGCCTTTCCATGATTCGATCGTAGGAAATAATGGAGGATCGGAGGACCTGGACCTGACCTCTTCTACGTTGTTGCACTGCAGTAGTACTCTTGACCGAGCGAGCCCATGAAGACGAAAATGACATGAGACGAGATGAAATGAAAGCATTATTTCCATTTTCATTTCATGGAGCTGTATGTATGTATAGCTAGGCTATACTATATTATTATTATTATTATTATTATTATTATTATTATTATTATTATTATTATTATTATTTAATAGTAATATAAAAGAAGATGGTAGGTGACGTGTCCTCTCACAAATCATTTGTGCCTATAGGTCGGCCTAGCTTCCTCCTCGTTCGATTTTTTTTCAAAGGGATAGATTATTGCACAGGCGACTGAAATTTTTTTATCTTTCAATCACCTAAAGTTGCACTTTGAATCACCTGAAGTTGTACATGTTTTTTTAGGGGGCTACAATTTTAGTTGATTGAGAGTGCAATTTCAGGTCACCTGAAGTTGCACTCTGAATCACCTAAAGTTACAGTTGTTTTTTTAGGAGGGCTGCAAGTTTAGTTCATTGAGAGTGCAATTTCAGGTGACTGAAACATAAAAAAATTTTCAGTCGCCTGTGCAATAGCAAAACTATTTTTCAAAAACAAACTCCGAACTAAACTCCTCTACTCCCCTGAGCCACAACCGAATCCCCCGATCATCTCCTCTTCTCTCTCAAACATGTTCCTTTAATAATCCTCTAAGAGCATCCACAGTGCTCCATGCTGGCTGGTAGCCCCAAGGTTTCACGTCACAGCACTGCTGCCACATCAGGTAAATAAGTGGTCTCATTTGTTGCAGAGTGCCTTACAGAGGAAATGAGATTCTCTGAAGTCGCATACGGCGACTTCAGAGAACAGTCACGAATCTGAGCCGTTGGATCGGAAAACGAACGGCCAGATCGGTTGCTACAGTAATTTTACTGTAGCTACAGTAAAATTTACTGTAGCTACAGTAAATTTTACTGTAGCAGAACCGATCTGGGCCGTTCTTTTCCGATCCAACGGCTCAGATGCGACTGTACTCTGCAGTCGCCGTACGCGACTGTAGAGAATCCGGTTCCCTTACAGAGGGGGTGGGTTCTTCGGCTGACAAACGGACGAGGAGAGGCATGAAAGCACGCGTTGTGGGGGTAGAGTTGCCTAAGCTCTCTTTTTCACCATTTCACGCATGAATCCTCCCCTCGCGGCGGCAAACCCCATCTCCCTTCCGTCCCTCATCTCCCCAAATCTAGCGATTCATGCGCAAATCCTCCCTCCTGGTGGCAATCCTTCTCCATGGAAGAGCGAGCTCGCCACTTAGGGGAAGAGAAATCAAGAACACGAATAAAACCAAACCGAGTGGGGAAAACTAGAAAATAGCACCGGGGTAGACGGGGGAGCAGCTGGGGGAGGTAGCAAGAGGCCCACCGTCGCCGGCATCGGATTTGGCAGTGGCGGTGCTGTCGGAGCAAGCAAGAAATGGGGAACAAGATGAGGAGCCAGTTGGGTGAGCAAGAGCAAATGGGGAACAGAGGGATGGCTATTTGGTGGTTGTGGCTGAGAACGAGGATAGGCATGGGCTCCTTTGACCATAGAGACCATAGTACATGATCACTGTAGTGCTACACTCCAGGCACATAACAAATGCATGGCCTGGATGGTTCTAGCTAAATAATCTTGTAACTTATCTTTCATGTGCATATGGAGTAAGTATTAATTTAGGTAGTATCAAATAATGCATGAAATAAGTTGTAGTTTAGGTAGTATCTAATAAGCCATGTAATAAGTTGTAGTTTAGGTAAAATCAAAGAATGGAGTCGAATAAGTGGTACTTTAGGTAGTATCGAACAAATGGTACTTTATTAATTATCAAATAAATTTTGGTTTAAGTAGTATCAAATAAGTTTTAATTTAGAAGGTATCGAATAAACCGATTCCTACATTGTTATTTTGTACATTTCTTTTCAGGGGTTAATGTGTACATATTTTTCTTGCCCTAAGCTTTCACATGTAAAGTTTAGGTCTTCAATGTAAATTACAACAACATAGGTGCCCCTAAGGAAAAAATGTCTGAACTACAAATAGTTGAACCCACCATTTAAGACTACATGCATTGTGGGAGGACAAAACTTCAGGTGGTAGCTTCAGCTGACATGGCACCATTCTCTCTCTGAGACCACCACATAAGGGTAGCCTCCACTGTGGATGCCCTAATCCCCCATGCTGCAACTGAATCCTCTCGACTCTTGCCTCTTCTCTCTCAAATATGTTTCTTTAACAAACCTTCCAATCCAAATATAATCCCACTGTCCTAATCCCTTCCTCCTTTGTTACGACGACGAAAGCAGTGACAATTAGGCGAGAGTGGCACAGCACGGTGACAACGGCAGTAGGTAGGCTAGCTAGTCGAGAAAGAACGCAATTGGCCAGTGGATTGTCTGGCGCATGCACAAGATTTCATGGCCAATTTGGCCCCCAACAACATAGGAATGCCTCATCTGGACCCCTCCTATGCGTAATGCCCGATCTGGCCCCCTCGCGCGACTGGGGAGCACGTAAGGGGAGGTGGCGCGGCCGCGAAGCGTGCAAGGAAGGTGGCACGGTCATGGAACACTCGAGGGGGAGGTGGTGTGGAGCACATGTATCAAATGTGTTGCCATAGGCCCTAGTAACACATTTTTTAGCTAGAGCAACATAGTAGTGCGTGTTGACATAGACCCTAGAACACGTTTTTTTAGCTAGAGCAATACAGTAGTGTGTGCCACCATAGGCCCTGGTAACACTTTTTTCAACTAAAGCAATGTAGTAACGTGTGTTACCATAGACCTTAGTAACAACTTTTTTAGATGCAGACCCTAGTAACATCATTTTTAGATATAGCAACACAATAATGCTATTGGTCCTAATAACACCATGTTTAGCTACAACAACAGAATGTTGACCTCCTACAACGTTTTTAAATATTTATAGGAATTTTTAATTTTCCCATGAATGTACAAATTAAAATTGTTTCATAGAACATCCTTTGATAAGCATGACACATTGCACAATAACACAAATAACCATGAGTGTAACAACTATAACATACCACATTGCATCAAAGAAATAAATATAAGTATTGTTCACATCATTCCATAGCATACATAACGATTTGATTTCTAGAGAATTCAAGTCTTTAAGAATAAATGTTACAAAATTTTAATCTAAGAATCTGAAATATACCGGTCTAAAAAAGAATCTGAAATATATCTAATGTTGTCTATTCTTTATGAAATACTTTGCTTCTTGATCCATTCATGAGGTATTTAAGCAACCAAAAGTAAGAATTCAACCATTGATATTTTTAACGAGCAAAAAACATTAACATTTAAGATTGTAATTACAAAATACGATATATTACTTCATTGCAATTGAAGCAAGCAACAATTAACATAAACAATACGAAGGTTAGGCAATCAGTCTTGGTTCGAAATGGACATCACCAATTGTCTTGCAGCGCTTGATTGGCCTTACTGACTCCTCTTTCTCCATAAGAGGATGATTGATAAGCACTTTTGTAAATTGATTACCTATCTCAACATCGTCAACTTTTTCAGTTGGCCTACTACTAAAAAACATAGCGTACGACACACATTCATTGTTTGGATATATCGCAGTCTTGAGAAGTACTGTGGTACTAGTCTATATTACCATTAATATAGTCATTAAATTAGCAAATAAAAACATGAATTAGTTGTAGCACATAAGACCCCAATCCTATTGAATATGTAGATTACTTCTACTGAAAGTGGGATTTTATCCAAGCAATTGATGTGCAGTAGACATGATTTGATCTTGATTGTTATGATAAAAAAATTGTGTAGTGCCAAAAAGCATTATGAATGTTTTTCCTTCCGATCCGGCATGTTTTCTTTTTCTATAGTGATCTATATGCACAGGTTGATCCGGTAAAGCTGAGGAAACTTGGGCCGACTATTGAAAAGAATGGGTCTGTAACTGCCGGCAATGCTTCTAGTATAAGGTCTGCTATTTTGTTACCTTTCCTGGTTGTATACTATCTTTATAAATAGTTTCATATATCTAAAAATCTTGCAAAATAGTTAACGTGCAACAACAGTCCAGTATGGTATCATATTCTAGAATAAAGTGTTTGCATTTAAGCTAATAGATACTGAGCTATGTGGTTGAAGTTTCTCTGTTGAATACTTCTAACCTGAATTATTTCTTTTGGTTTTGATGATACTGCTTGCCATAGCATTGCAGCTTTATTCGTACATGATCAGACTACCTTTTGTTTGCACTATGCAACCAAACTATGTGGTATGTCTTCACTAGTAAAAATCAAGGATCTGTTCTTGTTCATTCTAGAGTGTACGGAACTAAGATTACTTCAAAGTTCAAACTTTAAGCTTTCTCTACAGTTAAGCTAAATTATGCTATGCAACACTTACTCAATGTGTAACTGTAATGGCATGTCTTCCAATGTGCAGTGATGGTGCTGCTGCGGTTGTGCTAGTCAGTGGCCTACATGCAAATATATATTATGGAGCCAAGATTGAACTTAAGCAACACTGATGATAACCCAAAGGTGGATTCAACACAGTATAGCAGCATGGTAGGGAGCCTAACCGCCTTCGTCATTGCAAAAATCTATGAAGAAACTTGTTCTTCTTTTTCTTTTTCATGCATAGCTAGGTTGAGTAAATGTACATTTTGTTCCATCGATTGATCTTGCAGTGGTCAACTGAACAAGCCAAAATATTTGTACGAATAAGTGGATGACCGTGCGGCTCCAGTTTGATGTGTGCACCTCGATCGCCTGATTGCACACATAATTTAGCAACATTGTGGTCGATTGCTTCCTTCAGGAATTTTGCTTAGTAGTACTAATTCCATGCTTTAACTAATTTGATGCATTCCAATCTATCTATTGTAGTACAGTTGATAGTTACACACGGCAATTAGCATTGAATGAAACGATCGATGCGAACAATTCAACTCGATTCATCCTTGCATGAAGATAAAGACATTGATCATATAAAAAGCATAATACTTTACATGTATGCATACCTACACAAATCTAACATGTACTAATCAATATGAATTAGCACTTAATTAGTTACCCAATAAGAGACATGTTATAGAGATGTGAAGATGAAGCTAGCCTTAGGTGACATATAAACTGATCACTTCCATTGAAAAGGATACTGCTAAATTAGTAACTAGCATTTGTCTGAAGCCATGGTGGTGTGTGTCCGTGATGACTAACGACTTGAATCGAGCGACCTGCACGCACCTGTGCGAATGGCGCATCTTGTCCGCGGAAAGCACCACAAAAGAAAAAAAAAGTGATAGAAGGGCTAGCTCTCTCTTGATCTGGTCTCAGTACTGATCGAGTTTTTATTCGATCCAAGTGTACATCCTCACCATTGTGCTAGCTTTATTGATGTGGTAAAATGTTGGCTGTGGTTTGTTTATTATATAGCTTCATGATACATTCTATTTTTCCATAATAACATAGTTTTCCATGTGTCAAAGCTCCATCTTGGCCTAAATATAAGAAAAAAGTTCAATTTGGCAACCTATGATTGCCAAAATATATGATAAATTTATGTGAGTGTCATGTTAGACAACTAGCACATGTATACGTTTTTATAGATGTGAAGCGTAGCGTGGGTGGCAAACAAATTTGGTCGAGAATAGATAGGTGTGTTGCTGGTTCAAACAGTATATTGCAATTAAGTTATGTGTTACAATGTGTCTCTATATGTGTTACTGCAATATTATTCTGTAACACATATTTACATCTTACAACAATGTGTTACAACGTTCCTCTGTAACACATATTCTATGTTGTTGTAGTACTTTCCTGTAACACTTTTCACACCTTATTAAGTATGTGTTACAAGGTGCTTTTATAACATAAATTATGTGTTAATGTAATATCTCATTGTAACACATTATTCAATGTGTTACAGGAATGTGTTACAAAAAATATGTTTTGTAGTGGTGCATGTCGCGATCGCGTCGAGGGAGGCTTGGTCCGAGGAGTCAGAGATCAGGATGGAGACGTCGTGGACCAGGGCAACCATCGTGGCCCAGCGGAGTGCAAAGGTGAGGTGCTCCCAGCTATGGCCAGTCAGGGGCGGACCCACAGGGTATGCCGGGTGGGCCCCGGCATACCCTGGGGCCCAGCCGCAGTGTGTAGTACCCCGCTCGCGCTGGTGGAGGTAGAATCGAAAATTTCCCGTCTCGCGTCCGGGGTCTCCCCGATTCCCGCCTGGCGCCTGCTGTGAAGATTCCTCCATCGGTCCGTGGGCCTACCGCACGCGAATCCTGGGCCTGCGTCACGCCGTGTAAGCGAATCGCCGGACGGACTTTTTTTTTATTTTTGATAAGGAATCGCCGGACGGACTTCGCGTGTAAGTCACGATGCAAGCGTGAAGCGATCGCTACTCTGCGTCTCGCCGACTTCGCGTCGCCGTCAGCCCGTCACGGCGTGTGCCGCATGCCCGCACGCGAATCGCGATCGCGTCATCCGTCTTCGCGTCGTCACGCCGTCGGCCGTCACCCGCAACTCCACAAGCGATCGCGTCATCGCGACTGGCGACTCGCCGACTACCCGACTTCACGACGTTCGCGTCTTTGCGTCGCCGGCGTCACTGCGTGTAGATCAAAACTTCGGTATATTTCTAATTTTTGCATAACTGTGTCTTCTATGTTCCTTTTATTTTTATTTAATTAGAGATTAAAAATTGATTTTAGAGAGAGATAACAAATGCTCATCAGAAAAAATTGATAAGTGATCGGTTTGAACAGGCAGGAATCCTCGATCGTACGCAGAGCCATTGCTTTTTTGGAATTGTTTAGTTATGAAGAGAAGCGGAGATATTGCATCTCTTTTTCAGAAACATGCAGCCAAGAAGGCGGCGGCTGCTGCTTTAAATCCTGCCCCATCTCCGGTTGAAACTGTGGCGGAAAAGCAAACTCAAGAGCAAGAGAGAGTAATTGATGAAATTGTGAATCCTATGCCTCCGCCCCCGCCACCGCCACCGCCACCGTCACCAGTTTATGACATCAATCACCTTCCGCATGATCCAGGTGAAAGGTAGCCCATTGAAAGTTATTCTGTTAATGATCAAGATGCAATTCGAAGAGCATATATTATTAAAGGTCCATTCCAACCTTATACACATGATTTTCCAAAACGAAAGATTGGAGATAGAGATCGTCAATTCAATTTTGTATGGTTTCATAAATATGAGGAGTGGCTTGAATATAGTATCAAGAAAGATTCTGTGTTTTGCTTTATATGCTACTTGTTTAAGAAGGGTACTGGGTCAGATAAATTTACTGTTGGTGGCTGGAGAAATTGGAATATAGGAGAGAAAGCACTTCTCAAACATCTGGGTTCTAAGGCACATAATGCGGCTCAAGAGAGATACATTGGCTTTAAGAATCCCAAGGTAGCAATTGATTATCACATTGAGAAGTGGACTGATGATGATCTTTGTCTTTACAAGAAAAGATTGACTTATTCACTTAGATGTATCAAGTTTCTTTTGCATCAAGGATTGGCATTCCGTGGACATGATGAAAGTGAAGAGTCTAGCAACAGAGGGAACTTCCTTGAACTTTTGAAGCTTCTTGCAGGAAACAGTGAAGAAGTGAGCAAGTATGTTTTGAACAATGCTCCAGGTAATTGCACCTTAACTAGCCCAAAGATACAAAAGCAAATTATTCATTGTTGTGCCATAGAAACTAGAAAGAAAATAATTGAAGAACTTGGTGATGAGCCATATGCAATTTTAGCTGATGAGTCTAGTGACATATCACATAAAGAACAACTAGCTCTTTGCTTGCGTTATGTTGATAAATTGGGAAGGCCATGTGAGCACTTTATTGGAATTGTTCATGTAGATGATACTACCTCTTTATCACTTAAGGATGCAATTGAAGCTTTACTTGTTAGTCATGGCTTGACTATGGCTCAAATCCGTGGTCAAGGTTATGATGGGGCTAGCAACATGAAAGGAGATATTAAAGGGCTGAAAACATTGATTATGCAAGAGTCACCTTCTGCTTATTATATCCATTGTTTTGCACATCAACTCCAACTAGTTCTTGTTACTGTTGCTAAGGGCAATATTGATTGTGTGAGTTTTTTTTGATCAAGTATCTCTCCTGTTGACTATTGTTGGAGTTTCTTGTAAGCGTCATGGCATGCTTCGAAATGCTAGGCTTGAGAATATTAAGAAAGCACTTGATTGTGGTGAACTTGAATCTGGGAGTGGATTAAATCAAGAGATGGGTTTGCCTAGGCCTGGTGAGACTCGGTGGGGCTCTCATTACAAAACTGTATGCAACATCATTATTATGTATTCCACAATCCATGATGTACTCATAGATCTTGGTGATGATATTGCACATAAGGCCGATTGGACAAAATACATTTTGTGCTTGGAGCATTTGAGACCTTTGAGTTTGTTTTCTTTGCACACTTAATGTTTGTTATTCTTGGATACACAAATGAATTATCCGAGTGTTTGCAAAGAAGGGAGCAAGATATTCTTAATGCAATCTCACTTGTTAATGTGGCAAAGAACAGAATGCAACAATTGAGGTCTGATGGTTGGGATAAGTTCCTTGAGAGGGTCACTTCGTTTTGTGATAAACATAGTGTTGAAGTTCCTGCTATGGACGGTGATTATGTGCCTTATGGGAAATCAGCAAGGTACGCTCGTGCTCGAAACCAAACAAATGATGATCACTTTAGAAGAGAAGTATATATTGGTGTCATTGATCAAATTAGCCAAGAGCTTGATAATCGGTTTGATGAGGTTAATATGGAGTTGCTCTCTTGTATGTCGGCCTTCAATCCTTCCAACTCATTTGCTTCTTTCGATGCACAGAAGGTATGTAGACTAGCTGAGTTCTACCCTAAAGAGTTCTCGAGCAATTATTTGCTCAAACTTGAATTACAACTTGGTAATTATATTGATGACATGAGACAAGCTGATAGCTTCAAAGATCTAGACAATCTTGTTGATCTCTCAGTTAAGCTTGTTGAAAAAAAAGGAGCATAAAGTGTATGATATGGTTTACATGCTTCTCAAATTGGTTTTGCTTCTACCAGTGGCAACAGCAAGTGTTGAAAGGGTATTTTCTGCAATGGTTTTAGTGAAAACAAAGTTAAGAAATAAGATGGGTGATAGTCTTTTGGATGATTGTCTAGTTACATTCATTGAGCGGGATATTTTCTTTGAAGTGGATGAAGATGATATAATCGAGACTTTCATGTCCTTTAGAAAGCGTAGGCCAAAAAAGTCAGACAAATAGTATTGTAAGTCTTTTTTATGTATATTTGAGACTATTAGTATAGTGTTTGAACTATTTATATTGTAATTTGTGCAAGTTTTCAATTTAATTCTTAAATTTAAGACTTATCATATTATTTAGTGCCTGCATACCGAATTACGGTGTAAATTTTACAATTATTTACCGAATTGGCAAATGGTTTTACTGAATTGCATATGAAAATTTTCGTGCGGCATACCCGTTGGTAAAATCCTAGGTCCGCCACTGTGGCCAGTGAACGCGAGCAAGACCTGAAGCGGTGGAAAGGAGGGATAAAACATCATCAATAAGGATGGCAGATCCAGTGTCGATGACGTAAGGGACAATGGATCCAACGTCGATGACTTGGAGATGATGGCTCTGCAGGTAACGACGTCGGGGAAGGAGGATCCGACACCGATGACATCGTAGATGGCGAATCCAATGCGAGAGAGAAGGGGAAGGGGATCCAGGAGGCGGAGGAGATGGGGAGAGAAGAGGAATTGGATCGAAGGAGGGGGCCAGCCCGGTGAAGCACGGCAGCGAGGCACTCAAGGTTGCGATTAGCGAGCGTGAGCCAGACCTGAACCGGCTGAGAGGAGAGAGGGAATATCGTCATCGGGGATGGCAGATCTGACACCAGCAATGTAGGAGATGGTGGATCTAGCACCAGTGACCTCGGGCATAACGGCTTTGCAGGCAGCGATGTCGGGGAAGGAGGATTTGAGGCGAGGATAGAGAGGGGGAGAGATGAGGACGATGACGAGCTCAACGTTACGGTGGTGCCGCCGCACTCGAGATGCTAGAGTGGAAGATGACAGGGGCGGCCTGTAACATCCTGAAAAATGATAATCTGGAAATGTGAAGTTTTTGATTATTTTGCAATATGTTTCCATTTGAATTTGAGGTTATAATGTTTTCCTGAAAATCTGGCAAAGGGCCTTAAAAGTTAAAAGGATCAAAAAGAAACAAACATGTTTGAATATTAGAGAGTTAAAAAAAATCTAAAATAGAATCTGAAAAGATGATCCCTAAAATATAAGGAGAGGATTGTAATTAAGTATAAAATATCATCCATGAAAAATAATGGTATGGATAGCAAAGCAGCAAGCAAATAAAAAAAATCAACATATGTATAAATATACACACAATATTGGCTAAATAGAAAAGGCACCTAGGAGAAATAAACCCGTAATTAAAGGGTGAAAATGTATGTGCAAATACATATATACCCATAAGTATATGTACATATCTCCATGTACATGCAATGACAATAGTAAAGGAAACAAATAAAAACAAAATAAATATGTAATTGGGGTGGGGGTCAGACCAGGCCGAACTGGCCCAGCCCAACCCCTTTTCCTCCCCATTTGGCGCGGCCCAACTCCCTCCCTCACTCTCTGCCCGAGCGCCCCGACCACTGTTCTTCTTCTCCACCCTATCCCGCTCCCCTTCTCTCTCCGGGCCGAAGCTCCCTCGCGCGCGCCCCGCAGCCCGGCCCGCCTCCTCCCCCCTTCGGACCATCGGTCGGCCGCCCTTGGACCTTCGGACAGCGCCGCCTCCGACCGAAGGACCGCCGCGCCAACGGGCTCCGCCACCGCCCTCTTTTTCTTCCCAGCGCTGCCGACCCATCTTCTCGTGCGCAAGGCTCGAGCTCCCTTTTCCCCAGCACGTGCGGTACAGTGCCATCATGGCGAATCCATCGCGAGATCTTATCCCTGCCCGCCGCCTGCTCCGCCGCGCGCCGACATGACTAATCGGGCTAGCTCCCGATGCCGGTCCTCCTCACGCGCTTATAAGAGCCACCGAGCGCGCTCCTGTCTTTCCCACGCCCCCAGCTCCCTCACCCTCCAAGCAATCGAGATTTTAAAGCCCTCCCCGCCGCCGGCGCTTCCATCTTCCCCAACCCCGGCCGCCGTGCTCCCCGTTGATCCGAGCCACCAAAACTCAATCCCTCTCACCCACACCTTCCCCTTGACACCCCGAAGCCTTCCCGACCACCGGCCGAAGCTCCCCGACACCCCACGTCGCCGGCACCATGAGCCCGCTTGCGCCGCCGTAGGCCACCGCCGACGGCCACCCCCGACGCCACCTCCAACCGAGATGACACCGCCAGGGGCTACACCATTCACCGGGGAACCTATTTCACCCGTTATCCCCGCCTCCCCGGCTGTCCCTCGCCGCCGGCGCCGCCGCCTGCATACCGCCCCGGAGTTCCTCTGTTTTGAGGCCCTGTTGCGCGGTTCAACAGCAATCCTTTCCCCTCATTTAACAGGTAACACAGAGGGCTCGGTTGGTTAGCCGCGCACACGCTCAACTAGGCCACCCGGGTTCGGTCCCCGGCCGCCCCTGATAGTTTAGATTTTGGGATTATTTTTGCCGGCCAACTGCTGCTTATATACCTTTGGCATCCTTAGCAAATCACGTAGCCCAAGGGTTCTGATGGTTAGCTGAGTGTAGTGATAAGCTTAGATCGTGGGTTCAAGTCTCCCTGAGGCCATCTTTTCTTGTTATTTTTATTTTCTTTAGCCATTCCAAATAGAAAATAATTAAGAAAAATTTAGGGAAAATTAAGGAATAAACCAGTAAGGCTAACAAAGTTTAATTAGGGTATAAAATGAGAATATTTGAAGATTTAAATTTAAAATAGCTCATACATGGTTTGAATGGTTATTTAAAAGATTTATTATTAAATAAAGATATTAATAAAGGCATTATGATTTTTACTAAATATCCAAATATAACAGAGACTACCCTTAATTAAAATATAAACACATATGCCCCAATAATTATCATGCCACGAAATAAATCTTAACGATAGACTTATGCTAATTGGCAGACATCGAAATGTGACTCTATAGAACAATCTTTGCCCAGATAAATAACCTTAAGTTAAAATAAAACCTAAGCCATTGCATATTAGTGAATATTGTAGGATTGACCATAGCATGAGTTAATCCCTAACCTCGCCATTATTTCTATGCCCTAAGCACTTAAGAAAACTCTTTTTGACTATTAAGTGATTTGGGTATACAGCCACTAATATTTAGACTATAACACTTAACTTAAAATTAGAGAGCATGATGTATATAATTGGCTTATGTTTAAACTTCAAATAATCATAACTAACTAACTAACCCTAACTCCTGGAACTTCCTTGATAAATACAAAAATAATAGAGGAAGCTATTAATACAAAGATCGAGTCATCATGTTCTATCATCAGCTATACCTAGATAACTCCGAGTACTAAATAAGAAAGACTCTCACGAGTATACCTTTATCATGACCCATCCTCAATCCCCATTTTGACAAAGTTTCCCTGCCCTTCCCCACTTCACTTCAATCAATATGACACCGACAATACTCCGCGTCCAATCAACCTTGACTCAAATCACCTATTTAATCATAATAAAAATTAATCAAGTTTAATTGAGTTTATTTGAATTTATTTGGATCTCTTGAGTTATTTGCTTTTATTTGGATTTAGTCGTCTACCGCGTAATTAGAAACCGGAGTCCTGGAGAATCCACGGATCAAGCACAGTTAGCAAAGTGAAGTTAAAGAATAGAAGCTCAAGAGAAAGCATCGTGTGAGCTCAAGTCCGCGGTAAACCGCACCAGGCGAGTCAATACTTTGATCATATTGAACCTACATTTTCTGCAAATTACTTTTGTTTAAATTATCAAATTGCATGCTGTTAATTTATATGCAAATACATGTTTAATTTAGAATTCTAGTTAAATGCCTATTATCTAACTTGATTAATATTGCCCCTCCTTTGGAATATTTGAACATGAGAACCTTGTCGCCCTAGCAAAATTATAATAATGACCTTTCGAAAATAAGTCCGTAATTATATGCCATGCTTAGTATTGTTTAGATACTCATGGGCGCGAGAGCGCCCAAGCATCACTTTTAATCATGAGAAAAGTTGGTTGGGCAGTCATGGTGGTAATGACTGGTGTATGTTGGATATGGTTATTTTATACTCCCAAAAATCTCAAATTGCTTATTGGTCTGGGCGGATGGTTCGGGGGTATGGTGCAGGTGTGCACGAGAGTGTGGTTTGTGGTAGAACCGCCCAGATACCCTAAGGACTGAATCTTGTGATGACCTCCCAGTGTACAACAAGTACAACCACAAGCTGGCAAAGTGTAGGCAGGGCTAACTAATTTGCATCGACTTAGTAAGAGTTGCGTCGGTGTGACCATGGGCGGGTAGAGGATGGCCACATCCTCCGACGTGACGGCGCAAGAGGGGGCTTCTGGAAGGGTGGTCGTACCCAGAGGAAGTGGAAACCTTAGCGGACGTAACTCTGCTAGGAAAAATGCATTGTAAAGGTCCTGTGATAGTCTACTCAACCGCATGGCTAAGGAATCATGTGGGGCAACGAGTGAATTTATCTCTTGTGGGTAAAGTGTGCAAACTCTGCAGAGTCTAAAACTATTCGAATAGCCGTGCCCACGGTCATGGGAACTTAACCAGATATAGTTCTATTTCAAAATACTTTATGGGTGGGAATGGAAAAGTGGAGGGCAGTGAAAGGCCCTGATTTGAGTTGTCCTGGGTGTCGTCCCAGTGGTAAGTTAAGCGGCTATAACGCTGAAAGATGTTATACGGTGTAATGCCGTATGTATGGAGAAATTATGGTGATATTAGGCAAATGGTGTGATGCCATATGTATGGAAAATCATGTTAATATTCTTTGAACATTATGTTTTGTTCCAAAGCTGCTAGGTCTCAGGAAATTTTATGTATTGTATTTCAATTAGTGGCATTTCTATTCTTATAAAATAAAATATGGGAAGAATAAATGGAGTCGTAAGAAAAGAAGATGGCTATTTATGGTAATTGCATAAAGAAGTTGGTGGATTCATGTGATCATAATAGGGATAATGTTAGTGTGGATTCTGTGAGAAATAAATTGGTGGAGTTAAAAATGAATATATATATATATATATATATATATATATATATATATATATATATATATATATATATATATATATATATATATATATATATATATATATATATATATATATATATATATATATAGGTCATATAGATGATTTAAATGATTGTTGGAGAATTAGGGAGTGAAAAGGTAGTTGCTAGATTAATTCCTGGGAGTGGTTGGCGATAATAGGATTAATAGGCTTTGATCAGATACTGGATGGATGAATTTGATTTTTAAGAATTTGGAGGTAAGGTAATAATGCTTGGAGTATAAACTTGGTCAATGGTATTCTTGGTGGATGGATACTAGTGAAATAGTAGAGATAAATAATGGAAGATGAGGTTGAATATTGGAAAAGCAAATTATGGTTGTGGATCAATAATAAAAGGATTGGATTTAGAATACAAAAGATATTGGTGGAATAAATAAGTGATATTAGATAAATAATGTTTTAGGCAGTAATTGCTCGGTGGATTATATAGATTATGATACTCGCTGTTTGAGGATTAGGCAGCATTTGATTGATGGATTGAATAATTGATGATATTCGTTGTTTGGAGTTTTAGACAGCACTGAATATAAAATGTGTGTGTAATCGGTGGAGTAATTGGATAATGTCACTTGCTGTTTGGAGCCTTAGACAGCAACCAATACAGAAAGAATATGATCGGAGGATTGAGTAGAGGATGACACATGTTGTTTGGAGTTTAGAGAGCACTCAATAAAGGAAGTGTAATCTCGGTGGATTAAGTCAATTATGGCAATCGCTGTTGGGAGTCTTAGACAGAAGTTAATAAAGAGCGTGAGTCTTTGGTGGATTAAGTCGATGATGTCATTTGCAGTGAGGAGTCTTTAGGTCACAAAAACAACAATGTGATATAATAATAGAAATGCTACTAGACGCGTTTATGGCAAATAAAACAACCCGAGCCTCTCCTTTGTTAAGCCATGCATACTATTTATTTGCATTCTGTGTATTGGCTCACGGAGCACGGGGTCGGAGTGCTCACGCTCGCTTTTGCGACAAAATTCAGAATCAAGAATCAAATCACATCGCCTCAGCATCAAGATTGGACAAGCTGGCAGAGAAGATGAAGATGTCAAGGGCTAGGTCGCGAACCTCCAGTTGGCTGCCTGTGGGCATGTCCTGAAGGTCCCACCTGTGTGCTTCGTTCTTCCGCTGCTGCAATTTAATGATTTCGGCCTCATCGGCCCATGAGTAAGTTTACTATTATATTTACGCTTCCGCATGATATGTATTTTGATATTTATTACTGTAACTGTGAGCACTATCTACTGATCCAGGGAATAGTGCAGAAAATCACAGAGGAATCCGGATTGTAAAATCTGGGTCCCTACACGGCCGAATCTGGCGGTACCACACCTGGGGATGGACGGATCCGGTGACGTCACACCGGGAGAGAGAGAGAGAGAGAGAGATGGGAGCAATTAAGCGAATGAGAGAGGAGGGCGGAGAGGGAGAGATGTGAGAGAGAGGCAACAGGGGCTGTGGCTGAGGAAAGAGGCCTGGGGACGACAAGAAATTAGGATGGCTCATGTGTGTCAGCGCTAATATATTTCGAGAGGAGGGGAGGAGAAATAATGTACCACTCACTAACTTATTTTCAGTAGTAAAGATACAGATAAATTACATGAGGCACCTAGGTGTCTAGATACCCATATCAAGAACCGTCCGATACATGTGTATGATCAATAAAATTTTAGAGTTTATGTATGAAGATATTTTATTTCCTTAATATATTTATGGTAGGTGAGTTTTGAATTAAGTTCAAACTATTTTAGCTACTTTTTGAATTTAACAGTTACTTTCGAATTTAACGTGACTACGATAAGTACAGTGTGGTACTGGTCGACGAGATAGGTAGTTGAAAAGATAAGATACTACAGTATATGACTGTACTGCCCTACCTTACATGAGATGCATGCCATGGATGCCTGAAGTTTTTTATTTGGTCCTATTATACCACTTTAATTTCAAAATTAATCTCATGCAGTATAAATTTACAAGTCTAGTCCCTTTAGCAAGCGCAGAAAAACTCCCCTTTAGCAAGCACGGAAAAACTCACGGCTAACACGTGATTTCTACCATACCACCCGACCACAGCAGTGCACAGTTGGCGAGGCACCACAATTAGGTCGGTCCAGTCCAGTTCATGACTTCGTGCGTGTGTGCATGCATGGTCGGTCCGTGCGGTGCCAAGGACCGAGAGCACACCATGATACTATAAGAACGGCGCGGGCTTGGACCATCTACAGATTCCGTTCGTTGGGAACCGTCTTAATTTGCCTTTCCCGTCGATGGCGACCATGCCTTCCCTTTCAGCAGTTGCATGCATGCACCGTACCCGATTGTTCCTTCGTAATTTGATCTTTGTACGAACCTATATATAAGCTCTTTATGTTTGTCTATGATTTGAGATGGAGTTGAAGCGTCAAAACAGACAAGACATCTCCAAGTAAAATTTGGGCGGTGTACTGGCCCAATGTAGCATGCATATGCCCACGAAGGTGTACTGTGTACTACTGCCGCGGCTCCCTAGCGCGGCAGCCTCCTCCTTCCTACCGTAGCCGGGTGGTGGGGGCATCTCCGTGCCCAGTTAAAGTGTGCCGCGTTGGGATGCTGTTACGGTTCGTTGGCACGATAGAAGTCACGTAGTCGGTCACTAATTTTTTTCGTCTGGATAAGAAGGTTAGATTTATAATTTTGTGTCGTAAGGATCTAATTTTGAAATTAAGAAAGTACTATAATGCCAAATAAAAAAAATCGGATGCCTGCCCCTAAAATAAAATAAAATGAAGATCCACCTGAACTATAGAAGCAACTAGCGGAATATTTTTGTTTGGAGTAGTGGCCGGACTGCTTCAAATTGGAGTATTTGCTGAATGCATCCATCTGTATGTATGTGCATCATGCATGCCCCAAACTGAACTGCCCACTTAATTAGTTGCAGGTCAGTCAGGATCCATCTCCAAATGGCTAGTCTTAACTGTGATCACTTAAGAGCACACCAAGCTAGAAAATTAGATTACCAAGCTATCATATCAGGATTCTCCAGATGGCTTGTACTCATGCCTTGATCCTGACCACTAGTTAAAGTACTTTATTTCGGTTTTAGCTTCTGGCTTCGTTGAAATGAACGTGTAATTTCAATTTTTTGCTTTTTGTTTTTTTTTACTTTTTCCTCTGTATTATCCGTGAAGATATAACAATGTTTTTTCTTTATTTTCTTTTAATCGACTAATTTAGAAAAGACTAACAGACGTTACAATGCAATTTCGGTTAAAGATAATGGCCGAAAGTCAGAAATCACTAAAAAAGGACTAAATGGGGTCTAAAAAATGCATGTCCGTGTGTCGTTTGCCAAATAAACAATGCTGTGATCGTTTTGGCTTCAGCTTTTAGCTTCGACTTATTTTTCATTATTCATAAATTTCGTCTTTTTCTGAACTTTTAGCTTTTTGTTGAGCTTGTTTTGCCGGTTCTTTTTTTCCGTATTTGTTTGTATTATACGTAATTGGCTAACATATTTTTTTATATTTTTTTAAATTTAATTATGCTAAATAAGCATCTGACAGTTAAAGTGTTTTTTCAGCCAGCTACAGTGCTTTTCAGCCATAAACCACCAAAAAAAAAGCCCAAATGCTTTACAGTACTACATGAGTAACGTAATGTAAATGTCCACATAAATATAGGGTTCATCCATGAGCGATCAATTCCGAGCCAAAGATTGTCTGCCTGCCTTCAACTACTTTTCTCTTCTTCTTAAAAGAAAGTACTTGTGTAAAAGATGCACACAGATACAGACCAACAACCCCAACAAAAAAAAAGCTGAAATTGAAGACTCTCTCTCTCCCCCCTGTATATAGGGTAGGAAAGAGTGCAAAGAAGGAAAGCGGAAGCAGGCGTGCTAACGGCTACTGCTGCTGTCTCCAGAGGCGCGCCACCGGCCTGCCGCCTCCCTGCTACTACTGTGAGCAGTCACTGATCCAATTAGTTTTTTAATCCTCTGATTCTTCTTCTTCTTCTCCTTTTTCCTCATTTCTTGCATGCCTAGTACTAGTAGCGGTTCCTTCTTCATTTATTTTCTTATTATATTTGGCATGCCCATCCTTAATTTTTCGTTGTTTCCATGTCTCTGCTCTGCTTCTTACGGTCTAAAAGGGTTTGTTTATGTATGTCCTTTGCTTCTTTTCTTTCCCAAAAAAAAAAACAAAAGGTTGCTGCTGGTACTTATATAGGATGATCCTTGTATGTATCAAGCCAATTCTTTCTTCTGATATACCAGTACTAGTCCACTAGCAATTCTGTTCGGTATCCTTGCTGATGTAATTGGTCACTAGTCATGCATGATCCCTCTTTTCAATTTGACATTATATAAATTACTTAATAGATGGATATGATTTGCTGTTATATATATTTATATATATATAAGATATTTCAAAGTGAGTTCTAGAAATTTTTTTATCAAAATCCACTTTTTATAACATAAGTTACGATATACTTCTTTTATATATGAAAAGGGTACATAGCAAAAACAAAATGCTCCGATGAAATTTTTTCAACTATGTCATATTGAAATATCTTAGAATTAGTATTTAGCCTTCGCTCGGTTGGGCTGAAAAGCTGTGGCTTATGGCTGAAATTGCATTGTAGCAGCTGAAATTTTACTGTAGCTGAAAGTGACTTATTTAGCGTAATTAAATTTAAAAAAATAGAAATAGAAAAAATATGTTATCTCATTACGGACAACGCAAATGAATACGGGAAAAAAGAACCGGCAACAAACTCAAAAAAAGCCAAAAGTTCAGAAAAGACGAAATTTATGAATAGTGAAAAATAAGCCAGAAGCTGAAGCTGAAATGAGCGGGGCATTATACCAAAAATGATAAAGAGATATAACATATCCGTTTATGTAGTATATTAGAATATGGGAGTACGTACTCCCGAGAGTATGAAAAAAGTTTCCTATTGCTTATATAGGAAAAATACATATATAGGAAAAATACATTCTACTTCTAGGTGTAGTTACTTCCGTTCATGATATACCACCTAAATGAACTTAAATTACTCCTTTATCATTTTAATTATACTCATATACTAATTGTAAGATATTCCAATATCAACCCATATGAAAAAATTGCAGAGTATATGGTTTTGGCATAGTTTGCTAATATCTTCATATCTGTACATAAAAACAAGTATATTAAAAAAACTATACATACTACCCTAAAAAAGTATACATACCACCTAAATAGTATTATATACTCATATACTGCACATACATACCCTCTGTTACATGAGATATTCTCTACTGTGAGATACGACGTAAAGAGTAACTACACCCTAAAAAAGTATACATATCACCTAGATGGCCCCACACACACACACACACACACACACACACACACACACACACACACACACACACACACACACACACATATATATATATATATATATATATAGGAAAAATACCTTTTACACCCGGGTGTAATTACACCCACCTCTAATATACCACCTAAACAAACTTAAAATACTCCTTTATCACTTTAGATATATTTGTATACTAATTATAAGATACTCCAATGTGAACCACATGAAAAACTTGTAAAGGAGTTCATAGTTTTTAGTGTATTTTGTAAATACCCTCATATGCGCGCATAAAAAGGAGTATGTCGAAAAAATGTACATACCACCTCTGAAAAATTGTTCATACCACCTAGATGGTCTTAAATACTCATATACTACACGTACATACCCTCCGTTGTAGGATCAAGGATACCGACTAGAGGGGGGGTGAATAGAAGGTTTTAAATTTTTCTTATTTACTAGATTAATTCTTCACAATTTTAAGAGACAAAGATGAAAAGCAATTAATCCAATACAATTCTAGTTAACAACTTAGCTCTAAACAAATAAACGATCACAATGAAGCAAATGAACAAGAGCTAAAGAGACAAGAGACACGACCGATGTTTTTACCGTGGTAATCGGAAACTTGCCGGTTTCCCCTAGTCCACGTTGAGGTAAGCCCGGACGTATCGGACCGGCTTCAAGAATTGAGCCAAGTACCTCGATCACTAGTGTAGCTCTTCCCCTCTCCGGGTAGGCGAGCTCCAACCTTCACAATTTGCCGGGTCTTCTCACAATCTCCTTGAGAAGATCACCGAGCCAACTTCCACCGGATCGTCCAAGTGCCGGCAAGCACTAAGAGTAATAGATCCCGGTGTTCACTTGAATGCAAACCTAGTGCCAAATGGATTTACAATTTAAATCTAGCACTAAATGCTCAACCACCTCACTTTGATGTGCAAAGAAAGAATTGAGGTGAAGTGAATGCTCTAGGGCTTAAGAAATGTGCAATGAGTCACTAACTATTGCCCTTGTGCAGTGGTGGAGGTATTTATAGCCTCCACCAACCAAACTAGCCGTTAGGCACAATTTTCCCGCAAAAATCAGGATGAGCGGTACTACCGCCCTGCTGGGGCCGGTACTACCGCTCCCAAATCTTGCGTCAGAACGGCTCTGTCAGACGAGCACAGTGTAACATCCTAAAATTTTTAAAAGAATTTGAGTTAGTTTGCCTATTATAATATTTGAATTTGGATTTTCATGGTGTTTTTAAATTTTTATTGAGCTCTCAAAAGTTAAAGAAATTCAATAAAGACCAAAATCAAAAATCAATAATATTAATGCTACACATGGGAATATGCAAATAAAAAATTTAAGATCTAAATAAAGAATCTGAAAAGATGATCCAGAAAAGAAAGGGTAGAGAAATGGGCCTAAAATATAAAACTTTATTTTTAACAATGACATGAGTAACAAGGGAAATAAATAAATTAAGTACCAAAAATAGTTGAAAATATTTTTACTAAGTCCAGAAGGTCCTCAGGAGCTTCTGTGAATTTTCCTGAAATTTTGGGAAGTAATTTCATATTTTTCTGAGGTTTATTCCATTAACTGCGCATTTCCGAAAATCTTTAAAAATAAAAATGAAAATCCTTCCCTCCTTTCCCTCTCGGGCCGACACCTGGCCGGTCCCGATGCGCGACGCGTATCCGCCATCGCCCCTCCTCCCGCTGCTATGTGCGCAGCATGCCTGCGCTCACTGCGCGGTGGACCGCCCGCGCGCGCAACGGCTCGCTGCCTCCTGGGCCCGCTCCCGCGCGCGCAACGGCTCGCTGCCTCCTGGGCCCGCTCCCGCGCGCGCGACATCTCTCTGGCCCGGTGGACCGCACCCTCTCTTTCTTCTTCCTCGGTCTTTCTTCTCCACGCGGCCGCGCCCCTAGCGCCAGCTCTCTCTCGCGCTCTGCCGCAGCCGATCCTTCCCTCTCTCTCTCACACCCCCGGGCAAGTTCAAAGCACCACCCGTTACTTCCCTCCCCCACAAAATCTCGGCGAAATATGGTCCATCTCCCCCCGCCAGCGTGAATAGAGCAGAGGCCGACGCTACCTCGGCCGCGCGTCGTCTTCTCCCTCCCACGCAATCCCGGAGAAGATTGCGTTCACCTCCCCTAGCCACAGCACCTTGTGTTCATTCCCCCTCCTGTGCAGCTTCAGTGCCTTCATTCCCCCTGGCCAGCGTAAGGAAAACGTGACCGAGGACGCCTCACTGATTGCCACCGTCCTACGCTCACTATAAAACCAATTGGACACCACAGAGCTTCTTCTAGCATCCTCGTGCGTCTCCCAGAGCAGCCGATTGCATTCTCATCGCCTGAGTCGCCAGCAATCGAAGTCCCTGAGCCCGGTGAGCCCTAGAAACCAACTTGCGATTTAGTCAATTATTTTTCGATTCAACGCATTCACATGGTCTCCATTGTCTCTGGGTCATGTTGGTGCAATCGCTGGACCGTGAGCATCTGCCCTGAGCCGCGGCAGCGAAGGTCGCCGTCGGCCGAAGAGTCCTCACCGTGGCCAGCTCGCTAGGGTTCTTCCTGAGCTGCGCCGTCACTTTCATCCGCCTCCTATGATCCCATAGATGGTGAAGAGCCCGCTCAATTGGCCGGAGCACCACTGGGTGACCATGGCGCCGCCGTGGAGGCCGCCGCCTTTTCCTCTGTCATTAGCCACCACCGCTAACCACCTCGCCTTTCAAAACCCTAAAATGGGTTACCAAGCCCAAACCGCCCCTCTATGTGCCACCCTTTCCTCCGGAGAGTCCTCGCCGACACAACTCTTCGTGAACCGCCGCTCCTCTGTTTCCACTGGAGAGAGAGACGGCCGGAGGTAGAAGATGACCAGTGGGGGCGGCGTGGTCAAATCCCAGCCATGGGCGCCTGTTAAAGCCTTCCCATCCGAGCCGTCCGCTTCCTGCGCATCCCGGCCACCCGCGCCGAGCGCGTGTCGCCCATCGGGCGGAGGTGCGTGCGCGTGCGTTGGGCTGCGCCCGCGTTAGCGTGGGTCGCGGGCGGGGCCTGCTCCGCTGTGCACGGCTCGGGTCGCCGACCGGTGGGCCGATCGGTCGCGCGGGGGAAAACCCGGCCGGGCCGTACTGTTCATACCGAACGAGCCCACTACTGTTCATTCGGTTATAAAACTTAGAAAATCAATTAAAAATACTAGAAAAATCCAGAAAATTTCCAATACAAAAATACACCATTTTGATCAGTTTAATGCCCTGAATTCAAAGTTAACCTCCATTCCTTTAAGTTAAAATTTTATTAGTTAGATTCTATTAATTCTAGTTTTGTTAAATCAGATTTCACCCTTTCACTATATTTATTTCAAAACTTTAGTAGCTAAAAGACCTAATAGGAATATGTTTAAAGATGTGCTCTCATGAAAATGATAACTTAGTAAGTAAAGAATTAGCCATTGCAAGATACTAGATCATAAACCCATGTTTTTGTACCCATGCAATTAGGAGATCCCTTTTGACTATTAGATGATTTGAAACATTAAGCCAACAACTTTTATCAGAATGTAAACAAGATAGTTCAAGAGTTAATATTTGACCAATTACCGCATTTGAGCAAATAGCAAAGCCGGAATAATTATTGGGGGTCTAATTACCATTTAATGGCATTGGTAAAGTATAATTCTGTCAATGTCTAAATTTTATAAGGATCCTAATTAAGATATATGTATGTGTATGTATGCCGCAATCGTGATAAAGTAACCTCTAGGTCATCGGGTGATTAAAAGTAAGCTACCTAATATAGTTACGTAAATAGTAGTTATCACTAGCGAGCCATTAACAAATAAATTTTAGTGTTAGATCTTGCTAAATAGCAAACCCAGGAATATAACTTTATAAACCAAGCCTTGCTAGATAAATAAATGAAGCTAAGTCTAATAATAATAACAAATGTATAGACAAAAGGATAGTGGTGCCATTAATTAAATCTCGAATGAAGATACATAAGATATGATAATGGGATTGTTAGAAATTTAAATTCTAATTAATTACCATATAAGAATAAATATTAAGCCCTTGCTATTTATCTTAATCTAATTAATAAGTAAAAGTCTATATCAAAGATTATTCTAAAAACTTAATTAAGGTATCCAAGTGTTATAATACCTTCGACTAAAGGATTTATAGAATAAGTACAGATCTCATCCGTCGGTCCAGTTTGCCTTACCATAACCTGAGTTGCAAGGAATGCATACCCTAAAGATAAAATTAGTACACCAAACTCCTACACCGATCTGTAGGTCTAACCCGACTCATGGAACTTCCTTGATAAATACAAAAATAATAAAAGAAATTTGCTAATAAAAAGGTCAAGCCTCGCTTTTCCCCAATCGGCTATGTATGACCACCTTCCCTTCCCAAAAGTAGATAATTCCTGTAGGTACATCTTCACTTCTGATCCCTCGTATTTCTAAAATTTTCCCTCGCGGTAAAGCATTCAGACAACTCGTCCTCCTGCCCAAACCCAGCTACCAATGTGCTTACCACACACTAACCTGAATCGCCCTTCTATTCTCAAATCATAATAAATGCATAATTTAAACTAAATCGGATATTTACAGTGATTGGATTTATTTGGATCTTTTGAGTTATTTGCTTTTATTTGGATTCAGTCGTTGTCGCATAATTAGAAGCTGGAGTCCGAAGATTCCACGGATCCAGCGAGATCAAGAGTGAAGTGAAGAAAAGATCCGCAGTTCAAGAGAAAGCATTGTGTGAGCTCAAGACCGCGGTAAACCGCACCAGGCGAGTCAATATTTTGATCATGTTGAACCTACATTTTCTGCAAATTACTTTGTTTTAAATTAAAAAAATGCATGCTGTTATTTTTATGCAAATACATGCTAAACTTGATATTCTAGTTAAATGCCAATGTTTACCTTGAATAGTATTACCCCTCCTTTGGAATGATTGAATGTGTAAACCTTGTCGCCCTAGCAAAAGTATAATACTAATATTTTGAAAATAAGTCCCTAATGATATGCTATGCTTAGTGTTGCATTAATACTCAGGGGGCGCTGAAATGCCCCATACATCATGATCGCTTTTAATGATGAGAAAATGGTTTGGGCAGTCATGGTGGGAATGACTGGTATATTTGACATGACTATTTTATACCCTCAAAATCCCCAACTTGCTTAAATATCTGGGCGGATTGGTTTGAGGGTGTGAGTGTGGTGCAGTGGAAGCACAAAGTGGGTTAGTGGTAGACCGCCCAGATACCACTAAGGACTGAATCTTGTCATGACCTCCCGGGTAAAACAGTACAACCACAAGTCTGTAAATTACAACTTGGCTAAGCAAATTTATCGAAACTCCGGACTCATCTCACTGGTAGGGGGGTGAAGGGGTTATGCTATGGCAAGGGGGCTTGAAGGGACACCAGGTAGGGTGAAGTTTCCCAGCTGTCCTGCGTTGCGGAAAGGTAGAAGTCCTGCTGCGTAGTGGCTGGGGGAAACATCCCGCGCACAGATGAGACCCACCGCAAGTGGGCAGTTTCCCATAATTGTGAGATGAGAAAAGGGCCTAGATACTTTGAAAAGTCACTGTGATGGTCTGCTCAACCACACGTCTAAGGAATCGTGTGGGGCAACGAGTTGATTGTCTCTTGTGGTGAAAGTGTACAAACTCTGCAGAGTCTAAAACTATTCGAATAGCCGTGCCCACGGTCAAGGGCGGACATGGGAACTTAACCAGATATAGTTCTATTTCAAAATGCTTTATGATGGGTTGGAAAAGTGGAAGGGCAGTGTAAGGCCCTAGTTTGGAATTGTCCTGGGTGTCGTCCCAGTGGTAAGTTAAGCGGCTATAACGCTGAAGAATTGCTATATGGTGCAGATGCTATGTAACGGTGGATGGAATCTGGATCGCTATTATTATTGCATATTCTTGAACATTATGCTTTGTTCAAATGCTAAGTCTTAGGAATTTTTATATAATTGTATTCAAAAGCACTCTTTGCAAAACAAAATAACCCGAGCCTCTCCTTTGTTAAGCCATGCATATTATCTACTTGCATTCTGTGTATTGGTTCGCTGAGCACGGGGTCAGAGTGCTCACGCTCGCTTTTGCGGCAAAATTCAGAATCAGGAGTCAAATCGCCTCGCCTCAGCAACAAGAGTGGACAAGCTGGCAGATAAGATGAAGATAAAGATGTCAAGGGCTAGGTCGCGAACCTCCAGTTGGCTGCCTGTGGGCATGTCCTGAAGGTCCCACCTGTGTGCTTCGTTCTTCCGCTGCTGCAATTTATTGATTTCGGCCTAATCGGCCCATGAGTAAGTTTATTATTTTAATTACGTTTCCGCATGATATGTACTTTGATATTCAGAACTGTAACTGTGTGCACAATCTACTGATCCAGGGAATAGTGCAATTAAACACAGTAGATTCCGGATTGTAAAATCTGGGTCTGACACACAGTGACCGTTGGATTTGGCGGCGCGGTACTACCGCCGTTGAAATTTGCGGTACTACCGCTCTCCGGTAGTTCCGCAACGTCAGCACGGTACTACCGCTATGGCCAAACTCCGAAGGGTCCTCAGATAATGCCGCTCTCTGGAAAAATCATTCCGCTTGGGCTCCGGATCAACCGGACTCCGGAAGTACCGCTCTGAGAGCGGTACTACCGCTGCCTGCGGTAGTACCGACGTTGGAGAAGCCGGTACTTCCGGTCTGGTTAAAATCCGAGACCAACCGGAGATGCTCTCTGGAGAAAACATACCGCTCGATCCTCCGGTTCTTCCGGACTCCGGAAGTACCGCTTCAGTATGCGGTACTACCGCTCTCAGCGGTAGTACCGACGTTGAAAAGGCCGGTACTTCCGTTCCGTGAAGATTCAACCGAGTTCGAGGAGCGCTCTCTGGAAAAATGGTTCCGCTCTGGAAGCGGAGCTACCGCTCTGCGGTACTACCGCATTTGAGCGCGGTACTACCGCTCTCCGGTAGTACCGACGTTGAAAACTGCGGTACTACCGCTCTTCCAGACAGAGCACAAACTTAACTTTTAAATAGAGCTTTCATGGATGCAAGATTTAAAGGTGATCCAGATGGCACTAGATATATGCTATCAAATTATTAACCAAGATCCCTCTTGATGGTACGATCATTTAACCTAAAATCCGGTCTTCCACCATTCACCTAAGACCGGTAAAATTAAAAAGGGATCCTATTCTAAGAATACCTTTGAGCCAATTTGATCTTCACACGTGTCCTTTGGCTTGCATCTTGTCGCTCATGTGTGGACTAACCCTTCTTATGCTCATAAAACACGTTAGTCCCATATTCACATAATTTCATTAATTACCAAAATCATTTTTTAGGGGCCTAGATGCTTTCAATCTCCCCCTTTTTGGTAATTGATGACAACCCAAATTTTGAGAAAAGAGAGATTGAATATATCAAATTGTTTGACAACAAATTGTATATTCTATGTGGACTTTAAAATGAGAGAGTAGATCTTATGCAATAAGACTTGTTTAGATAAACTGAACTATTTTCATTTTAGAGTCCGAGAGAGAGTGTGACTCCCCCTAAACATGTGCATGGATGAAGATTCCAACAATTCATACAAGATGCATAAGACAAAGTTATGATATCAAATGTGAGTAGATAAATAATTTGGCAACAAGATAACAACAAATAGTAACAAGAACACATAAGATCATAAAGATTCATTTCATTTAGAACATAGGAGTTCAAATTCATTACATCCAAACACCAAACATAGACATAAGTTCATTACATCCAAATTGAGATAATACGAACACGATAGTAGATAAATCCATAGGTCCAAAAGTAAAGCTAAGCCCCCAATCCATTCTCCCCCTTTGGCATCAAGTACCAAAAAGAGGTCAACCCTGAGAAGGCGAGGGAGGATCACGAGCAGTACGACGGCGGCGAGCGTAGCGACGAGGCGAGGGAGAGCGCTCCAGATCTGCAACCCGACCATCTAACGAGGTCAATCTGCTGTCAATGGAGTCTAGACGCTCATCCACCCTATCCATCCTGGAGTTGATAGAAGAGAAACCCTCAAGCACAGAAGTGTAGATCTGCTGAAGAGTGGGCTGGCCAGGCTCCTGTGACTGAGTGGCTATTCCTGCTGCTGCTGCTGCTCCAGAGGATGAGCCTGCTCCAGCTGCTGCTACTGATGGACCTATTCCTGGAGCTGTCGTCCGGCTAGCGCGAAGACCAGTGGGAATGGGAGGCTCCGGTCTTGGCTTGTATGACTTATGCACACCACCGCGTCCTCCATGATAGATAAACTTAGAGTCAATCAAGGCCATGATGTAGGGTGCATAATTGATGCGCTTGTTGCGATCATTTTTGGATGAGACTATCTCCCTTATGATCACATCAACTACATCAAACTTCTCCCCTTTCATAATATAGTCTATGATGTTCCAGACATGTCCTCGAATGGCATCATAGTTACCACCTTTTGGAAGAATGGTATGATTGATGATGCGATTGATCAAGCTGGGAATGGGTTGAAGTCCAACATTCTTGCCAAGTATGAATTTCTCTGCAGTGTTATAGTAAGGATATATGGCATCCAGATTGAGAGCAGGTTTGTCATATACCTTCTCATGAGCACTTAGTTCCGCTCTTAAGACAAGCTCAAAGTCATGCTTGGTGGCCTCGTATCTGGTACACACTGTCATCCAAGTCATGTTCTGAAAGTCGGGAGAGACGTGCACTGTAGCATAAAACTGTCGAATGAAGGTCTCATTGTAGTCACGTCCTAGTGCTACAAGCTGATTAAGCCCGACTCTCTGGAATAATCGAAAAGTCCCATCATACTTGTCAATGCCATCAATATGATCCCAGTTAATGAATTTATGATCTGCAAACTGGCGATCTGGTCCATACATCTCATTAAATATCTTCTCCTGAAACTTGGTATGGAATTGTGGATTGATTGAGTTTGATGGAAACTCATACTGGTTGGTGTGACGCAGGCGAGCATACTCATCAGGAGAAATCTTCTTCAGATCAATTTCAAGACACTCCCTTCCAGCTATATCTTCTTCAGAGGATTCCATGGGAGAGCTTGGAGGAATAGGATGCTCAGACTCGGTTTCAGATCCGGAGTCAGAGTCATTGTTGGCAGCAGTTGCCTTCCCTTTATCTTGGGCTGCTTTTTGAGTCACTTCGGGGGATGGAAGTGCGAGAGTGCCTGAAGAGTCTCCTGAAGCATAGGACTTCTTACTGGCGGCTCTTGTTTTAGGCATCTAGAAACAGGAAGCGATAGTCAGGACGAATGACCTAGATTAGGCCAAGATAAGCTGAAACAGAATGAAGTTCATTTTGCTGCACTGTCAAGAAAAACGGTAGTACCGCCGTTTTGGCCGGTAGTACCGCTACGCGGTAGTACCGCACCAGTCGGGCGGTAGTTCCGTTTCACGACAGATTTTAAGGTCTTTGGAAATGTGAGCAGATTTTTGGTGTTTTGTTGGATTGAATCCATGGAATGTGTTCATATACACCCTCAAACACCAATTATACCCAAATTTTCCTGGATTTGAACAGCAAAAAGGACTTTATTTCAAATTCGAACCTATACAAGACCTAGGGTTTAAAAGAAGATCAAAAAGATAATTTTGATTCGAAATACCTTGAGAATCGAAGGAGTTGAACCCTGGGGAATTGATTTGAGTTGAAGAAGTGAAGAAATCACCACTGGATTCGAAGTATTGTGGTGCGGCTTTGGGTGTTTTTCATGAGAGAGAGAGAGAACGAGGAGAGGAGGTGTACGGGCTCGGGCGGAAGCGAAACGGAAGTACCGAAGAGAGGAAACGAAGAGGGGACCAACAGAGGGAGACCCTCGGGTTCGGGCGGTTGCTCCCCCCTTAAATGCAAGTCCGGTAGTACCGCAGATGCGGCCGGTAGTACCGCCAAGCGGTAGTACCGCTTCCTCGATTCGGAAGTACCGTTCTCCGGAAGTACCGCAGGAGACGGCGGTAGTTCCGATTTTTCTGGAAATTTGCTGAAATGAACTTTTAAGAGAATAGATGCAAATGATCCCTAGTTTTTGCATTCAACTAAAGTCATTAAGGATCATTATGCATTAAATAGAACAAATTATTATATTCAAATACTTTTGCATTTTACCTTTTATAAATCAAAACCCTTTGCATAAAAACATAATTTCAAACAACCTTTCAAGCTTCCTCAAAAAGCATGCATTTAAATTTACCATAAATTTATGCAACATTTGAGTAATCCAAGACATTTAATTCATTCCTAAGCTTGCAAAAACGGTTCTCATCTAATGGCTTGGTGAATATATCCGCCAATTGGTCTTCGGTCCGGATGTGGCTAATGCAAATATCTCCCTTACTAACATGATCCCTCAAGAAGTGGTGACGTACATCTATGTGCTTGGTTCTTGAGTGTTGGACTGGGTTATTGGATATTTTCACGGCACTTTCATTGTCACACAATAAAGGCACTTCATCAAAGTTTATTCCATAATCCAACAATGTTTGCCTCATCCATAATAGTTGAGCACAACAACTCCCGGCGGAAACATATTCGGCTTCGGCGGTTGAGAGTGCTACGGAGTTTTGTTTCTTTGAGGACCAAGACACTAGGGATCTACCTAGAAATTGACAACTTCCCGAAGTGCTTTTTCTATCCACTTTGCAACCCGCATAATTGGAATCCGAATATCCAATTAGATCGAATTTAGCACCTTTAGGATACCAAAGCCCTGTATTTGGGGAATGTTTCAAATATCTAAAGATTCTCTTTACGGCTTTTAAATGACACTCTTTTGGTGAAGCTTGAAAGCGAGCACACATGCATACACTAAACATGATATCGGGCCTAGATGCGGTAAGATAAAGCAGACTCCCAATCATGGATCTATAAAGCTTTGAATCTACTTACTTACCTCCTTCGTCGAGGTCTAGATGCCCGTTGGTTGCCATTGGTGTCTTGATGGGTTTTACATCTTCCATGCCAAACTTCTTGAAAAGATCTTTAGTATACTTTGTTTGGCTTACAAATGTCCCATCTTTGTGTTGCTTGATTTGGAGTCCAAGAAAATAGCTTAATTCTCCTATCATGGACATCTCAAACTCCCTAGACATCATATTATCAAATTCTTCACAAAAATCTTGGTTAGTAGAACCAAATATAATGTTATCAACATAAATTTGTCATACAAAGAAATCATCACCAATGATTTTTGTGAATAAGGTTGTATCTACTTTACCAATCTTAAAACCCTTTGAAACAAGGAAATTTCTAAGGCGTTCATACCAAGCCCTAGGAGCTTGTTTTAGACCGTACAAAGCCTTCGAAAGTTTATAAACATGATTAGGGTATTTTGAATCTTCGAACCCCGGAGGTTGTTCAACAAATACAAGTTCAGAGATTGTTCCATTTAAGAATGCACTTTTAACATCCATTTGAAATAATTTAATATCAAAGCTAGATGCAAAGGCAAGCAAGATTCTAATTGACTCAAATCTAGCAACGGGTGCAAATGTCTCATCATAATCTAACCCTTCAACTTGAGTATAACCTTGAGCTACTAACCTTGCTTTGTTTCTTACCACAATGTTGTTCTCATCTTGTTTGTTTCGAAAGACCCATTTAGTGCCAATCACATTGTGCTCTTCGGGTCTTTCTACCAAGGTCCATACTTCATTTTGTGCGAAATTGTTCAATTCTTCGTGCATGGCATTTACCCAATCCGGATCATCTAGTGCCTCATCTACAAGTTTAGGCTCAAGAGAAGAAACAAACGAGTAGTGTTCACAAAATGAAGCTACTCTAGAGCGAGTTTGAACACCCTTACTCACGTCACCCAATATTTGATCTATTGGATGATCCTTGGCTATTGCATTATGAATCTTGAAGTTGTTTTGTTGTTGATCCTTTTGTTCATCTTCGATGACTTGTATATTACTTGGAGTAGACGATGTGGGAGGCTCTACTTGCTTTGATGAGCTTGGTGAAGATGGATCTTCCTTTGGCTTGATGTCTCCAATTTGCATGTTTTTCATAGCTTTGCGCAAGCCTTCATTACCTACATCATCCAAGTTTTCTTGCTCTTCTTGAGAGCCATTAGTCTCATCAAATTGTACATCACATGATTCTTCAACTAAACCCGAGTTTTTGTTATAAACTCTATATGCTTTACTATTTGAAGAATAACCTAATAGGAAACATTCATTACAACGACTTTGAAATTTAGAGAGCCGAACACCCTTTCTTAGAATATAGCATTTGCAACCAAATACTCTAAAGTAAGAGATGTTCGGTTTTCTTCCAACAAGAAGCTCATAGGAAGTCGGGTGCGGCTCAGGTGCTGGGGGCACAGCACTTAGTGCGTGCGGGGTGCCCCCAGCACCCGCCATGTGTCCCACAAGCCCCAAGATAATTCTAAAAAAATTCAAAAAAAATACTTACAAAATCAGAAAATTTGTAAAAAGTACTTTTTGTAAAAATATTTTTATTAAAAAGTATTTTTAAGTATTTAAAAAAATACCTTTTAATAATAGTATAAATCAAAAAAATTTAAGTACTTACAAAAAAAATACTTTTTATACTTAAAAAGTACTTTTTACAAATTTTCTGATTTTGTAAGTATTTTTTTCGAATTTTTTGGAATTATTTTGGGGCTTGTGGGACACATGGCGGGTGCTGGGGGCACCCCCGCACGCACTAAGTGCTGTGCCCCCAGCACCTGAGCCGCACCCTAGGAAGTCTTTTTCAAAAGTCGATGTAAATAAAGACGATTTATGGCATGACAAGCGGTGTTGATTGCTTCCGCCCAAAATTTGTCGGAAGTATTATATTCATCAAGCATTGTCCTAGCCATTTCAATTAATGTGCGATTTTTTCCTTTCTACAACTCCATTTTGCTCCGGAGTGTAGGTTGTGGAAAGTTCGTGCTTTATTGCAAGTTCATCACAAAAATCTTCAACTTTTGTGTTCTTGAACTCGGAACCATTATCACTCCTAATTTTCTTTATTTTAAAATCAAATTCATTTTGGGCCCTTTTTGAAAAACTTTTGAAAATCCCGGAGGTTTCACTCTTGTCGTATAGGAAGAAGACCCATGTGTATCTAGAGTGATCATCCACAATGACTAAACAATAGCTATTTCCTCCGATGCTCTTATAGGTTGTTGGCCAAAACAAATCCATGTGTAAGAGCTCCAATGGCCTAGAGGTTTACATGATACTTTTGGAAGGGTGAGAACTAGCGACTTGTTTTCCGGCTTGACAAGCACTACAAAGTCGATTTTTCTCAAACTTCACATCTTTCAAGCCAATCACTAGATCATGTTTGAAAAGCTTTTTAAGTTGTATCATACCCACATGACCTAGTCTCCTATGCCATAGCCAACCCAAAGAAGTTTTTGCAATTAAACAAGTTTTTAAGCATGCATCATTTGAAGTGAAATCTACTAAATAAAGATTTCCAAATCTAAAACCTTTGAAAACAAGTTCATTATTATTATCTTTTGAGATTACAACATTTTCTTTTGAGAATGAGCATGTTAAGCCTAGATCACATAATTGAGCAACGGATAGCAAATTGAAATTTAATGTTTCAACTAGAGATACATTAGAGATTGAAAGGTCGTTTGAGATAGCAATTTTACCCAAACCCAATACCTTTCCTTTGCTATTATCACCAAATGTGATCTTGTCATTGCTTCCACTCTCAAAGGTAGTGAACATCTTCCGGTCTCCGGTCATGTGTTGGGTGCAACCGCTATCCAACACCCAATGCCTTCCACCGGTTTTGTAATTTACCTACAAAAGAAAATCAAGCCTTTTTAGGTACCCAAATTTGTTTGGGTCCTTGGAGGTTAGTAACCAAGGTTTTGGGCACCCAAATAGATTTCTTTTTAGCACCCAAAATCGAGGTGCCAACAAAATGAACAATTACATTTCCATTTCTAGATTTTTTAAGCATATAGCAAGAATCATACATGCCAATGGAATGCACATTATTTTTAGAACAATCGTTTACCATATGTCCTACATTCCGGCATTTTGTACAATACTTACCATTCTCCTTTACAAACCTTGGAGGTTTGGATACCGGTTTCTTACCTTTCTTGGGAATGTATCCAAGTCCTTCCTTGTTGAAAGAGCATCTTTGGGTACTTAACAATTTATCAAGGGTGTCTTTTCCCTTGTATGCTCTTTCCAAACTTTTATTCAATTTTAGAACTTGTTCTCTTAAATTTTTATTTTCACTTACTAGCATATCATCATGAACATGAGATAAAGCATTAGATGAATCAATCTTAGAAGAACATGGCATAGAAAGTAAATCATCACAAGAGGTTGACATGCTAGATGTTACCTTTTCTACACTAGGCATCTCATTCAAAATATTGCAAGTTATACCAATACTAGCACTAGACTTCTTTTTATTTTCTTGGAGAGGCAAGTCATGAGCTCTCTTTAGCTCCTCATAGGATTTTTGAAGAGATATGTGCTCCCTCTTCAAAACCTTGAATTTTGACTTTTCTTTTCCGAGAAATTCATTTAACTCTACTAACATGTCCATCAAATCATCATAAGAAGGTTCATCGTCATCTAGAGTTTTTACCTTCTCCCCTTTTGCCATAAGACATGTGGGAGTGCAAAATAGCGATTGAGCTTCCTTGATGGCGATACCAACAAGTCCCTTCTTCTTGGGAGACTCATCCTCGCTTGAGTCGGAGTCCGAGTATTCCGCATCGGAATCCCACTCACCAATGTGGGCTTCATTTTTGCCATCTTTGTGAAGCTTCTTGAAAAGCTTCTTCTTGCCATTGTAACTCTTCTTCTTTGATGATTTCTCCTTGTCATCCTTCTTGGTGGGGCATTGTGAAGCTATATGCCCCTTCTCATCGCACTCATAGCAACGGATGTTGCTATACTTGTTTTTGGAGGATGAATGCCACTTCTTGCCTTTGTCATAACTTCCTCCTCGGTTTGAGCGTCTTCTCATGAACTTGTTCATCTTTCTCACAAGAAGGGCAAGCTCCTCTTCGGAATCCTCTTCTTCATCTTCGGACTCCTCACTTGCCACCGCCTTTGCCTTGAAGGCGGTGATCTTCTTTCCTTTGGAGGTTGATTGCTCCAATAGTTCCTCCTTGTCCTTCTTGTACAACTCATTGGTAATTAGATTACCCAATAGTTGTGTTGGCGTCATTCTTGCCAATTCCGGTGAGTTTAGAAAGAGCGTCACCAACATTTCGTACTTCTCCGGTAGAGCCCTAAGCATCTTTCTCACAATATCAAGATCCGAGAGGTTAGTTCCAAGGCCTTTGAGCTCATTCACAATGTTGTTGAGTCGTGTGTACATCTCATTGATGTCCTCATGGGGCAACATTATGAATGTCTCATATTTAATCCTAAGCCGATGCAATTTTGCCTCCTTAACCGTGGATGTCCCTTCGTGTATTTCCGAAAGGGTATTCCAAATAGCGTGAGCCGTCTCAAGATTGCTCACTCTATTGAATTCATCCGCGTTTAAGGCTCCAAAGAGAGCATTCATGGCTTGGGCATCTAAATGAGTGTTACGCCCATCTTGCTCCGTTGGGTTATCGGGATCAAGAGACATGACGTAACCATCATTTACGATTTTCCAAATATTTGGACTCATGGCCTTTAAATAAATTGACATCCTAATCTTCCAATAAGCATAATTTGAGCCATCAAATAGAGGTGCCTTTCCTACCGAAATCCCCTCACTAGCCATCCTTTTCTCTCTAGACGGTTAAGTCTACAAATGAGAGACCAAGCTCTGATACCACTTGTAGGATCAAGGATACCGACTAGAGGGGGGGTGAATAGGAGGTTTTAAATTTTTCTTATTTACTAGATTAATTCTTCACAATTTTAAGAGACAAAGATGAAAAACAATTAATCCAATACAATTCTAGTTAACAACTTAGCTCTAAACAAATAAACGATCACAATGAAGCAAATGAACAAGAGCTAAAGAGACAAGAGACACAACCGATGTTTTTACCGTGGTAATCGGAAACTTGCCGGTTTCCCCTAGTCCACGTTGAGGTAAGCCCGGACGTATCGGACCGGCTTCACGAATTGAGCCAAGCACCTCGATCACTAGTGTAGCTCTTCCCCTCTCCGGGTAGGCGAGCTCCAACCTTCACAATTTGCCGGGTCTTCTCACAATCTCCTTGAGAAGATCACCGAGCCAACTTCCACCGAATCGTCCAAGTGCCGGCAAGCACTAAGAGTAATAGATCCCGGTGTTCACTTGAATGCAAACCTAGTGCCAAATGGATTTGCAATTTAAATCTAGCACTAAATGCTCAACCACCTCACTTTGATGTGCAAAGAAAGAATTGAGGTGAAGTGAATGCTCTAGGGCTTAAGAAATGTGCAATGAGTCACTAACTATTGCCCTTGTGCAGTGGTGGAGGTATTTATAGCCTCCACCAACCAAACTAGCCGTTTGGCACAATTTTCCCGCAAAAATCAGGATGAGCGGTACTACCGCCCTGCTGGGGCCGGTACTACCGCTCCCAAATCTTGCGTCAGAACGGCTCTGTCAGACGAGCACAGTGACCGTTGGATTTGGCGGCGCGGTACTACCGCCGTTGAAATTTGCGGTACTACCGCTCTCCGGTAGTTCCGCAACGTCGGCGCGGTACTACCGCTATGGCCAAACTCCGAAGGGTCCTTAGATAATGCCACTCTCTGGAAAAATCATTCCGCTTGGGCTCCGGATCAACCGGACTCCGGAAGTACCGCTCTGAGAGCGGTACTACCGCTGCCTGCGGTAGTACCGACGTTGGAGAAGCCGGTACTGCCGATCTGGTGAAAATCCGAGACCAACCGGAGATGCTCTCTGGAGAAAACATACCGCTCGATCCTCCGGTTCTTCCGGACTCCGGAAGTACCGCTTCAGTATGCGGTACTACCGCTCTCAGCGGTAGTACCGACGTTGAAAAGGCCGGTACTTCCGTTCCGTGAAGATTCAACCGAGTTCGAGGAGTGCTCTCTGGAAAAATGGTTCCGCTCTGGAAGTGGAGCTACCGCTCTGCGGTACTACCGCATTTGAGCGCGGTACTACCGCTCTCCGGTAGTACCGACGTTGAAAACCGCGGTACTACCGCTCTTCCAGACAGAGCACAAACTTAACTTTTAAATAGAGCTTTCATGGATGCAAGATTTAAAGGTGATCCAGATGGCACTAGATATATGCTATCAAATTATTAACCAAGATCCCTCTTGATGGTACGATCATTTAACCTAAAATCCGGTCTTCCACCATTCACCTAAGACCGGTAAAATTAAAAAGGGATCCTATTCTAAGAATACCTTTGAGCCAATTTGATCTTCACACGTGTCCTTTGGCTTGCATCTTGTCGCTCATGTGTGGACTAACCCTTCTTATGCTCATAAAACACGTTAGTCCCATATTCGCATAATTTCATTAATTACCAAAATTAGTTTTTAGGGGCCTAGATGCTTTCATCCGTTACACAAGATACTCCCTACATTGCGAGATACGATATAGGGTGTAATTACACCCGGGTGTAGAAAAGAGGATATATATATACATATATATATATACATACATATATATATACATACATATATATATACATACATATATATACATACATATACATACATATACATACATATATATACATACATATATATACATACATATATATAGGAAAATTACATAAGGCACCTGGGTGCCTAGGCACCCACACAAGAACTGTTCGATACACGTGTATGATTGCTAATTTTTTTGAGTTTGGGTCTGAAAATGTTTTATACCCTTGATATATTTATGGTAAGTAAGTTTTGAACTCAGTTCAAACTAGTTTGAATTACTTTTGAGTTCGATGCGACTACAGTGAGTATATACCATAAAAATAGCTCAAACTAATTAAACTGAAGTTGAATTTAATTTTTTTCGGAGTTTGACATCTCAAATATACTTTTTTATGGGTATATGAAGATACCCACATCAAACGTTGCGAATCTCAAAGCAAATCAACGGGTATTGATATGGGTGCCTAGGCACCTGGGTGCATGAAACACTCGTCCCATATATATACATATATATACATACATATATATATATATATACATATATATATATATATACATATACATTTGGTCAGAAAGAGATCATATTCGTATTGGTTTCTAAAAATTATTTTTCTATAGTATTTAACTTTCAAATGAAGTGTTTTTCAATGTGAGGTCTATTATTCAATTATAGTATACACTGTAGTGACTTCATTTATATTGATCAAAATCATACGTGAGTGTCTTTCTATAAACTGTTTGTATTTATAAGCCAAAGTCAAAAGTCAATATGAAATGTCCTTGACTTTGCTGCACTTTATTGTTTTTATCTCACGTACGTTTATTGTTTAGTTTAGAGTAGTGCTTTCATACTTTTCACTCTAATAAGAATAATACTAATTTTAAAGCATATGAAAGGATAAGTAATCACTATCTTCTATTTAGTTACACTTTAAAAGTTATATAAATTATTTCAAAAAAACAAAAAAAAACACCTTTCAGTTTGTTGTTCAGTCCGTCTTGTGGGTGTGGATGTTCGTAATTGTTTAACTCGATGGATGGATCAGTGTAGACGATGCAGTCATTGCTCGATCCCTTGACTTGATATATACGTAATGTAAATATGTAACGCGCGATATATATACAGCGCGATGACGTTTGATCGATATATTGATTGATGTCGTGTGTTGTTTGTCTCTCTCTACCCGGGATACCCGGGTCTTTTTTTTTGCAGAGACGACGACATGACGGGGATGGGTGCAGTAGCAGTACGGAAGAAGGTGGTGATGGGACAAGCGGCGGCGGAGACGACGAGCAAGAAGCTCATGTTGCAGGTGGTGCTCTTGTGCACCCTGCTCTGTATTGGATTGGGCGCTGTCATCACCCTCGCCGCCTGCGACCACTACAAGACTAGCCGGAGGCCTCCTCTACTTAGCAGTACGCGCTACAGCTTGCTGCGTGATCATCCTTCTGCTCCAGCTGCTACCAGCAGCGCAGCAGCACCAGATTCAGCACAGCCTGAGCCTCCGTACGCCGCAGAGAGGGAAATCCAGTGGGAGAGCATCGCCGCCGCCGGAGCAGCGACGACGACGACAAGCAGATCAGTGGCGCTGCTCAACTTCAACTCAGCGGAGGTTGCGCAGTGGAGGAAGCGTTCGCATTCAGACCTCCTCGTGGTGGTGCGCCTGCGCCCTGCGCACAGCACCGTCACCTGGGACGCGCTCTAACCCGGAGTGGATCGACGAGGACGCCAAGGAGGGCTCCCCATCTCGACCCCGGTGCCCCTCCCTCCCAGATTTTGATGATTTGCCGGCGCCCTTCGACCTCGTCGCCGTCAAGCTCCCCTGCAAGAAACAAAATGGCAGCTGGTCGAGGGACGTGGCCAGGCTGCACCTCCAGCTCTCCGCGGCCAAGCTCGCCCTGCTGCACTCCACCTCTTCTGCACGTTCGGAGCCAGCGCAAGTTCTGCTCGTGTCCGAGTGCCTTCCCCTGCCCAACCTCTTCCCCTGCAGGCACCTCGTCCGCCGCGACGGCGACGCCTGGCTCTACAGCCCCGACGCCAGCTACCTCCGGGACCGGATACGCCTTCCCGTCGGCTCCTGCGAGCTCTCCGGGTCCTGGAGTGCAAGTGGAGACACTACTATTAGTAAGAGTGCTAATCACAAGGAGGCGGCGCGCCAAAAAGAGGCCTACGTCACGGTGCTGCACTCTTCGGACGCCTACGTGTGCGGCGCCATCGCGGAGGCGCAGAGCATCCGGCTGGCGGGGTCGACGAGGGAGCTGGTGGCCCTGGTGGACGAGGGGAGCATCGGCGCCGAGCAGCGCGCCGGGCTGGCGGCGGCGGGGTGGCAGGTGCGGCCCATGGAGCGCATCCGCAACCCGCGCGCGGTGCGGGGCGCCTACAACGAGTGGAACTACAGCAAGCTCCGGCTGTGGCAGCTCACCGACTACGACAGGGTCGTCTTCGTGGACGCCGACCTTCTGGTGCTGCGCAACATCGACTTCCTGTTCGACCAGGCTCTACCGGAGGTGAGCGCGACGGGGAACAACGGGGCGTTCTTCAACTCGGGCTTGATGGTGGTGGAGCCCTGCATCTGCACCTTCGAGATGCTCATGTCGCGCGTAGGCGAGACCGAGTCGTACAACGGCGGCGACCAGGGGTACCTGAACGAGGTGTTCGCGTGGTGGCACCGGCTGCCGCGGCGCGTGAACCTGCTCAAGTACCACCGAGATCGACATGAGGAGGCCGACGCAGAGGAGCGGCGGCGGAGGCTTGTGGAGGAGGCGAACGTGGTGCACTACCTGGGCATCAAGCCGTGGCTGTGCTTCCGCGACTACGACTGCAACTGGAACGTGCCGTGGCTGCGGCAGTTCGCGAGCGACGAGGCACACGCGCGGTGGTGGGCGGTGCACGACCGGTTCGCGCTGGCGAGGAGGTTCTGCGCGCTGCCGGCGAGGCAGAAGGCGGCGCTGGAGTACGATCGGAGGCAGGCGGAGATGGCCAACGCCACGGATAGGCACTGGGCCCGCACCCTGACCGACCCGCGGCTCGGTCGATGGGCTTGATTTCACATTTCTACTGGGCCGTGTCTAGCCCTACGCAGGTCCCGGATGTTTGGTTCCTAAAACCACCCAAATTTTGGGCACTCGATCAAACAAACCTGCTTTCTAATTGGGCCTGTTCTTTTTTATTTAGCCTATGGATTTTAGTTACAGCTTGTATCTTTTGAGCTGTTTACGAGAAAGACTACGGAATAACAGAAACTCACGTGCAATTTTGACCGATATAAATAAAGTCACTATAGTGTTTACTACAATTATCTTGTAGACCTCGCCTTAAAAGGACATTTTATTTGAAAACTAGTTAATATAGAAAAAGTAAAAAGAAATTTTTAGAAACCGAAAAAAACATGCTAAACACACACTGTCACGCATCTGTTTGGTGCTCTGTTTCAATTAACAGGCCCGCCCGCCAGTCCAAATGATCGCGGCAAAGCAAACCCGACAAACCAGAGCAAGACGGTTCCACTAGTTATACCGGATTTGGAAAAAAAAAACAATAACCACAAACTGGCTGCATTCTGCAAAACATTGGCAACGTTCGGCCCAAACTTGAAAATGGGAGAGAGGAGCCACCAAATCGATCTGCCAAAGATTAAAAAAAAGTTGGAAAAAAAGAAGAAGAAAAATCCACGAACCACAAGACATGGAGAAAGACAAAAAAGAGCATTACGTGCATTTCAATTTGGCGATTTCTCCCCTAAATTCAGAGTCTCTCTTCATGCATTTAAAATGAACTGGTTCGTCTTTGTCTGCTGATTCATCCACTAATTTGCATGCATCCATCCCTTTCAAATGGGCGCCGATTCGTACATTTGGTTCATTCCAAATTTGCCAAGTCACCAGCATCAAGAGTGTCACCGTAGCAACAAGAAAGATCACAAATGAAGCGTGTGGCATTCTGGTTCTATCACGTCACACTTGAACGTTCTTTCCTTCTCATCATATGCTTATTTTCAATATAGCATTTGCCACTGGAATGAGGATTATATGCATGACATATACAAGGCACATGACTACTAAATACAAGGTACTTGACTACTAAATACAAGGCACTTGACTTCTGAGTTCAGTTTCAGGTTACCACATCAAAAAATTAGACTGGCACTGGCACCGAATTTTTTCTATTTTAGCCCTTTTTTTGAAAAATACTCACATTTAGACCCCTGGTAGTTTTAATTCCGTTTTTGAACCCAGGGGGTCGGAGCCGTGACCCACGGCGCCGAGGTAACACATCTCGGCGCCGTGGTCCATGGCTCCGAGGTCGCAGGCCCACTCCAGCCTGGTGGCCTGCGTGGCGCTGACGTGGCAGCACCTCGGCGCCGTAGATCGTGGCTCCGAGCTCGGAGCCGTGGGTCGTGGCGCCGACCTCGGAGCCGTGAGTCGTGGCGCCGACCTCGGAGCCGTGGGTCGTGGCGCCGAGCTGCCTGCCACGTGGCGCCGAGCTCCCTGCCACGTCTGGAGACACTCGGCGTCTAGGGTTTGCACCGATCAGGCTTTACGTTGTCGCAAAAAGAATTACTAGTTGTATTTTTTATTTTGATTATTTAATTATAGTAATATTATGTAATATATTTATTTATTTATAGAGAAAAAAATACGACATATGTTTTGAAAATTCGTTATGTTGCAGATGATACATGTAGGAAATTTGTTGTAGATTTTTTTAAAATATTATGGTACGTTGGTAATGGTTTTTGAAACATAAAATTTTGATGTGGAGTACAATTTAATGAAAAATTTTTGAGCACAAATGTGATATGAACAATTAGACGAAATGAACGAAAGTGATATTGAACACGTGGGAAGGAGTGCAAGAACTGTAATGATTATAAGTTTTGTTAATTTTGTAGTTGTGAATTACAAAACAATCTGATAAAATTGTAAAACAAGTTTATGTTGATTGGCTCGTTGTAGATGCATAAAAAAATATGGTAATTTTTTTAGGAACGATTGTGCGTAGAACGGTTGATATATAAAATGGTAAGTGACTTTTAAGGTTTGGTATGTTTTAAGGGTTTGCAATTCCCGTGGTTTTTGCAAGGTTTGCTAATTTTGTAGTTGTAATATGGGAACGAATCTGATGAAGTCGTAATAAAAGTTTATGTTCATTGCAAGTTGGACATGCAAACCAAATTATGCTAAAATTTTTTTGCTGAAGGATTGAGCGTAGAAATATCGATGCATATAGTGGTAAGTGATATTTCGAAGGTTAGTGATATTTTGACATGGCAGGCATGTGGCATGTGTGCAACTCTGTACTTCTAATGTTCAGAATTCCACCACTAGTCCTAACATGCATGCCTTAGGGAAAATAACTTGCTGGGTCTATTACATTTTGTCTACTGGGTGTAGCGTGGTTGTTTCCCCTTTTTGTCACGCCCTGAAGATGGCTCCGCTGCATCCTTCTTCCTGTCACTCTTGGTCTTGAGAGCTGCCTCCCGAGCTTGAAGCTCCTCCTCCTGACGCTTGATGGCAGCTTCACGCAGACTTAACTGCTCCCGCCTCCTTTGCAGCTCATCCTCCTTGCCCTTCAGACGGATTTGGTCCACCCTCACGCGGCGCTCTTGCTCAAGCCGCATCTGTCGTTCCACCTCGCGAGCCTGAGTCATCTTGACAAAGTATTGTGCTTTGTTTTCCACCTCCACTGCCCGGTTATCTGGCCATGCCGGCGACACCCGATCCACCCATTCGATGAACCTGCAAGCCTATGTGTGGCGTGGTAGATGTCATCGATCAAGTTGAAAAAAGATAACGAGAAACAAATGATTTAGTTGTGGTCGTTACCACGAAGTCGTCATCTAGGTCAGGACATTTGAAGAACCTACGGTCGTATTTGGCTCGTTGTACTCGATCAGTCCAGACTCCCAACATCGTCCTAAAGCCGCAATGGCACTTCGGGCGCTCATGCCACTCCGGCACTCCAAATGGGTCGGACCTCCAGGGAGACATTGTTGTGTAGTAGTATTGTGATGCCTTGAGGAGGAGATGTGGTATGGAAAACATAGGAGGGAGGCCTTTATGTAGGCAGGTTATCTGGTGCAGTGGGCATAGTCCATGGAGAGGATCTTTTCGCTTTTCCTGGATTCCAGTGTAGCAATAAATGGCCCTATGTAGGCTTTTCAGAGACTATAGTCTCGTAATAAATTCATAGTTCGTAGCCTTTTCAGAGATTGGACCATTCAAAGCCTAGAAGGCTAAAGATCTACGCCCCTATATGTGTACAGGCTAAAGACGATGGGATTGAGACAAAAAAACAGCAATGACGGGAAAAGGCTAAAGTGTGGCTCGACACTTACTGGGATGATCCTGAGGGGCCGCCACAACATCATCAGTCCGACATTCAACTCGAACTGGTTGAGAAATCTGAACCTCGTTCGGGGCAGATAGAGCATCGGGCACCTCAGGCTCTTCTTCCACATCCACCGCAAGATCCGGTAACGGAGGGTCAACGGGTGCCTGATCACCTAGTTCTGGTGAATAACCGTGAGGGGTGGGATCAATGGACACCTTCCGCACAACAAGGTCCAAACATTTTAACTCATTCCGCATAACCAATTTGACATATTTGTCCCACTCATCCTCACAACTAATTAAGATCAACCGCCTGAGAATTATGTCTTTCGAACCGAAGTGAAGTAACCCCTCAACTGTGATGCTCTCCTCGTTTCCATGACAATGTAGCTCCTCCCGAGCCCTAGCAACCAACTCACTAAACGACGGCCGATCACTGAATATCAGAGGCACCCTTTGCATTTCAACAAATCGAACATTTCCATAATCATCACTTGTCACACTGCCTCCATGATATATGGTGACTAGGTTGTCCATCTAGTTCATACAGAAAACCAAACTAATAAGTACCTTGAATCGAAATCGGATACAGAATTGAGGCGCGCTGTAACAAGGTAATACTACAATCTCATCCAAATCATACACTAGGAACAAGGTAATACCACATCATTATCTGTTGCAACCCCAAAGTTCAAGAATGATAAAACCTATCCTAGCCTAGAACATCACAGCAACACAACACATTTCTATAGCACCACGGCCTAGCCATATCGCCACATTTCTAGACAGTGGATGGGCCTACAGAGATCAGGCCTAGAGATGTGAGTAGGCAGAGGCAGTCCAACCCATGAGCCTTGAGGCTTGAGCCCATCCATGTTTCACTGGAGACGACACTTGAGCGATCCGGTAGCACCAGACGGCATACAACAAACCAGGAAGCAAACCACGCGACGCGCCCTCTTTGCTATGCTAGGCCGTGGCGACCGCGGCAGATCAGGCCCATGCACATTTCTATGAGCCATATCGCCGACTCCACTACTCCATACAATCCTTCCATTCTACGGCACCATTGCCCAAGCTACAACCTAAGCATCACACACACATTCATAGCTAGCTAAAAAAATCTAAGCCCCGCGCAAGATTACGAAACTACAACGAACATTTTGGAGGAGAAGTCGTCACCTTGAGGCACTTGTAGCGGTCGCTCTGTGGCGTCTTCGTCAACAGCGGCGGGGAGGACGGCCGGGCGGGGAGGACGTCGGACGGCCGGCCGAGGTGGTCGAGGAGGGGAGGCGGGCGGCCGCGGCGGGGAGGACGGCCTGGCGGAGAGGACGTCGAACGGCCGGCCGAGGCGGTCGAGGAGGGTGGCGGGCGCCGCGGCGGGGAGGATGCGCGTGCGGGGAGGGAAGGCGCGCGGGCGGCCGCGGTGGGGAGGTCGTCGGACGGGCGCCCGAGTCTGTCGACGAGGGGAGCCGGGCGGCCGCGGCGGGGAGGACGCGCGTGCGGGGAGGGGAGGCGCACGGGCGGCCGCGGCGGGGAGGTCGTCGGACGGGCGCCCGAGGCGGTCGAGGAGGGGAGCCGGGCGGCCGTGCAGGGAGGGGAGGCGCGCGGGCGGCCGCAGCGGGGACGCAGGCGGACGGGCGGGGAGGGGAGCGGAGGCGGCGGGGAGGCGGGACAGAGTGAAATGAACGAACGGCCGCGTGCTCGGTGCCCTGTTCAGAAGCCGCATGCTCAACGCCAAGATCCACGGCGCCGAGCTCGGAGCCACGGCCCACGGCGCCGAGCTCGGCGCCACGATTCACGGCTCCGACCTCGGAGCCACGATCCACGGCGCCGAGGTCCTGCCACGTTGGCGCCACGCAGGCCGGCACGCTGGCGCGGGCCTGGCACCTCGGAGCCGTGGTCCACGGCGCCGAGACGTGTTACCTCGGCGCCGTGGGTCACGGCGCCGACCCCCTGGGTCCAAAAATGGAATTAAAACCACCAGGGGTCTAAATGTGAATATTTTTCAAAAAAAAGGCTTAAATAGAAAAAATTCAGGCACTGGCACTAGCACCAAACAAAACATGAAGCTAAGATATACCAACGGAGGCATCATTCAGGATAATTCATTTACAGTTGGTCAGATTTGGTAGGTAAACAAAAGACGTTATCAAGGTTGGACCTCAAAACATATCTTGAGTTGAAGGCGTCAGCCAATCTTCGTTGACATAAAGCAGGGCAAAACATTATCGTTTCCAACAAAAATGTTGGGAACTGGGGAGCTACTGTTAACATATCGTTGAATTATTCCCAAAAAAACATATCAATGAATTACTTATCCAACCATACACTATTATTATTCACTCCAATAGGCTACTAAATATACAAAACCATCAAGATCAGTGAGCCATTGTTTATCATATAACTGAGCTTTTCTTTTATAACGAAAGAAAATATACAGAGATATTCAGCAAGACAAAAACAAAGGTCCAATTCTATTTGGACAATAATATACATCTGCATGCATGTTATGCCAATTTTTGCACCGGCCTTTCTTTAGAGTTTGGAAATGGAGATAATCCATAGCTGTTTTCATCATAGAGATTTTGATCGTTAGGCCTGAAAAATGGGATTGAGCTACAAATAGGCATATAACAGTGCTGTAGTTAACAAAATAGGCATATAACAGCACTAAAAATGGGACACTGGTACTGCATTCTTTACTTCTTTCTTGAACATACATATAATAGAAAGGTCTCATTCTGAAACTGGAGAGAATGATTTAGTCGCATCAGTCGTTAGGCTACTGAATGAAAACATATATTAAGTGGTGATCATTTGGGCTTTTTTGGTGGCTTATGGCTGAAAAGCACTGTAGCTGGCTGAAAAAACACTGTAGCTGACAGAGACGTATTTAGCATAATTAAATTTAAAAAAAATTAAAAATTTAAAAAATATGTTAGCCCATTACGTATAATACAAACAAATACGGGAAAAAAAAGAACCGGCAAAAAAACTCAACAAAAAGCCAAAAGTTCAGAAAAAGATGAAATTTATGAATAGTGAAAAATAAGCCAGAAGCTAAAAGCTGATGTCAAAACGATCACAGCCAAAAACAGAACATTGGCTACTAATTATTCAAATCTGGTACGACTTGTAGGCTCCTAGTGAAATCTAACACCAATGAAGTCCGCTAAACTAATTATCTTCATTTATCAATCTAGGAGGAACGAAAAAAATTCGAAACAGTAATCGCGTCTTAATAGATTTCAAAACGGGTGCAGATCCTAGGCCCATTACTCCAGACAAAACCCATCAGGATACACAAACTCAAAGTAGATCCAAATTTAACGCCACCAATTAATGCTCTACAATTTGGATGATTTTTCTGCAGAAAACATCCAGCTGATAGCTTATCAAAGGGAAAACCATCTTGAAAATAGCGCTGCCGTCACATTTTCCATCCATCTGTAACAGCAAGTGTGAATGAGGTGGAGGACCGAGCCTAGCTCAGTTGGTGTGCCTTGCCGTCGTGCAGCCCACCCATCTAAGCTTGAATTCAGGGTGCCTCATTTTTGGGATACTGCTCAATGGTCAAAAGCATATGTTCGTTCTTTGTAAGGTTTTAGGGTCTCCATTTTATCTTAGCGTGTGCGTTGAACGTATCCACGTGAGTGCATGGGTGCATGAGTGTGTGTTGTGTTATATGTGTGTGTGCATAAGTACATACTTGTTATACTTGTAAACCCAAAAAAATGGGAGACCGTTGTTACATTGTTTTCTAAAAAAATCATTGTTACATTGCTGGATCTCTTTTTTCTCATGGTTGTGCTAATGCTTTTAATCAAGAAATGGAAGAGAACTAAATTGATCTCTCTCTACTAATCATCTGCCTTTTCGTCAAAAAAAAAGATGATATGGCAGCAAAGCTGTGATGAAAATACGTGAGGGAGAAGCTTTGTCTTGAGTATCATCTGAAAGCTGCCATGCTGTTATACTCTGAGACTCGTAAGTGCTATCCTGCCCGTGCAAGCTCTGGGCATGCTCCATTCCGCAAGCTGACTTCTTGGAGCTGCTTTGGTTGCAAGGCACACAATATATCTGCTATGATGTTTTTTCCATATCACATTTGAATCGAATTGAGATACATTGCTATGATGGAGTGCTTGTTCTTGTTAGAGATATATGTATAGTTTGTTATTCCCCATTGTTATAAGGGGTTCTTTGCATATTTACCACCTGTACTTTGTGTATATATACCGGCCCATTGGCCTCATATTGAATACAAGCGCTATTCATAACATGGTATCAGAGCGTACCTAGGGTTTCCCGTCGCTTCGCTTGTCGCCTCGCCGTCGCCTCTTGGATCCAATCTGGAGGTCGCCGTCTCGTCGTCATCCTTGACGCCGTCGCCGTCGTTCCGCCGACGACTCCGCGTGCGCCGTGTTGGCCGCCGCTCCATCGCCCCCGGCTCCCTCGTCGTCTCCCCCGACGGCTCCCTTAACGCCGCGCTCGACGCACTGCTCTCCATCGATGGCCTCCACCGCCGCCGTCCCCGCTCGGCCTCCACCGCCGCCGTGCCCGCTCGGCCTCCACCGCCGCCCGGGCCTCCGCCTCCGCTCTCCATCGACGGCCTACACCGCCGCCCGGGCCACCCCTCCGCCCAGCCGCCGATCCGTCGCCGCCACCCGGGCCACGCCGCCGATCCGTCGCCGCCGCCCGGGCCACGCCGCCGATCCGTCGCCGCCGCCCGGGCCACGCCGTCGTCGCGCCGCCGTAGCGCCGCCGCCGCCTCCAGCCCTAAGGCGTGTGTGCGTGTGTTTTCTAATTGGGCCGGAGGCCTGTTTAGGCTTTAGGTTTTAGCCGAAGCCGAGAAAAAAAACGTCGTTCTAACCGCCGCGCCGTCCAGCGCCGCCTGTTAGACTTCGTTGCCTTGGTCACCGCGCCGTCCAGCGCCGCCTACCAATGGGCACCGTTTCCCTCCCTCGCTGCCCGGTGATCTTTGATGGTGTTAATTACACCGACTTCGTGTCTCACATGCGCATCCACATGCGTGGTCTTCGTCTCTGGGCGTCCTCTCTGGCGATGTCACCTGCCCGCCTTGCCCTATTCCTCCGACGGAGCCTACGCCTGTTGCATTGCCCCCGACAGCCGATAAGGCTGCTGTTGAGGCCGCTCGCCTTGCTGATGATGAAGCCGCCTCTGCCTACCAGAAGGCTCTGGATTCCTACAAGGATCGTCTGACCGCCTACACTCAGTGGTACGATGACGACGCTTGGGCTGCTGCTGTCTTCATCGCCAGTGTCCAGCCTCAGTTCTCTTATGAGGTTGTGGGACTCCCTTCGGCTTTCCAGATGTGGACTCATCTTCGTCAGCGCTACGAGCCCTCTGGTGATGCCCTGTACCTATCCGTGGTCCGCCAGGAGCACTCTCTTCAGCAGGGTGATGCTACTGTTGACGCTTTTTACGCCCAGAGCTCTGCTGTCTGGCGTCAGTTGGACTCTCTCCGCACTGTTGGCTGTCGTTCCTGTCCGTGCTGCCTGGATATACGTGCTGACCTGGAGTTTCAGCGGGTCTACGAGTTCCTTACTCGCCTTTGTCCTGAGTTCGAGCAACGGCGTGCCCAGCTCCTTGCACGCCACCCTCGTGTCACTCTCCTGGAGGCTCTTACCGAGATACGCGCGGAGGAGACTCGCCTGAGTGGTGCTGGTCTGATGCCACTCCCCTCTGTGCTCGCCGCTCGTCTACCTGCTACACTGCCTCCTCCAGCGGCTACCACAGGTGGTGGTGGCCGCCCTTTGTCTGGAGGTGGCCGTCCTCACTGTCCCTACTGCGACAAGGTCGGCCACATTGAGTCCCAGTGCTATAAGAAGAAGCGGCATCTTTCACGCAGTTCTTCTACTGGCACTAGTGCTTCTACATCGACTTCTTCAGCAGTTTCTCTCACCGAGCAGGAGATAGCCAGACTTCGACGCCTGCTTGCCGCTTCCGGTTCTCCCTCGACAGGTTCTGCTACTGACTCTTCGGGCACTGAGAAACCACCCCCTACACAGTCAGGTACCTCCCCGTGGATTCTTGATTCTGGAGCATCTTTTCACATGACTCCTGATCCTTCCACTCTGTCTTCTATTACACCTCTTGATTCTCCTGTCAGTGTTCTTACTGCTGATGGTACATCTCTTTCTGTCTCTGGTCGAGGATCTCTTAGCAACTCATCCTTTCATGTTTCTTCTGTTGCTCATGTTCCTCGCCTTACCATGCAGCTTCTTTCTGCTGGGCAGATTACTGACCTTGGTTATCGGGTCATTCTCGACTCTGACTCTTGTTGTGTTCAGGACCGCCACACTGGAGCTCTGGTTGGTTCTGGCCCTCGGTGCCGTGACTCACAGCGTCTCTGGGAGCTTGACTGGCTTCACCTTCCGCTGCCACCATCGCCGCCAGTTTCTCCGCTTCTGCCACTTCGTCTACCGGCTCTTTCCAGCAGTGGCATCACCGTCTTGGTCATCTGTGTGGATCTCGTCTGTCGTCCTTAGTTCGTCGTGGTCTTCTGGGGTCTGTCTCAGGAGACGTGTCTTTAGATTGTCAGGGCTGTAAGTTAGGTAAACAGATTCAGCTTCCTTATCCTCATAGTGAGTCTGTGTCTCAGCGCCCTTTTGATCTTGTTCATTCAGATGTTTGGGGTCCGGCTCCCTTCGTTTCGAAAGGGGGTCATCGATATTATATCATATTTATAGATGATTTCTCTCGCCACACTTGGATATATTTCATGTCTTCTCGTAGTGAGGCCTTGTCTATCTATAAACAATTTGCCACTATGATTCACACACAGTTCTCCACTCCTATTCGTGTCTTTCGTGCTGATTCTGCTGGCGAGTACCTCTCTCGTTACCTGCGCAGCTTCCTTGCTGAGCAGGGCACTCTCGCTCAGTTCTCTTGTCCTGGTGCTCATGCTCAGAATGGTGTCGCTGAGCGCAAGCATCGTCACCTCCTTGAGACGGCTCGTGCTCTGATGATCGCCGCCTCTATTCCACCTCACTTTTGGGCCGAGGCTGTTTCCACTGCCACCTATCTCGTCAACATCCAGCCCTCTTCTGCTCTTCGGGGAGCGATCCCTGTTGAGCGTCTCTGTGGTCTTCTTCCTGACTACTCTACCCTTCATCTGTTTGGCTGCGTTTGCTACGTTCTCCTCGCCCCTCGAGAACGCACCAAACTGACCGCTCAATCTGTTGAGTGTGTCTTTCTGGGATACAGTGCCGAGCACAAGGGTTATCGGTGCTGGGATCCTGTTGGTCGTCGGATGCGGGTTTTTCGGGATGTGACTTTCGACGAGTCTCGTCCATTCTACCCACGTCCTGCCTCTCCTTCGGCTTCCTCTGTGGAGTCTCTGTCTTTCTTGACCTTTCCAGATACACCTATATCTGTTTTGCCCTCGTCCACCTGTCCCACTGAGTCTCCACATATTCCCCCTGTGGCCTCTCCGCCGTTGTCGCCGCCTGTGTCGTCTCCTACGACTCCCCAGGCTCCTCCCACTACAGTACCTTTTCCATCTTCTCCTGATGCTCCATCTTCCCCTGATGGGTCATCTTCTCCTCGCTACGCTCTCCGCGATCGCCAGTCGATTCGGCTTCCTGCCCGTTTTGCCTTTGCTGGCGCAGCTACTCGTGAGCCTGTCTCCTACCGGGATGCTGTTACTCATCCTGAGTGGCAGCTTGCCATGGCCGAGGAGATTGCTGCCCTCGAGCGTACTGGTACTTGGGATCTTGTTCCTTTTCCATCTCATTCTCATCCCATCACGTGTAAGTGGGTCTATAAGATTAAGACTCGCTCTGATGGCTCTCTTGAGCGCTATAAGGCGCGTCTTGTTGCTCGTGGCTTCCAGCAGGAGCATGGTGTTGACTATGACGAGACTTTTGCTCCTGTGGCCCACATGAGCACTGTTCGCACTCTTCTTTCGGTGGCGTCTGTTCGCCACTGGTCTGTTTCTCAGCTTGATGTCAAGAATGTCTTTCTTAATGGCGAGTTGCGTGAGGAGGTCTACATGCATCCGCCACCCGGGTATTCTGTTCCCGATGGCATGGTCTGTCGCCTTCGTCGCTCTCTCTATGGCCTTAAGCAAGCCCCTCGTGCTTGGTTTGAGCGCTTCTCCTCTGTGGTCACTGCTGCTGGCTTTTCAGCTAGTGATCATGATCCTGCGCTCTTTGTCCACACTTCGTCTCGTGGTCGGACTCTTCTTCTTCTGTATGTTGATGATATGATCATTACGGGAGATGATTCTGAGTACATTGCCTTTGTCAAGGCTCGTCTTAGTGAGCAGTTCCTTATGTCGGATCTTGGTCCTCTTCGTTACTTCCTTGGGATTGAGGTTACTTCCACTCCAGATGGTTTCTTTATGTCCCAAGAGAAATATATTCAGGATCTTCTTGATCGCGCCTCTCTCACTGATCAACGTACTGTTGAGACTCCCATGGAGCTCAATGTTCATCTCCGACTCTCTGATGGCGAGCCTCTTTCTGATCCGACTCGCTATCGTCATCTTGTTGGGAGTCTTGTCTACCTTGCTGTTACTCGTCCGGATATCACTTATCCAGTTCATATTCTGAGTCAGTTTGTTTCAGCTCCCGCTCAGGTCCACTACAGTCACCTTCTTCGAGTTCTGCGATACCTTCGCGGGACTATCTCTCGCCGTCTCTTCTTTCCACGTTCCAGCTCGTTACAGCTTCAGGCCTATTCGGATGCTACTTGGGCCAGCGATCCCTCTGATCGCCGGTCTATCTCTGCTTACTGTGTTTTTCTTGGGGGTTCTCTTGTTGCCTGGAAGACGAAGAAACAGACTGCAGTGTCCCGTTCGAGTGCAGAAGCTGAGTTGCGAGCTATGGCTCTCTTGACAGCAGAGATTACTTGGCTACGGTGGTTACTTGAGGATTATGGTGTTTCTGTCACTACACCGACCCCTCTCTTGTCAGACAGTACAGGTGCTATCAGTATTGCTCGTGATCCTGTGAAGCATGAGCTCACCAAGCATATTGGTGTTGATGCTTCTTTCATGAGGTCTTGTGTGCATGATCAGGTGATTACTCTTCAGTATGTGCCTTCGGAGCTTCAAATAGCGGATTTCTTCACGAAGGCCCAGACTCGAGCACAGCACAGCTTCTACCTCTCCAAACTCAGTGTTGTTGATCCACCATGAGTTTGAGGGGGGTGTTAGAGATATATGTATAGTTTGTTATTCCCCATTGTTATGAGGGGTTCTTTGCATATTTACCACCTGTACTTTGTGTATATATACCGGCCCATTGGCCTCATATTGAATACAAGCGCTATTCATAACAATTCTATCATGCTACACTAATATGATACTTATAGTTACATATATGTAAGTTAAAGGGAAAGATAGGTACCAGGGTTTAAGCTCGGATAGGATAGCGGTAATTTGTATCAGGAACGAGATTCTTGTATGTCCTGTCAAATCTGCGGTTTTGTAGGATGAGCCATATTGACAATACAGCTACCTGACAAGGAGCAATCTTATTCTACGCTCTTCCACAGTTCCACCGATGCCAACCAGCTCATGTGCTCATGTCAAACTGAGCTGAGCGTAGCAGTCGTTCAACGCGTGATCTAAAAGCGTTGACGCGTCACAGAAAAAATGTCTGAAGGAGATGCGCGAATTTCAGAAATGGGTTGGGGGAGGAAGCTCGAAATTTAGCCGATCAGAATTGGCTAGGGGAGGAGGCGCGAAGTTGAGCTCCTGATCAGATATGGCAGGGAGTTCGCCCTAAATTGACAGTTCACAAAAACAGTGAGCACCTCCGAGTTCCACCGCTGAGTTCGGATCGTCGGCGACGACGACGATCATCCACTGGCGGACCTTGCTACTGGCCCCCTTATTACTTTGAAACTCTTAATTGTGTATTGATTCTGTAATTCATATACACGTGGGAACAAGTAAAGTGGCTCTATATACAAAGAATATATAGTCCATTGATTTAGCCCCCTCATAATTCTTGTTCAACTCTGCCACTGTGATCATCCACTACCAGCCGGAGGAGATCGTCAGTCACTGTGAGCATGCAATTTGGAGAATGCAACTTAGAATGATGAAATTAGTAAAATGCTACTCGAGTACTGATTTGCTTTGAGACACGCTGCCTTTATTTGTTTGCCAGTTCCCACACATTTCCATTCTCTTCCCATTTACCGTACTCTTTTCTGGAATTAGGGGGGAAGGAGCTTCTCTGGACCCCATTTCGTCTCCATGGGGTCACCCTCGATACGCTCCACGTGTACTCACGAATCTCCGCGACGTGAAGGCCATCTCCCTCCTCCTTTTCTCCCCCAAATCTGAGCGCAGCCATCTCTATCCCCCTTTCCCCACTGATGGCACACCCGCCCCCGTCGGCCGCAGACCATGTCATCGACCTACCAACCGCCACTCAAGGATTACCTCCACTGCCATCGGCACCTCCACGTCGCCTCCCCGAGAATCTCTGGTCGATGCACAAGGATTCCTTCTGCCACCACCGGCACCTCCGTGTTGCCTCCCCGAGATCCCCACCATCCCCCCCCCCCCCCAGAATAAGCACTAGAACCAGTCGGGTTCAGCCTTCCCCACCTCCCTCCTTAGCTCGGTTGCCACCTTGCGCACAAACCGTGGTTGAAGTGGCCATGGTGATGGGCCACTTCGACTACGGTGCCACGACCACAGCCACTTTGGCCTTAGGGTGGGGATTCTTGAGGAGGAGACGCAGAGGTGCCAACGGCGGCAGAGGGAATCCTTGCGGGGAGTCCAACAGGTCGATGCCGTGGTCTGCAGCCGGTGAGGGTGGGAGAAAAAAGGAGGTGGGAGAGGTCTTTGCGTGGAGATATGTGTGCGTGCACCACGTGCAACCTATCTGAGGGTGACCCCACAGAGACGAAATGGGGTCTGTCCCCAAAAAAGTTGTAATACCCCAAATTTGCATAAAGGGAAATATTAGGGATAAAGAGCGAAGTTTGCCGTCAGACCCATCGACTTTTAGAGTGTCGATTTAGTGTCACTCGCAGAGGTTCCCAGACCATCCCAGGACGGTCAGCACCGTCTAGAGAGCTGTATAATTAGAGCTCTCAGAGGTTCCCGGACTGCCTAGGGACAGTCGGCACCGTCTCGCGTTTCGGGTGTTCATCATTCGGCAAATCTTAACCTTACCTTTTACCAACTTACCACTGCAGTGGAAACCCCAAAACCCCTTGGACCAAAATGCCCTTGGGCAGTCAATGGTATGAGAGAGGAATGGGAGGGCGATTCGGTCATTTCACAAATGCAAGACAGCCACAACCATGCTTTTATATGCCAGCATCATGCAGCCAAGCCCCATTTCCCACCCAAATTCTCTCGGCCAAGGTAAGAACAGAGCCAACTAGTAGCACACCCTCCATTCCTTCCACTGCCAAGCCGAGAGCCCCCAAGACCCGAGCACATCCGCACCACCGCAGGGAGAAGGCGAGGAAGTGGAAGCCGAAGGAGGAGCAAGGGAGCGGCCGACCGTGACAGCAAGAGGAGCCACTTGAACCTCAACCTCACCCACGTCAGCTTTTTTTTCCTACCTAGGCAACCGGGTAAGTCTCACCTTCCATCCGAACCTCGGCGCCATAGCAACACATGCAAGAAGCCAACTTGGGGGAAGGGGGCACAAACCGAAAGGAGGCCGCATCGAAGGGCACCAGCCGGCTATGAGCCGCGGCCGGTGAGCCCGAGGAGGCCGTACCGAGGGGAGCCAGGGTGGCCGGCGCCGTCGACTAGTGGCGCTAGTCAAGGCCGGAGCCGGGTGCAGGGAGGAGGTGGCGAAGCCGGCGGATCCGGCGGCCGTGCCGCACGGGAGGGCATACCTCGCTGCGCGTGCACGGGGAGGCGGTAGGGTCCGGTCCCGGCCGAATCCAAGGTGCGGGGAGGAGCAGAAGGGGCCAGAGGGGGAGCCGCCGACGTCGTGGGGCGGTCAGATCTGGCCCCGGCCGGCCGGTTTGGGGAGGAGACTAGCGGCGGCCCGATGGCCAGCGGCGAGGAGGGGGATGGCCGTGAGCACCCCACATCACCGGAGGACGCGCTGCGCGAGAGAAAGAATGAGGGGCGGAGAAGAGAAGGAGGCAGGGGGCCGGCGGCGAGGGAGGGGGCCTGCGCGCCCGTGCGCCATGCGCCGCCGGGAGGGGGCCCAGCCGTTCGGCCAGGGCGCACAGAGAGGAGGGGGAGGAGCCGTAGGTGGGAAGGCCTGTTCGGCCGAGTAGAGTATGGGGAGAGAGAAAATGGGTGGGGTGAGGGGGATGAGGCCATTCGGCCAAGAAAAAAAAAGAGAGATAGGGAGGCTGGCTGGGTAAGAAGGAAAAGAAAGAAGAAAAGAAAAAAAAGGAAGGAAAGAAAAGAAAAGAGAAAAAATGGGTTCGGCACTTGCGCGACAGGTCCCTCAAAACCCGTGCATTTTACGCCAAAGATCGGGGTTTAGCGCATAGAGTTGTCGTTCCCCAATTAAACTCTGGATTTTTTGTTTTGCCATTGAGTCGGGTTGACATGTACGCAGGTGGAGGTCCCGGGTCGGAGCCGTCCACGCGACATCCCCGAGGTTAACCAGGCAAGTGCATTGTAAAGCGGTGAATTCGGGTAGTGATTTCGGTTAAAATAAATAATGATGTTCTGCTTACCGTGTTGGGGTAAGTTCACTATTTCCGGATAATGCATGACTTACCATGTTGGGGTAACTTTACAAATTTCCGGACAATGTCCTGCTTACCATGCTGGGGTAAGTTTACTATTTCCGGATGATGCATGGCTTGCCATGTTGGGGTAAGTTAAATATTTTGGAATGCATAATGTGAAGAGAAAAAAATGAGGAATGTTGAGACATGGCATGTTGATATGCATAAATGAACTTGCATTGCATGCATGTCATGAAAAGATAGAGTTGGTCCACGTTGAGTGGACGCTCCACGGGAGTGGAGCTGAGGTCCCCGTATGAGAAATTACGGGCTACTGAGGTCCCCGTATGAAACAGGACGGGCTTGAGGTCCCCGCATGAAACAGGGCGGGCCTGGGTGAGCATCGATGGGTGCACACTCTGCTATACCTGTATAGGCTAAAGAGTTGAGAAAGAAGTGCATGAGCATGTGCATGGGCAGATGAATAATGATCGGTTGATGGGAACCTAAAGAGATAAGTGAAAGGTGCGTGTGCGTGATGAATGGTTCTTCGGAACTTGAAATGGTTAAATGGAAAAGTGGTTAATGAAACTGGAATGAGTATGGTCTATAAATGAACCTGTTATTTGCTGTTTTGCTTTGTACTTGCTGAGTCGGTGGACTCACCCTTGCTTTGTTGATGTTTTAGGGTGACCGTCGAGGACGACATGCGGGCGGGAGTAGCACATGAATAACTGGCACAAACCAGCAGCACTTTTGTATCACCTTTTGTCAGTGTACTTTAGCTTTGTTAGGCTAGAGTAATCACTAAAAATGCTATGATGTATCTGAACGCAGTAATATAAATGAATTTTAGTGTTGATTTTAAATTCTGCTAGTATTGATGAAATGGTAAGAGTATGCAGAGGTGGTAGCATCTTGGCCCAAATGGTGGGCGGGGTGTTACAAAAGTTCCTTCCAATTTGTGGTGCCTTAAGCCACAGCATTAATAGAAAATAGTATATCTTGGAAAGGGAATGTGTCAATGTTTTAATATTAATATTACGTATGATTTGTTTGGATTTAGAGAAACTCTAGAAGACTCGGACTATGAACATGTAGAGTAGAGACACGAAATTTTTATACAGGTTCGGGTTTTCTCTTGGGAGAATAATAATCCTACTTCCTGTGTGCCTATTGCTCAGAGAAATTGATTACAACTAAGAGTAACGTGAAATACCTACCACTATCTCTTGATCTAATGTGTTTTTATCCCTTTCTCTGTGGCGTTAACTTTTAAATAGTTGACAAAGTGACGGTCGTTGTCCTACACCAAAAGACATCTAAACGCTTTAACAGATAATCATCTGGCAGAAGTTATGTTAGAGAGACATGGTGGCACGTTCATCGTGTGGCAGCTGTTGCAGAGAGAGATCATGTGCAGTTATTAGGATTATGTGTATATTCTAACTGCCTTGTTAAACAGACCTATGATGTAGTAGGGCATCGTAGATAAGTTAGTCAGAGATTAGATTGGTCATAGAAAGGTCCATGACCACGAGGTGGTCGTAGGATAACTTACGACTATATGTATGAGACCATGTGAAGGTCACTCTATGGTTGTGATGAGTAATTGATTTTTTGGATTAGAATTTGAGTATAGGTTAAGTTTGGTTTTTGTGGAGTTTGCAAAGGTTTGCTTTCTTGGTTTGTCGACTTTGTGGTCGGCCGGTTCAATCGACTATGTTCACTGTGTATGACTTGGAGGTCGGCAGGTCTAATCGACATAACGACCACGGGGTGGTCGAAAGCTTTAGTGCCTGAACGATCATGTATGTTCGATAGTCATATCCTGTGATCGATGGTCGTAGTTTTGCCTGGTCTTGACTAATAGTCGTAAGATGTGGCAATCGATAGTCATAGCCTGGTGATCGATGGTCATAGCTTATGCTAGTCATGATAAGATGTGGCGATCGATAGTCGTAGCTGATGTGAGCAATGGTCGTAGCGATCGGTTGTGACCTGTGTGATCGATAGTCGTAGCGATCTGTGCGGTAGTCGTAGCAAGCTGTGTGGTGGTCGTAGCGGTCTGTTGTGTGGTTGTAGGCTACTGGTAGGACCTTGTGGGCTACGAGTACCTCATTTCTTATGCAACCGAGTAGTCGTAAGTCATATCAGACTAGTTGGTTTGTTCAGGGTTGTTCACTGAAATACATTTTGATTGTGCAAATTGATAATCTTTGTGTATTGTGCGATGCTGCGTGATGGTTTGCTTATTGGTATTGGTTACAGGACTTCAGAGCTAGGTCATAGTGAGGCGTGGAAGGACCAGAACTAGGAGGTGTTGAGGTCCAGAACGGTAAGGGAGATGCTGAAGATGACTAAAGCTTGTGAGGTGTTGCAAACCGGGACAACAAGGAAGCAGGAAGCTTAAAGGAAGGCGGTAGAGGGGCATTTTGGTAAATTGCCCAATACCAGGAAAGTGACAGTGTGTGAAACTATGGCATTGGCCTAAGTGGTTTATGTCGTGTATGTGCTGAAATTGTGAAGTGGATTAAGTGTTGATTCACTAATGGGTTGATGGATGTAAACTGCTTTGAGAAGCGTACGTGAAAAACCCGGTGTTAGGTGAGGGTTAATAGGTTATCCCCGGTTTGGTGAGTCTATAAAAGGGGATGGAGGGCTAACCATCCCGTGAGACTCTCTGGCGTGCGCGCTTTCTGATTAGGGTTAGGGTTTGAGAGTGGAGCACATATGTGTTTTTGGTCCTCCAAGGTGGAGTGGTTGTAGACTCAATTCTATCAAGTTAGAAATTCATCAAATCTTGCTATCTCTATGGATCTTTCTTGATTTGATTGTTTTGTTCTTGATGTGTTCTTGTTTTTGGTCTCAAAATTTGATTTCTTGATCCAAGGTTTTGAGTTAATTTCTTTCATGTTTCTAGTTTGCTGTGACATGTGAAAATACCTCTAGACTCATCTTGGTCATCATCCACCCATGAGTTAGCTTGATTCACCGATTTCGTTTTTAACTCTGTTTTGATGTGATCTCTTATCAAACTGAAAAAGGTCTCATCTTTGGTCATGATTTAAATGATTGTTTGTTAGAATAAGTTCACAATACCCTAAAGAAAATCTCTACACAGTTTCACTTCATTTGGATTTATGGATGAAAAATTCCCTCATTTTTTCATTTCGTTTCTGAACTGATTTAGTCGGCGATGTTGCTCACTGTTTGGAACATGATCGGTTTTACGTTCATGTTGGTTTCGACCATGGTCGAGTTTCAGACTGAAGCGCTTTGCTTTCGACTTCGTTCAGTCTTTTGGTCGCTTCGTACAGTGTTATCGCCTGTCCACGTTCAGATCTTTCGGGTCTTCGCACTTTTATGTTGAATCTGAACTGAAGTAGTCGGTAGTCGATGCAGTCTCTGTCTGAAACGTCGATCAACTTTATGACTATGTTGGTTTCGACCATGGTCAAGTTCTAGACTGCATCGCACTAGTTTCGATCACATTCACTTCTCTGACCGCTTCACTTTCTCTTACTGTATGGGAAACTAAAAAGCTAAATAGTCTGACTTAACTTAAAAGTGGACTACTTATAAGCTCCTTAAACAAAAAATCTAACTTTAAATTATAACGCAAAGAAAAATGAAAGCCTAAATAACAGCGCCATTGAGCGTCGCTACCAACCTCTCCGAGCCGGTGCGACCGCACGCAAGTACCCATCCATCGAGTTTCGAGCGTGGTCTTCCAGGCGCTTCCCTTCACCTGTCCGGTTCACACGCGGCACGCGATTGCCCTCCGTTCCTCCGCTCTCTGACCCGCGGGCCCCACGCCCCTTCGGGCCCATCCCGACCGCCTCTGCTGGCTTCAACAGTCCGCGTGTCCCGCCGATAAGGCCGCATCACCACTTGCGGCAGCGGCCTCCCGCTGACACGCATGGCCCACCCGAACCTGGGGCCACGGCACGGCGGCGCCTGCTCCATGCATGCGCGCGGTGCTAGGCGCGGCACTCCAAGTGTCCTCTGGTCCTACGTGTGCCGCCTCCGGTGATGTCCTGTGGCGCCGATACGTGGCGGCCGGCCACGGCCCAGATGCCGACGTCCGCGCGCGGGGAGGAGATGATCATATATTTGAGCAGGGCCCCGCCGCACTCGCTTCGCACCGTTCGCTAATCACAACTCGACCAGCCCTGCTAGCCGCAGATGCCAAGATCGTCCCTGCTGCCCCCATGTCCGATCACAGCGGCGGGGTCCAGCGGCAACGCCGGCGGGGCGTCACGGTCGACGTCGAGCTCGACGCGGCCATGGCTCTGGCCGACATGGCCGGTGTCGGCCCAGGAGCGCCGCTCGCCGGCCAGGTGCCCCCGCTGCAGCAAGGGCCCCAGCTGGTAACGGCCGGTCAGCGCGTGATCCGCGTTTGTCTCTTCTCTTCGATCGCGCCTGCGCGGAGGTTCTGAGAATTATGTTGGTTAATTTCTTGGTGATTAGGAGGTGGCCGAACACGACGACGAGGAGCTGGCGAGCACGAGGCTGAGCCTTGAGCTGGGCAGGGTCGGCATCCAATCGTCGTCCTGTTCCAGCAGCTCCAGCGCCGGGCGCCCGGCGCAACGGGCGCCGCTGGCCGTTGCCGCGACGGGATACGGCCCCAGGCCCCGGCACATGCTCACCGAGGTAAATAACTTCAACTAGTGGTGTCGCGTAGTTACAAATCTGTGCTGTTTCTTGACTAGTGTTGCCTGTCGGTTGTGTGCGATATCAGGCCGAGAAGGAGGCGAAGCGGCTGCGGCGCATGCTCGCCAACCGGGAGTCCGCCCGGCAAACCATACTCCGCCGTCAGGTAATCTCTATACGGTGCACTTCTCCATAGAGTAAGTTTTAGCGAAGGCGTTCAACTTTGCTACAATTCATGTTTCTTTTGTGATGTGTTCAGGCGATTCGAGACGAATTGGCGAGAAGAGTTGCGGATTTGTCATCCGAAAACGAGAGTATAAAGAAGGTGAGCCAGACATGGTGTTATCAAGATCGTCATACATCGATCGATTTATGTAGCAAAAAACAGTAATTAGCTAACAAAAGCTGGTACTTTGGCTTAACTGAAGCGGCCAATACGCTTTCTCGGTGCAGGAGAAGGAGGCAGTGATGCAGGCGTATCTTTCACTGAAGGAGACAAACAATCAGCTGAAAGAACAGGCACAACATCCATCGTTCTCATTAGTTTAATCCTTTTCCGTTATCACCATTGTTAGGTCAAAATAATCTAGCAAGTTCCGAGTCTTCAGCTCTGCGCCCTGAAAGCGAGCCACATGACTGCAGTTTACTCCCTAGTCACTAGCAAGGTCGTCGTTGCCGTACACCTGCGTGTTACAGTCGTTTGGGAACTGAACTGTTGGATGCCGTTGCTGCCTGCTGTATGTTTCTTGACATGTGTATGGATAACGATATCTCTGCTTCTTCTAGATCTAGCCCTGTGTCCCAGATACTTTCCCGATGCAATTCAGAAAGTTCAAGACGTGTACTTGTACGGGATCCATCAGCGTACGCTCTCGAGTGCTCTAGTCAGTTCCATCTCTTTTGGTGCTAAAAGGTTGCTGAGCGCTTGTGAGTTCTTCTTACACGAGCAGTAGAGAGCAGAGACGTAGCTTGGTGTAGGATCGACGAAATTAACACAGCAAGCGGCAATGAGCACGGCTGGTCTAGATTTTTAGATCCAAAAGGGGGATTTTTCCTGTTCTTTATAGGAGTTTTTTTAAGAATCAGAGGTGAGTTTTCTAAGAGCACGTCGACGAGAGGTGTGCACCGAGTGGCGACGCAGGGCGCGGTGGGCGACCCGCGACCGGGAGAAGGCGGCAACGACGTTGGAGACGAGGAAGAGGAGGAAGGAGCTGACAAGGCTGAAGTAGATTGATACACCCCCGCGTCTTTGAAACGATAAACGAATATGTTTCTTTCACAGTTCCATCAAGAGGATGAAGATCAATTTGCATAGACCAGAATGAGAAATAAAATTCGATTGCACAAGTAAAAGCATTGGATCATATACCCTCCCTTTAGTTGGGAAATTGAGAATTTACCCTCCACATCTCAATGACACGTGAGGTCATCATAAGACACTGACACGTGGGCCAGGAGGGTAAATCCTCAATTTCTATATAAATGGAGGGTATATGATCAATTTTTTCCAATTAAAATATATATAACAGTTCGTAGTATAACAGTGTAATTATCACAGTTCTTGTATAATAACTCAATTTACATTCGTCGAGCTACAATTAAAATTGGTTTAAATTAAATAAAGATATCACAACTTTCTTTACATTAATAACGACAATAGAAATTGCTGTGAATTTACAATTTTCGGTCCTAATCGAATGGCTGTCTCACAAACTTAGTTAATTGCAACACAACTGCAACTAATTAGAAATTACAAAACTTTATTTATATCGATAACATCTCATACATGTATACATTTAATCAGAAGTTACAAAGATTAATTACATGTATCCCATTTCATCTAACAATTACGAATTGCCAGACACCCAAACAAAACAAGTGTTAATTACGAAATGTGCAAATATAAAGATACCAAAAAATTTCAAACAAAAGAAAAGAATTAAAGGAAGAAATTGTTGATAGAGCCCTAGAGGTTAATTTTAGACAGGGCATTCCGTTCACAGAGATACCGGACCATCTGGGGCCAGTCGGCACCTCTCACAGCCATAGAGTCATCACTCGGCATAAACAAATCTGACATATATTCAAATACCATAGCAATCGCCAAAATGTCCCAAATCCCTAAAGTATCAATCGACCACCACATTGCTATAGTAAAGGGACAGCACGACTCATCTAGAGAGCATGCCCGCAAGCAAAAGGGGGCACACGCAGCCAGCCAAAGAGAAGCAAGAAGAAATACTGAGCACGGCAGTAAGACCTCTACTCTTCTTTTCCTTTCTTTCCACTCAAAACCTAAACCCCATCACACAGCCAAGCATCACCGGCCATCACAAGGCCAGCATCAAGACAAGCCAACCAGGAGCAAGAAGGCGACAAGGAGCCAAACCGTAGGCTAGCAAGCCATAGGTGGAGAAGGTCACCACTAAGGCCAGTCAGCACATAAGTGACCAGGAAAACAACCGCCAAGCACAAGCCACCATCATTTCCCAAAGCAACCCAATCATCAACCGGCAAAGGTAGCCCACCAATTACCCATGGTGATAGCATCAATTTCTCAATATTAAACCATGCATACCTGTATCCAATAAGCAACCAATCGAATATCACATAGCATCACTACGACACATAGCACCATCACAAAGATTACTAGCCAAAAATAATAGAGCAGAGAGGAGGGAGCAAGAGTACGAAAAAGGTGAGCCACCGTGGTGTAACCGTGCATCCGACGGCCATGGCATGCTCCCCCGGCGCATGGTATGACCTCGAGCCCCGCCAGGAGCCATCGAATGACCACCCTCGATTAGCTCCAAGATCAAAAATGGCAAATCAAAATTTAGTATAAAATCAAATAAATCAAGTAGGGAGAGGGAGTGAGAGGAGAGAGGGGAAGGGAACCACGGGCCAACACGACCACCGAAGCTGAGCGGCGGCGGGAGGTGTAGGCAACTAGGCTAGCCGGAGTCGGCGAGGGGCTGGAGATGATGGCATAGAGGGGGACCGGCGGCGCTAGTCGAGAGGGTGGCCATGGGGAGGCGCCGGCGGCGGCGACGCCGCGAGGTGACATGAGGACGACGGAGCAATGGCTCGAAACCGAGATGGAGGAGGAGACACAGGGCCGGGAGTCGGTGGCGGAGGTTGATAAATATATACGCACATACAAAAAATCAAATAAACATGATTGCATATGTGAAATCAGCTGGGAATAACGTTCACCGTTATATTTATACATGCATCTATTTAATTTCGTTTAATCGATAAATTGTTGAAAATCAACAATTGGCCGAGCCTACCTCGTAAGTAAGCCACACAACCTCACACTAGGAAAATAACGTCAAGCGACGAGTATTGGATAGAAATTAATCATGATTACTGCAATCAGGTTAAATTGAACGAAACCTCACCCTACGAGTACAAACAGATCAGTACCTCATATTTTTATTATATTTATGTAAATTAAGTCACAGTCGACGTATTTCATTGCAGGCAACAATCCAAGCCATAGGAAGGACTTCACCTGATCCTACTTGAATATGATTATATGGTTAAAGTCCAGGCAAGCATTCCTTTGAGCATATGATCAGAGTATCTTTAGTAAAAGAAACTATTTCCCTATTGAGTTATTACTACCATGCATAAAAAGGAAAAGCATGTTTAAATTGAATGACTGTGGTGAGAAAGATAAGAAAGAGATCAGCTAGACAATTGGGGAAGTCACTGTCAGGCCAATAAATAAGTGGGTGGAAGGTCCCTAGGGTAGGAGAAAAAGGGCAGGTATGGGATCTTCCGTATAGGGATAAGATATAAGGTTAATCAGACTTCATCCGTGTGAACGGACCGTACTAAAATGTATCAACCACCATTCGTTTGCGGATAGATAGAATTAGTTATTCTATCAAGATTATTATATTCTCCATATGGGTAAATATTAATTAGGGGAGAAACCCACAAGATTAGTTGGACCAGAACAGGAGTGGGGGAATCCACAGCTGCAAGAATCCAGAACTGGTAAGTAGGCAAAAAAATAGGGGATGCGGATTGCAAGAACCCAAGACTGGTCAAAATACCAAAAGTGGGGTACGCGAAGGCGATATATTACGTAGTTGGATGGGGTGAGGGTCAGAAACTACCCCGGCCAATAGTTATTATTGGTGAGTTTGGTACACCGCCCCAGGCTGCCAATTAACTGGTTGGAGATATAATATGCTAAGATAGATATAAAAGTTCTGTACTCTGATATAGACATCGCATATTAGGAAATGCAAAGATCCATGAGCCACTAGGATCAGAGTGATGATAGATAAAGTGATACAAACTTGTGCAATGCTGTAAAATCATGAATTCATGCCTGTTTCTGGGAAAGAAGAATTAAGAAAATTTATGGGGATTTTAGCCATTCATATGAGTGTTCGTTAATTTTCTAAATTAATAATCTGGAATTATTTCAAAACCTAACAACAAAATCTTATTTTTTTTATAAATCATGGGAAAGAGAATGAGAGAGAAAAAGGGAATAATAATGAGTAAGGGATGGAGGATAGGAACAGATATTCCTAGTAGTGTAGAAGATAAACATTCAGTGCATTTTGCTAATAACGCTTGCTGAGTACTTCTATACTCACTCTTGCTATTATCTTCCCTTGTTTTGGAGTATGTTAGTTTAAAGAATAGCTAAGATCAGGTGGAATCTACCTAGATGGAATACCGTGGACTTGGGATACAACGAGTAAAGATGGAAATCCTGTGTGACGGTTGGGTGAAGTAGGCAACCGTTAAAAATTATCTTTGGTGAACCCGAATACGATTGGGTGTAGTTCTATTGTCTTCATTTTTGAATAGAAAATAGTTAGAATATTTTCTTTTCTAAATATTGTGATATTCGAGTCTTTGAGGCTTTGTAAAAAACTTTAGTTCTGCGTGATGATATTTTTGTAATATCATATTTTATCTCTAATTATTATTTTACTATAACACTCTGATGAACTTATTATTTATTAGAGCGGTGTCCTATCAGTTAAAATAAATAATAGTCGTTGACTAACGTTTTTACCTTATATATAGTATTAATACGGGCCGTCGTACAGAAGCACGCGGGCCGGTGCCCGCCGCCCTGGAGGCGAGCAGATGGAGCAGTAGTGGTAATGGATGGGTACTGTGGTGGCTCTGGCGCCATTGACAGGGTGATAACTCGCTTGGTTTCTTGGGAGGCAACGCAGCTAATGGTTTCTTCTTGTTATCTCGTTTTTTCGCGTGTGTGTATGTTTGCCTTTTGATCATGTCCTAAGGGCTGCGTTCAAGAAATGTTATCTATTTTCCGAATCTTTGGTGCAATACTGCAATCTGTAACCGAAAGAAAGAAACTAGCAAGTAGGTTTGATGATGCAGCACCGGAGTCGTGTGTAATCAGTGGCGGAGAGAGGGGGGCCTGGCACCTCTAACCTTCTACTAAGAGCATCTCCAACAATATCATCTAAATCTCATCCCCTAAATCACTTTTTAGAGGACAATCTAGAATATAGAAGACTAAAAATATGTAACCTCCAACAAGTCCTCTAAATATGGTCCCCTAAATTAAAATCTGGGTCCACAAAAACTACCAACCAAAGAATTTAGGGGATCGGACGGCGCAGGAGCGTTGGGGCCGATTTAGGAGATGGTGTGCGTCCTCCATATATGGGGGACGAAAAATCAGGGATGGAGTCCTCTATATTTTTGGGTACCACTTAGGGGATCTGTTGGAGCCTTTTTTTTTTACCTTTTCTTCTAAAATATAGGGGATATGAGCACTTTAGAAGATTTGTTGGAGATGATCTAATACTCTATTATGTAGTTAATTATATGTGTTTAATTAGTGCTTTGGTCCCTCCCAATTTAGCCCAAATGTAAAGTATATTTAAAGCCCAGTCATATGCAGCCCAATTAGGCCTAGTAGTTGAGGACTGACGCTTCATATTTGAGCCTTTGGCTCTTTGCCGGCTTGCCGCACGCTCTGTCTGTTCGTCCTCTTGCCGCATGCTCTGTCTGTTCTTCTCCGTGAAGGTCGGCCTGACCCTCTTCCGGCGCATCGAGAAGGCCAGAAGGGCGCGTGTGAGTCCTCACTTCGATCCCCTTCCGTTCCCAATACTGTGGGATTCTGTCACTACTTACTACTATCTGAATCAATTAGTACAGGAGTACAATTCGTGCGAAATTGGAATTCTCATGATTTGAGTGTGTTTCTGCTATGAATGTGATTTGCACTATGCTTGGATGGGAGCGTGCCATCTGCAGAGAGGGTCTGAGAGTGGATCTCAGAGCTGGTTCATAGTTTCCCTTTACAATTTTAGATGATATGAAAAAGAGAAAGACAATTCATAGTTTTTTTCAACTTGATGTATGCAACCATCCAGACCTAAGTGCATTACCATCACTTGCTGATCTAACAAGTGGACTAGTTAAGACTGGTAAAGATTCATCTTATCCTGTGGTGGACAGGTTGTTAAGATTAATCTTAACTCTTCCAGTTTCAACTGCAACCACCGAGAGATATTTTTCAGCTATGAAACTTGCGAAGACGTGACTTCGAAGTACAATGGGAGATGGATTTCTACGAGATTGTTTGTCAATTTATATTGAAAAGGAATTAGCCGTAAAGATTAATCATGATGATATTATTAAGGCATATGATCTTGCTGGTAGTCGTAGAGCTAAGTTTAAGTTAATAGAGATGTAATTTTCTTTGCATTGTAATTTGTGAAACATATTACTCTGATATGTGACTATTGGATCGGTAAATCCGGCATGGTTCATTAGTTCTACTCTACTTGTTGTCCATGTTGCCTCCTATATCTAATTCCTGGCTCCGCCCCTGTGTGTAATGCAACGATTCTTTATGTAGAATTTATTTTTTTGTACCAGCAAACTAAATCAGTGTAATATTGTATTGTCACCTCGAAGGATCTACATATGCGCACCTTGCTTTCCATGTGGACGCACATCATCACATGGTTGGTGCAATTTTTCCTCAGCTCTTGTAATGCGTATATAGGTTGCACCATTTTTCCTGAGGCAAGTAATGGTTCACGAATACATGAAGCGACTACACACGTAGCAGATTTGCTGCTAATCCTTGTGAAAAAAGACGAGCTAATGAGTCTGTTCTTTTTTGATGTGGCTTATAGTTTTTGGCTGCGGTTTATGACTTTTAAGCTGTTTGTACGAGAGATTACAGAGTAACAGAAACTCACGTACAGTTTTTACCGATATAAATGAAGTCAGTAAAGTATGTATTACAATTAATTATTAGTTTTATCTTAAAAAATTACTATATTTAAAATTTAGTTACTATAGAAAAATCGAAAAACAGTTTTTCGAAACTGAAAAGAACAGGACGACGTGGGGAGAAAGAGAGCAACTTGTAGACTTGCCTGGCCCCAATCGGGCCCAGCTCATCCCTGCGTGAGCAAGACAAGCCAGTGGGCCCTATCCACCTTACAAGGTGGCCCACAAATGGGCCCAGGTCCATCAGCCATCCCTATCCTTCTACATGTCCGACGTGTCCAGTACCGTGCTGTGATTCTTCCAGAAACATCCTCCTCCTGCCTCCCCTACTCGATAGCCGGCTGCTGCCTCAGATCCATCCCACCCCTCGCACGCGTCGCCGCCGCCGACCGCCGGGGGGGGGGGGGGGGGAGGTGACGCCAAACCTGGCCATGAACGCCGAGGGCAGGCGCGTGCTCAACCTCACCGTCCTGCAGCACCTCGACCCCACCGTCGAGGACATCCTCATAACCGCCGCCCACGTCACGCTCTGCGACTTCAACATCGACCTCAACCAGTGGGTGAGCGCGGTTCCTCTCGTCCCGTGTTCACCGCTGTTCCGCTTCGCTCGCCCGTGATCCGATCCGATCTGAATGCCAAGCTTTTTTTTGGGGGGTTTGTGCAGAGCCGGAAGGACGTGGAGGGATTGCTGTTCGTGGTGAAGAGGTGAGGCGGGGAGATTTTTTGGGAAGGGGTTTAGGGTTTGGATCGGTGTTTTTTTTGCATGTGTCTGCAGTTCTAATTATTTCTGGAATGTGTTGGGTCGCATGTAGGAACACGCAGCCGAGGTTCCAGTTCATCGTCATGAACAGGCGCAACACCGGTACGTGCATCTCTGATCTACCCAGATGAACTCGTTTGCTCGGTGTTGGTTTAGATATTGCCCTGATAGAACTGAGCTGTGGTACACTGGGACCTTACGTTCTTCTGAAGCAAATAGGGATATAGGATATATATCACAATGGAACATTCTTTTTGGGTCTTGCTAAATGTAGATAGTCCTAAATCTTAAGATTTAATTTATGCTGATGTAGATTAGATAAAGTAATGCAACAGTTACAGGGGGAAACACGAGGTTACGGTACACTGAGATCTTCAAACTTGCAACATATGTTTTTCAACATTTCATTTGATGTGATATAGAACTCCTAATTGGTTGTTTAACCAATCTTAACATCTGCGAATAACTCATGCAAAGAGGAACGGCAGTAAACTTTCAGGGATAACAGTGATCAATTTCCTATCTTAGTGCTTGCATGCTTTCCGCTACCTGTTTATTGTGATTTGAGCAGCCAAGAACCAGGGAGGTGCTTCTATACATCACTACTTTGAATGACTGTGTAGCCAACCATTGGTCTTTTGTAGTGTCATATCAGGGATCAGAGACAATCCTACAAGTCTGGCAGGGCATGGAGCAATAATTCTTAGTGGATTCATTGGAAAAAGTCCTGACAGGTATCCAGATATCAGTGGGCTAATTCTTGTTAGGAATTGGATTTAGTATAGAGAATGATGTGACCTTATGGCTTTCGTGCGCGCCGCGCGCACACACACAAACAGATGTACATGTGTGAGTCCAATTCTATGAGTAGCAGAACATATTGTGATTTTGCATTCTCTTTATTACCCATAGTAGGGTAGGTGTGTTTTTAAAATTTTCATAGTATTGACATAAGTTGGTCAGAACTTAAGGCTAAAACTACTAACTTCATATATCACCTCTAGATGTTAAAGTGCTTCACTGTATAAAGTAAATTGATCGGTGTGCTGGATTCCTCGCACGCACACACACACACACATATACATATATATATATACACACACACATATATATATATATATACATATATGTGTGTATATATGTATATGTGTATATGTATGTGTGTGTATATGTACACGCACGCACACATATGTGTGTGTGAGTGTGTGTGTGAGAGAGAGTATTATACATCAAACACTTGTGTGGAATGCATAAGGCTACAATCATTCGCACCCAATTGGTGCAGGGATATAAAGTCTAAAAAAGATATAAAAAAGATTGTTCAAAGATTAGAAAATGTCCAAATAATTGGAGAAATTCCTATGAAACATTGGGATAAAAATTTCATCATATGTAAAATAAACAAAATAATTTCAGAATATATAATTAAAACATGTCCAATAAAAGCTACTCAAAAGGATATAGAAGAATTTAAAATGCATATAGAAGAGTTATTGAAGTTAGGAGCCATAAGAGAGAGTGAAGCTCGCAAAGATCGACTGCCTTTACAGTAAGAAATCATGCTGAAATAGCTAAAGATAAGTTAAGAATGGTTATTAATTACAAAAGATTAAATGACAATACCATATAAGATGCTTACAATATTCTAAATAAACAAGAATGGATCAATAGAATACAAGAAAGCAAATATTTTTCTAAATTTGCTCTAAAAGCTGGATCTGGCAAGTAAAGATGGCAGAAGAATCCATAGAATGGACAATATTCACGTGTCCACAAGGACATTTTGAATGGCTTGTAATGCCCTTAGGATTGAAAAACGCACGTGCATTATTTCAAAGAAAAATACAAAATATATTTAATGAAAACTAAGAATTCACACTAGTATATATATATATATATATATATATATATATATATATATATATATATATATATATATATATATATATATGATTTGTTAATTTTTTTTCAAAATCTTATGAAGAACATATTGCTCATCTTAAGTATTCTTTAGAAAGGTTGAGCAAAATGAGCTAATACTATCTAAAAAGAAAATGGAGATTTGCAAAGAAAAAAAATCAATTTTCTTGGTCATGAAATAGGAGAAGGAAAAATATATTTGCAAGACCATATTCTAAGAAAGATCTTACAATTTCCTGATTCTATGACTAATAAAAAGATATTGTAACAATTTTTAGGAATTGTAAATTATGACAGAAATTACATAGACAATTTAACAAAACTAGCTAGACCATTATATGCAAAGTTAAGAAAGAATGACCAAAAATACTTCAATTCTGAAACATAAACTAGCCAGATAATAAAAGAGAAGGTTAGAAACTTGAAAACCTTAGAATTACCGCTAGATGACGATTATTTTATTATAGAAACAGATGCTTCTCAATTAGGATGGGGTGCCATATTAAAGAAAAGACCGAATAAATATTTATCAAAGACAGGAAAAAATTTGTAGGCATGCCTCAATAAGTTATAAGCTTAAAGCAGTAAACAATACAGATAGAGAAATATTAGCAATAATTAATGCAGTAATTTTTTTTCAGATTATATTTGGGTTTTAAAGAATTCACAGTAAGGACAAATTGTGAAGCCATTTGTAGGTATCACAATCAAATTAATAATAAGAAAAGTTCAACTAGATGGGTTCTTTTTGAAGATATAATTACTGGAAATGGATATAAAGTTATATTTGAGCATATAATTACTATCCCGTTCATCTATTTTGCAGGAATGAAGAGGTCAATGAATTATAATGGAAGTGAATTCTTCAGCTTTGGAACAGACAATAAGTTTAAAATATTTCCTCTAAATTCATACAAATTTAAGCCGAAAGATCATATAATTATTGATGAAGTACAAGAATGCATACTAGACAATTTCTGGTACCAATATAATAATAAATGAGAAGAGAAAGGATATATGTTGTTTATATTAAATAGTCTTGCCGAATATTTCCATATATCAAATGAGATGATGCCTATTTTACAAAATTCAGAAATAATAGAGCCAAAACCATTATATGTGGTGTTTGAGGGAAAAACATGAGGAGTATATATCATTTGAAGAGATAGTAGCAAAAAACAAGATTCAAAATTAGTAGAGGGAATATCTTGGAAGAAATACACAAACATTGAGGAAACATTGACACAAGCCAGAAAAATATTAGGAATCAATTATTATATGGAATCAACCGTTAAAAATTATATTTAGAAATATAAAAGAGCAAGGAATAAGAAAGCTCTAGTATTATCACCCTTTATAAATATAAAGGAAGAAAAAAATATTAAAGAAACCTACATATAAAGAATGTTTAATCAAAGGGGTAGATCTATTCGACGGATCATATATTGATTAGAAAATAGATGAAAAATTTGAGTCTATAACTCCACAATGGAAAAATGATATAAAAGAAGAAATCCTTAAAGAATTGCGAATAGAGATGAATGATAAATTTGAAAGTATAAAGAAAGCATATGATGAAAAATTTGAAATATCACTATGAGATTATGATATTATTGGATATTGCTGGGCATGTCCAAAATCTAAAATAAAAAATATGCTGAAACAACAACCTACAAGAAAGAGAAAGAATCTTTAAAAAGTAGGCTATATAAAAAGAATAGCTAAACATAACCATATAAAGATATGCTAAAATTGATAGAGTGCTATCAATTATTCAGGCGCAGAAGACAAAACGACAGAATAATATTGCTGAAGTACATCTACCAGAAAAATATTCCTAAAGGACGAAGCAATATTCGCGAATATTCGCAAAGGACAATGCAAAGGACGAGGCACATGTTATCAGCACAGTTTTCAATGCGCACCAATTATGCGTGCCACATCAACTATAGACAAATATTCACAATGAAACAAAAGAAAGAAAGAAGTTAAGCCTGCAGATATATCCTACCAAAGGCACTCATAATAATGCAAAGAAAGGAAAGAAGTTGATTGATATGCCATGCAAGCCAGAGAGGCCTACCCTAGGCTATAAATCCAATTAAATAAAGATAAGGAGACCCGTCTTGCTACTATAAAAGGAGATGCAAACTTGCAGATGAGAAGGCATCGGGATATCAATACACTTGAGAGCATCTAGCAAACGAGAGCACCCAGTCTCAACCTGTATAATCTTTAGTCTTAGAACACAACTGTAATATATATCTAGAAGAAGTGGAAACTGGGTGCTCTCGCTTGCTGGATATATTACAACACTCTTCTTCTGTACATATATGACAGTGATGTTCTAAGACTAAAGATTATACAAGTGGAGATGGGTGCTCTTGCTTGCTGGATATTCTCAAGCTTTGGTGTCTTTGATATCCCGATGCCTTCTCATCTGCGGGCTTGCATCTCCTTTTATAGTAATGAGATGAGTCTTCTTTTCTTTATTTAATTGGATTTATAGCTTAGGGTAGGCCTCTCTGGCTTGCATGACATATCAATCTACTTCTTTCCTTCCTTTCTTTGCGTTATTATGAGTGACTTCGGTAGGATGTCTGTAAGTTTAACTTCTTTCTTTTGCTTCATCGTGAATATTTGTCTGTAGTTGGTGTGGCACATATAATTGTTGCGCATTGCCATTGTGCTGATAACCTGTGTCTTGTCCTTTGCATTGTCCTTTGTGAATATTCGCGAATATTGGTTCGTCCTTTAGGAATATTATTCTGGTGGATGGGTCTTTTAGGAATATTATTCTACCGTTTTGTCTTCCGCGCTAGAATAATTGATAGCACTATATCAATTTTGTCATACCTTTATAGGGCTATCTTTAGCTATTCTTTTTATATAGCCTACCTTTTTAAGATTCTTTATTGTAGGCTGTTGCTTCAACATATTCTTTATTTTAGATTTTGGTCATGTCCGGCAATATCCATAATATCATCATCTGATAGTGATATTTTAAATTTTTCATAATATGCTTTCTTCATATTTTCAAATTTATCATTCATCTCTATTCGTAATTCTTTTAGGATTTCTTCTTTTATATTATTTTTCCTGACAGTATCCAGATATCAGTGGGCTAATTCTTGTTAAGAATTGGATTTAGTATAGAGAATGATGTGACCTTAGGACTTTCGTGCGCGCAGAATGTTGGGCGACTAAAAGATAACATATACAGAAAATGAGTGTAGCGGAGATGACGATGCTGCGATGGATTTGTGGTCACACTAGACGGCATTGCATCCGCAATGATGATATAAATGATAGGGTGGGGGTAGTACCAATTAAAGAAAAGGTTATCCAACATCGCTTGAGATGGTTTGGACATCTCCAACAAAACCCCTCCTGAGGCACCGGTATGTAGTGGAATTTTAAGTCGTACTAAAAACGTAAGAAGAGATAGAGGTCGACTAAGACTGATGTGGGAGGAAGTAGTTAAAAGAGACTTGAGGAATTGGAATGTATCTAAAGAACTAGTTTTGGATAGGAGCGCTTGGAAGCTAGTGATCGATGCACCAGAAACCATAAGAAAGTTATAGGCAGTGTTTTAGGCTCTTCGCTCAGATAGCAGGATGTACGGCTTGGGGTTTTAGCATCGTAGATTTTTATTTCAAGACGCTCAACTCTTTGATCTTGAGAAGGTTTCATTCCTAGTTTGCTCCAACTTGTTTGCGATAAAAAGTTTTGTTGTTGTTGTTTTTGTTATTGTATTTGACATAAGTTGGTCAGAACTTAAGCCTAAAACTGCTAACTTCGTATATCACCTCAAGATGTATGTATGTACATATAGATACATACATATACACATGTATATATACACATGTGTATAGATATACATATGTATGTGTATATACATATGTACATATATGTATATACACATATACACGTGTATAGATATACATATGTATGTGTATATACATATGTACACATATGTATATACTGTATATACACATATATATGTATATATAATGTATAGATATACATATGTATGTGTATTTACATACATATACATATATATGTATATATATATATATATATATATATATATATATATATATATATATATATATATATATATATATATATATATATATATATATATATATATATATATGCGCGCGCGCACACACATATACATATACACGATACCAATATGAACTAAACAAACTATATAACACTATTCAAATGCTAATATATGACTATTCAAATGCTAAAATTCTGGTCACTATTCAATGAATTTGAATAGTAATATTTCACTTGTGACTAGTATTGTGAATAGTATTCGTGCACTATAATGGTGGGTATACTATTTAGTTACTATTCTGATTACTATTCACTGAAATGGATGTTTCTCTTACGATGATGATGATTAATTTTGAACAGTAATTTTTTCAGGATCTTGTGGGTTGGCGAAACCAACAAGACAACCGAAGTGCTTTTAGTGGTGTAAAAATCCTACTCGGTACTCACTATACTTCTTACTAATTTGCTTCAGGAGTAGCTAAACCTTTCCTTGAAATTCAAAGTCAAGATCATATGAGACAATTTTTTATCGTCTTCCCAAGCAGTTCCACCCAAAGGGAACACTTCTCTAAGGCCTCAACATTCTCCTTAGCCAACCTCAGGCTCTGCGGAGAGTTGCCAGAGAGTTTCCTATAGGATCCTTAGCGTAAAATCTTGTTCCATATGATTAGACTTAGAACTACCAAGGAACTGAAGAACTACTTCATTTCCACAAACTAGCTTACATATGGTTTTCCCTTTCGGGAACCCCGAAAGTTACTACACACAAAAATAGAAAATATACCTTACACAGCTGTATTACAACACACTTCTGATGGATATATTTTACAGTGGATATGCTAGAACTAAGGTTCTACAGAGGTAGGGATTGGAGATCTCGAAGACTCTAAGGCTTTGTGTTGCTCTCTTCAATTCTTCGATGCCTCTTCTTCTGTGGAGTGCCCCTCTTCATATGGTAGTGGGATGTGTTCTCTTAATTAAGCCTAGGGCCTTAGAGTAGGCCTTTCTGGCACGCACTCTATCTTCTAAGCACCTTTTCCTTTCTTTTTATTAGATACTTCTGACCAGATTCTTCAGCAGGCTTCACTCCTTTCATCATGAGTGGCACATATAGTTGGCGAACTTTCTTCCCTGTGCTGAGGGCTCATGCCTTGTCCTTTCTGAATATTTGCACGCTTGAGTTGTCTGAGCTGTCCTTTAGTATATTGTATCTTCTGCACCTCAATGTTTGATAGTATTCTATCAATATTAATATCCTTTATAGGGGTACCTTTAGATATTCCTTTACCTTTTTAGGATTCTTTCTATTTGTAGGCATGCTGATTCATCATACTTTTTTATTTCATATTTTGCCCATGACCGGTAATATCCATTATGTCATCATCAGATAACGATATTTCAAAATTTTCATCATAATCTTTTTTCATGCCTTCAAACTTGTTATTTATTTCTATTCTTAATTCCTTTAAAACTTCTTTTATATCATTTTTCCATTGAGGAGTTATGGATTCGAATTTTTTATCTATTTTTTAGTCTATGTATGATCCATCTAACAGGTCTACTCCTTTTATTAAGCATTCTTTATAGGTAGGTTTCTTTTGAGTCTCTTTTTCTTCCTTTAACAATAGACTGGAAAATAGATGAAAAATTAATTTAACGTCCCGCGTTTTCTAATTAATTTAAACGCCGTTGTTAGTGTTGCTAATAACAAATAAGGGCCAAATTAGCATTAGGAATTAAATTATTTAAATTGGTTATCGCCAAACCATAGCAATTGTAATTCATTAACATAATTTAAACAGAGAGCTTTTATTACAATTAAACAGTTACAATAGTCAGTATACATCAATACTAAGAGGAAGCTAGATTACAATTAGGCCATCTCATACATTGGAGTCTGTCGTCAAATTGCCACCACATCGATGTTTTCTTTGTGAGCGAACTCAATGATTTTTAATGCTGAAAAAGACCGAACAAAAGACCGAATAAAATAACAAAGGAAGAAGAGAGAATTGCCGTCAGACGTTTGCATGCAGTAAGGTCGCATTTTGGGGAGCAGTTGCGTCGCACGGGCTATCGCGATGCAAAGCTTCTTTTGCTACTTGTTGCATCGGCAAATAATCATCTGCTGACCGCCATGGCACAGAATGCGACCAAACATATTCCATGTTTATTGGAATCCCGATCACTATAACTCCTATCCTGGGTGGTGACCCATCCTCAGGTAACTCTTGATAATAAACTGGACAAGGTGCCCCCAATTCTTGCAGCATCTACCATAATAATAATACGTGCTGCCCTCTAATCCTGGCTGGTGGTATCTCTATTCGAACCATCCTACAAAAGAGAAGCAATAGTTTAGAGTTATCTAATACGATTAAACCTTATTAGAAGAATTACTATGACTGGAATAAATAAATAACAATACTCTAATCTAGACAAGATATAATGATAAGAATTACTACCAGTATGCTGAAAGCAATATAGTAGAATTCCTACTTCTATCCCTAAACCTAAGCGTGGCTCTCAAATCATTGCTCTGATACCACCTGTGACGACCCACATTATTACCACGGGGTAATAATGCTGGTCAATGGATTATTATTCGTTTTAACCGATAAAACATCGCTTTAACGAATAATAAACCAATCAGAGTATTGCAACAGAACAATCATTAGAGATAGAAGATTACATACATCCACATTGCCACGCAGGGCTAAATATTACACAACTTATGCAGTTCAGAAAATTACAGTGCTAGAAAGAGTAGTTCAGACTTCTAATTATACAGAAGCATTCTAATTATATAGAAGCATTCTAATTATACAGAAGGAGTATACAACTACAATACACTAATATCATAGATACCCTAAGGGTCGAGTCCAAGCTGCTCCTATGTCTCTACGAGTCCCAGTCATCATATACGGAGTAATCCTCAGGTGGCTCATCCTCATCATAACCTCCCTCCCCTGGGGAGTAAGGCTCTGCACAGGCATCCTCAACGTCTGAATATAGCTGGCTATCCTCTAAACAAAAGAAATAATAGCAAGAGTGAGTACAGAGTACTCAGCAAGCTTATATAACAAAAATGCACTGGATGATCATTACTCGGGTGCGGCTAATATTCATTTACATGGTTTATAATATATGCAGTTCATTTACTTAGGCAAACCTGCTACAGCAAAGTTGTTACAACGTATGCTTATGAATATCCCTAAATTTTAGCACATCTAGCATGCAACCCCTTAATTTACCTAATTTATTTTCTCTCCTTTTTCCCCTCCTTTCCTTATCGTCTTCATTTCCCTTTTCTGCTCGTACCGCTGACACCTCCTTATCCCCTTTTTCTGCTCCTTCCACCGACGCCTCCCTCCTCCCTGTTTCTTTTCTTGGCTCGCTCTCCTCTCTCCGGATTCTCTTCAGCCCAGCGACGCCTCGGTTCTTCCGCCCCCGGTCTTAGCGCCTCCCCTCGGTTCGGCTCCCCGACGCACCGTCTCCAAGCGCCTCCCCTCGGTTCGGCTCCCCAATGCGCCGTCTCCAAGCGCCTCCCCTCGGTTCGGCTCCCTGACACGCCGTCTCCAAGCGCCGCCAACCCCGGCGGTGCCGCGCCTTGCGTCCCGACCGCCCCCGCCTTGCCGCTCTGCGCCTCACGGCGAACCACGGCCAGATCCGTGGCCTAGGGCCCGGATCTGGCGCCTTGCCCCCTCATTCCTACCCGATCTAAGGTTGGCTTCGTATGGTTTGGTGGCTATTTTGCTTTGATTTACGGGGATTTGCCGGTATACTAGTAGGCATGGAGATGTGTTCTTCTACTACTTCCAGTGGACACCCTCTATGTTGAATCTTTGCTGCCCTAATGGTGCTTGTGACAACTATTGGTATCTTCTGACTCTAGCTATGCAGAGCTTACTACCAAGAGATGGGTACTATGGTTGCGAGTAATCTATGGTCACCTTCACTGATGGCTGGTTGGCGTATGGTGTGGCTCTCGCCTTCTTGGGGTGGTGGCGCCGCCTGCTGGTGGCCTCCTAAGGTGGACGGTATCGATGTGGGGTCTGGGCTCCTGTCGTCGCCGTTGTCGTGCACCCTGTCGGCTCGCCTAGCCTTTGTCGCCTGGCTTCTCCTCGGTGGTGGGGTTTCTCTGTTGGCTTGAGAAAGATGGGGAAAGTGAAAGTGAACAAAAGAGAATACCGTGCTCGGGTTCCCTCTTTGTTTTTATTCGGCTGGCTGTGTTACCAGTGCTCTGCCTTGCTGCTCTCTTTTCTCTGTTGGCTGTGCCTTCGTGCTGGCCGTGAGATGTTTCTGGACTGGCGGTGCTATCTCGGTATAACTGGTCTGGCCGTGTGTTATCTCGATGAAGACGATGGTATGCGGTCATGACTGTGGCATTTGACTCCCTGTTGCGGTTTGGGCTTGGAAAATGGGGTTATGGGATTTTTGGCTTTGCATTGGTTGGTCCCTATACCAAATCAGGTTTGTATATGCCGTATGATGAGTCTACAATTGTGAGAGGTGCCGACTGGTTGAGACTTTCCATTCATAATTAAGACTTTCCATCATGATATTATATATCATTGCATTTGCAAGCATCTAAAAGCAATCCAAAGGCAGGGAGGTTGCCCGGACACCCTGTTGTCCCATTTCAGCATTTGCACGCATCATTTGAAGAAATAGTTGCTCAAAAGATAGATTCAAAATTAGTAGGTGGAATATCTTGGAAGAAATATGCCAATATTGATGAAGTATTAGCTCAAATAAGAAAAATATTGGGAATAAGTTATCATATGGAGCCAACCGCTAAAGATTATATTTAAAAATATAAGAAAGTCAGAAATAAGAAAGCTTCAATTTTATCACCTAAAGCTTCAGCTTCATTACCTTTTATAAATATAAAAGAAGAATTATCAAAGAAACCTACATATAAAGAATGTTTAACGAAAGGGGTAGATCCATTAGATTGATCCTATATAGACTGGAAAATAGCGAAAAATTTGAAGTGATATCTCTTTCATGGAAAAAAGATATAAAGGAAGAAATTTTAAAAGAATTAAGAAAAGAAATAAACGAAAAGTTTGATGATATGAAAAGATCATACGATGAAAAATTTGAAATATCTCTATCAGATGAAGATATTATAGATATAGCTGGGCATGGGTAAAATCTAAAATAAATAAATATATGTGCTAAAAAAACTAGCCTCTAAGATCGCGTCAATACTGCTAAAGATGCCATCATTATTCTCCCTTTAGCACAAAGGACGCTTTGCCGACAGAAGAAGGATATCAGTGCGCCATGTATTGCCTGCACCAATTCCACTATCAGAGTGCAAAGGATACCAATTGTTAAAGATATATCAGTATGAGTTAGACATGAGCTAAGAAATTCAACGACAGAAGTCATCTCATGTCAATTTAGAAAGACTAAAGGCGCCATGACAAAGCAAAGAAATACTCCTTAAGGTTTATAGACCAGATTAAATAAGGAAGAAGGGACTTCTCTAGAGACTATAAAAGGGGACGTCGTTGGCAGCTCAATAGCAGCGGACATCGAAGCCTTCGAGCATCTAGCCTTTTACCACCTTCCATCTCCCTATGAACTAAGAACTAAAGTGGAAGGTGGTAGGATGTTGGATGCTCGAAGGCTTCGATCTCCACTGCTTTTGAGCTGCCGATGGCGTCCCCTTTTATAGTCGCTAGAGGAGCCCCTTATTTAATCTGGTCTATAAACCTTAAGGAGTCTTTGCTTTGTCATGGCGCCTTTAGTCCAGGGGCGGATCTAATATAGGTCATGGGTGTTGTGTTCAGCTGAACACCCAAATGTTTTGACAAAAAACATAGTATATATAAGCATAATACATATACATATATTTAATTGGGTCAACTATTTCTAGCCTCCGGTCCATCACTATTCAACTAGTCGGCCGGCCCGACCGGAAACACACCGTGGCCTGCGGCCCAGCCCATTAATTCGTGCGATAGAAACGGCGTCCCTGTCTTCCCAATGGCCCGGTCCATCCAATCCCCATCCTGCCAAATCCCTAACCCTAGTTGAGCTGCCTGAGCAGGCGAGCAGCAGCCCACGACCCCGTGTCGACCGCGCGGCCCGCGCCTCTGGCGCCTTGCCGGCCCTCCGCTCCGTGCCGACGCTGCGTAACCGCCATCTGGGTTCCGGCTCTCCGCTCCAACCTTTCGCTCCTCCCTCCGGCCACTCCGGCACTCCGCCGGCACTGCGAGTCTGCGACATCGCCTGGAGGGTGGATTTGGGCTTCGGTAGTTCGGCTCCGCGCCGGCACACCACACGACCGGCGACTGCGCCTCCGCTCTCCGACCCTCCGCTCCGTCGCCACCGCAGACTGTGTCACCTCCGGCTCTGCGCCGCATGACTGGCGACCGCGCCTTTGGCCATCCACTCCGCCAGCTCTGCGCTGCACTACCGGCCGACCGCCGACCGGACCGCGCTCCTCCGCCCTTCGGCGTCTCCACTCCACATGCTGCCGCATGATTTTCCAAAAAGAAATATTGGAGGTGTGCGTCACTTCTTAGCTAGTTGGTTTGACCAATATAATTAGCTTGAGTATAGCGTGGAACGAGATGCTACTTTCTGCTTCGTTTGTTATCTGTTCAAGGATAAACTAATTGTGCTGGTGGAGATAGTTTTGTGAATGGGGGATTTAGAAATTGGAACCATAAAAATAGATTTAACAAACATGTTGGAGCAATTACTAGTGCCCACAATGAAGCTCAAGAGAAACACAATTTATTCATTAAACCTAAAGCATCAATTAAGGAATCTTTTCCTTCAAACTCAAAACAACAAAAGGCATGAAGTATCGCCGAGTTAATTTGTGAACTTTTGCAATTGTTTTGTAATTTCTTTATATTATTTGATATATTATCCCTAGTATGAATAATTGTATATTAACTATTGCTATTGTAGATCTTTATGTTTTGTATTGAAAATTTTTTGTGCAACTTCGAACACCCATTCTAAAATTCCTGCGTCCGCCACTGCTTTAGTCTTTCCGAATTGACATGTGATGATTATTGTCGTTGATTTTTTTGGCTCATGTCTGGCCCATACTGATATATCTTCAATAATTGGTATCCTTTGCATTCTGATAGTAGAATGCATAATTGGTGCGGGAAATATGTGGCGTAGTGATATTCTTTTGTCGGCAAAACGTCCTTTGTGCCAAAGAATAATTATGGCATCTTTAGCAGTATTGGTGCGACCTTAGAGGCTAGTTCTATTAGCATATATATATTTATTTATTTCGGATTTACTCATGTCCAGTTATATCCATAATATCTTCATCTGATAGAAATATTTCAAAATTTTCATCGTATGATCTTTTCATATCTTCAAACTTTTTGTTTATTTCTTTTGTTAATTCTTTTAAAATTTCTTTCTTTATATCCATGATGTCTTCGTCAGATAAGGATATCAAATTTTTCATCATATATTTTTTTCATTTTCTCAAGCTTATCATTCATTTCTTTCCATAATTCTTTCAAAATGTCTTCTTTCATATCCTTTTTCCATTATGAGGATATGGCTTCAAATTTTTCTTCTATCTTCCGGTCTATATACGAACCATCTAAGGGGTCAACCCCTTTTACTAAACACTCTTTATATGTGAGCCTTTTTAATATTTCTTCTTTTATATTTACCGGAGAAGATACTGGAGTTTTCTTATTTCTAATTTTTTTATATTTCTGGATATAATCTTTGGCACATGGTTTTATATAATAGTTTATTCCCAATATTTTAATGGCTTAACGCTTCCTCCACACTTGTATATTTCTTGCAAGATATTCCTCCGGCTAATTTTGAATCTATCTTTTGAACAACTATTTCTTCAAATGATACATATATGCCTGGCATTTTCCCTTCAAACATTATATATAGGGGTTTTAATTTTAAGAATTCAGGGTTTTCTGAAATAGGCATTGATGCATTTATCATATGGAAGTATTCAGTAAGGCTGTTTAATATTGATAACATATATCCTTTCTCTTCACGTTTATTATTATATTGATACCAGAAATTATCTAGTATGCACTCTTGCACCCTATCAATAATTATATGATCTTTCAGTTTAAATTTGTATGAATTTGGGGGAAATATTTTGAGCTTATTATCTGCTCGAAAGCTGAAGAATTCATTTCCACTATAATTCATAGACCTTTTCATGCCTGCAAAATAGATGAACGTGAAAATAAGTCAGGCAATTTATTTTTCTTTCCCTTTATATGCTCAAATATAATTTTATAACTATTTCTAGTAATTATATCTTCAAATAAAACCCATCTTCTAGTAGAATGTTTCTTACTGTTAATTTGATTATGGTACCTACAAATAGCTTCACAATCTGTCCTTACTGTGAATTCTTTAAAGCCTAAGTATAACTTGGAAATGGCACAAAATACATAATAGAAATTACAATAAGAGATTTATCAATGATAAATGATGATATGATAATCGGTTTAAGATTCTTACAACACTCATTGCAGACCACAATTATACATGAAGATGGTATCACATTTATTCCATACCAAGATAATATACCATACATCTCAGAGGTGCGGAAGCGTGGTGAGACATCATCCCAATCCCAGCCTCAACCTCAAGTCCAGCACTTAAAGAGGTATCTAGTGCAACACCCCCTGTAACAGACATAGAAGAAGAGCTTAGTGAAAATATAGAAGTATACTACATATTAAATTCCCGTGTTGAATGTTTTGGATTACAATCATTCTCACCAAATTGGTATAGAGATATTAAAGCTAAAAAGGATATACAAAAAATCATTCAAAGGTTGGAGGATATTCAAATAATTGGAGAGATACCTATGAAGTAGTGGGATAAGAATTCTATTATATGTAAAATAAATATAATATATCTGGAATATATAATTAAAACATGTCCTATATAAGCCACTTCAAAAGACATTGACGAATTTAAAATGCACATAGAACTAGTAAAGCTAGGAGCTATAAGAGAAAGTAGAAGTCCTCATAGGTCTGTTGCTTTTATAGTTAGAAATCACTCTGAAATAGTCAGATGCAAGTCAAGAATGGTCATTAATTATAAAAGATTAAATGATAATACCGTAGATGATGCCTATAATATTCCAAATAAACAAGAATGGATTAATAGGACACAAGGAAGTAGATATTTTTTTTCCAAAATTTGATCTAAAAGCCAGTTTTTGGCAAGTAAAGATGGCAGAAGAATCTATAGAATGGACAACATTTACATATTCTTAGGGACATTTTGAATGGCTTGTTATGCCTTTAGGGTTGAAGAATGCGCTAGCATTATTCCAAAGAAAGATGCAAAATATATTTAATTAAAATGAAGAATTCATACTGGTATATATAGATGACCTATTAATATTCTCAAAATCTTATAAAAGAGCATATTGCTCACCTAGAAGTATTTTTTAGAAAGGTAGAACAAAATGGGTTAATATAATCTAAAAAGAAAATGGAAATATGTAAAGAGAAAATTAATTTCCTAGGTCATGAAATAGGAGAGGGAAAGATTTATCTACAAGACCATATATCAAAGAAGATTTTACAATTCCCTGATACTATGAATGATAAGAAAATATTACAACAATTTCTAGGAATTGTAAATTATGCCAGGAATTACATAGAAAATTTAGCAAAATTAGCCAGGCCATTATATGCTAAGTTAAGAAAGAATGGTAAAAAATACTTTAATTTCGAAGACGTTAAATTAGTTAGGTTAATAAAAGAGAAGGTTAGAGATTATCATTGAAACAGATGCCTAGATAGGATGGGAATCAATACTAAAGCAAAACCTAATAAATATTAATCAAAAACAGAAGAGAATTTGTAGATATGCCTCAGGAAGTTATAAGCTTAAAACCGTAAATAACACTGATAGGGAAATATTAGCAAATAATCAATGCAATAAATTCTTTCAGGTTATACTTAGGCTTTAAAAAATTCACAGTAAGGACAGATTGTGAAGCTATTTGTAGGTACCATAATCAAATTAACAGCAAGAAAAGTTTTACTAGAAGATGTGTTTTATTTGAAGATATAATTACTGGAAATGGTTATAAAATTATACTTGAGCATATAAAGGGAAAGGAAAATAAATTGTCTGACTTATTTTCACGTTCATCTATTTTGCAGGCATGAAGAGGTCTATGAATTATAGTGGGAATAAATTCTTTAGCTTTGGAGCAGATAATAAGCTCAAAATATTTCCCCCAAATTCATGCAAATTTAAACTGAAAGATCATATAATTATTTATGAGGTGCAAGAGTGCATACTTGATAATTTCTGGTATCAATATAATAATAAACGTGAAGAGAAATAATATATGCTATCAATATTAAACCTTGCTGAATATATCCATATGATAAATGCATCAATGCCTATTTCAAATAAACCCTGAATTCTTAGAATTAAAACCTCTATATGTAGTGTTTGAAGGGAAAATGCCAGGTATATATGTATCATTTGAAGAAATAGTTGCTCAAAAGATAGATTCAAAATTAGTAGGAGCAATATCTTGGAAGAAATATGCAAGTGTGGAGGAAGCGTTAAGCCAGAAAAATATTGGGAATAAACTATTATGTAGAACCATGTGCCAAAGATTGTATCCAGAAATATAAAAAAATTAGAAATAAGAAAACTCCAGTATCTTTTTCTCTGGTAAATATAAAAGAAGAAATATTAAAAAGGCCCACATATAAAGTGTTTAGTAAAAAGAGTTGACCATTTAGATGGTTCGTACATAGACTAGAAGATAGAAGAAAAATTTGAAGTCGTATCCCCTCAATGGAAAAAGGATATGAAAGAAGACATTTTGAAAGAATTATGGAAAGAAATGAATGATAAGCTCGAGGAAATGAAAAAATATATGATGAAAAATTTGATATATCCTTATTTGAATAAGACGTCATGGATATTGCTGGACACGGACAAAATTTAAAATAAAGAATATGTTGTAAAAATAACCTTAAAAGGGGGAAGGCTGCAATACAATCAATAATGCAATGTAGCCCTGTACACTCCAGAATTATATTTGTGAAGGACAGGCACGCTTCATGCAAGCTCACAAGGACAAGCACGGGTTATGTAAACCAGTGCGCACTCCAATAATGAATGCACGCTACGCCAATTAAAGGGGACGTGTACACCAATTATACATGTACTGAAATTGAAGGCATCACGGCTTTTCAGAAAAGGAGATTCCTTAGGCCAGTGAGGACAGTCTAGACTTGTTTAAATAAGGAAGAAAGAGGCTCCTCTTGAGGCTATAAAAGGGACGTCAGCCAGCAGCCCAAGGCATCAGAAATCCAAGAGTTGAAGCTACTAGAGTGAGCAAAAGCTCTCCACCAAGCTTTCTCTTTAGTTCTTAGTGTGAGTAAACCACTGTAGTATATCCATTCAAGAGAGTGTTGTAACAAGTGCATTGTAAGATATATTTTCTATCCTTGTCTTAAGTATCGGGGTTCCCGAAAGGGAAAACCATATGTAAGCTATCTTTGTGGAAATGAAATAGTACTTCTTTGCACACCTTAGTCTTTTTAGTTTAATTATATGGGATGAGGTTTTATGCTAAGGACCCTGTTGGAGAAAACTCTTCGACGATTCATCTAGGAGCCGAGTCTGGCTGAGGGGAGAACTTAGAAGCCATAGAGAAGTGTTTCCTTCGGGTAGAACTGTCTAGAGTGACGATAAAAATTTATCTCATATGATTATGACTAAGAAAACTTCGAGAAAAATTCGCTACTTCTGAAGCAAATTTAGTAAGAAATATGGTGAGTACCGAGTAGGATTGTCACAACACTGTTGCATTACCGGTTGTCTTATTGGTTTCGCCAACCTGCAAGATCCTGATAAGAGTTACTTTTAATATTTTCACAAAAGTTCTAAATAGTAAAATTGGACAGTAATTACTTTATATATATATGTATATATAGTATAAATAACAGGGGTATCATGGTATCCAGATTTCATGATTGAGACTTTCCATCTATGATCAAGACTTTCCATCTATGATTGATTCAACATGCTAAATCAATAGCTTCCTTTCCAAATTGATGTTAAATCATTACACTTGCACGCATGTAAAAGCAATTCAAAGACAGGAGGCTTACCATGGTGCCTATTTCAGCGTCATATGTATATGTATATGTATATGTATATGTATATGTATATGTATATGTATATGTATATGTATATGTATATGTATATGTATATGTATATGTATATGTATATGTATATGTATATGTATATGTATATATGTATATATGTGTGTGTGTATGTGTATGTGTGTGTATGTATATATGTATGTATGTACGTACGTACACACACTTCAGCCTCCATATTTGCTGTACCGGAATGCTGCACAGACAGTAAATGGTATTTTGTTTTATAACCAACATGACTGAAGCTGTTGCAAGTCTTTTTGGAAGGTAGGACTTTCATCTTATCTTTTTCCCCTCTATGTTGACGGCATCTTTTGCTGTGACTGAGGTGTATAATAAAAACTGTACATACATAGCAAAATTGAAGTGGATAACCTGATGTGGTCATCTAAATTGTGGCCTAGTTAGTCTTTAGCGTAAAAGCCATTTGATTTTTATTTTGTTGTTTTAGTACATTCACCAATTTGTAAATCGGTAGCTACAATAGGTGATTCTGTCCTTTCAGTAGGAAGTATAATACATAATTATGGTTTCCTTCTGTTAATCTGGCAATAAGAAATAAACACAATGGTTTCTGCCCTACAGAGAGTCAATTTTCCTCTCCAGCAACTGCAATCACTCCCCAGAAAAAAGAAAAAAATGCAATCGCGTGAGCCCTAACAAGTGAAATCCTCGTATCACACAAAGAGGCGAGGAAATTCTCACTGTCTTGTAATACTCTAGGTCTGGGCACCATGCTCTTCTATATTCCATGGGATATGAACATTTTGATCTTTTGATTGACTACCCTTTTTTGGAAAGGCTTAACATGTTCACCTGATTTGGTGTCATTACTACAGTTTTTGTACAAAAGAAAAAAAGACTCCAATTTTTACAATCTGTCTTATCTCTGCAAATTGTGCTAGCTTTCTATTAGTAATATTCACATGGAATGCACAAGTTTGATGTAGCGGAAAGTATGTCAAAATTGTTTTTGACTTTGGTAGACTTCAGGCATGTGTGTGCATGATTAAGACTGCTTTAGCATAAACTTTGTTCTGTAATGGCCTACGGACCAAGCCCTTTGGTTTTTTTTTGGTGCTGAACTTATATCCCAGGAAGTCCCTGTAAAATTACTTATGAAAATTATATGGACACTTTTACTGAAATTTGCTTCAACCAATCATTTTCTTGCAGGATACTGAATGCTTACGCCAAAGTGCCTCCAAAGCCAAAAGTGCCTTCCACAAAAAGGTCTTTCCTCTGGATTTCTGTTTGCGCTACACGTTTATTGCAGTCTAAGCTTTGTATTTAGTTATATAGTAGATTTACTTATGCCAGATTCTTCTGTTGTGCCACAGTGAGTTTGGGGAATTGGGGGCTGTTCCTACATCTGCTGCTATAGATGGTCCCCTTGAACCTGCACCATCGTCCACTGCTCTAGTTTCTGATACCTCAGATGAATCATGGCAAATTATTTCAGTGTATGTTCTCTTTTATCTTGTTTCAATCTAAAATTTTTTCCCTCCTTTTTTCGCACATTGTTCATCAACTAGTGTATCTTTGCGATGTCTAGTGTATCTGGATTTTGATTTCAGTGTCCATTGTAGCATCTTGATTGATACATCTATACCTGTATAATGCTTCTTGCTGGTCTCAGTTGTACATATGTTGGTGCTATCACTGCGTTATTCATAATGCCAAACACTGCTGAATTTCTGTTTTTTTAACAAATCTACAGGGCTCTCCTAGCGTTGGGAGTGTATCGAGTGCACCAATGGCAGGAAAAGCATATCCATCTACTGAGCCCGTTGCATCCTCCCACGTACCATTGATCATTCCATCTGCTGCTCCGACACATCGAATGACCCCTCCTTTAGGTGTTTCATCAGCTCCACCACTGCCCCTCCATGACACTAATGCCCATGCTAGCAGCTCGACAAATCTTGTAACTCCGGCGTTCTTTGCACATCATTGGTGCCACCGGCTTCATCCTTGATGCCTACAGCACCACCTCTTCATCCAACTTCCACATCTGCCCATCGTACTCCATATGGTACCCCCCCCCCCCCCCCCCCCATCTTCAACCCTTTCTGCCACCGACTCGCCTGCATCCCTTACCCCCGCGCACAATGATGGGCCTGTTATTTCGAGGGATAAAAGTTAAGGACGTCCTCCAGAGACTTGTTCAGGTATGTTTCACATTGAAAAATACAAGGTGTAATTTTTGTTCTTTTTATCCATTAACTCTTGTCTATGTCCAACAGAGCGAAGATTTCATCGATTTAGTCTACCGGGAGTTGCAGAATGCACATATATAGACTGCTTGCTAGTCTTTATGGAGTTTCTCGCTGGGACAAGAGTGCTTCTGTTCTTTGTGAGTTTTTTATGCTTTAGCCTTTAGTCCTCAAACTTATGTATAGATTTGTCGTAATGCCTTGATGTAGAGTCCTTATAGCAATGGATGGTAGTATTTATCTTGTTCCTTCTCTCCAAATAACTGTATTATCATATAGTATTTATGTAATTGAAAGCATGGAATTAAAACAGGGCTTGTGTAACAACGTTAAAATATCATCTTTTTCGTGTGATATACCGAGCTATTACCATTTACCACCTCACTGTCAGGGCTTCGTGGAATATGTTGTGCTGTAATATTCTTCAGAAATATGTAGTAGGTTTGAGAATAGATTGTACGACCTGTTGAGTGGTTTCTTAGGTGCACCCATGTTCACTGGATCTGAAATCAAACGGTAGAGAGAATGAGGTGACAAGGCACTCGTGTCTTTTTTTGTTGCACTCGGTTTTGTACAGAGATAAGACTTCTCCTTTCATACAAGAGACAATACTCAATAGTATACCGTTCCCTAAGCGCGCTCTCATGCCATTGCTCGGACCGTCCCTACCGCTCCCATCCGTCACTCCCTCTTCACTACCGTCACTCTCTCTCTCTCTCTCTCTCTCTCTCTCTTCTCTACTCCGCCATTGGATCTGGCTCTCCAATTATGGATTCATTCTTTCCCTCGGATATAGAAGATGGAGGGGGTAGGGGGAGATGGAGGAGGAGCGTAGTGTAGGCTGACGCCGGAGAAGAAGGTGAGGAGGGTGACACTAAGAAGAGAGGAAGGGGAGGGACGCGGCAGAGGAAGGCAGAGGAGGAGCGATGTTGGTTGGATACTGTTCGGATCAATCTTCCCTCGGATATAGAAGGTGGAGGGGGTTGGGGGAGACAGAGGGGGAGCGCAGAGTTAGGCTGATGCCGAAGAAGGTGAGGAGGGTGACACTAAGAAGAGAGGAAGGGGAGGGATGCGGCGGAGAAGAAAGCAGAGGAGGAGCGATGTTGGTTGGATGCTATATTGTTCGGATCAATCTTCCCTCAGATATAGAAGGTGGAGGGGGTTGGGGGAGACAGAGGAGGAGCGCAGAGCTAGGCTGACGCCGGAGAAGAAGGTGAGGAGGGTGACACTAAGAAGAGAGGAAGGGGAGGGAAGCGGCGGAGAAGAAGGCAGAGGAGGAGCGATGTTGGTTGGATGTTATACTGTTCGGATCAATCTTCCCTCGGATATAGAAGGTGGAGGGGGTTGGGGGAGACAGAGAAGGAGCACAGAGCTAGGCTGACGCCAGAGAAGAAGGTGAGGAGGGTGACACTAAGAAGAGAGGAAGAGGAGGGAAGCGGCGGAGAAGAAGGCAGAGGAGGAGCGATGTTGGGTGGATACTGTTTGGATCAATCTGAACGGTATAGCGTGGTGTAGTAGCTCTTTTCATATAATTGATGGCTTTTCTTGCTACTGATTTTGCCAAGGGAGCTTATGAATTAATTGGCTACCTTTTTCTTTCGAGAGGAATTAACTTAGCGTATGAATTAAGAACGTTGATACCAGCTGAAATTTCAGCCTAATGTCCCGGTGAGACTTGTAGCAAAATCTCTAAAAAAACCGGGTGCCCTCGTGTCTGCATAACCCAGTGAGACTGTATGCAGAACTGACGATTTTGCATCCATCTATGCATGGCATGTGGTCGAAGTTTTGTCGTCAAGTGGCATGTGGTCCAAGTTTTGTGAAACTCAACACCATGATACCTAGGATTACGTGTCACACGACAAAAACCAAGTTTTGTGAAATTTACTAAAAAAAATACATGTCTTCCGTTAGCTTCATCTTCGTACATACGCGAACTTGTCAGACAAAACAGAGCATATACACTTGCCTCTAAAAAATACTCATCAGAAGAATCAGGAATAGATCAGCAATACTTAATACAATTTCGTGAGCCTGAAAGCCGCTTGAACAAATGGCCATGCTAAGATGTAGAAGTTTCAACAATATCTCTCAAATTTTCGGTTTTGGAAACTAAGAACAAAATGTAAACTTTTGTTCCGAGCTGTACTTATAACCTACGCCTCTGTCGTATTTAGTATTTACAACTAGTGCGTGTCATTAAATTGTACTCCTCGTCAACTATTTACAACTAGCGCGCGCGCCGGACGTCGCACGGTCACCGGAACGCCAGCATCACCAAGAAACCCACGAACGCCGCTGCCCCGACGCCGGAGCAGCAGAGGTCAACGATGCCCTCCCGCCTCTCCTTCCATTCCTTCCGCGCATTCTTCCCCTTCGTGAACTCCTCATACCGCCGCCTCGCTGCCGCCTCCGCGCCACGGCCATGCCTCGCGCCCGCCATGGCCGCGGTCACCGCGGCCAGACCGTCCCGCCCGCTCACGCCGCCGTCCTCGGCGTCCTCCACACATAGGCTCACCTCCTGGACATGACCGTACCGATCGTTGCATGTGACGGCCGCGTCCAGGGCGACGTCGCCGAGCACCACGGTGAACCGCGTCACGGTCTCCCCAGTGATCCACTTCCGGTCTACGGACACGGGTCGCCGGCTCGAGACGTTCACGGCCCGGCCGGTTGCCGGGTCGGTCAGTATCCAGCTTAGCGTCAGCTCGGCCGGCGTGATCGGCGACGGCGCCGAGAAGCCCTCCTGGACGAGCGCATCGACGCGGAACGGCGACCCCAGGAACCATGCAGACGAGGTGTCCGTCTCGACGACGCGCGACATGATGCAGACGCCCTTGTGGTGCAGGTCAACGGCCGAGACGAGCCGGGCGGGGAGGGAGCCCGAGCCCGAGACGGCCTTTGCCGGCGACGCGGCCGGGAAGGGGAACGCGTCGGCGAAGAGCTCCCGGTAGCCGTCGACGCAGCAGCAGAGGACGTCGCGGACCGACGGCCACGCGGCGAGGCAGAGGCCGCGCCATGTGTCCGGGTCGGTGGCGAGCTCGTGGAAGCTGGAGCACGCGCACCCGAGCGCGGCCAGCGACGCGCCGTCGAGACGGCGGAGCACGAGGGCCAGGACGTCCGTCGGGAGGTCTTCAATGACCGTCGCGGCTCTCCCGGCATCGGCGTCGCCGCACGGCGGAGAACGGTCGCCCATTACTGCCTCAAGATGAGCGCTCGCCATGATCACAGCATCGCAGAGCTTGGTAAGTTGGTATGCAACAATGGGATAACTTTTTTCTTGTTTGGTGAGCTGCGAATCTGTGATGCTTCTGGGGATCTTGTGTATGATGTGTTTTGTTGGGGTTTGAAGGCAGGTAGTCAGTACATATACAGTGAGGACAGGAGGGTAAGCGATCACGGTCTGAAAGCGAGTTTCCTGCTCCGGCTCGACTCGACAACGTTCTTTCCTGGCGACCTGACAAGCCAACACCCTTTGCGTTGCTGGAAAGCAAAGTTGGAAACTCTGATGATATATTTCGTGTCGCTTCGATGTCCGACACTGACAACTTACGTGTCAACTAAGGGGTTTGGTTGTTGGTATGTTCCAAACAACTTCTGTCTTTTGATGTTTAGAAGCTAGAAACTAAATATAGTGACTTCTTAAGATGGTTTCTATGAACTATTTGTAAATGCTATTGTATAAGTCGCTTTGAACGAAATAGCTTCTCAAGATGGTTTATATAAGTTGTTTGTAGAAGTCATTGTAGAAGCCGTTTTGAACGGAGTGACTTCTCAACGTGAGTGTCCTTACTCTCTCAATCTCTCTCGTAATCAAACAAAAACCAAAAGCCAAAGCACTTTTGATAGGCCCTATGTGGGATGAGTGGACACACAACCTTAAGAACAGCTTAAACAGCAGACACAGCAGTTTGGCAGAAAAAGAAGAAAAAAAATAGTGTTATTATGTTTTCCCCTCTAATAAATTTATACAAATCCTAAAGTACTTCAAAGAGGTAAGTAGCACTTATCTATCATTGATTCATACTTTAATATTTGTCTATACACACACACCACCGATCTACACCACCGATCTCTTTTAACTATAATCATGAAAAAAACTTCTCATATAGACCGTTTCTGGGGATATAAGCGTTGCTAAATCTCGTTAACAAATCTTGGTGTCTCTTGCGTACTTTTGCATTGCTGCGTGATTGCTCTCGAGCCAGTGCTGCTGCCGGTTTCAACACATGCTGTCTCCCTGGGCAGGTTGATATGCGTAATTGGCACATTAAGTTGCGCGCGGATAGCAGGCCATATCACAATGATGTATCGGTCCTTGCTGTTTGCTGCCAAACCTAACAATTATTGAGTCACCTTGATTCTACAGAAACGTGACGTTCCCTTGGGTCACCTTGATCCTTTCCTTGCTTGTAGTCTAAGGGCCTGTTTGGGAGAGCTCCACCAGCTCCAGATTCACGAAAAACAGATCCGGATCCACTTTTCCAAGCCAAACACCTCCAGCTCCAGCAGCTCCACCGTGGATCTGCTCCACCAAAACCATAGATCTGGCTCCAGATCCACCAAATCCATGGAGCACTTCAAGGGGTGCTCCACCAAACTCAAGTTGGTGGAGTTGGGGAAAATTACCCACCATGCCACTGATTACACACAAAAAACGGTTCGATCTTTTATTTCCCTCTTCCCATCGCTGCGCCCGTCCTCTCCGCGCGCCGTCTCCACCCCCTCCACCGCCCAGCCGCGCGCCGTGCTCTGCCTCCTCCTCTGCCGCGCCACCTCCTCCCGGGCCGGCTCCTCCTCTGCCGCGTCCGCCTCCCCCTTGGCCGGCGCCGCCTCCCCCGCGTTCGCCTCCCCCTGCGCCGGCGCCGCCTCCCCCGCCTCCTCCCGCGCCGGCGCCGCCTCCCCAGCCGCCGCTCCGCCTCCTCCTCTGCCGCGCGCCGTGCCCGCCCACGGCCAGCCGCCGCGCCGCCCCTGGCCGGCCGCCGCGCCGCCCCCGGCCGGCCGCGCCCGCCCCCCCAGCCGCCGCTCCGCCTCCTCCTCTGCGTGCGTGCATCTCAGCGGGAGGAAGAAGAATGGAGCTCTCCACTGACGCGTGGGGCCCAGGTGGAAGTGAGATAGAGAGGGAGGTGGAGCTGTACCAAACACTTTGATGAATCCCAGATCCACGGTGGATCCAGCTGAATCTGGTGGATCTAGGTGGATCTGGAGCTGATGGAGCTCTCCCAAACAAGCCCTAATTATATATGTGGACAACCGTCGCTTAGTTTATCGTCCCTTGCATGCCCTCGATCTCTGACATCCTTATTGGCTGTTGCTTGTATATTTTGTCATATATTCACTCCTTACTACCTATATGTCCACCGACCGATCCATCTCGATCTATCTCTTTGCCCAAATTAACGATCGAGGACTGGCTTTTTCTTGCAACTCGTTGATAGCTAGCTATAGGTAATTAACTTGTCTGCCTGTTCCATTGACGGACAATTGAAGACTAGTTTTAGCACTAACCTCCGTAGTGCATGCAAGAGTGAGTACGTGTTCTACCTACTATTCCCCTGCGTGATTCTTACTGTCAACGGCAATGTTAGACAAGATCGAACTCAGCATGCATGCGCGCGTCCAACCTACGTGCACACATCATAATCAGACTAGCATGTCGATCATATGTAGCTAGCCCACTGCACGTACATGTACCACTGAGTCTGGCAACTGCTAGCTAGCTTAGCTAGCACGACAAGCCCATGCATGCATATTATCACCTTGTGTTTCAGTTCAGGAGGTACATTAAGTAATATGGGCATAGTACAGTAGTTATGATCAAAGGGTCTCTCTGCAAGAGATCCATGGGCTTTTGTCTACATGGGAGAGAGCTGGCGATGGTGGAGCCTCCACCTCGACGGAGCAAATTGACTGCATGCATGCAGTGCACTAGTTCATTGAAGCGACTAGATCAAGAAGCTGGATTATGAGTAACTGATTGAAATCTACTTGGCGCATAATCATTCAGCCAAGACAAGCTTATTAATTATGGACTGATTGATAGATACATGGTCCCTGCCGGCCTTCGGATTATTGGTCCCCTTAGGATACCTCAAGCTAGCTAGCTAGCTAGCTTTGTGGGGTTCCCTAGCTAGTTAATGATCGGTAGTGCATCAACATTTGTTTCAGAATGTAATGCTCAAAAGATCATAAAAAAGGCTAAAAGATGGGAGTAGTAGCAGTATTAATTACTAATTAGTACGCATATATATTATTTGATATGATTTGCTGTTGGACCTGATATGACAATAAGAGAGAGTAAATGATGCATTCAAATTCAACCTTTCAAAATTATTTTAAAACTTTCACTCCACTAGCTACTGGAAGCTAGGAATATTAGTTTAGGCCACTATAAAAAAACTCACACTAGTGCGGAAGTAAACGGAGTTCAACTTCTCTGGGCCGGTCTGACCGATATGGAGAGAGCGGTTGGACCGGGCCGAGCGGTCTGGCCATTGGGGGAGACTGGTCTAACTGGGGTCCGGTTGGACTGTAGGCCTAGGGTAGTCTAACCGCACCCCTAATCCCAAAATAGAAAATCAACCTGGGCCAAAATAAAAAAGTGCAATCACCAAATACATGTCCAAATGATATAGGACTTTGTACACACTTTACTGAGGATATTAGGAACCTAATCCATCTAAGGATAGCATGGATCTTGAGCAAAATTTCAACATTTGCTAAAGACAAGCAATGTTGCATCAAAACTAGAAAAAACTGAAGAACTTAAGATATGACTTGCTCGTAGGTTAAGGATGATCAAGATGGCTCTAGAGAAGTTTTTAAATGTCACAGTAAGCACGAGTACCCAAAGATTTGAGGCCAAAACCCTATGATCAAGATATCACCAGAGGTCTCTAAACCAAACCAGGCAACCTCCAAGATCTTATAACAGTTAATCCCTAGATGGATGGCATATGATCCTTGTGAGGTATCTCTATCACTTACATATCCTTGGAACTAGCAAGATCGAGAGGGAAGAGGAGAGGGCAAAAACACCAACCAAAACAAGTGTAAAATCAATAAGAGCAAGAACACACAATGTAGGATGGACAAGATTGATCTATTATAACTTGTAGATATAGATTTTATAGCCACTCTACCATAGAGGAAAGAGTTCTCTCCCCCAAGAGCACTCACCCAAAAACTTCTCTGTAGCACTAAAAAAAACAATGATAACAAAAATAATTTTAATAAAATAAATAAATAAATAAAATCAAACCCTAATCTAATCATGGCCTTAAATAGGGGAATCCCTCTTCCTTTCTTTTCTCGTGCATGGAATTTTCTTCTCAGGTTGCAATCTACAATCTCTCTCCCCCCTTTGCCCGCGCATTAGCAGGAGCGCCAGCCGCCAGCAGCAGCTGGCAGCGGCGGCCGGCGGTGCACGCAACACCACCCGCCCGCTCTTGCTCATGCGCTTGCATGCAGATGCATGGCGCGGTAGTGGTGGCGGCGGCGGCGGTGGTGGCTCTTTCCCTTCTCAGGTAAAATGCCAGTGGATTGATTACAGCATGCATGGGTGGGAGCACTCTAATTTCAGCATTGTGGCTTGCCACAACTTTTGCCATTTACTTTATTTGTCGTTTAATTAGAAGTGGACCGGTCTCATATTTCAAACACTATTTCAGCTTCCGTTGATTAATTAATAAAGTACTTTAAATGTTTTAATTGGTGTATGGATTCTATTATTGTCTTTTATTATCACTCTTGTTTCTTGGCGATGACGTTCCATAGTAGTATTCCACCTAGGTTGTATGTTTGGTGCTACATTCTCCTCAAAGGAAACCTCTCTCTCAAACCCTAAATAATGAGTGGTTGGTTAGCCTTACATCAGTGCAAAATGCCTCCAACCCCCTCCACTCATATAGATGGAGCACCCAGCCTGTATCTAACTCTAATAGATACTATCCATTAGCACAACTAGGAAAACCCATTAACCCCATACATTCCGGGTTTTACACTCAATACATGACTTATGCACGCTTCTCAAAGCGCATAAGCCCAAACCTGCTAAGGAGCAAGCATCCATCCACTTGGCCTCCTCAGTGCCTCCTTTACCTAAAATGCTCTCCCAACACTCTCCAAGTGCCACAGTTTTAGTCCCATCACTGTTTTAGGTATTTTGGATTCCCCGCCAAAACACCCTCACTTTGACCATGGTTATCTCCTCCTATGCTTGCAACGTGTAGGTTCACCAATGGCTCATGCATCGGCAAGTCTCTCCCTGTCAGTTCCCACTAACCATGCCTCACTTGCACCGACTGCATCGTTCGATGAACCATTGCTCGAACTTTCCCTTAAATATTCCTTGTCTTCCCTGTGCCTTGATTGTACCCAACCATCCTGTCTAGCTTCCTTTACTATACCTCAGCTCATCCTCGAGCCTAGTCTTGGTCCACGCTATCGATCATGGTTGCCTCTAAGCTTCCCTACATATCAAAGACCAAGAAATCGTTTTCGAGTTGAAATTCTTTCCAACTTGACCCATGTTAGTCCAAACATGCTTCATGTACCATGACTGCAATGACCTTGGACTCCAACACTGTAACAACCCAATTTTGTCTTCACAATAAACCATGCATGATTTTCATGAACTTCTAAGATTTTTGGTGCATTTTTAAAATATCCCTAAAGCCTTGTTGGAGTTTAAGATTTCTAAAATAATTTCCTTGGCCCGAAACTATGATTTCAAAATTTCTAAAAGTCAATTAGATGTTGAGGAATTTTTTCTAAAAATTTGCATGCAAATACCTCTTGAAATTCAAATTGCAAATTCAAACTCCACTCAAATACTGAATTAAAGTTTAAATAATTAAATCTCCCCCTTTGCTTTAGGCTGAATCCAACCAACTGTCCTAACCCATCTTCTCTTTTCTTCCCTACCGGCTCGTGTGTCGTGCCAGCCCAGCCTCTCTCGCTGTGGCCCAGTGGAGCCAACCCGCTCTCGCGCGCTCGCAACCCAGCCTGTCATCTTGCCCTTGCTACCATATGGGCCCCGAACCCACCTGTCAGCTAAGTACTATGCATCTTCCTCTTCCCTTCTATCATGCGCACCCAAGCTCTTTCTCCCCTCGCGTGTTTTCATGTGCATCAGTGCATTGAAGGTCTATGAATCTTAAGCACATTGTCCTGTTGTTGTGAGCTTGTCATGTCGCTAGCTAGGCCTCTCTCACCCTCTTGCGTGCTCTCTCTTATGCTCCTGAAGCCAAGCCATGGTACTTGTGCCCTAACTCCTAGCTCATCCCTATGTAAGCCATCCCTCGCATGTCAAAACACTCGCGCTTACTCACTCGTTGCTTCCCCTAAGCTCACGCACCCCCATCGCACTCAAAGAGGAAGAATTTCTTTTCTTCACCAAGATTGTTAGCAAGCTCCACCACTCGAATTCTCGCTATCCGGTGAGTCTCTGAGCCATCATGCACTCTGAGTTTGCTTCCTCCCCTCTAACTCATACTCACCTATTCATGGTTGTTTGCCCTTAGGAAGTCTGAAGTAGTCGACCTCATCGCTGTGTAGCGCCACCGTCGACCTCACCGCCTATTCCATTCATGTGGGTGAGCTTCGGCCATGGACATCATATTATTCTTGTTCACCTTGACTACCCTGTGCTAACGTGCCCCTTTACATGCCTTGCCTTGCCGTGCCTCAGAGCCATCGGGACATGCTTGTCTTCTCTAGCGTTGACCTAGTTTCTCACCACCGCCATTCTAATAGCTCGCCTAAAATCTTGGTAAGACTTCCCGCTCCCTTGCAAATCAACTCAAAGCCAAACTTGTAGGATAGCCATTGAACCCTAGAACCTGCCACAATGCCTCAGCCACGTTCAACCTTTCCTCACCGCCGCCGGCCACCATGGACAACATGACATGTCACACAAAAACACACGAGCATTGCTCCGTTAGTTTTGCCTTAGCTTATAGAGCATGAAACCACCCTTAATTTGAAGGGCTAATATAGCAATGTTGAAGTTCACCGTTGCCGACCATGCTACCATTGCCTTGCTTGCCACCGACCCTAGGTCATCGAACTGTGCTCGAACCACTCTAGGCAACTCCTTGAACCTTTCCCATACTTGGTTTTGACATAAGTGTGGCTCTGTGTTGTTTCCAACACACCATTGCCTAGCACTGCCACTCACCTCTGGTTAGCCATTGCCACTGATAGCTAGGTCTTAGCCGAAGCATTTCATTTTGGCCCTTAGCCGAGCACGCCAAGGAGCTCTACCATGACTCCTCTATGATTCTGTTTGGTCTCACTGACCAGTGGGCCCTGCTTGTCAGATAGTTAATTAAAATAGTAATTAAGTTACTTATTAAGTATGTAGTTCGTATTAGTATGATATGTAGGCCCTGTGTGGCTAGAAATCCAATTAACTCCGGTTTAAACCCATAACTCACTGACACACGGGCTTGCACCCTTGAAATCACCACATAAACCCAGTCCAAGGACCACTGTCTTTGACACATGGATCCTGTTCTCTATAGACAGCGAGTGGACCGAATCCATGTGAACCATGACCCCACACGTCAGTCTCTCCTAATTTCCTGAATGAAAATAATTAGAAAAGAAATTAAAATTCACTGGACCCCACTTGTTAGACACAGAGGTTTTTCTTGAAAAATAATGGAAAAAGAAAAGAAAACTCTGACCGACCCCATCTGTCAGAAATTTATCTTTTCCCGAATATACGATAGATTAAAACATTGAAATGCCATAACTTCTTCATTTCAAATCCAAATCCACTGATATTTCTTTCTAAATTAAAAAAATTTCTATCAGAACCACAATCATATTTTTTTGGAGTTTATTTGATTTTTTTGGAATTTTATTTGAATATTGTGTTGAATGTGAATAATTACGCATGTATAGAACTTCGACGCTTCGAACGCTCCCATCACTAAGAAACAAGATTCCTCCCTAGTCACATTTTACTAATGCAAGTCCTTATAATTGATCATGTTAAATCTAGTTTTCAAATACAAATATTTTGCTTTCAAATACAAATACATGCTTATTATGGTTATTTACTTAAATACTATGTTAAAGGTTGATTGTCTAGTTACACCATGCACTTAATACCTAATATTCCCCTTCATTGATTGTTGATATTCTCTTACCATGTCACCCTAGGATACTTACAGTGATAATAACTCTACAATTAGTTAAATCTTACTAGATTATGATTGTTCTTAGAAATGCTTTAATTATAAATTGAAATACAATACAACATTGTCAACTGAACTTGAAAATATGACAATAGATGCTAACATTGGTTACTACTAGAAACAAAAAAATATTTTCTAAAATGGTAGAGACTCGGGTGAGTGGTTGGTATGAGACCGGTGTAGGGATTGCATGTATTATTGGATTGGCTGTACAGGGATTGCACATGTCATTTTTGGATTGGCCCTACAGGGATTGCACATGTCATTTCTTAAATAGCTATGCAGGGATTGCTCAAGCTCTAGATTGTGGTTGGTCTCGCCTATGTTGATTGAGGACCAAATCTTGTGCTTCTCTTTTCTACATACAAACCATGCAACCACAAGTTTAGTTGTGGAATGGACCTAACCCACTAATTTGCCTAGCTTCAGTGTGAATCATGCAAATTACATTGGTAGGTGTATTTCTAGATTTTGATTGTGATTGTTAGGAGTGGCCTATAACAGTCACTGCCCTTATAGATTTTATAAATGTGAAGGGCTGTAGACTCCCTAACAATAGGGTCCCTCATTGAAAACATAGTCTAGGATGGGAACATTCTAGGAATGAGGCATAATCCAGGATGGAAATGTCACTGTCACCAGTGTTGAGGGATTCCACCCTAGAGTGGGAGGAAGCTTCAAAGTTAAGTATTGTAAAAGTCTTGTTATGATTTTCTCAGTCACAAACCTATGAAAGCGTGTAGTTGCTGATATTATAAGTTAATCATATCTTGTGGGTAAAGATGTACAACATCTAAAGAGTGTTAAAAATCTATTGGAATAGCCATGCTCCCGGATATGGGAAAATGTGTCAAGTGTCATGCTTGTGTAGTTTTCATAAATTGATGATTACTTGGTAATGGTTGTGATAACTTAATTTGAAAATTGAAATTAAAGCAAAGGATTTCACTCTCATGATGAATGTGACTTAAAGATGGATATTTGTTTTAATGTAAAAATGGCTAAGTCGAAAGTTTGGAAACTAGCTAAAATATTAAATTGGTTTTATGCTAGAAAATAAGACATTTCCTTGGTTAAACCTTGCATATGTGTGTGTATGTTGGGGGAGGGTCCTCGCGCTACCTTGAGCCCATGGCCACATGGGAGCAATAGCACCTGTTGGAGAATTTACCTTGAGCTAAGTCCCCAAGTCAACCCTAGGTGAGGTACATGAGGCTCGATGGATTCAACTTGGCAAGCTTCAACATGTCTCAATGGCCTAGCCTTGGCGTGGTTCACTTCAGCCTCGACAACTTTTGCCTCAGCCGAACTTCACTTCACCTCAATGGCGTCCCCTCAACTAGGGGCTCCACCTAGCTCGATGGATCCAACTTAACAAGCTTCAACATGCAACGATGGCTTGGTTTCAGCATGGTTCACTTTGGCCTCGATGACTTTTACCTCAGCCAAACTTTGCTTCACCTCGACGGTGTCTCCTCGACTAGGGGGATTCACCTTGATGACCCCCCAATACGCCTTGATGGTCTAGTCTCGGTGTGATTCACTTCAACCTCAATGGCTTTTGCCTCAGCTGAACTTCACTTCACCTCGATGGCACCTTCTCAACTATAGGCTCCCCTAGCTCGATGGATTCAACTCAGCAAGTTGGCGATATCCCCCGATATGGGTCAACTTGGCAATCTCCCCCAATCCGGGGTCGAGTGGGTGATCTCCTCTGATCTAGGGTCGAGTTGGTAGTCTCCTCCGATCTGAGGTTGAGTTGACGGTCTCCACAGATTTAGGGTCAAAGTGGCAGTCTCCACCAATGTGGGGTCAAGTCGACTATCTCCCCCGATATAGGGTTGAGACGACAATCTCCCCCGATCTAGGGTCATGTTGGCAATCTCCCTCGATTTGAGGTCGAGTCAGATATCTCCTCCAATTTGAGGTCGAGGTGGCAGTCTCCCCCAATCTGGGGTCGAGTCGGTGATATCTCCCCTGCTACAGGGTTGAGTTGATGATATCCCCCTCTTTAGGATGGTGACAATCTCGCCGCCCCAAGGCGAAGTGCCACTCATGAGCTTTGTCTCGAGTACTAAGTTTTTTCCGATGAGAGATGTCGACATTCTTGCCTCCCCAATAGAAGTGCCGCTCATGAGGTTCATCTTGTGCGCCAAGCTTTTCTTGATGGGAGACGGTGATGTTCTTGCCTCCCCAAGCAAAGTGCCACCCGTGAGCTTCGTCCCGAGAGCCAAATTTTTTCAATGGGACACGGTGATGTTCTCACCTCCCCAAGCAAAGTGCCGCTCATGAGCTTCGTCCCTAGTGCCAAGTTTTTTTCTGATGGGAACAGCGACATTCTCGCCTCTCCAAGTGAAGTATTGCTCATGAGTTTTATCCCGAATGTCAAGTTTTTTATTGGAGACGGGGTAACAAAATACCCCTAGTAAGAAGCAGTGGTGAGCTTTGTTTCAACATCAGGCCAGCAATAACACAAGGAATTGTAGTCCCTTAGCATCCTTGCCAAAAAAACACCACGCAATTGCTAGATGAAGCAAAGATGTCCTAACGCCACGCCATGCCGGGTGTCTAAGCCAACATTATTCCTCATGCAAAAATAAGTCCCGAGTGCCAAGTTTTTCCCAATGAAAGACATGCACTGTTGTCTGGCTCAATGTCTACCATGTGCCACCATCCCACTTAGGTCAATTCCACTGTGGTTACTACTATTTGGAGTTGATCCGGTGGAATCCACCCGCAATGGTCTTGGGTGTCGCCTTAGCTTCAACCTAACCATGCAGTGGGTGTAGGTTCAGGCTAGGGACTATAGATTAAGCCATGGTGTCATTGCCTTCCCTGTCCTTTAGGACATCACCCTAGGAAAAAGTCCTTGCTTTGCCAATGACAAGGTTGGTGCCACTCTCTAGAAGGTGGTTCTCTGTGCCAACTGCCTCGGTCCTTCTAGCGCATCGGTGAGTCTTGAGAGAGATGGCTTGACCCTGATGTGGACCAATCGGTCTTGATGGCTTCCCCTTAGCCAAACTTTTTTCACCTCGATTAAGTCTCCCTAACCATGGACTTTATCTAGCTTTATAGATATTCAAATCATCTTCTTTCGTCGAGGTCCATACACTGGTTTGTAGAGTACTCTGTGCCCCGCAGTCAATGCCTCAATGAGCCAACCACACGTGCATCAACGAATCGACCACCTTAAGTTCAGGTGCATGTCTCCTTACCTCGAAGGTCGACATTCAGTGAGTCGAGAACTCCTCGTGAGTTCATACCTAACACGAGTTGAGTATCCAGCACTTTTGTGCACACCTACTCGCACCGTAGGTGACCCCTTTGGGAGTCAATTAATAGGTGATTCAGCGTACGTCTCATCACCTCACAGCCAACTCATTAGTCCCTAGTACTTCATACCTGAGTGCACTCCTAGTCATCGAGTTAGTTCACCTAGCAAGGGGCAACACTTCGCCATGGCTTTGCCTCCGTATGCTATGACTCAACATATAGGGCATTCCCTCTACTAAGCTTGGTTTGATCTATTGGCATTTCCTCAGTCATGCGCGTCCATTGGATTGATCGCTTTACATCGGCAAGTGCCAACACATCACCTTAGTGCAGTGTGATTAGCCTCGAGGGCCATCCCTCGATAGAGTGTAGATTCATGTCGGGCACTCCTTGCTTGATGGGCTACACCTCCACGAGCCAAGTGTGTGGCACACCTCCAAGCTTCTAGCATCGTACCTCGTTGGGCCGAGCAGGCAATGGCTTAGTACGTATTCCCTCACCTTGAAGGTTGGACCTCGTCGGCCTAGCCTTGGTTACACTCACTAACCTAGAACACCTCGGCATGTTGGCATGCATCGATCAATCATGTCCTGAGATGTTGTCGACTTAGTATCGCTAATTGAGCTTGTGCATAGGGATGCATATGCCCTAGTCGGCTTCATGCGCCTTGAAGCTCCATCACACCTCAAGCTGGTAGTATACCCATGCCCATCCCGACGAGTTCACACAACAACTCGATTACCTAAGGATTTTGCATGTCTTAAACTGAAAAGTTGGGCACTTATTTCTAGCATGTTCAAATGGGTCAACCTCTCGCACCCCTAGGTTCTGTCGTCCTTCGGTGGCCATGCCTAAGCAAGTTGAGCTTGGCACTCTCGTGCATACCTTCACCTCTTGAACGCCATGGGTTGAGAACTGACTTCACAAGGCCCTTCTTTGGGCTAGGTCCTAACCCCGTGCCTCTGCATAACTTTGACATCTAGGCAGTCGGTGCTTGACTCCATAACTATTCACTACCCTGCGTCCTTCTATACCATGGTGAACTCATCCGATATGACCCAAAATCGGTCGAGCGGAGGAACGACCCTTTGGTGAACACCAGGGGAACCCAACTAAGAGGCGCGTGTATGACCCTTTGGTGAACACCAGGGGAACCTAACTCGGAGGCGCGGGCATGACCTATTATCCGAGGTTTGCACAAGGACTAAGGTGTTTTAACAAGTTATCGGAATGAATTAGAGCAACTTCAGCAGGGCCCCTACTTGAGCCCTCATCCTACTTTTGAGGGCCGAGGGGCAAAAAAACTCACTCCAGCAGGGCCCCTATTTGAGCCCTCAAAAGTAAGAGGCCCTCAAATCTCCCCCTCGAGCCCTCATTCCTGGGGGGTCTGGAGGGAGCCCCTACTTTTGAGGGCTCAAGTAGGGGCCCTGCTGGAGTGAGTTTTTTGCCCCTCGGCCCTCAAAAGTAGGGGCTCCCTCTAGACCCCCCAGGAGTGGGTCCTATGTGTCATCCCCTCTAAGAATGAATTTGAGGGTCCTGTTTTGAGGGCTCCTGCTGGAGTGCAGCCCAAAAAACAGAGCCCTCAAATAAAAAGTAGGGGCCCTGTTTTGAGGGCTACTACTGGAGTTGCTCTTATAGCCTACTAGTGGGACCGTCAACTCGAGGCAGCGCATCGGCCCCTTTTGCAAGTTGGTGTGCCAGCCCGGGCGGGTGGTTAACGACCACCTAGATCGACGAGGGGCTATTGTTGGGGATGGTCCCCACACTACCTTAGGCCCATGGCCACGTGGGAGCGATGGGGCCCGCTGGAGGATCTACCTTGAGCTAAGTCTCCAAATCAACCTCAGGCATGGTACGCGAAGCCGACCCCGGAGGGGTCCGGGGCCAACCCCGAGTGTGGTGCGCGAGGCCAACCCTGGGCGAGGTATGTGAGACCGACCCTAGAGGGGTCCGGGGCCATCCCTAGGCGAGGCATGCGAGGTCGGCCCCGAAGTCTCAGACATGGTGGAACCCACGTGGGCCAAATGGCGTAGATACCCCTAGGAGTAAGTTAGGCTCTAAAGGCAAACTTGTAACTTCACATACCACCTCTTCCCCCTATAAATAGGATGCGTTGTAATGGGAGAGGAGAAGGCCATTTTGTAACCCTAGACACCCATATTGAATACAACTGGTGGTTGAGTGCTTCTCCTTGAGTCCCTTCGCATCCACAGCAGTCTCCATATCTGACCAGGGGTGCTTCTTAGTTTACTATCCGGATACTCATTGTTGCTTAATATATTGTTTTTGGATGATGGAATCGATGACCCTTGTATGGATATATCCATGCCTCCAGTTACGATATGGAAGATGAAGGCCAGGACTAGGTTTAGCCCTAGTTGATTGCCTGTGGTAGAATATGGAGACCCTTTTGGTTTACTTACTTTTCGCTATTTTGTTATGAACAATCTCATTTGGCCTACCGGCTCATTATGTAAAACTTGATCAAAAGATCTATTTATTATTATCTATGTAATATTAAGTACTCCTTTTTCTTATATGCATGTATGGATGTGATATTTGCCAATGTTATATTTTTTACGAAATACATAGCTAAGAATACATAGGTGATTCGTGACAAAAACTCAAGCCATGACCATTTTCATAAATATATAAAACCCCTTGGATATTTTTAGATACAGTCGACATGATTGTCCTTGACCAACTGGTCGAACCGCGCTAGTCATACTAGTCAAATCACGGTAATAGTGGAGCCAATTAGATCGTGGCACCCATATCGGTCGACTGCTTGGCCAACTTTGGTTGGACCACTCCTAATTCTCTCGTGCACACAAGCGAGCACATGTCTAGAATAAACCAACCACTAACTAAAAGCCAGTTGCACCACACCGTTGGTCTGATTGCCCTCAAAATCCGATCACACCGGACACTTGTCAGGCCGCCACTAAACAATGGTTAGACCACCTCTGCGGGCTGATTAGACTACTGCCCACTTACAATAAATCTGAAAACTTGTAAACTTTCATAAATTCAAATCTCAATTTGATATGATTGCCAATTGTTTAACACAATTGAACCAAGGATTTTCTCTGCATGGTTCATATATATTTTCACGAAAAGTGTGGCTGCTATCTTCAGTTCATGGGTTCCTTTAGTTTGTTGATTCATTTTGCTTTTGAGAGGTTCCTTTGGTGATTCTTAGGTTGGAATTATATAATGACTAGAGTAGTTGTTTACGAGCAACATGCATGCATAGGGATAAATCCCCTCTTTGTTAGAAACAGGTAATATGTCGAAGAATATTTGTCCATACTTTATCGATTTGCAGTGTACCTTGATAGCAAGGAATATGCCATGCCCTCGCAAATGGTCGCAAATCCAGATATATATAAATACGTCCGCTTGCATATATTATTGGTACAAGCTTTTCACATGTATGCAAATCCTACCTGAAAGGCGATGCGGTCACTGCAACTCGTTGCTAGCCTAATACACACGTGTTAATCTAAACTATTTGTCAAAACCAGACGACCCTGAGTTGCTTTTTGTTAACAAATCCAGCCTCTAAGTGAGGATTTGTGTATATGTATATGTATCTCAGCAAAACTGTGGGCGCTCGTGTTTGCAGTACTGTCACTTTTGGAGACTAGGCATCGACAAAGCTGGTCCTAAAATATTTTCTAAAAAAATTAAAGCTGGTCCCGAAATAATGGTGATTAGGCGCAAGATCAGCTTCTGTGGTAGTCCATGACTAGTAACCTAAGAACATATCATTTGATGTGAATGGCATCGGTTTCGGCTTTGGTGTTCTCTGTTGACTCGGAAGTAAAGAATATAAAGGCTGGCTAGGATCGTACGAAGAGAGTTAAAAAAGAGAAGCGTCATTTTTAGGCATGAAGGAGCTAGCATGGACCTAATTACCATTCAAGCAAATCCTATTGGTGGTAGGTGCATGCATAAAGTTGTTAGCCTCTTCCCCCGCACGTATTTGGCACTGTTGCTACATTTTATCTAATTTTGGCGTCCAATGATCCGTTTTTCAAAAATAGTTCCCTTCTTAAGCTCGTGTCACCTATCGCACCGACATAGCTCGGCAGGACTTGATGGCGCGGCAGGGCGGTCGTGCATGGGAGGCAATAGCCTAACGCGATAGCAAGTGGGCCCGGGGCGCTGCTAAGCCACCCCTTCTCGGCAGCAGCCTGCCGAGCCACCACTACCCGATAGGCTGCCGCCGAGCGCCGATGGATGAATGAGATTTACTGACATATTACGCAAACTAATGCAGTACCTGGGTTACTGCCACCGTCCAATCTTCAGGGGACGGAAGACCAAGGAAGGAGACAAGGAGGCTTGGATGATGGAAGTCTTCCTGTGCACAAAGGAAGGCGAGTACACCTCCTGCACCTTCCTCACCGAGCACCTAAGGAGCACTTCCACCGACACCCTTCAAGACGTCGCCTACTTGGCTTGTGCTTGTCTGTGTGAGATTCATGAGGCCGCCATGCTGACTTCCCCATTTCGCTACTATCCATCTCTCTGGGAAAGAGGACGCTATGCCAAGATGTTCGTCACCGCTTCCAAGGACGACCCGTTCCTGACTCACCAGGTCCACCACACTCGACCTATAGGAGCCACGTACACTAAGGCTCTAGAGGAGATTTCGAACCTTCGCCAGTGCCTCACCACTAGCTACAGCCACGCTGAGACTAGAGATGGCAACGGGTAAATACCCATCGGGTATTGCCATTCCATACCCGTACCCGCTAGGTGTAAATTTACCCGTCGGGTTACCCGTATCCGCACGCGGGTAGGGAAATTTACCCATACCCGTACCCGCGCGGGTATTACTACCCGACGGGTAACCTGTACCCGCAAGCATACCCGGTTCAACACATAAGAATATCATCAATTTAGACATTCATTAATCATACATGCCAAGCACAAAAGTGTCTAATGATCAAAATTAGTACATCACATAAACATACTTGACATGACCATATCAACATATGACAAACAAATAAACAATCAACAACAAGTAGATAATAAAATTAACATTTGAGTGGGATGTCTAGTTGTCTAATGTGGGTATTCATTACCCGCGGGTAGGCAAGTATGGGTAGTATATACCCACACCCGCACCCGCCTACCCGGCGGGTAGAGGATTTCGCCCAATAACGTACCCATGGGTACATAAAATTTTCCATACCCGTCTCTTTATCGGGTAAAACCCGTCGGGTATTCGGGTATCGGGTACCCATTGCCATCTCTAGCTGAGACTCTCCGTGCTCAATTCGCCAAGTGCGAGAAGCCCCTGGCTGTAGTGGAGCATGAGAGGGCTACCGCAGTCACCAAGCTCGGGCGGACTGCAGTAGCAGTAGCAATCCATGCTCCAGCACTCGTTAGACCCCCCCCCCATCATCCCCACCAACCCCGTTCTGACTCGACCACTCATCGGAGGACTATACCTTAGGAGTAGCACGCGTAAGAGCGTACGACATCCCAGCCCGCTGATTGTCGTCAACATTAGAGATACCAGCAGAGGCCACAATCACTCCCGCTATAACTTAGCCAGCTACAGTCACTCCCGCTCTTGCTCTAGTTCACCTGGTGATTGTACCACCTGCTGTGGCCACAACGTCATGGAGGTGTAGGCCGACCTATGAATTAGATCATGTAGTAGTACTTGCTAGGAGTAGGTTTTTGTTTGCAAGCACCAACCCATGCACTAAGTGTAATGTGTAATATATTGCATCCATATGATTGAGCACGACCTAAGTGCCATATACGAGCTATCATGTGCAACTTGACCAAAATATTATAAATGTTGTACAACCATCTTAGGCCTTATGGTTTATTTTTAATTTTTCTTATTCGCCTGGTTCTTGAAATCCTTTCTTGAGATATCAGCGAGTGGACAGCACGGACCAGCTTTTTCAGTGATTTGACAATATGTATCAGCTTTTTCTAGTGAGTGGACAACATGCACCAATTTTCTCAGTGGTTTGACAACACATACTAACTTTTCGCAGTGAGTTGATAGCACACACTAGCTTTTCCAATGATTTGACAATATGTACTAGCTTTTTGTAGCAAGTGGACAGTACGCACCAACTTTTCCAGTGATTTGACAACACATACCAGCTTTTCGAAACCACTGGACAAGATGCCCTAGTTTTCCCAGTGATTTGACAACACGTACCAATTTCCCCAGTGAAATGACAACAAGTAGAAGCTTTACTCCTGAATGGCACACGTCGACCGCCTATAAATCTAGCCAACCCCAACGATCGAACCCAAGAGTCCGATCGAGCTAATCTCAAAACTAGGGGAAGAGGAGAGGGAGAAGGGAGGAGAGATACTGGAAGTCACTGTGCTATTGGTAGGAATGTCGAACTACGAAGAGATGCTTCGCAAGCGTGAGTATCCAAGAAGAAGGGATCATACCCTGGTAATTCTTACAAGTATGCAACCATGCTGTCGGAGTTTCCGCAGTCATAGTGCAAGTGTGATAATCCAAAACATATCATTCAGTCCACACACTACACATGCAATTGCCGTCCGGGGGCACTACACGTGCAGCGAAGTTCTTGTAAGCATGTATTTGCTATTTCACATTTTTTATATTCCATTTTGTACATCTCTAACCCGTTCTATCCATGCCGACAGACCATGAAGCGCTGCTACTTCTTCTAATAGATCAACGGTTCGGATATGTACAATAGGGCATTCATCGAGCAAAAATATATGCTCAACAACTCGGTGGTACCGGAGAGATTCACATGCTAGAAATCTTACACCCCGGATGACAACGAAAAGGACAAGTGAACACATGCCTGTCATGCACACAAGAGAGCACCTGTCTGGAATAAACTAGCCGCCAACTAAAAACAGGTCGCACCGCATCGTCGGTCTAATCACCCTCAAAATTCCATCACACCGAACACCGGTCAAATCGCCACCCCGGCCGATCAGACAGCCTCTGAATAGTGGTCAGACCAATTCTGCAGGCTGATTAGACCGATGCCTGCTAACAACAAATCTAAAAACTTATAAACTTTTATAAATTCAAATCTCAACTCAATATGTTTTCCAATTATTCAATACAATTGAACTAAGAATTTTCTCAACATAGTTCATATTATCACGAAAGGTGTGGCTGCTATCTTCAGTTCATTGGTTCCTTTAATTTGTTGATTCATTTTGCTTTTGAGAGGTTCCTTTGGTGATTCTGTGGTTGGAATCATATAAAGGCTGAGTTTTTTAGGCTTAAAGTTAGTTTATATTTGTACTGTCTATAGTAACTAGCTTTTAAACAGTGTGTTTTTTAAAAATAGGGTCAATAGGGAAATTGTAATAAAAAAGTGTACTGAGCTCGGCCATACCGGTCAAAATCGTATGCGACTATTTCCCTCTGCGTAGTGCCTCTCACGAACAACTAAAATTCAAATAATTAAGTCATAAGCCATAACCTATCAATCTAAAAGAACCCACCCAAAGACTAGAGTAGTTGCTTACGAACAACATGCATGCATAGGGATAAATCCCCTCTGTGGCGTGCGTCATGTATAAATACGTTCTTGTTGTGCTTACTTAAAAAAAAATAGGGAAGATGTTGAAGAATATTTGTCCTTACTTTATCGATTTGCAGTGTATCTTGATAGCAAGGAATATGCCATGCCCGTGCAAATGGTCGCAAATCCAGATATATATAAATACATCCGCTTGCATATATTATTGGTACAAGCTTTTCACATGTATGCGAATCCTAAGAGAGGATTTGTGTATATGTATCTCAGCAAAACTGTGGGCGCTGGTGTTTGCAGTACTGTCACTTTTGGAGATTTGGCATCGACGAAGCTGGTCCTAAAATATTTTTAAAAAAATAAAGCTGGTCCTGAAAAAATGGTGATTAGGCGCAAGATCAGCTTCTGTGGTAGTCCATGACTAGTATTAACCTGAGAACAAGGTTTGAACATATCATTTGATGTGAGTGGCAGCGGTTTAGGCTTTGGTGTTCTCTGTTGGCTCGGAGGTAAAGAATTAAAAGCCTAGCTAGGATCGTACGAAGAGAGTTAAGAAAGAGAAGGGTCATTTGTAGGCATGAAGGAGCTAGCATGTGCTTACTTACCATCCAAGCAAATCCTATTGGTGGTAGGTGCACGCCCAAAGTTGTAAGCCTCTTCCCCCTTCACTAACTTGGCTCTGATGCTATGTTTCTTTTTTTATTTTAGTCTTCAAACGTCCGTTTTTACAAAAATAGTTCTCTTCTTAAATTTAAAAGGCGCAACAAGCGACACATGTCATTTGTCACGCCGACATAGCTTGGCGGGAGGACGATAGCATGGCAAGGCAGTCACGCAAGGGAGGTGATGGCCTGGCGCGGTAGCAGGGAGGCCGGGGCGTTGCTAAGCCACCCCTGCTCAGCAGCAGCCTGCTGAGCCACCACTACTCGGTAGGCTGTGGTTGAGCACCGGTGGCTCAACACAAACCAAGCGGGCGATGTCCTGAATGATCCACTTAACTTTCTTTTTTCACTACTATCCATCCCTCCGAGAAAAGAGGATGTTGCGGTGAGATGTTCATCTCCACTTCCGAGAATGATCCACTCTAGACCCACCAGGTCCAGCTCACACAAGCTATAGGAGCCACCTACACCGAGACTCTAGAGGAGACATCGGACCTCCGCTAACTATAGCCACGCTAAGACTCTTTGTGCTTAATTCACCAAGTGCGAGAAGGCTCTGGCTGCAGTGGAGCGTGAGAAGACTACCACAGTCATTGAGCTCAAGCGAACTACAGTAGTAGTAGCGATCTATGCTTCAACACTCACCAGACCCCCCATCATCCCTACCAACACCGCTCTAACTCGACCACTCACTAGAGGACTACGCCTATGGAGCAATGTGTATAACAGCGTGCGGCACCTCAACCCACTGATTGTAGTCAACATTGGAGATACAAACCAAGGCCGAAGTTGCTAACGCTCTCGCTCCAGTTCACCCAGTGACTGTACCACTTGGTGTGGCCACAACCTCATAGAGGAGTTGCTCGACCTACGAGTTATTGCATCTCATAGTGCTTGCTAGGAGTATGTTTTTGTTTGAAAGCACCAACCCATGTACCAAGTGTAATATGTCATGTATTGTATCCACATGACTGAGCATGGCCTAAGTGCCATATACGTGTTCTCTTATGCAACCTGACCAAAATATTATAAATATTGTGTGCCCATCTTAAGTCTTGTGGTTTATTTTTAATTTTTATTACTCGTTTGGTTCTTGGAATTTTTTCTTGAGATATCAGCAAGTGGACAGCACACACTGGCTTTTCCAGTGATTTGACAATATGTATAAACTTTTCATAGCGAGTGGACAATACGCATCAGTTTCCCAATGATTTGATAACATGTACCAGCTTTTCACAATGAGTGGACAGCACACACCAGCTTTTCCAATGATTTGATAATACGTACTAGCTTTTAGCAGTGAGTGGACAACACGCATCGGCTTTTCCAGTTATTTGACAACATATACTAGCTTTTTGTAGGAAGTGGATAGCATGCACCAGATTTCCAGTGATTTGACAACACTTGCCATCTTTTCACAGCCAGTGGATATCACATACCAGTTTTCCCAGTGATTTGACAATATGTATCAGTTTTCCCGGTGAAATGACAATACGTAGAAACTTTACTCTTGAACAATACACACTGACCGTCTATAAAATCTGGCCAGCCCCCATGCTCGGACCCAAGACTCCGATCGAGCTAATCTCAAAACTAGGGGAAGAGGAGAGGAAGAAGAGAGGAGAGACACAGGACATCACTGCGTCGTTGATTGGGATGTTGGACTATGGAGAGATGCTTCACAAGTGGAAGTGGGTGGTCAAGAAGAAGGGATTATACCCTGGTAATTTTTGCAAGGATGCATCCATGCCATTGGAGTTTCTATGGCTGCATTGCGACTGTGGCAATGCAGCACATATCATTCAATCCACACATCTGGCAATCATCGCTCGAGGGCATTGTGACTGCGGTAATGCAGCACATATCATTCAATCTACACATCTGGCAATCACCGCTCGGGGGCACTACACATGCGGCGAAGTTCTTGTAAGCACATATATACTATTTTACATTGCATGTTTCATTTCATACATCTCTAACCCACTCTGTCCATGTCGGCAGACCACAGAGCGCTACTACTTCTTTCAATGGATCGACGGCCTAGATATGTACAACAGGGCATTCATCGAGCAAAAATACATGCTCAACTACCCGATGGCACCAGAGAGATTCACATGTTGGAAACCTTACACCTCAGATGACAACGAAGATGACAAGGGTAAGATGTCGATGGTCCCTAAAGCCCCCAATGAACAGCAAGTTATTTCTGATTGGGACAAACCTATACAAGTTATGAAAGCTGAGTACTGAGCCCGGGTCATGAGGGCTAAAGGAGAGAAGGGGAAAGCACCGATGGATGTAAATATGTATGATGACTGACTAGAATATAATCATGACTTTCAAAAGGTGCACATGTATCTTAGCTATAGTTAGGGTTGATGGTTCATGCATGTTGCCACTTGTATCATATGAGTAGTGAGGCAAATATACGCATCTAACCAAACCCTACGCGCCATGTAATTTGCACATTCATTGTGAACTACTTTGTTGCCTTAAACATGGTCCATTATGATAGTTGTTTACAACAACATATCTTTACTACTTGACACAATGAGTTTATGATGTTTGTTCATTTGCCCTTCCGAACCCCCTTGCAACTTTGTAAAAACGTTCTACACACATATGAACAAAACATAATAGGATTTCTTAATGCGTATCAAAGCATGTGTTTTTTAACTAGTTTGCATAGGTATTCACCTAGTTATAAAAAACTAAATTTACCGCTTAGCGTTGCCGAGCCAGTGTTGCAACTAAGTGCCTCGGATCCCAAGGCTCCCCTCGGCTAGGGGTGGATATCGAGCCCAGTCCTCATCTTTCCAAGCTTTTCCTAAAATTGACACAGTTTCATTTAATATTATTTAATATACAGCTTGGCACGAGTATAATTAAAGCAATTTTGGCACAAGTATAATTGAAGTATTGTTTGAATGAGTATAATTAAAGCAATTTTGAATCAAGCCAATGAAACCCATTAACTGTTTTTTTCCACCCCTCCCCTGAATCCCTGCCTGTAAGCCTGGCCGGCCTGCTGTCGAGCCAGGGTGGCTTGGTAGGCTGCTGCCGAGCAAGGGCTGCTCGGCAGCACCGTGGGGTCGTCGGCCTGCCATGCCACACCTATCGCTGCCGCGTTATAGCCCTCCTGTCGAGCTACCCTGGTGTGGTAGGTGACACGTGTTGCGTGTCGCGCCTTCCGAGCTTTGGGAGGGGACCAATTTTTTGCAAAAAGGGTGTTCGAATGTCAAAATTGAAAAAACGTGGTAACAATACTAGATATGTAAACAGTTTGAAGTACTTATATGCATATTCTTTTGCTCATGGTACTAATTAATTTTCCATAAGAGGGAAAAAGAAGTTTTGGGAAGTGCACACACCGCACTTGATGCCTTTCTAGTAAGTCTCGCGCACGCATGTTATGAGCAGTGCAACTACTACTCTTAGGTCTATTAATTTGCTAATCTGTGGGCATTCTAGATTAACCATGCACGATATTGTGATCGAGAAGCCCCTGACCAAGGTTACATCACCCTTGTATGCCTAGTGGAAAAAGGGTTTACAAGCCCCGAGTCGAAACTAACCTAGCCTAAGGGCATGTACAATGGTATGAGCTAGTTACTAGCTCTAAGATAACTTCTCCAATGATATTAACTTTTAGCACATAGCTCATAACATGAATAGTCCCACATGACATCCTCATATAATCTTGGAATGTGTGTATGAGACTAGCTCTTGATCAAGAGCTAGCTTTTCTCTCTCTTCTATTAAAATATGAAATAATATGTTTAGAGCTAGCTCATAAATCACCATTGGACATGCCCTAAGACCCTGTTCGGGCTGCTGCAGCTTTTACAAAAAGCAGCTTCTGGCAGGCTGCCCGCAGAAGCGGTTGCTTCGAGAATTGGCTTTTAAAAGCTATTTTCTAAAGTAAATATGTTTTTTCTATAGTAAGTAACTCTTAAACGAAGTGTCTTTTTAAAACAGAGTCTACTAGCTGATTGTAGTACACATTGTAGTGAACCCTGATCAATTCGGCTTAAGCTTTTGGCTTCCGGCTTATTTTCACTATTCACAAATTTCGTCTTTTTTGAATTTTTGGCTTTTTTTGTGCTTTTTTGCCGGTTCTTTTTTTCTCGTATTTGTTTGTATTATACGTAATAGGCTAACATATTTTTTTTTATATTTTTTAATTTTTTTAAATTTAATTATGCTAAATAAGCCTCTGTCAGCTACAGTGTTTTTTTCAGCCAGCTACAGTGCTTTCAGCCATAAGCCACCAAAAAAGCCCAACTGATCACCATTTATTTATATTCTCCAAACTTTGAAACCGGGTCAAATAACACCCTAACCCCGTTTTATATGGTGGTATTGTCCACGTGCTGTGATTAGTGAGCAGTTTTACCATATAGAATGACATGTTGGCCAAGTTAGATCAATGACATGTAAGGCTCATAATGGCTTCTCCCCCACTGAGCTATCATATATGCTTCCATGGCCATTGCCCCTTGTAGTTCCCTTACTCTCTGCTTCGATTTGGAAGAGAAGGCCTTGTAGGTCCCATCTGTCATTTACCTAAATTTAACTAGTGTGTAATTCTATGTAGTAAAATCGTTCACTTATTGCACTATGTAGGCAGTTTAGGTGAATTAAATGTCTGGTTTCATAGTTCAAGATAGTAGACGGACTTTTAAGCAAAATTCAGGAATGTTATATGGTTTTTTCCAATAAAATAAGCTTCCGAGGTAACAACATTCTAATCCATTAGAGTTATATAAAATGTATCACCATGAATTATGCAGAATATCGCCGGGTATTGCACTCTGGTATTACACTGAATCCGCCCCTGCTACACCGTGTATTGCATGCGGCAATGGATGCCGACATGCACGCATGCATGCATGGGGCAGCTAGCTAGCCTCTCCTCGAGAAGCGTGGCAGGTGGTCCATGCCCTCCGGCTCCGGCCGGCACGGGAGAGAGGGGCTCGCTAGCTAGCTAGCGATAGCATGGTCGGCCGTGGGGCCCACCTACCAGCCGAAGCGAGGCTTCCTGGCCTATCAGAGCGAGGGCGCCGGGCTGGGTAGCCCACGGCCCTGCCCGTACGTCTCGCACCGCGCACGGCTCGTAAAATGAGGCATTGACCAAAGTACCCTTCAGGGATCGTGCGCTCCGTAAACACGCCGGGGCAGTTCGGTAAATTTGCGGCTAGGCTATCACGTCACGGGGGCACGGTGCTGGGTTTTCACGCAGGTTTGGAGGGTGTTTTCCGTAGGGAACTTGGTAGGGTAGCATTTGCGCTGGCACACTGCTCGAGGAGGGAGGTATTCCACCGTGTCAGCAGCGGAGGTCCACTTGTCATCCGGTCAGCATGTGAGTAGGGTAAGGTGTCCCCATCACGGCCAATCAAATAAGACCACGGTGGCATTGCCCAACTACCGAATCTAGACGAATATCCGCGACCCAATTCCACCCCCATAGGAGCGAAAAATAACCAGTTTTTGAGTTGGAGTAAAAAAAATTGAACTTCGGACAGAGTTCTAAAGCCAAAAATAGACTTTTTAAAAAAGAATTATTAAAAAATTAATTTGCTAACATGTACTAGTTTTCACTTATATACCTTTTGTATTTTTGATCTACTCTAATTTTTTATATTCTCCACTTTAAGATTTCACCTGGGCTCAATTATTTATATTCAAATAATCTAAATGTAAGTCCAACTAGAAGGGTCTATATGATCGATCAGTCATAGTGCTAACATTAGTTTCGATCACCTCCAGATTCATATCTTCCAAAATCAAAACTCTTTACCATACCACTCATACCTCTCTCACAACCACAGTCCGCCGCCACCACTCCCTAGTTGGCAGCACCATTGTAGCTTCACTATATAGCCATGGCAACTGTCATCCTGAAAAAATATAGGTTAATTTTCATCCCAATTGGGGTGGAATTGGATCAGGGTTATTTATCCATATTTAAAAGTTAGGAGTAAAAAATAACCGGCTTTCAAATTTAAGATGAAAATTGGACTATGAGTAGAATTAGAATGCCCAAAATAGACTTGTCCCTATATCTAAACATGGCATTCGTGCTTTCTACAAGCAAATCCTCTGATACGTGGAAACAGACAGCTAGAAAAGTGGGAAAGGGAAAACACGAGATGAAAAAAAAGAAAAGTACTAGAAAAGAACTTCACATGAATGTTAGTGGAGACGATGCGTTAGCAATAAGCTTCAACTTGCACCTTTTGCTTGGCCAAGGGCCTACACTCGTTGATCCTATCTATTTTGCCCCTCGTTTTCTTCTTCTTTTTCTCCCCCTCCCAATCACATGAACGTAGAACCCTTTAATATTGTCGCTTGCTTAGATTTTTTAGAATTGCCCGAACTATAATGGCAGTGCCACCTAACTTTCAGTTTTCCCCCAGCAATGTCGTTCCATCATATTTCTTTACCCTTTTAGCGAGGACGAACCAGCAATCGTAGTGGTAACCATTAACATGTCATCTACACTACTGCAATTTTTGCAGTTGTTTTTCTAGTACTCTATACACAATGATATGAGCATAATTTGTGTACGAGCTGGCACAGCCATGAATGCAGCAATTGGGCCCATTCTTTTCGGTCATTCAGCTGGTTTTTGACTTCGGCTTTTTTAGCAGTTATTATTCATTAGACTAATAAGTCATAGCTAAAAGAACATATTTAGAGAGGATAGATACGACAAGGAAAGAGACAGAGAAACCTTCCAACTCCTAAGTAGGACCCTAACTAACAAGGATTGAATAAATCCCTAAATATGGCTTTAATACATAATTAAAGCCAAGGGACTCCGTAGTTGTAAGCCTCTATATGTTGCTCCACAAATACCATGGTTAGAGAAATTCTGTGTGTATTGCCCGACCTGATGACTGCTTGGAGAATCCATGAACTGGTCACTGGATCCAATTCTAAGATATTCCTTCTGTGTTGTGGATGGAATACATGCCTTATCCACTCCAAACAACATGATGCTTTGGCCCTTAATCTCTAACAACAACTGCCATATAGTTATTGCCCATGTTTGTCTCCTTCTAACAACAACTGACAATTAGGCATTCTCTCTAATAATAACTATCTCCCCGACCAGATACGCTGGTTCCACAAGATGTCTTCCTCAGCGGGCAAAAGGTATCTCTTTATTGGTATTGAAGGCTAGACAAGAGAAGGCCAAAAGGATGAGGGGGCAAAGGATTTGGAATGGAGCAATTCGACAACACGATTGATATCTCATTCAATTTAGTGTAATTAGGGTTAGTCTCTTGCCTCGTCGAAGGCACAATTGTAGCCAGTTTATAACAATAGAGAGCATACCTATTCTCGCTCAAGGAGCTTTCAACTGAGCGGCAGACTCGACGCGATTGACGGATATGCCAACGTTAATAAGTTCGACGACTCAATCGTAAACAGCTGGCGCCGTCCATGGGGAAAAAAGGTGTTGAATCCTTTAAGTTCTTCTTCATTCAGCAATCTTCATCCCTTTTTGTTCCCTATTGCCATCACTCATGCGATCATGGCAGGGACATGAGATGAGGAGAACTAGCTTGATTTTGGCAGACTATGAGGCCTCAACATAGATGCATGCACTTGCGCCATGGAACATGATGTGTCGTCATCATCCTCTTCCATCCCAGGCTCGCCACTTGCTGAATCTGGGAAATTTATCGGATTAAAGAAGATTCATTGCCCCCTCAGCGGCACACGCAGAGAAATTAGTTGTTCCTACCAATTGGAATTCCCAAGTGTCTTTGCAAGCTCGATGCTTCCGACCGACAGAAACAGTGATAAAAGCTCAATGTCGCAATCCGAGGGTTAGTGTACTCTCGATACGATCATCGGCGACCTCTATTCGCCAATAGCTCCTACATATTTCCGGAGTCGACCGACACCTGGTTGTGGTGCCGATGAAATTACCACCGGCAGAAAGCTAGGTGAAGATGATAATGCTCAGCATCCGATCAGCAATCCACTTGATCAGGCTGAGTTCACCATAAAGCCCACCAGAAGTCGTAATTTTCAATTGTTGTCCATCGTGGAGGCTCCTTGCCGAAGTGGCGGAAAGTTCTCCCTTAGTTTTGAAGAGAGCACGTTGGGACAAGAGCTGGGAGTTAGGTCGTGCCATGCCGGCATGGCCCAGGCCCATCGTGCTTAAGGCCATTTCGTGCCGTGTCGGCTCAGCCTAGTCACCCCACTGTGTCGTGCCGTGTCAGCCCACCTCGCCTTTAGGCAAGCCCAAGCACGACCCAAAGCCCACCGTGCCGGTGTTCGTGCCATGCCAGCCCAAGCCCAACCCGAAATAACTATACACGATGAAGGCGGCGGTGATGATGATGGCGGCGGCCGCCATCTTCCTTTCTCTCGTACCCTCCTTGTTAAAAACTAACTAAAATTGAATTAGTTGCATAAAAACATGGGCACGCAATGACGTAAATATTTCAAAAAAAGTGAAATTTCCTTGATATTTTAAAAAGACAATGTTACCGCCCGTTAAAAACCTTACATCCAGAGTGGGGTTTCCCGAGTAAGGAAAAGAGTACAGTAACAATGTATGTATATACTAACTATAACAACATACATACATAGTATCTACTCATCAATGTCTAGGTCATTCATGCGTTTGAGGTCAGCATACTCCTACACGATTTTAGGATCCTCTAGTTAATGTTGTTGCTGCTTTTTAGCTAATTCCCAGTCTTTGGCGCATGTGATTGGCTTCACCATCCTAGGCGTGAGGGATGATCTCTGTTATGGTTACAGACCAAACAGAGAGAGAGTATGGTAGTGGAGAGTTAGGTGAGTAATGGCTCCGCCCTTCCCCCATGGCTGATATTGTACTCATATACCCTCTTGGGGAGTGCTTTTACAATAGTACCCTTACATTTGAGCATCCCCCTTGGGGGTACTTATGTCATTATACATATCCCATTTTGGGCCTTACAGTCTTCTAACAGGCCTACTGGGCTTAGGTGGGGGCCACCCCTACAACAATCTCTTTTCTTCGATTATTCTCCGTACCATGCTGAACATCGATTCTGAAGAGACGATGGACACTGACACTAAGAGAACATCAGGTGCGAAATGTGGTAGCACAAAAAATATCTGCTTGTTACTCTTCCACCACTCGAGCAAGTTTATCATGCCTTTACTAGTAAGATTAGGATCAATATTTATAAAATCATGCTCCAAGTAGTGGTTTAGCTCCGAGACAAAATTCCACTTGGAGGCCACCTGAGGTTGAGAGGACAAAGAAGTAGACTTGCCTTTTAGCTTCTTCCATAAGTGTGATGTCAAACTTGTACTCCTCCTCTCCCATCGGCCCTATGCCACCATCTTGCATAAGCATACTTTGTAGTGCCGATTCAAGTGCTTTGTCCCTACAAGTGTACGAGTAGTTAATTTAGCATTGCAATAATTACAAGTTGCGATCTCTACCTTTTCGCTATCTTATATTTTCTGGCTCTAGGTCATGTGTTTCCAGCAATTTGCCCTTCGTTCAGACAGTCAATGTTGTCATCCATACGCTGATGAGGGAGCTCTGGACTCCCTGTTGGCTCTGGACCGCCTTGGTACTCTTTGTAGCTCTCTGTACCATTTATATGATGGTCATCCATACCATAGTCTCTCATGCTTGGTGAGAGCTGATGAGCATCAACGGGAGTCAGAGCCGGAGGAGGACTAGGGGAGCGACAGCAAGAGCTTACACTAAGTTGCCCTACTGCCCTTTTTGTGCTTCAACTCCTCTTCATACCGCTCGGGATCTCGTTGGTACTCCGACTCCTTTGTAGCATAGTGGATGGATGGTGAATAAATAGGAAGTGTAAAGAGATGTTGAAGAAATGGCGACTTGGGTAGTGTAGAGTGATGTTAAAGAAATGGAAAGTGTAGAGAGATGTTGAAGAAATGAAAGATTGAATAGCTTGTAAAGAAATGAGAGAGAAGTGAATTTATAGGCATCAGCTCTTGAACGTTACTCCTCTGAATGTTGATATCTCGAACGTTTCTCCCAATTTCTGAACGTTGCTTCTCAGTTCTGATCGTCGCGTACTTACGTGCATCTTTTAGAGACTGCACTCATCAGTCTCATCTCTCTCTCTCAGGTGCTCTCTCATCTCTCCACTCTCCTCTCTCTCACATAATCTCTCCTCTCATCTCTCCACTCTCTTGATCTCCTGCCTCCCCTCCAAATCTCCAATCCCCGCCGCCACCCTCCACTCCCGGCCTCCCCCACCACTCTCCTGATCTCCTCCCACCCCTCCAAATCTTCAATCCCCGCCGCCACCCACCTTTCCCAGCCTCCCCCACATGCCACCTCCCTCCCCTCCCCTCCCCCACCGGCCACCTCCCTCTCCTTCTCCCGCTGCCTTCCTCACCTCCCCCACTAGCCACCTCCCTCCCCTCTCCCCACCGTCTCCCTCCACTGCCCCACCGGCCTCCTCCCTCACTTCCCCCCACCAGCTGCCTCCCTCCCCTCCCAAGTCGCTACCCTCCCCTCTGTGGGAGGCGGCGCAGGAAGCGAGAGGCAGCTCGCTAGTGCTGCGAGAGGTGGCTTGCCAGCACGGGAGGTGGAGCTCTAGGCGGGAGGTTGAGCAAACAGCTGAGTGGTGGCATGGTGGCATAGGAGCAGAGTGCCACACAGGAGGCCGGAGACACAGAGCTAGAGCGATGACGACAACGACCTCGACTATACCGAGAGCCAGCCCACCGGTGGCGAATGGTCGGGCGGCGACTAGGGCACCGACGACGAGTTACTCGTCGAGCTGCTATCGCCAGGTGTCTTTGCAAGGGACACTGCTGTCAACATCAAGGCCATCTCTGGTAGTCTGGTTACTCCAGTATGCTCCTTCAATCCTTCCCCTCTACTCCCTTTCTCTGCTCTGTGATGGCTTGTGGTTGTAGAGATCACTGTGGCGAGAGGCGAGGCCAAGGTCAAGGTGGCCGCCGATGTTGGCGTGCTGGCTATGCCCCCCCTGTGCCAACCGTGCTCGCCTGGTCGAGCCAGTCCGAGCATGGCACGATTTGCCATGTCATGCCGTGTCGCCCAATGGGCCAACTTTCTAGGCCTGACCCAGCCCACCATTTGTGCCGTGCCGGCATGGCCCATCATGTTGTGTGCTCGTGCCATGCTTGGGACATGCCATGCCAGCCGAGGCTCGGCTGGCATGGATAAGTCCAGCCCAACTCCAGCTCTAGTTAGGACATTCGTGCTAGAGATATGAAGTTAACACAATCAGTGATACCGATCGAGATCTCGTGCACAATTCTTCATGACAAAACCCGCTAGGACCTATTGGTCAAAATGATTGTAAGTTTAAGCTTCATTAAATTGGTTTTGATTATTAATGACAAATCTAAATATAAGCCTAACTTATTAATGACAAATCTAAATGTGAGACTAACTAATTTGTTTAGTAAGTTATTGCTTAGTCTCATTTGGATGAAAAGGTGAAAAGCGTAGAGGTATGCATTCAATGTCAAATTCTTATATCTTTGTGCATTCTTCAGATCCAAAATATAGGTTGAACTTTACAAAAGTCTAACTTGAATATGTGCATATATTTTTATTACACATTCTTGTAAGCATAAATTTAGGAAGAGTTTATTCTATGTTTTATGGTTTCATTAGTATTGATCTATTTTCTTTTCCACATATATTGAGGATTTCTATTTTGAAATGTATCTTTTGAGTATATAAAGCTTGTGTAGTTCATATATACTCATGATTGATTTAAATTCAATCATTTGTAATTGAGTTGTCATAAATTACCAAAAAGGGAAAAGATTAAAGAATTTAGTTCCTTAATTATGTGTTAATGATTGGATGATTATTGACAACCGGATGTGTTGCTTTGCTAAGCAATTAATTTAAAGTTAAACACTCTCATTCTAATGAGTTAATTGTTTCCAAAGTTTATCCTAGAGTATACAATTATTGTGTACAAGTTGTATACATGCAAATCAATTTTTTTATCTCATTATGTGCTGAGATTGTAATTAATTACAAAAAAAGAAAAATTGAAAAATCTAGTCCCTCCATTATATATTAATGGTGAGATTTGACAATTAATGACAATTGATTTATGGGACTAACATTTTTCATGAGTTGGATAAATAGATTAGGTTCCATGTTGAGATTATCGTGAGTTGATCAAGATCTCGATGAGGAGATAATCATGAGTTGAGCAATATCCCGAAGAGGAGATGATCATGAGTTGATCAAGATCCTAAAGAGAAGGTGATCATAAGTTGATCATCAAGTCAAAAGAAGACCCATCATGTATTGATGGAGGGCAAGTGGAGGATGCATCGTGAGTTGATACATATCAAGACAATAATCTAGACTTGAACGGAAGATGTGCATCATCAAGTTTTAAGAAGATGCTCAAAGTAAAAGTATAACTAGATAGGACTAAGAATGTGTTCCTAATTTTTTACCGGTCTTGGTGTTTGGTTGAAAGACTGGATTGCTAATATAGGTTGTCGTATTATTAAGAGAGGTCTTGTATAGTAGCTTAAGTCTCATTATATGTTGATAGCTCAACCCCGCTTGCCCTAGCTCTCCTTGTGGCATGATGTTTATATTTGCGAATGTATTTTGCAAATGGTTGAGACTCATGTACAATTCTTGAAGCATGTGACTTAGGTTTGCAAACATGTTGAGTCCATGTATCTACATCTTGTGTCATGATTCTAAAAGTGTGCAAATATATTTTGCAATTTATTGGGAATCATGGCTTGATCTTTGTGCGCATGGTACTATAATTTGTGAATGTGTTTTACAAATTTGTTGAAGTATATGCACCCTTGACTCTGGAAAATGCAAAGCAGAGTACCGGCCTGTGCATGGCGGTATTACTGCACAAAGGTAGTATCGGCCTATGTGGTGCGGTATGACCAGACTATGGTAGTACTGGCCTAGGTGGCGTGGTAGTACTATAGTGCAGTATGACCAATTTCTAGTTGGCAGTATGTTATTTTTAAAGTGCATGTTTGTTAGAACTTTTGTCTCATGGAAATTGACAATACCGATTGAGCCGAGCGATAGTACTGGGATCTATGTGGGTTGTACTACTGATAGCCGAATGTAATGACTAGTTTTTAGCCATTACGAAGGGAGCGGTAGTATCGAACCTTGTGCCTATGGTACTACCGGTTTTCCTGATTTTGTCTCCAACGGCTAACTTCTTTGTGTGGGGTATAAATACCTCCTTGTGATCGATTGGAGAGTAATATTTGGCATTCTATTTCACTCTCTTGAGCTGGTGTGAGTTTCTCCTCTCAATTGGGCATATGCTGCATCTTGTGAGTAAGGAGAGAAGTCTCTAGTTGCATGTGTTGCATTTATAAGTGGATTTCGTATCTACTTGAACTTGTACATTCGTTACACGTGGTGAGAGTCAATCAATGGGCTTGACTTGTTACTTTTAGAGGTTGCTAACTTCTAAACGGCGTTGGAGGCGTCGTGTCTGGTGATCTAATCAAGAAGCTTGCGAGAGGTCTGGCGTATTGTGAAGGTTGGAGCTCACCTACTCAGAGCGGGAAAGAGCTACCTCTAGTGGAATTATGGTGATTGGCTTAATTCGTGAAGCTGGTATATTTTGTTTGAGCTTACCTCAACATGGACTAGAAGAGACCGACAAGTCTCTGAATACTATGGTAAAAACAAATCGTGTCATTGTGATTTGCTTTATTGTGCTCAATTTATATTCAAGCATATTACTTTCCTAGAATTAAATTGATTACTTGTCACCCTAAAATTACAAACCTTGATAAAGACTTAGGTTATTGGTACACTTAACGAGACTAGTTGATTTAGGCCTTAATTGTGCAAAACCAATTTGATTTACTCTTCTGCACATAAACTCAATTTTAGCAAAAGGAATTTTAAAACTGACTACTCACCCCCTCTAGTCGGCCTCTCGATCCTACAATGGCGCTAACGCCCATGCATCACCTCGAGATGGTGGAGGCAATGAAACTAGTGGACATCAATCAGCTAATCCCCTGCTTCAACCCCACCGCGTGTGATAGGTCGACAAGACAAGCGAGAGGATAGGAGGGAAACTCAAGTCATCATACACCTTCCACCAACAGGAATCCTTCGAGACTATTCGTAAAATTCAAAATTTACAATGAGTCTGATATTTTAAATAGCCCAGATCCTGCTCTGGTAGAAAACTCCAAGAGATCCTTCAACAGACCATGCGATGTATAGAGATGTAAGGGAACAAAGGAACTTGCAGAGTCACATACTGACTTCGTTCAAACATTCTTCCCTCAGCAGAAACTAGCATGGTCGGGTTGAAAACAATCTGATGTCTGGCTTCAGACCTCTCAAAGATTCCGACAAGGGAGTCACGAGGGCAGACAGCTCTTCCATGAAGCCACTCCTCCCCCTCGTCATGAGGAATGAACACTCGGATCGGCAGATCTGCGGCATCACATGAACCAAGCAGCCGGTTGAAGACACCATGTAAGTGTCTACGATCAGGTCGAACTATCGGAGGAACCAGTCCCCAACCAACCACAATCAGGTCCTTTCCAAAGAAGGCGTCATGACTTGATCACATGCTATCGGACATTCTTGGCAGGTGTTCAAGCAGTATGCTGGCCGGATAGGTTTCGACCAGCGAATCTAGAGAAATTCGATGGAACTCCAAACCCATTAGAATTTCTTCAGATTTACACTACTGCCATCCGAGCTGCTGGTGGTAATGATAACATGATGGCAAACTATTTGCCCACAATTCTCGAAGAATCTGCTTGATCTTGATTGCTAACCAACCGGTCAGATCAATTTATAACTAGGAGCAGCTATGCGACCTATTGATTATAAACTTTCAGGGGATATACGTCCGCCCTGGTAAAGAAGATGATCTCCACTGAATTCGACAAGAACCCAATGAGACTCTTTGGTAGTACATCAAGAGGTTTAGCTAGGTTCAAAATTCCATTCTTGAGATTGTGGATTCCTCTGTTATTCAGTCTATCAAAATAGGGTTGTGGAATTGACGGTTTACAGAGAGCATCACGATGAATCCTCTAAAAACGATCATTGAACTGTTCGACATAGCTGACAGATATGTAGTCGCTAGTGAGACGGTTGAATAAAATAATAACATCGATCGGATAGAGAAAAATTCTCAACCTGATCTAGAGGAAAAGGAGAAGAAGCTCAAAAAGTCTTCTAAAGATAAGAACAATAGCAAACCTAAGCTAAGACGGTTCTTATGATTCTGAAGTTCACCAGTGTAGTTTACTTACCAACACTTTCGGTTGCACATTTGCCGCGACATAAACACACCCAGCGAGGAGGGAGCAGCAGAAAGTTCCATTCCATGCAACAGAGGCATCACTAAATTCACAGTACTTTCAACACACACCATCCATACATTCAGGTAGGTAAGCCACGTCAAACGTGAGCGTGTCCCTAGCAAAAATTACAGCTAACTTGGGCAAATTAAGAAGTTAGCAAAATCGCAAAAGATATATCACCATCAGCAAAAAAATTTCCCCGTGATCGAATCTCACGCGTATTTAATGGCCATCTGTAGCAATGATACAAAATTAACTCCTTTTTTTAGAGTGACAGTACTCGCTTCGGTTCGATCTTTTTTATTTAACTTTTTTGAATTCGTAGTATCAAATTTTTTAAAGTTTAACGTTAATAGATTTAAAATTATTTAGATTAGCTATATAAAAATTATATTATTAAATTTATCGTTAAAAGTAATTTTATAATATTATATTTTTACTAGTATATCTTAATATAAAGTTATAAAAAATAACGATCAAAATTATATCTTAAAACTCAGAAATATAAAAAACCGACAAGTAAAAGAGGTCGAATGGAGTGTTTAAACATGTGGGTAGGGTAGCCATGTAAACGGACTGATAGGCTATTTAATAAGTGCACTGCTGATGGAGGGAGAGGGAGTCTCTCCCTCTTCATTTTTGGGTAGAGTTGGATCAAACCTAGAAAATTGTACGTGAGACGTAACTCATCCAGAATTCATACAGGATCTCCGTATTCAGAACAAAGTTTCTTTTAAAAACACGTAAGTTTTACGAACAAAACGGAGCATAATTTTTAGGACTGTCATTGGGTATCTATTACTCTTAATTAAATCTATACCCATACTATTGGATAGGGTATAAGTAAGAAATAAAATACCTATTTAGATTTAGGTATGGGGAGGATAATACCTACTTTCCATCTTTACCCATACACATTTAAACATAAGTTTAAAAGTGTACTTAGACTATCTATCGGCTTAGACAACTCGTACTCATTTATAACTTTCTATAAAAGTATTTGGGAGCCATCTATGCACCTGTACCCACCAATAGCTCCCATACACACAATTATTTCCAATAAATTTCAGCCAATTTCGTAAAACTTTTATGGTGTGAATACGATATTGAATTTTAAATACCGAAGTTTTACGAAAACTTCCTATAAAAGTATGTAAGGCCCACGTGTGCGGGTGGTCTTGCTAATTTGCATAGAGTAGCTCTCTTACACACAGAATTATCTCCAACAAATTTCAGTCAATTTCGGAAAATTTTTACGGTGTGAACGCGATGTTGAAATTTCAAATACTGAAGTTTTACAAAAACTTCCTCATAAACCTCTTTGATTTAGCCCCTTATTTTCCTTCTCCTTTACCCATTGGGTTATCCAACCCATTAGGTATATCTTTTCTATTTAGGTATGGGTAATATCACTTCAAATGGGTATGAGTTTGGATTATCCATACCCTACCTAGTGGCACCCCTAATAATTCCTACAAGATTCCCCCTTTCCTAGCTTATAAACCAGGCGTTTGATGCGTGACAAGGATTTACATGCATCACCTTTGTTTGAATCTCATGTATCATCCATTTATTCTTACATTATGGATGGGTTCTTTTGGGTTGTGATTTTGGTTTTTTGGCTTATGTTTTTGAATTCTAGCTGTTTACGAGAGACAGTACACAAAGAAAAATAGTCACATACGATTTTGGCCGGTATAGCTAAACTCGATATAGTGTCTACTATAATCTACATGTAGACCCTGTCTTGAAAAGACATACAATTTGAAAGCTAGTTACTATAGCAGAAAATGATAAGTCAAAGCTAAAATCAAAAAGAACCTAGCCTAAAAACTTGCTTCTTTGTCTTTTTTTTTTGTTGAGACCACCATGAAAATAAGATGTCTCTATCACACTTAATTACCTTTACATTTTAGCAATAACACCCTACCCCGCCTTCCTCTAGCCTCTTTAGGGCATGTGCAATGTGAGGCCAAGAAGAGAGGCAAAGAAGTTTTCGGTCTTTTGGACTCGGACCTAGCCATTGGAGAATGAGGAGCTAGGCCAAGAAAGACATGGAGTCAAAGAATGTAGAGGGTCAAGTCTAACAAAATAAAAAAACAAACGAGTCCACTATCAGCTTAGAAGCTACAAGGCTTGAAAGCCATGCCCGACCTCAACCAATGCCTCCACTTACACAGTCATGCTGCCATTGACCTTGACCTGCCGAAGCCGTCGCCGCTGTTGTCGACCACGACTGGGTGAACCCATTGCCACTGCCGTCAACCTCGACACCTCCACCTATGCCATTGTTGACATTGATGGCTCTGCCTAAATGGCTGCGCCACCATCGACCTCGACCTGCCAACACCGTCGCTATAGGCTGTCGCTTACAAAGCCGCTCTCTCCAGATATGTCGACTGCCATGGAAATCGACGCCAAGGAGCCCAAATCTTGCCACTTTGGACGAATATGACAACAATGACTGCTGTGGGGAGGAGCACCTAGAGGTGACCAATGGGAAGAGGACAGTCGGCTATGGAGAAATCGTCATCGGCAGTGGTTATTCTAAGGAGGAGAGAGAGAGAAATGAGAGAGGGGAGTCGGAGAGGAGAGGTGGGGCATGGTAGAGAAGGGGAGAGATTTTTCTTTCTAATTTATCTGAGAGGTGGTTTATGTAAGAGAAATGGGAGATTTTTCTTTTTAATTTAATCTGTGATAGGTTCTGCTTTAGAGGAAGAATTGCTAAACATGGGACGAAATAAACAAAGTTAGCATTTGTATAATGTGACCTTAGGGCAAGTACAATAGAAGAGGTGGCTGCCACCTCTAGGACTAGCCACATAAGCAAAAAGACTACATGTGGCTCATGTGGAGGTAGCTAATACAATGAGTAGAGTAGATGTTACCTCTACTAAAGCACTCAAACATTTAATACTTACATAAATATATCAGGGGTCACCTCTTGCATGAGGGGTAGTTTATCTCTCTCTCCTCGTATAATGTGCTAGAGGTCACCTCTTGTATGAGGGACAGCTTGCTTCTCTCTCTTCTTTTCTCTCTCTTTCACTTAGGATTGTGCTGATGTGGATTTCACTAGAGGCAACCTAGTCAGCACCATTGTACTTGCTCTTAAGGTGATAAACTTAGGGTGTTTTTTTACTATTGACTTGTCTTTTTCAGTAATTAGTTTTTAAAGGAAGTATCTTTTTAAGACGAGAGTTACAAGTTAATTATAGTAGACACAATTCAGATTTGTCTCTATCTTCATACTCTCTTATATAAACAGTTAGAATTTAAAATAAAAAAACAGTAGATACATCCTAAAAAGAACCCATCCAAATCATGTTGGTCGTGCCATTATATACCGCGGTAGCTCTCCGACCCTTCACTCGCCACCACGCCGCCTCTTCTGTTTCTTTCTTCTCAAAACCCGTCGGACTGAACCGTGCCCACCGCCCCACCGGGCCAGTTCTTGGACGGACACATCGGTGACAACTCCATCGGAACCGATCCTTCGTGTTGCTCCGAGCGGTCATGGACAAGGGCGCGCTGGTGTCGTCGGACCAGCGCGGCGGCGGCGGCGGAGGAGGAGGCTCGTTCTCGAGCCTGCGCGCGTACGGCCGCGCGCTGGCGCAGACGCCGCGCCGGCTGGCGAGGCGGGCGTGCGCGGCGACGGCGCCGGGAGAGGAGATGAGCCGCGTGCGCGCGCGGTCTGGGGCGAACATGGCGCGCTCGCTGCGGTGGCCGGACCTCGTCGGCCTCGGGCTCGGCGGCATGGTCGGCGCCGGGGTGTTCGTCACCACGGGGCGCGCCACGCGGCTGTACGCGGGGCCCGGCGTCGTGGTGTCGTACGCCATTGCCGGCCTCTGCGCGCTGCTCTCCGCCTTCTGCTACACCGAGTTCGCCGCCGACATGCCCATCGCCGGCGGCGCCTTCAGCTACCTCCGCGTCACCTTCGGTGAGCTAGCTGACCTCATTCATGCCAAGATCATGACCTGTATACACATATTTTTTTTCTTATCCTGAAATTAAATATTCTTCCTGATTTTGGGATTTCTTTGTGTGATTAAAGCTCTGTTTCAGTTTGCTTTTGTTCATGCAATTTACGTCATTGGGGACGTGATAACTCACATACTGAAAAAGAAGCTCTTTTTCTTAACTATTTGATCCATCCTCTTCATCTGTACTTGCTCTTTCCCCCTTTCTTCTGTTTGTCCAGTTGCTCAAAAGCAGCATTCTTGTTATGTGTGTTCATGTGTACGCGAGAGGGGTCGTGTGATGAACACGACGCCCTTTAGGCCTGCTTCGGTTGTCGTTTTGTTAGTATGTTCGTGTGTTTTTGATGAAATTTAGAATGCTTGTGATGTTGCTGATTTACCCTGCTCTTCCATGTTCCCCTGTTGTGTGCGCGTGTGAGAGGTGTCTCCTCATGTTTCCTTCCATGGATCCTTTGGCCCTTCGTTTTCTTGAAGGTTAGATTTGTTTTCCTCCTTTTCTTTTCAAAAAGATTTGTTTTCCTTCACTTTGGCGGTTTTATTCACTTTGTTTGTGTCATTTTACATAAGTTTCCATTTTGCACAGAATTTATGAATAAGTTATTTTAGTTTTTAGAGTGAAGCATTCCAAAAGTACAAGACCTAAATTTGCCCAACTTTGTACATGCATGTTGGTTTGCCAATCGATGTTAGATTAAGATTTTGCAACCCGCATGAACAACTAAAAAAAGGGTTAGATTGTGACTTTCAACAAATTTTATTATACGCCCACATATCCATATCCAAATAATGTTGCAAGTTCCTTTCTTGCATCTCCCAAACGGTTTGCTTTTTTACTCTGGGACCTAGGCTTTGTTGAAAGAAAAGACCCCACTCATTTTCGCAGCCACCATTTTCCTTACCAACAAGGGAAAAAAAGTCAAGTCCACGATGCATTTTCTCTGTAATTTGCATGCAACTACCTTCATGTAACATTGGATATTGTTGTCTATACACATAATTCATTTTCGTATTGGTTTTTGTTTCTAACTTCTCGTTAGAAAAGATAAAAGCTAATATAAACACTTGATTTTTCGAATCGGCTTCTCTAGTCCTGTCAATACCGTCTTGCTCCGAAGATAAGGCAGAGGGTCACGGGTGCATCACTAACTCTTCTTATCACTCCCGTCACGCACACGCATCTCTCACTCACTTCTTGTACCACTCACCTCTTCCTTTTAAAAGCCACTTCTTTTAGCTATTACTATTTATTTTTAACTAAAACTCATAAACTACACCAAAAGACAGTAAAATCCAATACGAATGCCATGTAGTCTTCAGACTATACACCATTTCCTCATCATGCATGTAAATTTCTCTGCATGCAACAGGCATGCTCCAGCTTGTCTAACCTGTTTGCAATTGCATGTAACATCTGGACATTCTTTGACCTCTGTTCAATGCTTCTGCTACTTTGGATCATGGTAAATAGTACTTGCACCTTCTTTCTCAGTAGTTTTGGCAGATCTTGCTTGTCGTGTTACTATCACCTCGCCTGTGCACAAACTGTTTGGACGTGACAGACTGACAGGGCATCTTGTTTGGATGTAACGTGCGGTTGCGTTTGGGATGTTGTGTGTGTGCAGGGGAGCTCGCGGCGTTCCTGACGGGGGCGAACCTGATCATGGAGTACGTCTTCTCCAACGCCGCCGTGGCGCGCAGCTTCACGGCGTACCTCGGCACGGCGGTCGGCGTGGACGCGCCCAGCAAGTGGCGCCTCGTCGTGCTGGGCCTTCCCAAGGGGTTCAACGAGGTCGACCTCGTCGCCGCCGTCGTCGTCGTCCTCGTCTCCGTCTGCATCTGCTACAGGTACGTTACCTTACTCAAGTGTGCAAGAATGCTACTATTTCTCAATGTCAAACGCGTGTCACAAAAATTTAAGTTTTCAAAAAAAGTTTTGGCCAAAGAACAAAAAATTGAAACAAATCCTTTCGGTTTTGCTTGCAAGTGTCAGCTTTCTTGTCTCTTCCTGTGGCTCTGCACTCCAAAACAAATGCAAATCTCTCTTTCGCTACGACTTGGTCGGTGGTGTAGGTGATTCTGGAGGTGATTGTTTGTTCCTTTCTTTTTCTGCAACTGCCCCTCTAACTTCTGGTTTTGCTAGATTCAGTAACTTCCATACAAAGTGGGGCAAATTATTTGCTCTAATTCTGTTCTTCCTAGAAAAATTCGAGATTTTGTTCTGTGCGAAAGGATCTTGTCCGTCACTGTTGCACCTTTTCCTTCCTATCGCAATTGAATGCTTTTTTCTGGCAAATGCTGCCAAGCTTTCCCCAAAGAGAGAATCTCGAAAGGTGGCCAGTCTATTCCTTTTGTTCCTCAAGAGAACCACTCATTTTCTCTATAGTACATGTGCGAATTTTGAAATAAATATCATTCCTGAACGATTGAAAGTTGAGAAACCATATGATGATTAGATTTCGAGGAAAGCACTATCTGTCATGAGTTATGACCAAATTCAGTATTCCAGAAAAAAAATCGACAAATTTTTCTCTTGTTGTCTGCAATGGCAGCACCAAGGAGAGCTCGATGGTGAACATGGTCCTGACGGCGGTGCACGTGGCGTTCATCCTGTTCATCATCGTCATGGGCTTCTGGCGCGGCGACGCGCGCAACCTGACGCGCCCTGCCGACCCGGCGCACCCGGGCGGCTTCTTCCCGCACGGCGTCGGCGGCGTGTTCAACGGGGCCGCCATGGTGTACCTGAGCTACATCGGCTACGACGCCGTGTCCACCATGGCCGAAGAGGTCGAGCGGCCGGCGCGCGACATCCCCGTCGGCGTCTCGGGCTCCGTCGTCCTCGTCACCGTGCTCTACTGCCTCATGGCCGCCTCCATGTCCATGCTCCTCCCCTACGACGCGGTACGCAACCTCTGCTCTGACATGGCCGGTCCCATGTGTCAGTGAACCTCTGCTCTGACATGGGCTGTCCCATGTGTCAGTGCCACAACCTCTTGATGCAGCTTAGCTATTGATCTGTTGCCTTGTTGGTCCATATGCAAACTTCGAAGAGTACCTAATCCTGCCATTTTCAGGATACCATCTTTAGCAAAATTGGGATTCCTACATAGGCATATAGATCGAGATGTCCTCAGTTGAAGCTACAAGTGAGGATAATTCTGGGAATATATTGCCTATGGTCAAGTGGGCTATAGTTCAATAGAACAGACAGGAGGTTGGCACAGTTGATGCCACCACCCACCGAAATACGATTCCAGTACTCGCCCGCATTATTTCTTCCCTTTTTTCCCTCTTGTTTTGCCTTCTCCCTTTTTGGGATGTTGGTCATATGATTTTGGGATGAATCTGCCGTCGCCACAGCAGGTTTGCCCAAATCCACTTCCTAGGAGAATAAAGCATCTGCAAAATTTCACCTTTCAGTGCCTTGTCTTTCTTGGTGGCCCATCCCATGGCCGTGATCAGTGACTGTTCCTACAGTGTCACGGACAGAATCTGATACCGTAAACCTAACTGGTTTTCCTTCTTCACCTGAGCTTATATTGTTTGCTGTGCAGATCGACACGGAGGCGCCCTTCTCCGGCGCGTTCAAGGGGGGCTCGCGGTGGGGGTGGGTGTCGAACGTGATCGGCGCCGGCGCGAGCCTCGGCATCCTGACGTCGCTGATGGTGGCGATGCTGGGCCAGGCCAGGTACCTGTGCGTCATCGGCCGCTCTGGCGTCATGCCCGCCTGGCTCGCCAAGGTGCACCCCAAGACCGCCACGCCCGTCAACGCCTCAGCCTTTCTCGGTACGTACGGAAGAACATCCTTCTCCATCTTCCCTTGCTGCAACCGTTTCGGTTCAGCTCTACGTTTGACCACTGACGTGTTGCTCACGAGTACTATTTTTTTGGAGCGTTTCGACGAGGAATCCTTTGGGAATTTATGGGGCTTGGTTCAAACTTCAACTAAATCATTAGAATCTGAATCCAACAATCCTTCTTATCCATACACGACCTTAATAGTTGAGATGCTTACCAGCTATCGCTGACAAGTAGGCCTGGCGGGACTCATTTGTCAGCGAAAGTTCGTAAATATTTTGCAAGCAAATGGATTTTGCACGTAGCATGCATCACTTCGGAAAGAATGAATGAAACTCTTGACCTGGTGATCAACAACGACGACAATAACCTAATTTGCTTTCCGTGAGCAATATAATGGGGGGCGACAGCGACAAGCCGTTGCATCCTAGCTCGGTACTGTTTTACTTTCATGGGCATCGCACGCACGATAAAGCAGACAAGACACGGGTGTTTGGGTTCCTACTAGGTAAAGACCAGAGAAACAGGCAAAAGAAGAACCGGATTAGCACTCTTCTTAGTCTATTCTGAGTTTCTGACTGACTAGCTAACCTGCTGTGAGGGCACCCGGTGAGACACCCGTGTCTTTGAATTGTACGTTAGGGTTTATGATTTTGCCGTGATTTTTTTTTTCACGTGATCTTTTGGTTACTGAGCATTCGTCAGGAGTTAATTACTGCCCTTTGGATAAGTAGGATAGGATAGCGGATTGCACCCCTCATAAAAGGAAAGATAATGACACATCTTGTCGAGAAAGATTATGATATGTGATCCCTCAGTTGTTTACTCTTAAGAATGACTACGATAATCAGCTGCGCTATTCGATAAAAAGAAAGGAGTGTGTCTAGTCATCATCCGGATATTTTCTTCCTAATAATCATCCAGATCTGATACCGTTGAATTAGAGATCCAACAGCCCCTATTTTTTGGAGGGGGAGGTTTTTTTTTGGAGGGGGTGGGAGAGAATTCATGACCGTTGGATCTCTAATCCAATAGTCATAAATCTAGATGATAGTTAGGAAGAAAACATCCAGGTGATGTTCCGTGAACTTTCGGTTACTGAGCATCCGTCAAGAGTTACCACCCTTAAGGATAGGCGGTATAAGATAACAAATTGCACCCCTACTAAAAAGAAAGATGATGACACGCCTTGTCAACGATGATGTGATCTCTCAGTTGCTTAGCCTTAAGAATGACTATGATAACTAGCTGCACTCTTCGATAAAAAGAAAGATCCTAACGCCTCCTTTTCATTAACCGCTAACCACCTTGAATTTTTCTTGGTATTAACAACTTGGTCCTACGGTTAATGGCACGCTAAGATGCTGTAAGTGCACCTGGTGAGACACCCGTGTCTTCGAACAGCACATTAGGCGGTTTCCTTTATTTATGAATTTCTATGATTTAATTATGTGATCTTTTGGTTGCTAAGGCTTCTCGACATGCTGCTGAATAAAACTTGTTAACCTTAAGGATGATCGTGATAACCAATTGCACCTTTCTACGAAAGAAAGATAATGACATGTCCTGTCTGAGAGATCAAACAAATTTTCAACAGTTTTCCCTCCTTTGCATTGGTGTTAACAATTTGGTCCTCCTGCTCACAGGGCTTTTCACGGCGGCGCTCGCGCTCTTCACGGAGCTGGACATCCTCCTCAACCTCGTCTGCATCGGCACGCTCTTCGTCTTCTACATGGTGGCCAACGCCATCGTGTACCGCCGCTACGTTGCCGCCGGCAACAGCGCCTCCGGGGAGCGGCGCGGCGCCTGGCCGACGCTAGCGTTCATCCTCGCCTTCTCCCTGATCGCGCTCTCCTTCACGCTGGTGTGGAAGCTGGCGCCGCACGGGGGCGCCAGGGTCGGGCTCCTGGTGGCGTGCGCGGCGGGCGCAGTGGCCACGGTTGGCGCGTTCCAGGCCCTCGTGCCGCAGGCGCACGAGCCCGAGCTGTGGGGCGTGCCCGGCATGCCGTGGGTGCCGGCGGCGTCCGTGTTCCTCAACGTCTTCCTGCTCGGCTCGCTGGACCGGCCGTCCTACATCCGGTTCGGGTTCTTCTCGGCGGCCGCCGTGCTGGTGTACGTGCTCTACAGCGTGCACGCCAGCTACGACGCCGAGGAGAGCGGCGCGCTCGGCGGTGCCAAAGTGCAGGACGAAGCTTGCAAGGTGTAGCTAGCTAGGGTGACTGACATGGAGAGAGCTAGTTAAGTGTTGCTATAGGTTTTTTTTCTTCTTGACTTCATCCATGGTCTGTTAGGTCTATGTAGTTATTGAGAGTAAAGTAAAGAAGCTAACAAGGTGATATATAAAACGCGATAATAGAGAGAGAAGTGGGGAAAGAGAGTGTGTACCTATAACATGCAAATTTGTAAATATGTAATGTACAAGTTCTCCTTAAGAAATGCCCATGTTCATTCCCAGAAGAATCTTTTAGCGCAAATGGTTGTGTTGCGTATCTGTTGTCTCAGAGGTAGGAATTTCACAAAAAAAATTATAAATTTTGTTTCTGTAAGATTCGTAGGAAATTTCAGTACTCCAGACGGGGAATTAATAAATTTTTTTGAAAGCCAACAGAAACCGGACGATATATTAAAAAAATAGTTCTGGACAATTTACAGGAAGCACAAGCGGCACTTATGGTGGGATAAAAATGGGTAAATGGTTTACTCTTTACAAGGAATTAAGGGGGCGACAAGGTGAATTAGACATTGCATGCTACACGGTATTGTTTGCCCTTTCAATTAACTTCTTTAAATGTTTTGCTCCAGCCAACTCCTAGGGCTTGGCCTCGTTCTTGATTAGTGCTAAGATCTCATGTTGTGTCAAAAGCTTATTTTGGAAGATGCGTCTATTTCTTTCCTTCCACCATTGCTAGAGAACAAGGATGATGAGTGTGTTCACAGCCTTTGTGAGGCCGATCAGGGAGTCGACCTGCATGAGCCACCAGTGTTCAATTGTCATCGGTTGGTTCTAGTTTGTTGGGTCAAGCATCGGCAAGTGCAGCCATTTTGCTATTTGAGTCCATATCTGCTAGATTGTCGGGCAGTTGATGAAGAGGTGCATTGTGGTTTTAAGGTTTTTATTGCATATTTTGGCAGAAGTAGTAGTTTGGTTATCCTCGAGACTGTAGTCTTTGGGTTGTCCAAATTTTGTCCTGCAATACCAACCAAGCGAATAAATTACAACGTGAGGGCCCCCAAGCTTTCCAAATGATGGTTTGGTATGAGGTTCGAATTGATCCTAAAAGCTGTGCTCAATAGGCTGAGGACGCTAAATAAGCGTCATCAGTAGTTAGTTTTCATTGGATCTCATCCTCAATCTCTGGCTTGATGTCAATCTGTTGTACCATGCCCCATAGGCTCATATATTCAACTAACAGGTCGGTGGTGAGACTATGTTGGATGTCTCGAATCCAATTCATATCTTAGATGGCATTTGCAACCAACATATTTTTTTCTCTGTGAATGTTTGTATAATTTTGAGGCCAGATAACATGGCGCGACTCCATCAATCCAAGGAGAGGTTTAGAATTTTGCTTTGTGGCCATTTCCTATGTATACCTTAGTGTTATTGCAAAGAGCTCTTTGTCCTTACTGTCATAGGGTGTTGGAAGCCCTACCCATGGTTTTTGCGGCGATTTCCATTCATACCAAAGACATATGAGTCTCAATGCGGCTACACATTTCTCTGGGTTCAACTCTCCCAATCCCCCTAGCTTTATCAGGCGACAAACTTTATTCCAGTTAACTTTGCATTTCCCTTCATGTGTATCTGTAGTTGCTTCCCAAAGGAAGTTTCGTCTGACCCTGTCAAAACCTTAAGGAATTTTTTTGTCGGTTTGAGTGCAGTGAGCAGGTATGTTGGGAGTGAGTTGAGAACAGACTTTAAGAGTGTGAGTCGTCCTCCTAGAGATAAATGCTTCAGCTGCCAACTTGCTAGTCTTCTTGTTGCCTTATCATGAATTGGCTGTAGATCATTCCGATGCAATTTTTTCCCATGGTGAGTAGCAAGCCAAGGTATTTGATCAGGAGCATGACGTGGGCTCTCGTAAAAGGTTGCAAGACAGCTTGGGCATTAATGGCTTGGCATCTTATTGTGGCAGGCAAGTTTTTATCTAGATTTACTTTCAGCCCAAAGGCACTTCCAAATTCTTTTAGGATGGTGATTGTTGCTTCTATCTGTATCCTATCTAGGTTTAGAAATAATATCACATTGCCTGCATAAAGTGACGCTCTCATTGTTGCAGCTTCACCTCTTAGGGGTGTTAGAACCCCTCGCTTAGTGGCGATCTGCAGGATACGCTGTAAAGGGTCGATTGCCAGGATGAAGAGGAAGGACGAAAGGGGGTCTCCTGGATGCAATCCCTTCCAATACTTTATCTGGTGCCTCAATACTCCATAATTAGAATCCTTGAAGATGATGTTGTAAAGGAGATTGCCATCCACTCTCTCCATTCTGGCCCAAAACCTCTAACTAGCAGAAGGTTCAGTATGTATTCCCAGGACACAGAATCAAAAGCTTTGGCTATGTCCAATTTGAGCATTACCGCTGGTGTGCGATTTTTGTGCAATGCTCTGACTCGGCTCCTGACAAAGAGAAAGTTGTCCTGAATGCATTATCTGAAATGCTCTGACTCTGGTATAGATAGAGAGATCCAAATATGCGTTATGACAAGGCAAAGTACAAAATGATCTAAGAAACTAAGTTATGCAAGAAATATGCTAAAAAAACTCCAAGGTGACTCACTTAAGCAAAAAGCTTATCCAAACATTGCAGCTGACTAGATAAATGACGTATCTTGGTAGAGCAAGTCCTAAACTAGGAGTCATCTATAACTACCACCAAGCTTCACTCCAAATTATAACTCAAATTTGTATGGTCTATCGCAGTCAAATAAGTCCTAACCTGGGAGCCATCTACAACTGTCTCTTGAGTTTCAATCAATTTAAATTAATTTCATTCAATTAGTTCAATTGATATCAAGCCATTGTCGACCATATCAAGAAGAGAGCTTAAGCAAATGGTCTTGATCATATATAACTTCCCTTGAGTTCATGTCGAGTGCAATTACAAGCAGTCTCATGAGAAAAAAATGTTGAGATGCAATTATAAGTACAATTGTGAACAAGCAAGAGCTACAAAATGGTTCACAATGGAACTAAAAAGCTTTATCCAAGCTGGACTTAGACTCAGAACTCAACTAAGCAATTTGCTATGGTAGGAATCAAAAAATGATCACTAAAACTGTATTCTTCAAAAGATCCAATCTAGACAATTTTAGTTCAAGTTGTACAATTTTAAATGAACTAGTTATGGCACAAGCTAAGCTATATATGTAAGCATATGATAAAGAAAACTCACTAAAGTAAGCATGACTGGATACAGAGAATGAGCATAGATAATAACAAAACACCATATTATATTGCAATGCAAGAACAGAAGGTAAATATGCAGTATATTACAAATGCATGCAAATGAAGCGAAATGGATAACCCCTAGCTCTGCTCGCAAGAAGGCAAAATGAGAAGAATTCAAAATTTTTATGAAAATATCAGTAACTTAGAGTTCAGACTCAATAAAGTGCAAGACAATATCCCTCCTTCTCCACACGGTCTCTAAGGAAGTGATGGCTGATATCTATGTGTTTGGTCCTAAAATGCTACATTAGGTTTTTTGCTATATTAGTGGCACTAATGTTATCGTAGAAGAGTGAAACACTGTCTAAATCTATTCCAAAATCCCTAAGAGGAGGTGAGATACCGAGACAATGAGATAAGAGGCATGCATAATAGAGCCACTGGCTTTCCAGTTGGATTGTTCTCGCTAACAGTGCTAGCTCATAGAAAATGAGATGTATTTCCAATTTGGCATGCTTGCATCATTCCCTCATTGATGCACATTTAGTGCACAGGAATGTGGTACAACAACAGAAATGATGAGTGGTTGCGAAAGCTGAGGGAAGTGGAGAGGTTTTTCTATGGATCATCTTATAGGTACCAATCGTCAAAGGATCAGATGTTTGTATTGTTCCATTTCTTGTACTTTTGCTCTTAGTTTCTAACTATAGATAACTTCGGGGTATAAGACTGATACTGACAATTAGAGAGGGAAATGTTTTCCAAAACTTTTTCCCTAAGGTATTCAAAATCTTTACTCAAGTGACTATGATAGTCACCAAGTTTAGATTACACCAATTAGGCTAAGCAAAACAAAGCTAGAGACAAGAGCTAACAAAATTAGCAATCTACTGCACAAGGCTAGTCGGACCTCCAATGAGGGGTCGGTCTGACTGCTGGTCTATGATCGGTCTAACCGGCAGGCCAGTCTAACTGATCCATTATTTCCAGACCTAAAAACTTTTGGGTCAAAAACTCAAATCTCAAGAACTTACATAATTCTCATCCAAACACTTCTAAGTTTTGTACGAGAGTTTTTTCAAAGCAATAGGAACCTAAACCAATTAAGAATCACAAGGTTCTTGAGCTTAAGTTCACCAAATTGAAGAGAAGAACACCAAAACCTTTAACTCAAATTACTTCTTGCTCATGAGGATCTAAGACATGAAGTCTTTCATATCTATTCTCACATGTCCTAATAAGGTAGTTTTAGTAAGAGATCGGGCTAGAACTCCCACGAATCTGAAATCACAAATCTAGCTCAAAACAAGAAAAATCAAGTAAGAACACAACCAAGAACATGGTTGAGACTAAGCTTTGATCTATTTCAGTGGAGAATGATGTTTATATACTCATAGATGATTACAGGTGCAGCCAAAGTAGCACTCTTTCCTTTCTTAAGTTCTCTCTCACACAACAATGGAAGGAGGTAAGGTGATAGAATAAAAACCTAAAACTTAGAATCTTTGGATCTACCACCTCCTCTCCTCCCCTCTTAATAGCCAGCAACAACTCTAATGAGTCTAACCTATTAACCCTATCAGGAAATCCATCAACCCCACTAACATGGGTGTTGCACACTCACACATGCTTCTCAAAGTGTTTACAAGATTCAACCCGCTAACCCTTTAGGGATTTATCCACTTCAATATTCTAGCTCTCCTTGACTTAAACTACTTCACCTTTGTGCTTCTTTGTGCCATGGTTTTGATCAACGCACAATTTAGCATTTGGTCAACTACCAAAATACCCCTGACTAAACTTTCGGGCACCTTTCCTTGACTCCATCTTCATTTTCACCTCAATGAATCTTCACATGCTTTGATACATAGCCTGTAGTGCACAATGACTAGCTGTCATGCCTTCACGCATTTGGTCTCCCCTAAACCGTCTCTATGTGCATCAACCTTGTCATTTAGCACACCACATGCACCAACTAGCTTCTTCACGATCCATATCTTCTTTGTGCTTCCTGCTTGAGCCACGTAGCCTTACTTGAACTTACACGACTGCTTGGACCTCAGCTCCCCCGCCTAGTCCCGGTCTATTGCCATCGACCACTAATGTTCTCCCGGCCACCAGCACATCAAAAGACCAAACAACCATATCGGGCATAAGTTATATGCACTTGACTCACGTTAGTCAAAACTGTGCATCAAGCAACACAACACAATGAACCCATGGCACCCATACCATGCACATACTCAATCATCACATATCCTAACTTGACCAAAATAATTAGCCAATAGCCGGTCTGATCACCATTACCAAACCTATCAGACCTTTGGGGCCGGTCTGACTTCTGACACTATGTCGATCAGACCACCCCGATTAGACTGCTGATCACTGGCTGGTCTAACAGCTTAACTGTACCAGAAAATACCATCTCTAGAATTTTGGTTAAACTCTATCTACTTTCAGCTCTAGTTTTTAATTCCAGTGACACTAAGTACAATCTCATCCTCAAACAAATTTACACAAGTGTTTGGTGTTCAATCTAAGTACAATCTCATCCTCAAACAAATTTACACAAGTGATTGTACCAGAAAATACCATCTCTAGAATTTCGGTTAAACTCTATCTACTTTCAGCTCTAGTTTTTAATTCCAGTGACACTAAGTACAATCTCATCCTCAAACAAATTTACACAAGTGTTTGGTGTTCATTTTCCTAAAAGTCCATAGCCGTTCTGACTGCTCGCCCTATTACGGTTAGATCGCTAGCCATCTGGTGGTCAGATTAACTGAACTTTAACTGCATAAATTGAAAACTAAATTTTCTATAACTTTTGCAAAATCCCAATAAACTCAACTGAAGTACCAATTATTCATCATAAATATATACTAGACCTTATACATGGCTCTTAGGGGGGTCGAAGAAGCAATCTTCTGATGGATCAAGAAGTTGATACAGGTTGCAAGAATTCTCCGAAGACACTATAGTTCTACTAAACAAACGTTCTTGTAGGCATGGATGGATTTGATGATTTGATTTTAGCATTGCATATCTTTTGCTTGTTAGATCAGACCCTGGCCACATGTCTAGGTCCAATCGGGTTTACTCCCTGAGCTCTAGGTCCAAATGGGCTGAACATAACTAAGCCCATGGGCTGCTGCATACAAGCCCTATGGTAACAATGTAATAAGTGGTCTTATGATTCTCTCCCAAAAGATTAGTCCAATGAGTGAGATCTCCCTCACACTTATAAGTTGTGCTTTCCCCCTCACACATCAGTTGTGTACTTTCGTGACCATAAAGTTCAAAGAGATATTAGGCATCTAAGCTCTAATACCAATTGTTACATCGGACCTTGGCCGCATGCTTAGGTTCAACCGGGTTTACTCTCTGGGCTCCAAGTCCAAACGACTGAATACAACTAAGCCTATGGGTTGCCACATATAAACCCTATAGCAACAAATTTATAAGTGGTATTGACCCTTCTCCCTCCAAAAGATTAGTCCAATGGGTGAGATCTCCTTCACACTTATAAGTTATGCTTTTTTTTTCTTCCTACAATCGATGTGGGACTATTTCCAACATTGCTTGACCAGTCACAATTATACGAAACAATATTGAAGGAAAATAACGAAAGTGCGTGCATAGCTGATTATCTTGTATGATGTAGTAACGCAGAAGTTTGCTCTATTCTTCGTACATAAACAATACTTACATGTACTATTTTTTAACTCATACAGTGATACGGAAGTGCCATTGCATCGTGTAACTTTGTGGTTTTCTTAATGAACATTCTTTATGGTTTCAGAAAAAAGCAGAAAGCTCCATATGTCCAGATAATATAATCCCTTGCCTTTCCCTCCGAAATGATCAGTGCAAGAATCAAATCCTGTACCCACTAAGCAGCAGAGGGCGGCTGAAGAAAATTTTCTCCCACCACCATCAATTCACCACCTAATAAAAAACTCTGAGAGTGCAGTGTGACAACTACATCACACGCTCTTTTTTATTCAGAATTTCGGTTGGTTCATTCTATTTGCCAACACAAATTTGTTTGAGGTTTATCTAAGCAGTGAAAATGGTGGGCGTTGGTTCCATTTCTGGCAGGTGATCGTCGCCCTTTCGTGCGCACTTCTTTTGCTTTAGACCAAATCTCATGGCCTGCCTATCCAATAATGCATCTGGTTGTTAGTGAGCGCATGGATAGTTGGTTCACTGTACTACTTTGCACCTTCAGAAAGAATAGATACTCTTAGTTGTTGAAAATTCAGAGGCTTGCAATGCAGTGAATTTGATTGATTTCTAGAAACAAAAATGCAAAGATAAGTATTTGAAGTGATTGATTTTAGAAACAACTGTAGCCATATGTCAAATAATTTTTTTTTGAAGGCGATCACATGTCAAATATGCTGTAAAACTCAAAGACACTTGTCATGTTTATATAGTTTTCTCAAGTATACTTTTCCTGCAACCACAATCAAATACCATAATACAATGCCTGCACAGAATGATGCGCAAGAAAGCGTTTACTTTGCAAGTCAGGCATACATCAATAAAGATCTCTAAGTGCTCAATACCAAACTACCAACCTTGTATGTAAGCTGCAGATTGCATTGGACCAAAGCTGGTGGAATGGACTAACTTATTAGCACGCTTATCCAATATTCAGCTGTCACAAGGTCAGGATGAATTTCGCTGGTCTTTACACCCAAATGGGAAGTTCTCGGTGAATTCCCTTTATAGAGCGATGATTCAAACTCCTGTCCCTAATTTGAACAAACGCCTTTGGAAACTGAAAGCGCCGCTTAAGTTGAAGATCTTTTTATGGTACCTTAGGAGGGGCGTGGTTCTAACAAAAGACAATCTCCTCAAGCGTAATTGGCAAGGGAGCAAGTCATGTTGTTTTTGTCATAATGATGAGACAATTCAGCACTTGTTTTTTGATTGCCGATTTGCGCGATCTGTTTGGGTTTTCTCTCAAGTGGCGCTCAAACTCACAACACCTCTAAGTGTAGCACATATGTTTGGTAGCTGGTTAAATGGTATAACTAATCATTTGAAATCATTAGTACTGCTTGGGGCAGCAGCAATATGTTGGTCTATATGGTTGTACAGGAATGATATTGTTTTTGAAAAGAACAACTCTTATTCTCCTTTGCAGGTTATTTATGCAGTTTCTCACCGTCTCCGTTCGTGGGCTATCCTGCAAAGACCGGAATTACAGGATACGGTTGTGGTGGCATCGCGACAGTTGGAGCAGTTGGCGAAGGATTTCTTTACCCGGGCATATGGGTGGCGATCTAGTCTTAGGATTGAATGTCACTAGATTTTGCTCAGTTTTTTCCTTACTCATAAGCTGTGTGCCTTTTTAGGCAGAGGCTGGAAGTTTTGTTCCAAGAACGTGTATCAACTCGATGTAACGAACTTGGGATTTAATAAAGTCTTCCTTATCAAAAAAAAAAAAAAGCTGCAGATTGCATGCCATGCAAGTAAATACCTTTGACTCCTTTTCTAACATCACCCATGGCCTAACTGGCTTGACCTGCTGTGCTCTTACAGGGATACTACAGTAAATTGCATCACTTGAGATTATTTCTCTGTTTCTATTAGTGTTGAAGTCTGCTGCTTGCCAGTCTTTAACGGTCTTCGGTAGGCAGAAAAAGGTTGTTCTTATGTGCGCTTCCAAGCTTTTCATATTGACTTGTAGCGTAGATAAGATTTGGGCAATGGGTTTCCTTTTCGTTAAAAAATAAAATAACGTAATCATGCAGATCAAATCAGATGTTTGTCACCGTCGCATGAAAGCGGGGAGTCACGCGTAGGCGTGGTACGAAGTTTCAGTGGTATGTGGTAGTAAAAAACTAGGGTTTCAGCCCTCAGTGCGTGCAAATGAACTGGCCATCTCTTTCTGAAAAGTGAAGCGTAGGAAATGAAGGAAAGATCATCTCAAAATGAAGTCCAGAGGAGCATGAAAGAAAAGAACATTGCAAGGAAAGGCGCCGCCCGAGAAGATGAAAAGAGGGGAAGCACAAAAGCAGGCAAGATTCTTGGTTAGCCTCATGGACTGTGGATGACAAAAGACTGAGCAATGTGTGTGCTGTGTAGTGGTCATCTGATCATGCAGTGTGCATCATCTGATGTGATCCATACCTTTGTAAAGATGAAAAGATTGGGGTCGGCTGGTAAAAATCTTTAGGCATGTTCTTGGAAGATCGCTAAGGTGCAAAAGATGGGACTCAAAGACTAAGAGGATGAGGAAGCTATGGGAATCAGGGAATCGATCTAAAGAGGAAGGCTATTTGTATTTCGGACCATTCTTTTTTAGATGGAAAGTATGGACAATAGGAGAGATCGTACATTTGCAGATTTGGGGATTCGATTTCTTGTCAGTTGGAAGATTTTTAAGATGCATTTTTGTGATGTCCTGTGTCATTATCATGAGAACATGACAGTGTTGCAGCAGAACAATAGCTAAAGACGGTACCTTCTTATTACAATATCTTTAATTACTACGTAGGGCTAAAGTCTTTAATACAAAACTTTTTAATTTACAATAATCCTATAGAACTTTTGCAGAAGTTATCTGGTAGGCTCTAATTATATAAATAATTGATACAACTATTTAAATATTCTAACACATGTAGACGAAGCACTAAAGATAGTCCACTCATCCTAACCTACAAGTTTCTATCTCGCCAAGGTCCTCGATATGCTCATATCGTCCCACGTGGCATCCTCTAGGCCTGAATACCCTACATCCAACCTGAGGTAATCTCAGGCCAGACAGGGATCTAACAAAGAAATTTAATAGCAAGGGTAAATATTTACATACTCATAAAGTAATAATAGCAATAAAATGCACTGGATGACTCATCTCTTTATCATCAAATCCATTTTCTATCCCTTATCTCTTCGTAAAATATGTTATCAAATTAAAGTGGAGTTTTACAGGTTTTAGTATTTCAAATACTTCTAGTCACCCCCAGTGAAGAGAAAGATCCCCGGTCAGTCTTTGTAGCCTCCAACCAGGAGACAGGCATAAATTTATGATTTGATCAGCACTACGCAGGCTTGTGTCATTTTACCCATAGCTACTCTAAGCTCTTTGCAATTGGATCATCCACATTTCCTTAGATGCAGTGCCGAGTTCAGAGTACAGAACATTTCCCTAGTTTCGTTATTATATCTCCATTCAACTATTCTTAATCAGTGGCCTAGGACGGTCTCTCACACTCACTCAACACCCATCGACCTCGAGCAGTTGTTGGTTAGGGTGGTCTCTCCCACACCCAACACTCCACCATGCTAATATATGTACCTTCAATCCACTATTTCTGGGCTCTATACAATTTAGGCTTCCACCACTAGTTATATTATTTATCCATATGGAGATGATAATAATGTTGTAGGGTAGCATTTTCCGCTTGCCAAAGCGATAATATGGTTAACACTAGAAATACAACTATATACCCAAGTGAAAGTTGTTTAGTTCTTATATTATACCTATATGTAGAGGACCCCAATATTTCCCTATGTTTCCTGACTAGAGCACCCTCTACCTCCTATTATACCTTTCTTTTATCTCTCTTGTCTCTTATCTCTTTTCTGTTCTAATCTCATCTTGTTATCTTTTTTCTTCTTCTTTTATCCTTATTTCTTTTAAGAAAATATTTTAATGCAACAGATAATAATATGTACTATAAAGTAATTTTATTTTAATTAACATAGCTAGTTAGAGTGATCAAAGGTAAGTTTGTCTAGAATTGGATAACAGATTTAGTTTTAGGTACATGTGAGTGATGCCCTTCCCTTGACTCAGATTGTTGCCTACATTTAATACGTAGGTTATGACTTAATTTATGGAAACATAAGAAAATGCGTCATGCCGATGTGCTCCTATGGTGATGCTATGGTCAGTTTACCTGATTGCAGTAATTATAATTAAATCCTATTCTATACGCATCATTTATTGTTATTTTACTAGCATTATTTTGTGTGGCTTATCTAAAGGGTGTATTCGATATTTTGCTACATGCCAGTAAATTACTACTCAGACGGGAATAAGTAGAAACATGAACATATATATCTATAAAAATACTCCTATCTAATTATACACATGCAAATATGCCTACTCGTTCTTACGCAGGTGTGCAAGCATTTAGATACTTCTAAATGATCTGAGACCTCTCTATTTATATTTGGGTGCGTGTTGGTTAACAAAATTTACTGGATGACCTGCTTCCCTCCTCGGCCCAAAGCCGGCCCACTTTCCTTCCCTTTGGCCCACATCGACCCAGTCTAGCCTCCTCTCCATCCCTTCTCTTTTTCTCCCGTGCATCAGCTCGCCTCCTCTCTCTCTCCCTTATCTGTTTCTCTGCTCTGCTCCCACCGGCGCCACTACTCCCTCTTGGCTCTCTCTACTTCCCACTCGCTCACTCTCCCCTACGGATGACACCACCACCTCTTGCTGTGCCACCTCCCTCTGGTCTCCAGCCGACCGGCTGTCGATTCCTATGGCTAGGCACCACTATTTCCCGGCTTCTACCCCGGTGCCGCCTCTGCTAGGTCCTCCCGGGCTGCCTTTGCGTCATTGTTCCTGTCTCAGCCTCCCCTTTGCCATTCTCGGCTCAGCCTTTTTGTTGCTTTTGATTTGCTCAATTTGTTGAGTTTATTCATCAATTGGTTAGTGATTTGGGTGATGAGGATGGTTGTGCAGTGCCTCAGCTGTGGTTCACTACGATGGGGCTTAGGGCCTCCTCATGGGGCAGGGAGCATGGTGAAGTGCTATCGGGTGCGCACAGTGGTCGTGTTGAGCTTACCGATCCCATGACGGGCTTCTCACTAGTATACTCTACTCTCTGTCTAATCTCCATCTATCTAATTTAGTGATGAAATCTATTGTCACTACGGTGGTGACTCTACTGTGAATGAGGGTTTGGGCATGTGTGAATGAGGGGTTTGGGAATGCAAGCTTTGAGCTCCTGCCATGGGTGGGTTTGGGTAGGCATGATAGAAGCAGAAGGCTTATGGGGGCACCTTGCTTGTTGGTTGATGGCTGGATGCTCTAGTGTGGATGAGGTTGGTGTCGATTATTGTGATTCCTTCACTATTCTCTCAGGGTTTTGCTCGCGTTCTTTTTGGCTTATTTTGGTCCTAGCTTGGTCTTGGCTGGTTCTTAGCACCTGAATCGCCATGGTCGTGGTTCCCTCTTCTTCTATCTTCCTCAACTCCTTTGGAATGTCGCCTCCTCCTCTATTACCCCTCTAGTTGTAACACCCCGCCCACCCTCTGGGCCAGAATGTTACCTCCACTGCGTACTCAAAACATTTCATCACTACTAGCAGAATTTAAGCCAACACTAGGTTTATTTATTTTGCTGCGTTCAGAAACAACATAGCATCCTTAACAATTACTCTAGCCTAGAAAAGCTAAAGTAACTGGCAAAAATGATACAAAAGTGCTGCTGGGTCGTGCTGAATATTCATGTGCTACTCCCGCCCGAGTATGACATCCTCAACGGCCACCTAAAAACATCAACGAAGCAAGGGTGAGTCCGAAGACTCAACAAGTACATAATAGAACAATAGACATTACCAACATAAGCAAGCATATAACCATAATGCACATATATCATCATGTTCATAACATCATTCTCGTAGCCAAGCAATGTAATGCCATCAATGCCATGCCTCATTACTCTACGTGCTCATATGCTCTTCACTTTGCAAATACCGGTACTGCCGAGTGAACACCCGTCGATGTTCACCCATCGTGGGCCCGCCCTCATAGGCACGAGACCCCTCCACTCCCGTGGAGGCCTACCGAAGTAGGTCTTACTCAAGAGCACTCCGGATTAGTCCACTAGCTTTACTCATAGCTAGGGACTTTCTCACCGCCCTCACTCTTGAGTGCTCCTCATGCAAATGCACATGCCCATGAACATATTCACGCTCATCACTAGCATTACTAGTAGACAAGCATCTTTGCCTACCTCACTCCATCATCATTGCCATCATTTACCATGCAACCTTATGTCAGGTAAATATCACATTTCCACATAGATATCATGTAATCAACGCATTTCTACATAAATATCATCATACCAGATAAACATCGCATATTCATAAATCTTGGTCTACCGCTCTACCATGTACTTGCCTGTTAGCCGAGCGGAGCGGAACGACGTGCGGAAGGCGTCGACTCGCGACCTCCACCTGGACAAACAAACAGTCCAATTTTAACGCATCATACAAGACCAGAGATTAAATGGGCGACGACGATACTACGCATATCCCGTTTCTGACGCAGGAACGCACGGGTTTTAGGGATCTGCCGCTCAGGTCCCGAAACCCCCCTTTTTTCCCTCTTTCTTTTTCTCCTCTTTTCTTTTCTCCTCTTCTTCTCCTTTCTCTTCCTTTTCTTTCCTCTTTCTCTTTTTTTTCTTTCTCTACCCGGCCGGCCCCCTTTTCTCCTCCCTCACCCGTCTCTATCTCTCTCTCTCCCCCTCCACTTCTTTTGGGCCGACCGGCCCCCTCCTCCTCTACTCCGCCTGGGGCGGCGCGGCGGCGCGCGGCCAGGCGCCGGCGGCCCTCCCGCCGCCCCCTTCCTTCCCTCTCCCCTCCTACCCCTCTCTCTCTCACGCGCACTCGGGCGCACCATCGGCGGCGCGGCGGCGTGCGGCCAGGCGCGGCGGCGCCGGCCCGCAGCTCGCCGCCGGCGGCTCCACCGCCGTCCCCGCCTCCACCTTCTCCTCTCTCCCTCTCTCGTGCGGGCGCTCCTCCAGCGGCGCGACGGCACGGGGCAGCTCGGCTCGCCGGCCTCGGCTCATCGCCGGCCAGCCTCCCCCCCGGCTCGCCCCTTCTTCCTCGCCTCGGATCTGGCCGGCCCCGACCGGATCCACGCCTCCCCTTGCGTGCGGCGGTGGGGCGCTGGGCGGCGCCGCCCGGGTGACACGGCCAGCGGCCTGGCCGCTGCCCTCGGCTCCGGCCTGCGCCTCCGCCCTCGGTATGCAAGGTACTCCCCCTTCACCCCTTCCTTCCCTGTTGCTAAGTGTGCCGTGCCAAGAACGAGCTGGGGCGGTGGTGAGAGGACCTACCCGAGTGGCCTGGACAACGAAGAGGGTTGTGGCGATGGCTATCTGCTTGGGTTGGATAAAGGAGTGCTGGTGTTGCTTTCTGCAGGGTGCAAGCCATACGTGGCAACCATGCACGGCAAAGCAAGCATGCGCTGGCCACGTCTCTCTGGCAGAGGGAAGAGTGGGTGAGGTGTCCTGCTAGCTGGCATTTTTTTCTCTGGTATTACACTAGTGGTGCCAACTCTCGACTTCTATTGCTCTTGCCGCCAGTGGGATGTGCTCTGTGAGGGTGCTGGAATGGAGTTGAGGAGGATAGATGGTTTCTTCCTCTCCCCTTTGCTCTGGCTTTGGGTGGAAGTGAGAAAATGTTTTCTCTCTCTCATTCTCTTGGGTGGCTTGGTCTTATCCTCTGGCCTCCTCCTCTCTTGACTATCCTTGGCTTCTTCTCATTCTTTTGTTGGCTTGGTAAAAATGAGGTTTTATCCTCATGGACTGAAGGTCTTTGAGGTGAATTCAACACTTTGGCTTGGTTTTCTACTGGTCAAGGTAAGGACGATTGATTCTAAAGTAGGTGTTGGCTTGGTTTCTGCCGGATGATAAGGCCCACTAAAGCAAGAGGTGCCGGCTGACTCCGGGCGATCCTGGTATCTCAATGAGCGCTAAGGTTCAATATTCTAAAAACCGAACGGGTTCTAATGGCAACTAAACTTTCATTTATTTATTTTGTTCGGACTTTTTAGGTCTTCTATTATGGGTTTTTCTTCGTAATTTAATAATGCCGGTTATTCTAGCTTATCAAATATTTATGTAATTGTAATTGCAATGTAATTATTTATTTTCTGGAGATAATGGCCTTGGTTGAGATCGAGATTTCTAATTTGATGTAATTTGAATTGTACCTAATGGAGATCAAGAATTGTAAGTGGATGCAATGTGTATAAATGATGTAATATGAACTATTAATATTTTTTATTTGATTTGAGGAACAAATTCAATTATCAATTATTCCTTGTAACTGGATTGTAGATATTTTACTTGATGAGTGTTAATTGAAATCTTGTTGAGATGTATTCATGTAGAAATTTGTAATTTGCGAAGTGATTGTAATTTTTAAGTAGACTTGTTCTTTGGAATGTTTTTTTTATTAATTTGGTCTGTTTGGGATTTAAAAATATTGTATAATTGATTTAATTAGTTGCTTAATTAATTTCAATTAGTCTCAATTTGTTGGTTAAAACGGATTAGAAAAATGCTGGTTCTCACAATTTTTGTCTGAACAAAATGGTGTTGAATGGCAAAGCCTAGTAATAATTTACCTGATTTTCCCCATTTCGAATGTTGCCTTCTCTGCCATTAATTCATTTTTAGATGACTGTACATGGGGTTGATTTTCTGATCAAATCTTTCGATAAAGTGGATATCTTTTTTGTGAAGAGGAAAACGAAGTGGATAGCTGGTGCTAGTAGCACTTTGATATGTGAAATGCTTTTCGCATGATGTTCTCGATGAATCAGCCACTCATATATGAAATACGTTGTCGAAAATTTTCGCTCGTTGTTACTTTTGCGTTCTCCTAGTAGTTAGGGGTGCAATCGGAATGGATACAAATAGATATCGCTTATCATATATCTTATTCTGTCTTTTTTTGAGTTGGATACGGATTTTTCGATTATGTATTTGTTCCATAAATCTTTGGACGATTGGTTATATGAAAATTATCCGCTTCTTTTACACCCCTACATAGGATATTGGATAGTACGGTGCAATCAGTGCCGGCCCTAGGGAGGTGCACCGGGTGCGATCGCCTAGGGCCCAGGCGAGGGAGGGGCCCAAACCCATGTATACAAACCCCAGGCCCTATAGTCCATTAGCAAAATAATGAGAACCAAAGAAGAAGAAAACTGGCCGCCGGCCCAAGAAGGCCAAACGTCGGACTCCGACTCCTAAATTCCTGATTGAGTCCCGAGCTCGTTTCTTTTCCCACGTGAGCAGAGACCGCGACCTACACCGCGAGTCCGCGATCGCGAGACGGAGAGGGAGAGTCGCGCGGAGTCGCGGTCCGCGGACACGGCGGCGGCGACCAGGGCTCGACTACCGACGACGACGACATCTCGGCTCACGCTCGGCACTCCGATCAATCAGGCATCTTGGTTCTTGCGATTTGCGATCAGCCGATCAGTTCATCAGTTGCTCGGTGGTTCAATCAGAGATTCAGAGTCCAGGCCCTAGGTATTTTTTCCTTATTCTTTTTTAATCCAAATTAATTTTTTGTACAATATTTCAGACTTCTAGTACTCTGTACTCATATAGTCGTGTTTTTATTCTAATTTAGGTGTTAGAATTTTAGAATGTTACCTAAGAAACATTTGTCGGGGGCTGAGAAAAGAAAACGAAGAAAACTAGTTGTTGAAGAACTATTTGAGATCAACTATGTCACAATAAAGGTTAAATGGCTTGGCTATGTGCAGCAACTAATGTCTTGGACACTATTGATCTCAATACCGTCCTTGATGATTTTGCATCAAGAAATGCCCGAAGAAGTATCATTTTATGAGAAGCAATGGATATGATGGAGTTCTATTCTTCCTTAAGGTAATCATATTAGTTCTAGAAGTACAAATATATTGTTATTTTAGTCTACATTGTTCGTTGATAATTATCAGACATGCTAAATTAAAAATATATTATTGGATTCGTTTTCGCTTTGCAAGTAAAATTAGCACATATATATTATAAAATTCTATACATGGTCTAATGGGCCCGTCACGACAAGTTCGCCTTAGGGCCCTCAAAACCCTAGGACCGGCGCTGGGTGCAATCAAAACGAACAAGGAGATATTAATCGCCGCGATGTCAAATAAAAAACACTCAATATTCCCTGCCTGTTAGACATGCAATCTACCTATATATTATCTTATTCCTAAGTGAAGTCACAATAAACTTTCCCTTATCACTTGATATACGGATGTATATGGACGCATATCGTTCACCCTGTATCATATTCTACATTTTTTCCTCAGAGTCGGAGTCAGACACATATAGTGCCAAATACCTATTTATCTCTTTCGTATTAGCTCTATAAACCTTCAATCGATCAGTAAGATAAAGATTATCTGCTCTGTTTGTACTACTAGTAGTCCTGAGAAAACAGACGAACGAGCGGTTATGATAAATGTTCAACAAAGCAACGAATCGAGGATGCTCCAAAGGATACATGCACAGAGCCAAACTTAGTCCAAAGAAAAAAACATGGGGTTTGCAGAGGATTTTCTACTTTACAGATTCACCCATATCACCGTGTGCTAAAAACAAAAAATACTCCTGTTTGAAATACATGAATTTTGTAGAAAACAGCAGATTTCTAAAAATTACCATGTTTCAAATGTGCACTAAAATTACTTAAGTTGGGCTATAAGTCTTCTTCACTTAAAAGAGCCCATCAAAGGAATATTCCTAAAGCGAGAATGCAAATTACTTTCGGCCTTGTAAAAAACCAGGCCTATCGCTGTTGGGCCTCAAACTCGGGCGCCCACCATCCCAATCCCTCCCACCCCACCTAGTCGTTGTCTTCGTCTTCCTCCCCACGCCGCGCGCCTTCCGATCGTTCCGTTCCCCCTCGGCCGGCTCCCCGACGCCGACTCCTGTTCCTCCTCATCCCACCGGTACCCGGAGGCGCTCTGCTACCCCGGCGGCTGGTTGCGCCTGCTCTTGACGCAGCCGGGCTCGTGCGCGGCACGCGCTGACGGTGTTCGGCAGAATGCCCCGCCGACCGAGAGAGGTAACTTATAAGTATAACCGCGCAATTCTTCGTTTACTTGTGTTAAGCTTGTCCTTATGTTGTGTGTGAGCGTGTGATCTCTAGAGTGCTCGCCTGCTCGCGTGGTAGTGCTTGATGATATATGATGCCTTGAAGAGGGGGATGATGCCGCACTGTATGCCCGTATACATTTCAGCGCCTTTCCTGCTGTTGTTGCTTGTGCTATTGGTTAGTGATACGGTGACAACCCGGTAAAAGGAGTGCAGCGATTGTACATGACCATAGGTGGAATGCAAAATTGTAGGAAGGTGAGAGGGGGTACAATATTGTTAGTTATGGTTGTTAAAGGGGAGTTGTTCGCAATGAGGTCTTGGGATAGATTGCTAAAAGTTTGTCTGTGTGCTTATGTACTGTGGTGATGGTGTAGCGGTTGGCCTCGTTAGTTGCGCTTGGGTCAGTGGGAGTGCCGACACCGACGCTCGCGTCGGCATGCCCAGCGACCCGACATCCAGCGCGGGGGCAACAGGTGGTCCCGACGACTGCATCGGTCTCGATGTCGACCATGGGGCCCGTCGCACCGGCACACCGAACAGCTCTGCTGAGCAGGCTATAGTCGCCAGCAACCCGCAACACCGCTTAGGCAGGTGCAACCGCTCCAACGGTGGAGAACGCCTTACTGACAGCCCTCGGTACGTTGCAACGTGAGCTAGCAGACCTCCGAGGCACCGTGCGGGAAATGCAAGAGGCTCGGAGCCAGCAGAAGGCCCGGAGCCAGCAAACACCACCGACAGAGGTGGTGGAAGCCACACCTGACCGGGCAGATAGCCGTGACACCCCCACCTCTGGTCGCGCTGCGCTTTGACATGTAGATCCGGAGTCTCCACTCTCCGCCGGCTTGCAATAGTTGGCGTGGCAAAAGGACTTCAAGTTCCCTACTATCGAGCCGTACAAGAGCGACACGGACCCCAGAGAGTTCGTTCGCATGTACGAAACCGCCATCGAGGCCGCTGGCGGGGATGACTCCACCAAGGCGAAGGGGCTGCCGCTCGCTCTGCAAGGAGTGGCGCTCTCTTGGTTCTTTACTATAGAGCCGAACTCCATCTACGCGTGGGAGCAAATTCGCGACCGTCTGTACAACAACTTCCAGGGAAACTACACTGAGCGCGTTGACGCGGACCAACTCTTCGCCATCAAGCAGAAGCTCGCGGAAAGGCTCCGAGAGTACTTCAAGCGCTTCGCCAAGGTTCATTGCCAAATCAAGGACGTTAACGAGACCACGATCATTAATGCAGCGATCCAAGGCCTTCGCCGGGGGCCGCTGGCCAAGTACAACACGCGCAAGCCGATAAAGATGGTCGCCAAACTCTTCGACAAAATGGAAGAGTACGCAAGGGCAGAAGAAGATGCGCGACGGCACAGAGGTGACACCTCCGACTCCTAGCAGCTACCAGGCTCCCTGAACGACACTTCCAAGCACAAGCAGGACTCGTCGAACGACAACTCTAACCGTAAGCAGTGCAAATCCCAGAAGGCCCGGTATGTCTTCGACATCGAAGGCAGCTCTGATGATAGCACCCCTGCTAGCCGAGGATGGGGTCGCAGAGGTCGCGGGCGCAAGCGAGGTCGGGGCCAGGCAATGGAGCACGCAGTGAAGGGGAGGGCCAACAGCACGGACTGTGGTGTGAGGTGCACGGCCGCGGCGACCATCTCACGCGAACATGCCCCACCATCGTGACGCTGCGCTAGAGCGTCGCCAGGGACAGAGCTTTGGAAACGGGGACCCCAGCGGTGGCCCACATGCAACAGCCCCCCAAGGGCCTTCTGCGGATACAGGATCCGGAGGGAGGCCAACGCCGTGTCATAAACGTCATATCCGGGGGCTCCTCGCTAGAATTTTCATCTGCACAGCAGCAGAAGGCCTACGCTCGTCGACTACATCACGTGGCGGCGTACCCTGCCCAGGCGCCGCCGATCTGGGCGCAAAATGACATCAACTTCATCGTCGCTGATGCAGACGGAGTCGACTTTTCTCACTAGGACCCCCTGGTATTCCAGGCCGCCATCGCGGGCTGTGACGTTAAGCGCGTCCTGGTCGATGGGGGCAGCTCTATTGATATTTTGTTCGTGGCGGCCTTCGACCAAATGGGAATTCCCCGAAACCGTTGAAAGCCCTGGGCCAGATACAGTTGCAAGTATCTTTTGGGCAAGGCGACAACGCGAGAAATGAGGATGTCACCTTTGATGTCGTCTACCTTCCTTACCTGTACCTCCGCGTGCACTCTTCGGAGTATAAATAAGACACGCGAAGGCAGGCCTCCGCGTGCACTCTTCGGAGTATAAATAAGACACGCCGAGGCGGGCCTCCGTGTGCACTCTTCGGAGTATAAATAAGACACGCCGAGGTTCTCCTCGTCATGTATTCTTCGGATCACGATTAAGACACCCAAGGATGTCTGGCCGCCAACCCCGCTGCCGCCACTTCGAAAGGTTAGAGACGGAGCGCGCGCGCCTACTTCTACATCTGGCCACCAGCTTCGCTGCCGCCACTTCGAAAGGTTAGGGACAGAGCATGCACGCCTACTTCTACACCTGGCCGCCAGCTCTGCTGCCGCCACTTCGAAAGGTTAGGGACGGAGCGCGCACGCCTACTTCTACACCTGGCCGCCAGCTCCACTGCCGCCACCTCGAAAGGTTAGGGATGGAGTGCGCGCGCCTACTTCTACACCTGGCCGCCAGCTCCACTGCTGCCACTTCGAAAGGTTAGGGACGGAGCACGCGCACCTACTACATCTGGTCGCCAGCTTCGCTGCTACCACTTCGAAAGGTTAGGGATGGAGCGCGCGTGCCTACTTCTACACCTGGCTGCCAGCTCCGTTGCCACCACTTCGAAAGGTTAGGGACGGAGTGCGCACACCTACTTCTACACCTGACCGCCAGCTCCGCTGCCGCCACTTCGAAAGGTTAGGGATGGAGTGCGCACGCCTACTTCTACACTTGGCCGCCAGCTCTGCTGCCGCCACTTCGAAATGTTAGGGATGGAGAGCGCGCGCGGCTACTTTATCGAAAGATGAAGGGGCCTGTGTCAACCCTTCGTCCCTACCCTACTTCGCGCACATTGCGTTTCAGGTGCTGGAGGGCACACCCCGCGGCACTCGTCTTGCACCTGAAGTCCTACTCATCGATGATCTTTTCGAGCACCTCTCGCTGTGCCAAGGGTTATCGGAAGGCAAGCATGCTCACAAAAGGGATACGGGGCACAAATCATTTGCCTTTGGCAATGTTTCAATATAATGTGCGAAGGATAGCGTTTACAAGTACATTTATTCGGACTCATCCAGAGGTACTACTCATCCGACTCGTCCTCTACCTTAACGTACTCTCGTGTCGAGGTCTCTGCCATCGAACACTGCTCCTCCCAAAAACATAGAGTCCGCCCAGCCCCAGTGTTGAAGGCGTCGTTGAACCATGAGGTTCGAAACTAGCAACCAGCCCCTATCAAGCACCTGCTCGCCACAAGCACCAAATATGAGAACAAGACTTAAAATTTTTTTATTGCATTGCCAAAAAGGCGGGGCCGTGTAGCGCCGTTTTACATAACATAGATACGGGTTACATAGCGGGCTATATGCGCAGGCATGTGGCTTCGGCATCACACCTGCGGGTCGATGCCGTGCCCGGAGCCGGCGACACCACTTTCGTCACGCCGCGGGACTTCATCAAGCCAGGCTCCAAGGTCGTCGCCACCTTGCAGGCTCCGCCTCATGGCTACCTTCGCCGTGGCTTCGCTGATGTAGTCCCAGATGCGCTGGTGGAAGGCACGTGTGGAACACCACACCGCATGCACCGCACCGGACATAACCCCGCTTCCGGCAGGCAGCTCCAGCTGCCGTGTAGCTAGCTCGCGACGTGCAGGCAGCCCCGGTGGTGGAGAAGGCCGAGGATGATGCGGGTCGTCACCAGCGAACAGTGGTTGTTGAAGGACTGCGCCGCACCCAGCGCGAGCGCCGAAGCCACTCCGATCCTCCGAAGGGTGCTTGACAGGTCCTCGGGCCCGAAGGTGCGTGGTGGCACCACGACGGCAAGATCAGAAAACGTGCTCTCCAAAGCCTCCATCGAGCTCCACGTCGCCACCAAAAGCGTCGCCCAACGCCCAGTCCTTCTCCCCGATCGCCGCAGTTAGCCGGATCTTCTCCTCTTCTAGCGTGGCGATCTGCTGTAGCAGGCCCTCGCGCTCTTCGGAGGCCATGCGCTGAGTCCGCTCCGCCAGCGCCTGCGCATCAGCGATTGCCTTCGTGCCCTCGGTCTCGAGAAAGCGGATGTGCTCATCCTTCGAGGCGCAGACAGCATGAGCATCTTTGGCGGACTGTCGCACGGTGGTGGCTTCCGACTCCGCGGCGTGGAGTCGGCCCTCCAGGCCACCCCGTTCGTGAGCCCGGGTAGCCTGCAGAGCTCGGACGAGGGCAAGGGCCTGTACAACACAGTAGTCAGCGACATCCCTACAAATACAAGTACAATTCAATAGTGCATGTAGGTACCTTGATCTCCGTGGCCTCTAGAGCACTTTTCAAAGAGCTTTGGACTGCATGACGACAGCGTTCGCCGGTCCAAGCCGGCGTCCGCGCAGTCCGTGGCCCCTTGGAAAGCTCGCAGCGCCTTGGGTCGCGAGATGAAGTCCTCCACGGTCAATCGCCGAGCCTCCATGCTGGCGTCTTCCGCAGTCACGGACATCGAAGACACGTCCAGGGCGGGAGCGCCAGTCCCCTCGCGGCCGGTTCCGTCGCTTGAACTCTGTGCGCGCCCCGGAGACCGTGGGCCCGTTGATGCTGACAACGGTGTTAGTGAGCAGATTAGGGAAAGTCTCGCGAAGTCGCGAGAGGAGGTGTTTATACCTGCGCCGCAGACATGCGAAGAGTATCGAGAAGCAGCCGCGCCGGTGTTCGTAGGAGGGGCAACCGCGGGGACATCACCAGCACCCCACGCGACGGACTCCGCTTCGGGCCCAGCAGCTTCTGCCTCGGAGTCGGACTCCTCCGACAGCGCTGCCACCGCCACTTGGAAGCGTCTGCTCGCCCCCGCGGGCGAAGCTACGCGAGCGCGCTTCGCACTCGGCGCCTCTGGAACTGCCTCGTTGGCCCCCGTAGCCAGTGTAGGCGACGAAGCTTCGCACTCTCCTACGTCAGCGTCGGGCCCATGGCGGCTATCGCCTCTGTCGCCCGCATCGCTCGCGGGCCCTTTGCCACCGGCCGCGTCGCGGTCTGCCTCCGCCTCCAGGTCGGAGTTGGCGTACTCTGCCAACTCAGAGCCAGTAATCGTAGTGGCCTCAGCCTCAGTGGGTCCTTCCGGGAGAATGGCCACTGAACTCAGTGGCTATGCGGCAGGAGACCGGGCCCTTCAGTGAAGTGGAGAGGCCTCCCCCTTGTTGTCGCCATCCCGGGTGCGAGCACGGCCAATCCTTGGCACGACATGCTCTGGCATAGGGATGCTGAGAGCCTCGCACACGTGGTTTACCCGCCCGATGTTCGCCGTCACCGCCTCCCGGAGACTGTGCTTCTTGGCCACATATGGCCCAAGGAACATTGTTGCGACACGCTCCGCGTCCTCGAGAAGTAGTTCTACAAACGGAACAAGTCAAACCCGTGACCTACACTACAAGCACTCCATGCGCAACAGGTATAGTCGAAGACTCACTTGGGTCGGCGGGCCTCGGCAACGATGCCACCGTTAGACGAATGCCGTCGTCGCAAGCGGGGCCGGGTTGAATATGCCATTGCCGGGCAAGCGGAGCCACGCTGTACATCAAGTACTCCTTCGCGAGGTCCCGCATGTTGAACCAGAGGGCAATCCTCACCAGCCTCCACGCCCGCTGTTCGTCGCCGCGGTCGAGGGCCACCTTAGGTGAGGTGTTGAACTCCATTGGGCGATCGTCCACCTCAAGTTGCTACCACTCGCCACGTGGTGGTAGAACCACCGCCGCATCCAGTTCGACTCCCACTTCGTTCGAGTTGAGTTGGCCGGGAACAACTTCGTGCACGCCGAATGCAGCACAAAGTTGACGCTTCCGAAGTTGGAGTACTCCCCTCCGTCCAGTTTCTTCGACTGGCATCACGTGTCATGAAGAAACGCGAACAGAGGGGCGCTAGGGCACACCGTCTCTGTTTGTGAGGCCCAGCAGTAAACCGCCAGGAGGACCAGGGTGTTCGGAGTTAGGTGCGCCAACTCCAGCTCGTACGCCCTTAGCACCTCGCCGACGAACATGGTGGAGGGGAATCGGAGCCCCGCTTCAAGGTAAGCGATGAAGACCACAGCCTCCGACTTCATGGGGTGCTGCTCCGTCTCGTCGGAGGAAGGCAGACGAACCGCGTTGTGGTCTGAAAGCTTCCCTTCGCACACGAGAGACCGAATGGTCTCCTCGGTCACCAGGCTTTGCCCTAGCATGTTCGAGCAGACGCCGTTGAGCTTCCTCGCCGCGCTCCACCACTTGTTCGCCAGCAAGGGGTCGCGTCCGACCAATTCGTACTCCATCTACGCCGGCTAGAAGAGCCGCTGCGGCTCGACGAAGCGCCACCACTCGGCCGGCGAGAACAATCGTCACCTCGGGCCATTTCCGCTACAGTCCTTCACACGACGGTGGGCGGTAGACAACGGCGGGCTTCCGGCTCGACCTCTAACGGCACCAGCTGCCAAATGGGGCCAGCAAAAGGAAGAAGCACGACGGCGGCGGACGGCGGCAACGAGCGGCGTAGGCGGCAGCAATGCGCACGGAGCAGTGGTGGAAAAGGCAAGGTTGTCGCAACTAGTCAAGCGTGAAGGATAGTGATGCGACGGCAACCGCAGTTTTAAAGCCTGTTCGGCTACCCCATGATCGGGAAGCCCAACTGGTGAAAACTAACAGCGCACGAGCCACTAGCCGCGCTCGCACACGTGTCCCATGACGCCGCGAACAGCCGCACGACTGCGGTCAAGCTCCGATTGGCAACGCACGACGTGCCAGCAAAATTTTGCTGCGTGTCCCACTACGGGTGAGGGGCAGTACGACTTCGGGGAGGGAACGTCATCACTTCGGCCTGTACGGCCCATCGCGGAATGCATCACAGGCCACAGGGACGGAGGGGGCCAAAGGGCTTGGCGGCATGGTTTCGGCCCGTGAGAAACCTTTTACCATGAGAGGCTCCTGTAGTTGGGGTGACCCCCACCTGAGCCCATCCGGTCTGTTAGGGAATTGTAATACCCAATATGATATATGTAATAACCTGTGTACCCTTATGGAAGACGTATGACTATAATGGCAAGATTGTAATTATGCTTCATGGAGAAATATATACACGCCCTGAACATGGAAAAAGGGCAAGCATTGTTCATCCATCACAATCACTCAATTACTCCCCTACTTTACTGTTTGGTTAGTAGCCACAACAAACAAATTAGTTAGTTAAACAATCGCCACTTCTAGGCATTTCCACACCTCAATAGGGATGTTATCTGGCCCCAACGCTTTACCCACTTTCATCCTTTTTAAGACCTCTCTTACTTCCAACTCTTGGATTCTTCGAACAAACCACTTATTGGTGTCGTCAAAAACATCATACAGTTCAATCATACTATCATTATTATCATGATTGAACGACTTGTCGAAGTACTCTCTCCACCTATCCTTGATTTCCTCGTCTTTCACCAAAAGTCTATTAGTGTCGTTTTTGATGCATTTAACTTGGTTGAAATCTCTCGTCTTCCTTTCTCGAAATTTAGCCATCTTATAGACATCCTTCTCTCCCTCCTTTGTACTTAGTTTGTGATAAATTTCCTCATATGCCTTGCCTCGTGCCTCACTTACCACTTTCTTCGCATTCTTTTTTGCTGCTTTGAATTTCTGTACGTTGTCATCGCTCCTATCACGATGCATGTGCTTGTAGTATATCTTCTTCTTCTCAATAGCCTTTTGCACTTTCTCGTTCCACCACCATGTGTTTTTTGCTTCTCCTCTTGTCCCTTGGGTCACTCCAAGCACCTTCGTAGCCACTTTCCTAATGTGAGTTGCCATCTCTGTCCATATACTATTTGCTTCGCTATTCGTTTCTCCCTCGTCCCACATCCTTTCCATGACCATCCTCTCCTTAAACGCCTGTGCGATATCTTCTTTGAGTTTCCACCACTTCGTCCTCGTGGCTCTAGCGACTTTAGCTTGTTGGACCCGTAACCTAAAATGAAAGTTGGAGATTACCAACTTATGTTGCTGGACAACATACTCTCCAGGTATAACGTTACAGTCTATGCAGGCTCGTTTGTCCTCCCTCCTAACACGAACAAACTCGATTTGGCTAGAGTACTGACCACTGCTAAAGGTAACGAAATGAGAATGTCTCTTTCTAAAGAACGTGTTAGCTATCATAAGATCATAGGCTACGACAAAGTTTAAGATATCTTCTCCCTTTTGATTCTTATCACCATAACCAAAACCCCTATGCACCCTTTGAAACCCTCCACTAGTTGTACTGACATGACCATTGAAATCGCTTCCTAAAAAAATCTTCTCATTGATAGGCACATTTCTAACCATGCCATCTAGGTCTTCCCAAAATTGCCTCTTAGCAGTCTCATCCAACCTTGTGGAGCATATGCACTAACAATATTCAAAACCAAGTCACCAAAGATTAGTTTGACTAGGATAATCCTATCCCCCTGTCTCCTCATGTCGACAACTTCACTCTTGAGGCGCTTATCAATTAAGATGCTCACTCCATTCTTGTTTTGTTCTGTTCTAGTATACCACAGCTTGAAGCCAGTATACTCCACCTCCTTTGCCTTCTGACTCACCCATTTAATCTCTTGAACGCACAAGATATCTATACGTCTCCTAATCGCTTAATCAACTATCTATCTTAACTTACCTGTTAAGGACCCTACATTCCAACTACCCATACGAATCCTACTCTCCTCGACTAGCTTCTTTACCCCTCGCACTCGTCAAGTAAAGTACGAAGACCCTTGTCCATTTTCCACGACACCCGAGTGCCGACGTAGCGCGTCACTAAGGGAGTGACGTGTCAGCCCTTGCTCATTTATCACCACACCCAGGTTCCGATATGGCGCGTCATTAAGGGAGTTACGCTTCAACGAAACTTTTAATTTGGGTTTCATTCCATGAAAAGATGGTATGGTTTTTACGTTGGCTTGCTAAGCCTAACACAACTCTCCTCCTTTTTCCTAGCTTGGGATAGGTTATGTAGAAAACTACATAGGCAGAGTTAACGGCAAGCAAGCATCCAAACATTTTTCTTATTAGTTGTTCCTTCTGTCAATCATCAGAGTATCAGACAAATTCGATTAGTAAACTCTGCCATTCAGTAAAATTGTGAACGTGTTAGCAGCTGACTTGCATGGATGGGCATTTTGGTTTAACTGTCATGCAATAAATCAGAGTGCGAAGTCTCTTAGTGTAGTATGCTCTGGAATTTATTCTGCTGATCGTTCTTTCTGCAACAAGCTGAACCATAGCATTGCCCTAAAGGATAAAAAGCTTGTCAGATTCGACAGAAAATTGATTGATGTGCTTACGCTGCATGAACTTCTGCAACTGTGTGCAAAGAGGAGACCCCTTCCTGGTTAGGAAAAGCTGCCATGGGTTAGCCATTCGTTTTGGTCTGGTAACTGATAATCTCACATGCAATATTTGTTAGTCGCTGGACTCTTGCTCTTGGTGATAGCAAGATCCTTACTCTCATGGAGAGGATGACACTAGGAGATGGGGCAAGTTTTCTTGTTTATTGCTCACACAATGCCATGCCAACCTGAGGGGTTGGAGATACATATTTATAGGCTGAGAACCAGCCAAGCATATGCTAAGATGCTATCCTAGATGCTGTCCTAAAGCGGTCAATATGCTGTCCTAAAGCAAAAGCAGATGCTGTCCTAAAAGCAGATGCTGTCCTAAAAGTAGATGCTGTCCTAAAAGCAGATGCTGTCCTAAAGCAAAAGCAGATGCTGTCCTAAAAGCAGATGCTGTCCTAAAGCAAAAGCACATGCTGTCCTAAAGCAGTCAAAAAAACAAAAACTACCACAGCCCCACAAAGACCACAGTACAGGGACTTATTCATCCTTCTCCCCCTAAGTCTTGTGCGTTGTCTTGTGGGAGGATCGAACCATCCTGATCTTGGAGCAGAGCTCAAGGAACTTGATCCTTCCAAGAGGCTTGGTGAGCAGATCCGCAAGCTGATCCGTGGTGTTGATGTAGCTTGCCTTGATGCTTCCTTCATCCAAGCAGCCTCGGATGAAATGGTACTTCACCCGGATGTGCTTGCTCCGTTCATGAAAAACGGGGTTCTTTGCCAGGGCTAGAGCGGACTTGCTGTCCACCCTGAGCTCCACTGCTTCAGTGTCCCTGCCGAGGAGATCACCAAGCAGTCGAGCGAGCCAGAGTGCCTGAGTCGAAGCGGTGGAAGCCGCTATGTACTCGGCCTCACAGCTGGACAGGGCCACCACCTGCTGCTTGACTGACTGCCAGTGAACGAGACACTTGCCGAGGAAGAAGAGAATCCCGCTTGTGCTCTTGCTGGTGTCGATGTCGCCCGCGTGGTCGCTGTCGCTGTACCCGACGAAGTGTGCCGCGCCGGGACACCTCGGGTAATGGAGGCCGTGGTCAAGAGTCCCCGCAACGTAGCGGATGATCCTCTTCACAGCCTGCTGATGCTCCGTCGTCGGTCGTTGCATGAGCCGACTAACGTAGCCGACGGAGAATGCCAAGTCCGGTCGTGTGTGGGCGAGGTAGCGAAGGCTCCCCACAAGACGCCGGTACTGCGTAGCGTCCACCTCCTCCGTCGTGCTGTCGCGGCTCAGCTTCAGCCTCTCCATCGGAGTGAGAGCTGGGTTGCAGTCGGTGAGCCCAGCTAGCTCAACGACGCGCTTGGCGTAGGCGGTCTGTCGAAGCGTGATCCCGGAATCATCCTGGTGCACCTCGATCCCTAAGTAGAAGGAGAGGGGCCCCAGGTCACTCATCTGGAAGGTGGCCTTCATCTCTTCCTTGAATGCCGCCACCTCCGCATCCTTGGTGCCGGTGATCACCAAGTCGTCGACGTAGACACCCACCAGCAGGGCATTTTCTCCACTGCCCCGCCGGTAGATGGCCGCCTCGTGCGGACTTTGCTCGAAGCCCATCCCTTTCAGCGTGGAGTCCAACTTGGCGTTCCACGCCCTCGGTGCCTGTCGCAAGCCATAGAGGGCCTTGCGCAGGCGGAGCACCTTGCCCTCCTTGCCAGGGATCGCAAATCCCGGCGGCTGATGCACGTAGACCTCCTCCTTCAAGTCGCCGTTAAGAAATGCCGACTTGACATCCATGTGATGAACACGCCAGCCTTCCTGGGCAGCTAGCGCAAGGAGGAGTCGCACGGACTCCATCCGTGCAACGGGTGCGAAGGCGTCATCGAAGTCGACCCCCTCCTGCTGCACGAAGCCTCGTGCCACCAAGCGAGCCTTGTGCTTGACGATGGCGCCGGCTTCATCCTGCTTCAGCTTGAACACCCACTTAAGGGTGATTGCGCGGTGACCGGCAGGAAGATCCGCCAGCTCCCACGTCCGGTTCCGCTCGACGGCGTCCATCTCCTGCTTCATCGCGACACGCCACGCCGCGCCTCCCTCCGCCTCAGCGAAGGAGCGGGGCTCGCCGTCGTCGCACGCCAAGTGTAGCTCCGCCTCGCAGTCGCGCTGCGCCAGTCCAGGGACGGGCAGCTCGCCGAGGATGTTGTCCATGGTACGATAGCGCAAAGGCTCGTCGTCGTGGTAGGCGTCGACGCGGTCCTCGTCGTGGGACAGCGGAGTAGCGAACTCCACCATGCGCTGCTCGTCGTGGACCGAAGCTGTTGGGGCCGATCCCGGTGGTGTGGCCGCCGGTGCAGGAGAGTGGTGAGCCGGTGCGGGAGAGCGTGGAGTGGTCGGTGGTGAAGAGTGGGGCGTAGCCGGTGCCGAAGGTGGTGGAGCACTCGCCGGAGCTGGTGGCGAGCAAGGTGTCGAGGTGGACGAGCTCGGTGAAGACGAGCTGCTAGCTCCCCCGGCTCTCTCGAAGTGGACGTAGTCGACAACAAAGTCCCTGAGAGTCGAAGTCGAACCGTCGTCCACCGCCTTGTCCCACGTCCAGCCTCGCCCTTCGTCGAACACAGCGTCACGCGAGATGCGGACGCGCTGTGTGACAGGGTCGAGGATGCGGTAGGCCTTCGAGCCCTCCGCGTAGCCGATGAACACTCCCGGAGTGCTCCTGTCGTCGAGCTTGCCGATGTGGCCAAGCTCCTTGGCGAACGCGAGGGAGCCGAAGACCCGCAAGTGGGAGACCGCCGGCTTGCGCCCATGCCAAGCCTCGTACGGCGTCCTGCCGTCGAGTGCCTTGGTAGGCGAGCGGTTGAGGATGTAGACGGCCGTCACCACCGCCTCTCCCCAGAAGACAGCCGGCATCCCCCTCTGCTTGAGGAGGGCCCGAGCCATCCCCACAACCGTCTGGTTGCGCCGCTCGACGACGCCGTTCTGCTGCGGGCTGTACGGCGCGGAGTAGTGGCGCTGAATGCCCTCATCAGCGCAGTACGACGTGAATTCAGCCGCCGTGAATTCGCCGCCGTTGTCTGTGCGCAGCACGCGCAGCTTGCGGCCGCACTCCGCCTCCGCAGCAGCCTGCGTGCGCCTGATGGCGTCCGCAACCTCTCCCTTGCTGCCGAGGACCATCACCCACATGTAGCGGGAGAGGTCGTCGACGAGCAGCAGGAAGTAGCGTCGTCCTCCCGGTGTGGCCGGTGTCACCGGGCCACACAAGTCCCCGTGCACGAGCTCGAGCCTCTCCTTGGCTCGGAAACTCGCCTGCTGGGGAAAGGGGAGTCGCCTCTGCTTCGTCAACACGCAGACGTCGCAGAGCTGCTCCACATGGTCAAGGCACGGCAGGCCTCGCACCATTTCCGTGGCACTGAGCCGCTTCAGGGCCTCGAAGTGAAGGTGCCCAAAGCACTCGTGCCACTGCCACGCCTCGTCGTCCCGACGAGCTGCGAGACAGAGGGGTTGTGCCACCTGCACGTGAAGAGTGTAGAGTCGATTTGCGCCTCTGGTTACCTTGGCAAGGAGGCGGCGTCGAAGATCCCAAATCCGCAGCACCCCGTGCTCGATCTCGACACGCGAGCCGTTCTCATCCAGCTGTCCCAAGCTGATGATGGAGTTCCGCAGATCGGGGATGTAGTAGACGCCGGTGAGCAGCCGGTGCTCGCCAGTCTTGGCGACGAAGACGACAGAGCCGACGCCCTTGATCTCCACGGCGGAGGCGTCGCCAAACTTGACGGTGCCTCGAACGCCTGAGTCGAGCTCGGAGAAGAACTCCCGCCGCCCGGTCATGTGGTGGGTGGCGCCGGTGTCGAGGCACCACCCGTCGGTCTTGTCATTGCCGGAACTGTCGCCGAGGAGGGCGTGTGCTTTTGGCTCGTCAAGGTGGAGGAGAGCCACTGCGGCCGGTGCCGCTGGAGGTAGTTCGATGCTCGCATGAGCAATGAACAGGACCGGCTGCTCCTCCTCCTCCGCTTGCGCGACGTGGGCCTGGCCGCGTCGTGGCTGTCGACAATCCTTGGCCCAATGACCAAGCTTGCCGCAGTTGTGGCAAGAGTCGTCTCGTGCCGGCTTTTGCTTGCCAGCATCGCCGCCCTGGGCGCCTCCTCGCGCCCCTGCCTGGGCGTCTTTGCGCGGCTTGCCGCGCTTGCCATGCTTGCGGCCGCCTGTCGTGGAAGAAGGGGGAGAGGCTCCCCCTTCTTCCTGTCACCTTGGCCGGCAGCCCACTGCTCCCGAGTGAGGAGGAGCTTCCCGCCAATGGTGACTGGTCCCGAGAGGCTCTGTGGCTCATCGATGTCGACGACCTTGAGGCGACCCAACGCCTCCTCGATGGTCATCGTGGAGAGGTCCAGCAGAGACCCGATCGAGCGAGCCATCTGCTTGTACTTCTCGGGGACGCAGCGGAAGAGCTTCTCCATAGCTCTCTCTTCGCTGTAGGTGTCGTCACCGAACTGCACCAACTTCTGCAACAGAGTGTTGAGACGGAGAGCAAAGTCATCAACGTCCTCACCTGGCTTGAAGGCCAGGTTCTCCCACTCCGTGCGTAGTGCCTGCAGTGTAGACTTGCGGGCGCGGTCGCTGCCGATGCGTGCTGCAGCGATGGCGTCCCAAGCCTCTTTGGCAGTCCGCTTGTTGGTAAGCGAGAACTGCATCTCGGGCGAGACTGCAGCGATGAGAGCATCCAGCGCCCGTCGATCCTGGTCGTAGTCGACGTCGCCGTACCGGACTGCATCCCACATATGCCGCACCTGGAGCTTCACCCTCATCACCGCAGCCCACTCGACGTAGTTGGTCTTGGTGAGGGTAGGCCACCCGCCGCCGGGGCCGACGTCCCTGACGACAGCCTGGTACTCGTGGTGACCACGGTACCGAACCGGGGAGAGAGAGCCGCGTTGCCTGTGAGGGCCGCGCTCTCCGTCGACCCGTACGCCGTCGCCGTGCGTGCCTCCTCCAGGAGCGCCACCGCCGTGTGCGCCTCCTTCAGGAGCGCCGCCGGCGCGTCCGCGCCTGTCTGGGCTGCCGCCGCGCTCGTGGGCGTGCGCGGCTGCCCATTGCGCCGTTCGCCCTTGCGCTGCCTCCCTCTCCAGCAGCTGAGGGTCCGCGTCGGCGCTGTCATCAACAGAGCCGGAGCTACTGTTGCTGCCGCGCAGAGCTTTGACTTCTGCTGCTGCCGCACGCGCTGCATCTGCCGCCGCCGCTGCTTCCACCTCCGCCCTGGCTGCTGCCAGCTCCGCCGCTGCCAGCCTTGACGCCCTTTCCGCCGCCGCAGCGGTCTCTGCCGCCGCTCGCTCGCGCTGCTCTGCCGCGACGAGCTCGGCCGTCTGCTGACGTCGCATGCTCGAGGCGACCGAGCGCTGAGACTGCCCTGCGGACATGGCGCGCTACTGGGGGGCTGTTGCGTGGAGAGAGGGCTGCTTCTGGCGAGCTGCTGCCCGTCTCCGGAGAGGAGTGAGCGGGGACAGCCGGAGCTGCTGCTGCTACCGGCTGGGGCTGCTGCGAGGCCGGAGAAGGAGATGAGCAGGAGATGCTCAAGCTACAGGATACTAAGGCTCTGATACCACTTGTTAGTCGCTGGACTCTTGCTCTTGGTGATAGCAAGATCCTTACTCTCATGGAGAGGATGACACTAGGAGATGGGGCAAGTTTTCTTGTTTATTGCTCACACAATGCCATGCCAACCTGAGGGGTTGGAGATACATATTTATAGGCTGAGAACCAGCCAAGCATATGCTAAGATGCTATCCTAGATGCTGTCCTAAAGCGGTCAATATGCTGTCCTAAAGCAAAAGCAGATGCTGTCCTAAAAGCAGATGCTGTCCTAAAAGTAGATGCTGTCCTAAAAGCAGATGCTGTCCTAAAGCAAAAGCAGATGCTGTCCTAAAAGCAGATGCTGTCCTAAAGCAAAAGCAGATGCTGTCCTAAAGCAGTCAAAAAAACAAAAACTACCACAGCCCCACAAAGACCACAGTACAGGGACTTATTCATCAATATTCTCATCAACTTGTGCACAAAATGTGCCCAGAATGATTGCGCTCGTCATGTTTTTATCCATCAACTTGTAACTGATATTCTCACATGCAATATTCCCATCAACTTGTACACTAAATGTGCCCAGATTGATGCAATGCCTCTCAGAAGCATAGTTTCATGGAATACCATGATTGCTGGATATAGTCATAATGAAGAGGATGTACAAGCCCTGAAGCTTTTTTCAAGGATGCACTGAGAAGGGACAAAGATGAGTAAATTTACCTTATCCAGCACTCTGTGTGCATGTGCTGCAATATATGCTATCGTTGAATGCAAACAGTTACACACTATCACTGTCAAGCTTGCACTGGATTCCAATAGTTTTGTTGGAACTGCAGTTCTTGATGTTTATGCAAAATGTAAAATGATTTAAGGTAAAATGATTAAGGATGCCTGCTGTGTTTTTGAGAAGATGCGTGAGAAAACTTCAGTTACATGGAGTTCATTTTTTTCAGCATATGTGCAGAATGGTCTTCATGATGAGGCATTGCGTTTATTTCAAAGTGCAAAAAGGGAAGGAGTACAATTGACTGAATTCACTCTTTCTGCTATCCTCAGCACATGTGCAAGCTTAGCACTGATAATTGAAGGGACACAGCTGCATGCAGTTATTGTTAACTATGGTTTTCATAGGAACTTCTTGGTGGCAACATCTCTTGTGGATGTCTATGCAAGGTGTGGGCAGATTGGAAAAGCTTATGCAGTATTTGCTGATATGGAACACAAGAACGAAGTCCTATGGAATGCAATGATTGCTAGTTTTTCTAGGCATGCCCATTCTTGGGAAGCTATGATTCTCTTTGAGAAAACGCAGCAGGTAGGGGTTTTTCCAAACGAAGTTACCTATCACTGTTGTCAGTGTGCAGTCATGCAGGCTTAGTTGAAGAGGGCCGTCACTACTTTAGCCTGCTAATGTCTGATCGAACTGTTGAACCTAATGTCCTTCACTATTCTTGCATGGTTGATGTTTTGGGACGATCTGGGAGGACTGATGAGGCCTGGGAATTGCTTCACAAAATGCCGTTTGAACTAACTGCTTCTATGTGGGGATCTTTGCTTGGGTCATGCAGGAACCACAGGAATATTAGATTAGCCAGAATTGCAGCTGAACAGCTTTTCCAACTTGAGCCTGACAATGAGGGGAACAATGTTTTGTTCTCAAATGTATATGCTGCCAGGGGAAACTAGGAGAATGTTGTCATGGCAAGGAAGCATTTGAAGGATAGTGGTGCAAAGAAAGAGATGGGCAGGAGCTGGATAGCGGCAAAGGGCATAATTCATGTTTTTGTTGTTGGGGAGAGCGAGCTCCCAGGAATCACTGATGTCTATAATAAGTTGGAGGAAATTTACCATGAGATGAGAAAATTTGCTCACAGAACCAACACAGATTGTGATCTGCATGATGCATGTGACGACCGAAAAGAGGAGCTGGTTAAACACCACAGAGAAAAGTTAGCACTTGCTTTTGGTTTAATCAGTTTGCCTCCTAATATACCAATTACAATATACAAGAACCCTAATCTGCGGAGATTGTCATTCCTTTATGAAGATTGTAACCCTTATTACTGATCGTCTAGTCATTGTCAGAGATATCAATAGATTTCACCGTTTTAAGGATGGCTCATGTTCTTGTGGGGACTTCTGGTGATTTAGGACTGAATGAGGAACAACAATCATCTACCAGTGGCACTCTCATCATGTAGCAAATTATTACCCTGTGAGTGGCACTGCCGCACTAAAGATCTATGTCAGGACTTGTATTGATAGCTTTGTCATTCAAGTCAATAATGTCATGCTGCCGGTCCCAATTGGTGTACTATCAGCACTATCATCTGAACTGTACGTGCATATCAAATGGAAGAACAGATGTGAGTCCTTGATTATCTGAATAGATTATGTGACCTACAAAGCTGTATCTGTACAATGATTTTGTCATACATCACAAGCCAATGTTTATTAGAGATCCAAGATTTGTTTTTATAGTGATATACATGGGAAGTGGACGCAAGATTTGTTTTTATAGAAATATACAAGGGAAGTGGATTTCTTCTTACCTTAACATTTGTTGATTTCAGTGCCTGAAGAAGTTTACAATGGGACTAGCTTAGTACTAGTACTGCAGTAAATTACTGGGAACTGCACCAATTGATGCACATTTTGGCTCCTGGTCCTTGTGCTCGAATCTTTCTCACAATCTTTCCACTCAAAAAATGATGGAACTCTGAAAAGCAGTATGTTTCGCTCTCCTTTTCCCCTAGTACTGCTGCTATCATGTGCTTTCCAATTTCTTAAACACTTCTTTTATTTCTTATACTGTATTTACCTGTCTTGCATTGCAAATAATTTGTACAGGAAATTTGTGGTATTAACAGAAACCTACTTATGTAGGCTTTAAATCCAATAATCCATATTGTTTGTAGTTTGCTCTAGCCTCTAGCAATTCTTCTCTTCTGAATTTACAATTGACAACCAAGTTTCCCTGGAGCTTTGATCATATGGTGGGGACAATTAAATTATGGTGGGGACAATTGAATTCCAATTCTTCTCATCTGAATTTACAATTGACAACCAAGTTTCCCTGGAGCTTTGATCATATGGTGGGGACAATTAAATTCCTTTTTGCGAGCTTTTAATTTGCAGTAATAGTTGTCTACTATCTAGACTTGACTCCAGCATGCCAAACACATTGGCTCCAATTTTCATTACCTACAACATGTTCATCTGTGTAACACGTATTTTTTTTAAAAAAAATAAACAAAATCTGTGCTGTCTGATGCTTCCTCTTCCTTTTGACAAATTCTTCCACTCGTTTCTCACTACTAATCTAATTTTCTTACTGTCACATCCTCTTGGTCGTGATTACTAGTTAGTCTAGGATGTTTGTATTACGAGGCATTTCTCATCAATAATCTGAACATCTTTTCATGCTATTTTACTACGGTGTTAGGGTATCAATAATTCAATACAGTGAAGATGGTTGTCCTTGTCATTTGTCATCCTTACCAACTTGCTAGCTATGCACAGTTTCCACATCATGGTACAACCAGACATATCTTTGGTCCTTACAGAGTCTCCATTGGTCCACCATCTGCGCATGTTACATCTGTTTCTAAGGAAAGTACTGTTTGTGTACAAAAGCTGGCGTCTAGAACCACTAGCAGGTACTGAGGAAAGGGCAAATAACACATATAAGAGATGACCATTCACCAGGTTAGCCATTTCTTGTGGACCATGCTCATTCATGAGCTTCATGAAGGCAGCAGCTTCTTGTAAAGAAAAAGAGATCTTGTGGCTGATGCCTGATGGGTATATCATAGCATTTTGTAGGTCCAATTTGGGTCGGCACCCTATACTCCAGTTTTGTGGGTCAGGCCTCTGGTAGTCCATTAGCCCAGGGAGTCATTCACTCATGTGATGCGTCCTCATCTCATCTGGCCGTTTAATTTTGTGGTGGTTACTGTTAGGTGTATATTATTACCTATATATTTACCCTGTTATATAAGAGGTTAACTGCATATATTCCATACCTGTATATATATATATATATAGTATTATACCTATATATTTTTCCTGTTGTATAAGGGGTTATCTGTATATATGCTATACCTGTACGTATACATATACTAACCCATTGGCCTCGTGAAGAATACAAGCGGTATTCATAGCATGGTATTAGAGCCCATAACTAGGGTTTCGTGGCGCTGGTTCGTCTCTCCGACCGTTGCCGTCGCCGCCACCCAGATCCTCTGTCGCTTGGATCTTCTTCACCTCTACCACTGCTCAGACACCAGATCCTCTTCACCGTCGGATCCTCTACCGATCTGGACCGCCCACCGTTATGGTCGCTCGGCGCCGCCTCCTCTTCAACCAACGTTGAGGCCACCAGCGTCGACTTCTTTATGGATTGTCAACGCCGACTCCCTTCGGATCTAACCACCGACGTCGACTCCTCTCCCTTCAGAACTATCTCTCATCTGTTTTTCTCTCGCTCCAGCTCTTTACAGCTCTATGCATATTCTGATGCCACCTGGGCTAGTGATTACTCTGATCGCTAGTGTCTCTGCCTATTGTGTTTTCTTTGTGGTTCCTTATCACATAGAAGACTAAGAAGCGGACAATAATTTCTCGTTCGAGTGCGAGGCTGAGTTGCTAGCTATGGTTTTGTTGACTGCGGAGGTTAGTTGGCTACGGTGATTACTTGAGGATTTTAGTGTTTCTATTTCTGCACTGACTCCTCTTTTGTTTGACAGTACAGGTGCTTTAGCATTGCTAAAAATCCAGTGAAACATGAGCTTACAAAGAATATTGGTGTTGATGCTTCCTACATATGGACACAGGTGCGGGACCAGATTGTTGCTCTTCAATATATGCCTTTAGATCTTCAGCTGACAGATTTCTTCGCAAAGGTACAGACCAGAGCTCAACACAGCTTGTATCTCTCCATTGCCGACACCGACCTCTTCATTGCCGCCTTCGGGATCTTCTCCAGTCGCCCACCGCCAGCTCATGTGTTGTCAGTGCCTTTGGGAGTTTCTCACCGGCAAATTGCCTTGTCCGCCTCGCACTGCTCCATCTGTTGGGCCTATGCTCCCAAAGAATGCTTCCAAAAATGCTCGTATAGGGGCATTTGATGCTTCTGAGGATGCCATGGAGACTTTCCAGACTCAGTATGTATGCTGCTTACAAGATATGGACCGATGAGGATGCTCGTGCCTGCTATTCTGGTTGCTAGTATAGAGGTGCATCTCACTGGTGATATGGTTGGCCTGACTTCTGCACAGGCAATGTGGGCGCATCTACGCAACCACTACGAGGTGATTCCTTGTACCTTGCTACCATGCGTCAGGAGCAGTTGTTGCAGCAAGGAGATGCCACTGTGGACAAGTTCTATGCCCAGTTGTCCGCGGTGTGGCGTCGTCAGTTTGACTCTTTGGGATTGGATGTTTGCCACACTTGTCAGTGTATCAGCATTAGCAGTCTCACCTGGAGCTTCGCCTCATCTATGACTTCTTGACATGTATCTAGGCTGAGTATGGGCAAACTCGTACTTAGTTGCTGACTCGCCACCCTTGTGTGAATCTATTAGAGGCTCTTACAGCTGTTCGTACTGAGGAGTTTCACTTTCATGGTGTGTGTCTGCTGCCATCATCGTTGTTTCCTTCAGTTTTGGCAGCTCCTTCAGCCTCTACACCCGCTGCGCCTCCAGCTACTCCTTCACTTGTGCCTTCTCCAGTGACAGTTGTTATTAGTAGGGGACTCCACTGCACCTACTACAGCAAGGATGGATATGTGGAGTAGTTCTGCTATAGAAAAAAGGATTTACGTCGAGGTGGCCATCCTTTGAAGGGCGCTGGAGGTTCCTCCTCTCCGAGGAACTCTGATGCTTCTGACACTTAGGAGATTCTCACACTGCTGCATCGCATGGGTGCTTCTGCACTGTCTGGTTCTGTTGCCCAGTCTTCTAATGAGAGACCACCTTCTATTTCTCCTTCCTCAGGTATATCACTTTGGATTCTTGACTCTGTTGCTTCCTTTCATATGACATCTAATTCCACTAGTCTTATTTTCATTAGTTCTCTAGCTGTTCTTATCACTATTTAGACAACAGATGATAGCTCTCTTTTTGTTACAGGATGAGGCACTCTTTCCAATTCCACTTTTCATGTTCCTACGGTTTCTCATGTTCTAAAACTAACCATGCAGCTCATATCTGCCAGTCAACTCATTGATCATGGTTGTCATGTTATTCTTGATTCTGATTCTTGTTGTGTTCAAATTCGTTGCACAGGGACTGGTTGGTACTGGCCCTCGTTGCCGTGCTCACGGTGTCTTTGGGAGCTTGACTGATTTCATCTTCCTTCCGCTATCCCTATTAGTCTTGTATCCACCACCGCCTCCACATCTGCTGCAGTCTCCACTACGTCTTTTCATCAGTGGTTTCATCGTTTGGGACATCTTTGTGGGTCACGTCTGTCTTAATTAGTTCGTAGTGGTCTTTTTAGGGCCCGTGTCTGGTGATACTTCTCTCAATTGTTAGGGCTGTAAGCTTGGCAAACAGCTTCAACTTCCCTATCCTTCTAGTGAGTTAGTGTCACAACATCCTTTTGATTTTATTCATTCTGATGTATGAGGTCCGGTTGCTTTCGTTTCAAAAGGTCATCGATATTATATAATTTTTATTGATGATTTTTCTCAGCACACATGGATATACTTTATGTCATCTCGTAGTGAGCTATCCATCTACAAGAAGTTTAAGCCAATGAGGAAAGATGGGCAATTCACTTATACTTCAACAGCCAACGGCGTAGTTGATGCTGCTCACATTGCAATCAGCCATGGCGGTTATCGGGGCCCAAGAGGCAGCAAGTGGGTCGAGGGAGTAGAAGAGGAGGCCCTCGCCGCAGGACGCCATAACGCCGTACAGGGTCCTGTCCTAGGCCTGGTTGTCAATCTCTGCGAAGAAGACGGGAGTAGGGGAAGAGGGAGGGCGGCACCGGTGAAGGGGTGGAAGAGGGATGCCGCGAAATCGGTGGGGTCAATGGCGAGGGTCCACTCGTGCAGGCACACGTAGAGGCGACGACGATGGTGGTGTGCCTCCACGGTTCGGATAGGCATCCGGAGGTCGGCGTAGAGGCGATCCTAGCATGTCCCTTCGCCAGCCATCATCGTGCTGCAATCTCGATGGTGAGGACCTCGTTGACGTTCTCGAGCATTGAGGCTTCATTTGCCGCTGTTGTGCCGCAATCTTGACAGCAAGGACACCTATGGTCTTGACTTCACCAACGCTGTCTCGGGCACCGAGGAATGTTGGCACTCCATATCTGTGGTGGTTGCGGCAGTAGAGCAGGGCGAGGAGAAGCTGAAGAAGGGGATGGTGGTGGCGGCGATGCGCAGGAGAGGAAACCAAAGTGCGGAAGTGATTAGAAGCAGCTAGGGTGGGGAAGGGAATTGGAGTTGAGGAGAAGAACGAGAATGTGGTTTAGGGGAGGTTTGGTTTTTTTCAAAGCCGGTTCTTTTTGGTTTTTCACGGGAATAGGGAACTGCTATGTAATGTTGCGACATGGGTGAGGACGACAGACAAACTCTCCCTTTATATTAGTAGAGATAGAGAATTTTACGTGGATGACGTGATTGGTTTGTACTTAGCAATTGCATCATTTGACAATTCCTTTATTTTCCATTAAAAAACAATTCCTTTTCCTCGGTATGTGTTAAGTAGACTAAGTGAGGGTCTACTTTATCATTATGGCACTCACATGACTCTTTTGTGCTAATGCTAAGATATATTATTTGGTGTTCAAAGGCGTTAATCATGCAACCCTGGAGTGCCTCGGATAAGGTTCATCTTTTGTTATTAGGGAAAGCTCCCCCCTGCACATGGCTCGTGTTCTTGCAAGCGGACAGGAAATCTTGCTGTTGATACGGTAGCAAACCTATAAGTTTAATCATCTCTACCACAATTGCTGCTAGTTACATTCAGATGAATCTGAAACCTGCATCTCATTCTTTTTTATTTCCTAACCAGTTCATTATTCTAGGACCTTGTTTAATACCTTACCTGTACTGCAAGTAGCAATTATATACCTATCTCTCAGGCAACTTGCAGTTGCGCGGTCTTCATACTAAGATGTGCTCTTACACCAAATTAGGTGACCTCACCTATGTAACACAGGCTTTTACTCCAGATTCTTCAGGTACTTTGTTTTAGCTTTGGTGTGGTTCACAAGTGGACACGGGGGCAAACCTTTTAAAAGCTAGCTACAGCTTGACCTTAATTAAGAGCTGATAGCACCACGTCAGTTTAGTTAGGTCATGTTTCTCCAGGCATCTACTACTTCGAATTATTGACCGGCCAGAACAATTAACCTGTGGCTAGCCTCGTACAAGCCTTTCTAACATAGGCAACAAAAGCAGGAGACAGATCTCCATTTTTCTTTTGATACGTGCTGTGGGGGACTCTTGCTAATTATTGGAGCTTAGTGGCCTTTTTTGTCTGAACCTGCCTCTTAGACCATCAGCCTAGCCAGCCTTTTTCTTTGTGTCCTATTAGGGCAAATTGAGGCCATTTGGCACACTAAACTTTTGCTGAGCCTTTCCTTCCCGAGGGAACAAAAAGGTGGAGACCGGCCTTTATTAGACTAGCTAGTAAAAGATCAGGACATGAAAATCCCCAGGTGTCGGCATCGCTTGCGGCACATCAGTTCTTTAATGGTCCTTGGCATCTATTCGCCATAACACATCACTACTACTTTTTGCACATTACCACCCTATTGTTTAGAGAAGATGAAATGCATTGCACATTCACTCCTTGTTTACCCTTTGGTGAAAGCATTGAATGAATTGATTGCATGAAGCAAAAGCATTGAACCAATTGATTGCATGAGGTGTGGTAGAACAGTAGAAGAGGGGGGATACTGGAGAGGGGGAGAGAACAAAATCCCTATGGGGATATTACTTTGTTTCCTCATGAGGCAGGAGAGGATACATCAACTTCACAGTTTGTTCCTGGTCCCACTACATACAGATGACACATACATACATGCAAACATGTTCTTTTGTTTTTCATGTGTCACCATCCCTCTCTCTCTCCCCCTCTTCTTTCCAACCTGATGTTTCCTGAAACTTCCTACCTGCTGCAAGGGCCCCCGTACTGTAAGTAGGGTTTCTGGAAGACAAGGAAAAAAAACAGAAAAAGGGCACTCCGGGGATGGAAGGAAGATTGCCCGGGAAACAAGGGATCTCCCCACTTCCTTCCTTTTCCTCCCACAGGTCAATTCAAACCTGTCACTTAGTGCACAGTAGTAGTAGGCTGCTAGTAACTAGTTTCACTGTTTGTTGTTAGGATCCTGCAAGCATGGCCACAGATCTCCTGATCTTATGAACTGTCCCTGTCGTGAAAAACATAAATTCATTAATTTTGGAAGTATTGATGACGTATCTAATTGATTTGATTTCTACTGGCTCAATGCAATTGAGCTCGGTGATGTTTATATATAGTACTGACCAGTAATTCGGCACTGTGGATACTGCACCGTATGGGCTCTGGTGCATGGAGCCGTACATTGCCGTTGGCTCTGCCTCCTGTTCCGGGCCGCAGTCGAGGTTCACGCCGAACAGTCTGAGCCGCCTCGACGGCGGCGCTGATGCCGCGCTGTTGCTCTTGGTGTCCTCCTGCGACTCTCCTGCAATTGTTCACCGGAGATGGTGTAAGCGGTATGAACTTTTCACTACCTCTACTACTTATATATGTTGCATGTCATCAAGTGTTTTGCTCTTGAGTGCTATACCTGCATGTAGTATGTCGCTGTGATCTTGATCCACCGAGCGACGATAGGCATAGGAGTTGGCAGGGCTGGTGGGGTATGACGCCAACGTAGTGTAACACGTTGGGCTCCACGGCTGCTGCTCCCCCCCATTCAGCGTGGGCGGCGGAACACGCACCGCCGGTGGTGGCGCCACCGCTGCCGTCGCGCTGTCGCCACGGCGCCTGCAGCCGATGAACAGACGGTCGCCGGTGCCAAGGACGCGCACCCTCTCGAAGTGCACGACGTCACCAGCATCAAGGTGCTTCTCCTTGACGTACCGGCTCCAGCCCTTGGTGAGCACGTAGCTCTGGCTGCTCGTCCAGTAGGAGTACCGGAACCGCCACGGCTTGCCGCCCTCGTCCTCGAAGGACAGGAGCAGGCCCTTCTCGCCTGAGTCGCCGCTGAGAGGGAAGTACCTCTCTGCGTGCTGCTTGGGGATCACCAGCCTGTTGAGCTTGCCCACATCACTGGGTGTGAGGGGCTTCTCAAACAGCTGCTCCCTCTCGTAGTGGTGGTGGTAGTGTAGGTTTGTGTACATGGCTACCCCCCATGGCCAGGCCTGTGGGTGCCCCTGGGAAAGAGGGTGCATGGCCATTGTTGTTCCGGAGGAAAGCTAGAGGTGAAACAAAGATGTGTGTTAGGTTCTTGTCTGTGGCAAAACTTGGGTAGCGGAGGAGAGGAGAGGAGGGGAGAGGCGGTGATGATGGTGTGTTCTGTAGAGAACCATGCATATGTCATGGCTAGGCATTTATAGCCTCCCAAGTAGAACTTCAGACGGTTTGGGGGGTGTTGTCTACATATATAATGTATTGATATTTCCCTGGTACATGAGGACTTGGTGCATTTGATCTTGATGATGGGAGTATTTTAACCTAGGTAGACAGGAAGAATCAAAGTGAAGGGCTTCAAAGGTGCTAAGGTTAGAATATATAGTTTCAGTGTGGTTGATGAGGAATGATCAGGTGGTGGTACTTAAAAGTTGGTGCCTGGCCATTGTGGCCTAATCACAGCCATCCAAGAGGTGCAGTGGAGTAGGCCCTACCATTGCTTTCCATGTGCGAGGGTGGTTGGGGCCTATGTATGACCACTGTCTTTAACTTCCCATTTTAACCTGTGGAGGTCCAGGTTCCTGGTGTTGCAGGGCATTCAATTTTTATTTGGTTTTGGGACGGTGCAAGAAAGTCCTGGTTAGCAACTCAATTTCCAAGAAGAGTATATCCCAATCTCACTGTGCATTTGGAACTCTAGTTTGTAACTTGTGGAAACATGGAGTTCCCTAGGGATCATGGTTATTAAGGCGGTGCGACGAGGCGCGGCGACTCACCACATTCATACAACAACATCGCTTATGGTGCACGGCGTGGCAACGGCATACACACAACAATATCGGACTTCTGGAGGGCCCAAACAAAAGAAATACAAAGAGGGAAGGACTTTTTGCAATTTCAGAACATTGAGAGGGCTAAGTCGCAAAATGCCGAATCCACTGATAACAAGCCATCGCTACAATTTTCTTTACCTCTGGCCATTCTTCGCCCCCCATGGCTCCTCTCCCTCTCTCCTTCCCCCATCTCCTTCACCTCCCGCACAGGTGAGGTCGAGCCAGCTCGTCGGCGGCCGCTCCCTCTTCCCGCCGCTACTCTCCACCACCCCCAAGCTGCAGCCAACAGATCGGGGAGCTGGCCGGTGAAGCAGGAGGCGGCGGCGGATTGGAGGAGGCAGCGGAAGACCGAAGCAGGAGCCGGCGAAGCAAAGGAGGCCCAATCTAGCGGAGGCAGTGGATCCGACGGAGAAGACCCGATCTAGCGGAGGTAGTGGATCCGGTTGCGGCAACGATAGAGGCAGTGGATCCGGTGGCGGCGACGGCGGATCCGGCTGCGGCGACGATGGATACGGCGCATCTCCATGCTGTTTAGACAGCATGGACCTCCGGTCCGCCACGGCAATATGGCGACGAGATATCAGCGATATCTCGACGCCTTAATAACCATGCTAGGGATAGATTAACTGAAAGAGATGGATTCATAGATTGGTAGCAGTTTGTACATGTAGTCCACTTGGAGTAGCTTGTAGGCAATAACTTGTTCATGGTAGTGTGGTCTTGTGAGATGTGACATTTGAGGTGTATGGGCTGTGTGCTCTAATTATCATGTACTAGCACCAGCCATTTTTTGATCTCAGATTCAACACAATCAAGGGTTTTGTCAGGCCTGTCTCATTGAATGTATGGCTGACCACCTCTTAAGAGGACAAGACTTCCGAGTAACAAGCTGGTTTTGGTTGGATTCTTGCACAATGAATTGAATTGGCTATAAGATATATTATTTCCATTCAAACCTTTGGCGTAGGACAACCTGCCCTGGTCAGGACACTGGGGGTGTCGAGAGGGAGCTTGCGTGGGAGTAAAGCGATTGGCCATTACTCTGCTCCTTGTGTTAGATGACCTTTGGAGATTAGTGGTTCTTTAACATGCATTAGGCATTTGGGGAGCACCTCTTGTTGTTGGATTGGAATACAGAACATAAGGTGATCTGTTCGTTATAATTTTAATGGCTGATATGTATCAGATTCCGTTAAATATTAAGGATAAAATCAGCAATGTCGCTTTGTTTGCTTCTTTGGAGACAAGTACTCCCATCACATGGTTTCGAAGTAAGTGGTTCATGGTTAGATACATTGTGTGCTCACTAATGTATGCTTATGTTAAGTATTGTTCAGTTTGTCAACCTTTGGAGAAACCGGAGGGTCCAAGAGAGGGCGTTGTTATGTCAGCAGGTACTGTCCAGAATCCTGTCATAACGGTGATTTAACGGATCTCATAAATAATTGCTCCGTTCATTTCATCACTTGCTTCTTAATTTCTAACATTTGATCACTTAGCCAGATACTGTTAAATCGCAAATAATCTTTTCTTCTGCCCTCACCTGTCGCTAATTAGTGCCAGGAAAATGGGAATATGTGATTATTATCTCTCGTGGCCTTGGCATTACCTGTCCTGCCTTGCTGTTGCTGGGGCTCCAAGTTCCCAAACGCCAAAATATTCTAACATTGAAATGGGAATAGGATCAAGATTGGACCTGCGCAGAGATCCCCATTCTCCAATTTCCAACAAGTTCATGAATGAGATGATATGCAGATTTGTCCCGAATATGACCCCCCCCCCCCCCCATTGCGTGTACAACTCCTTGTCCTCATAGTTTATCTCCTATTTCCTACTAATCCCTAGAAATTGTTCTGCTGTTGTTTTCTCTGTGCATGCACGAGATATGCAATAAAGATCACTAGCTACATGTACTGCAAATGAGTATATATACTTTACTGCGTACATATATACTTTGATTAACCTATAAGTCTATGCTTAGCATCTCTTGGACTATGAAAGCATGCATGATTAACTTCAAGTTGGTCGTTTTGTTATGGAATCTTGTCAAGAAAAGCGATGAAAGGTTACTCCATTGCAACTCCATGCAAATAATGGGTCCTAATATTTGCAAAAGTTGAATGGTTCATGTACTAGTGTTTTTATCTGTAGTGATGCATACATCTAGTGGAATACTAGACTCTTGACAAAAAAATGGAAGAACTTCAGTTTTTTTTTTGGATAAAAGAGGTCTACCCCAGAGCTTCATTAAGGAAATCCAGGTATTACAGGAGTTGCAACGGAAGAACTTTAGTTGTATAGTTTTATTGCATCATGCAAAACTCAATGGAAAGATTCCCGTGAAACTTTTTAAACAGACAGAAACACTGTATAAGAATTCATGATCACAAATTGGATTTATGATTTTTGGAAAGAGAAACAGTAGGAGAGAGCTGACTGTTGAGTATCTGATGGGTTGGGTTACGTTTAAACGTATGTACCATTATCATTGACAATTTCATGTCGAAACTTTGACCAAGAATCAAGATTCATTCTAGTATATTTTAGTTAGCTTAGTCGTGTATATTTGAAGAGTGGCAAAATGCACTAATCGTAACTACGTTGGAACCCATTTGATTGCAACATCGGGATAATGCATGCACTGGTTGTGAGTTGTGCCCAAGTGTACCATATTTAAACATGACCATGAGGAGGGAGCCACGCAGCAGGTTCTTTTCATAACTCAATCATGCAGCTCACCTGCCCAATCTTTTCATAATGCAAGTTTGGTTTTTCCATGCACATGAACGAATCGATATCTTATGGAATTGAATATGAGATAACTCGAGATAAGGGGACACATGCTAATGCCCCTCATTATGTTATTCTTGTGGCTCTGTTCCTTTCCATGAGGCCACGTATGTTTTGCCAGGTTCATGCAGATGTAGGACTGAGAGCCTTGAGCGGCATGATGAACGTGAGAAGCATATATAGTAATCTTCAGGATGGTATTACTTTAAGATATACGAACTTTGAAGTATTTTTATGGTGGCTTGTCTCTGGTTCTTGTATATTAACGCTATAATTTCTATTCGACGGGTCTCATGGCAAATACACACGTCCTAAACTCTACTAATTCAGGTTTTTTCTGGCCTCGCTTGGTTTGAAACTTTGAATTGAAAATTCGTTCTAGATCCTGTTACGTGAAGTGCCATGATTTGGAAAATTCGCAGGTAAATAGCATTCTTAACTCATTGTGTAAGATTTCACAGGTTAACTGAATACTTGATGGTTGGGAGTGTAGAGCTACTAGTATTATCTTGCAGTTGTTTATGTAAGGCTGCCTAAGGGCCTGTTTGTTTCAGCTTCTTGCAGCTGCAGCTACTCCCAGAATCTGCAGCTCCCCCAAACAGTCCAGATTTTCATCCAGATTCTAAGTAGTTAGAAGCTACAGAATCTAGAAAATAAACTAGTAGCCAGAAGCTGGGGTTATCCAGCTTCTCCAGATTCTGACTAGCTGGATACTCACCAGCTACTTCTCAGAATCTACAGCTGAAACAAACAGGCCCTAAATTTTTGTACCAAGTGCAACTAAATTTGTGATCTTTTGAACCGATCTTTGTGTGTGGTGTGGGAATGCGTAAAGGAGATGTGCATATTATTAAATGTGTATTATTAGCTGTGTATTTTTTATGTTGCATAAGGGTTTTCTGCATATATGTCTACCTGTATTGTATATATATTGGTCCATTGGCCTCATGATGAATATAAACGCTATTCATAATATGGTATCAGAGCAAATATAGGGTTTTTGTCAATCTGCCACCGCTGCTGGTTCTTCCTCTCCAGTCACTGTTGTCGCCTGATTTTGCCTTCATTGCGCTTGTCGCCGTTGCCTGGTTTTTCCACCTTCATCGCCCGCCGCCTTGATCCACTCCCGATTGAGGCTGCTGGTCTTCTGCCCGTGAGGTCCTCGCTAGGATCTGCTGCCACCAAGCCCTGGACGTCATCGCTCTCGGGAGTTCCTGTTCCCCATGCTGCGTCCAACGCCCATGCCGCCACTCGGTCGCCCAGACACTGTTGCTGTCAAGCTCGATCATTAGTTGGGGACGCCATCGCCCGTCGCCAAAGGCCGCCACAGTCGCCACCGTCGCTGTCACCACCGACCGTCGCCCTCGGGAATTCCCGTTCCCGTCAACTTTGACTCGTCTGATTTAGAAACTGTTCGGTTTCTATAGAAAACAATAGTTTCTATACAAATTGGTAAAAAGAAAAGAAAAAAATGACATTTCCTTCGGGCACCGTTTATGTTCCTCGCTGTCTGGTAATCTTCGATGGTCTCAATTATCAGGATTGGTTTCAGCACATGCACCTTCACATACGTGGTCAGCACCTTTGGGGGTTTCTCACCGGCGAGCTGCCTTGTCCGCCTCACCCTGTTCCACCTATTGAGCCTGTGCTCCCAAAGGATGCTTCCGAAGACACTCGTAAGAAGGCATCTGATGCTTTTGAGGATACCATGGAGACTTTTCAGATTCAGTATGCTGCCTAAAAGATATGCACTGATAAGAATGCCCGTTCATCTGCTATTCTAGTTGCTAGCATGGAGGTGCATCTCACTGGAGATGTGGTTGGCTTTGTTTCAACACAGCTGATGTGGGCACGTCTGTGCAACTGCTACGAGCCATCTGGTGATTCCTCATATCTTGTTGCTGTGCATTAGGAGTAGTTGTTGCAACAGGGGGATGCCACTATGGATGAGTTCTATATCCAGCTCTATGCGGTGTAGCGTCAAATTGACTCTTTTGGGACTAGATATTTGCCACACTTGTCAGTGTTGTCAGTGTCAACAGTCTCATATGGAGTTTCATCACATCTACGACTTCTTGGCACGTCTCTGGGTTGAGTATGAATAGACTTGTGCTCAGTTGCTGGCTCACCACCCTCGTGACTCTGTTGGAGGCCTTTGCAGCTATTCGTACTGAGAAGATTCGTCTTCGTGGTGTGGGTTTGCTATCGTCACCGTCGTTTTCTTTGGTTTTGGTAGCTCCTTCAGCTTTTATACCCGCTACATCTCCAAATACTCCTTCACTAGTGACAGCTGCTGTTGGTAGGGGACTCCACTGCACCTACTGTAATAAGGATGGACATGTGGAGCAGTTCTGCTACAGAAAAAAGAAGAATGTACCGTCAATCTTTTAGTGAGAGACCACCTTCTACTTCTCCTTCCTCAAGTACATCATCTTGGATTCTTGACTCTAATACATCCTTTCATATAATATACTAGCTGAATGCCCGTGTGTTGCTACGGATTTTTAAAATTTATCATACTACATGTTCTGAAACTCACGAGTGGTAAAATTTTTTAGAATATGCATATAAACATGTTCTAAAAGTTTTTAAATCCGTCAAGTAAGTCAGAAGCCGTCGATCACACCTTGTGGTCGTAAGTCGAAAGACATTGACCACACCTCATAGTCGTAGGACGGGAGCTCTCGAGCACACCTCATCATCGTAAGTTGAAAGCCGTCGACCAATGCGTGTGATCGTAGGTCGGGAGTGGTTGACCATCGCTGGTGGTCGTAAGTTGGCAGCGGCCGACGATCGGCGTGGTCCTAAATTGGGAGCCTTCGACAATGGCTCTAGTCGTACGTTGGAAGCCGATGACCATTGTTCGTGGTCGTAAGTCGGAAGCCATCGTGGACACCTCATGGTCGTAAGTCAGAACATATCGACCAGCGCTCGTGGTCGTAAGTCGGAAGCCATTGTGGACACCTTGTGATCGTAAGTCGGAACACACTGACTAGCACTTGTGGTCATAAGTCGGAAGCCATCTTGGACACCTCATGGTCGTAAGTCGGAACACATCGACCAGCGCTCATGGTCGTAAGTCAGAAGACATCGACCACACCTCGTGGTTGTGAGTCGTAACACATTGACCAGCGCTTGTGGTCATAAATTGGAAGCCGTCGATCATACCTCGTGGTCATAAGTTGGAAATCGTCGACAATCGCGCATGATCGTAGGTTGGGAGCGGTCGACCATCGCTGGTGGTCGTATGTTGGTAGGCCTCTGGGGCACCTGTGCCCTATCGCTCGACCACCGGCACCAGGCTGCTCAGCCCACCCAACCGGCTCAGCCCCGACATCAACCATGGCCACGTTGGCTTCAACCACGGCCCCGACTTCGACCACTGCCCCCCTTCGACTTCGACCACTGCCCCCTTGGACCATGGCCCTTCTACGTCGACCACTTCCCCCTTCGACCACGGCCTCCTTCGACCACGGCTTCAACTTCAACTACGGATCTTCGACTTCGACCACCGCCACCTTCGGCCACTGTCCCCTTGGACCACGGCCCTTCAACGTTGACCACTTCTCCCTTTGACCACAGCCTCTTTCGACCACAGCTTGTCGACCACTTCCCCTTCAACTATGGCTTTGACTTCGACCACTGTCCCGTTCAACAATTGTCCCCTTCAACCACAGCACTCACTTCGACTACTACCCACTTCAACTTCGACCACTACCCACTTCAACACCAACCACGGCCCTTCGACGTCGACAACTAACGCCTTCAAGCACAGCCCCCTTTGACCACGGCTTCGACATCGACCACTGCCCCCTTCGACCACTTCTCCTTCGACCATGGTCCTTCGACGACCACGACCCTTCGACATCGACCACTTCCCTCTTCGACCGTACCCTGTCGCTCGACTGCCAACGCCAGCTTTCTCGGCCCGCCCAACCTACTCAGCCCCGACTTCGACCATGGCCCTTCGACGTCGACCACAGCCCCCTTCAACCACGGTGTCGACTTCGACAATGGATCTTCGACTTCAACCTCGACCTCCTTCGACCACGGCGTCGACTTCAACCTCGGCCCCCTTCGGCTACGGCCCCGACTTCGGTCACTGCCCCCTTCGACTTCGACCACTGCCCCCTTAAACTTTGACCACTGCCCCCTTCAACCACTATCCCCTTCGACCACGACCCTTCAACATCGACCACTTCCCCCTTCGACCAAGGCGTCGACTTCGACCATGGCCCCGACTTCGACCACGGCCTCCCTTGGCTTTGACCATTGTCCCCTTCAACCACTATCCCCTTCGATCACGGCCTCCTTTGACCACGGATCTGCTCCTTCGACCACGGCACCCTTCGACCACTATCCCCTTCAACCATGACCCTTCGACGTAAATCACTTCCCCCTTCGACCATGGCTTTGACTTCAACCATGGACCTTTGACTTTGACTATGGATCTTCAACTTGGACCACAGATCTTCGACTTGGACCACTGCCTCCTTCGACCACGACCCTTCAACATCGACCACTTCCCCCTTCGACCACCGCTTTGACTTCGACCACAGATCTTCAATTTTGGCCATGGCCCCTCAACCATGGCTCCCTTCAACCACGACACCCTTCGACCATGGCACCGACTTAGACCATGGATCTTCGACTTCGGCCACTGCCCCCTTCAACCACTGTCCCTTTGACCATGACCCTTCGACGTCGACCACTTCCCCCTTTGACCATGGCCCCCTTCGACCATGGCTTCGACTTCGACCACTACCCTCTTCGACCACGACCCTTTGATGACCATGACCCTTCGATGTTGACCACTTCCCCCTCCGACCGTGCCTTATCGCCTAGCTGCTGGCACTGGTTTGCTCGGCCTGCTTGGCCCCGACTTCGACCACGACCCTTCAACGTCAACCACAGCCCCCTTTGACCACAAATCTTCGACTTTGACCTCAGCCCCCTTTGACCACGATCCCTTTCGACCACGGCCCTGAGAGGCTTACCGGGCGTGCGACCGTTGGGCGACGGCGGCGGGGGGAGACCCACGTGGGTGGGCGCAGAAAGAGGAAGCCGCCACTGCCATGCGGCATCGAGCAACAGCAGAAGCAGGGGCGGGTGTGGCAAGGGGAGGAGAACCGTGGCAATGCAACGCCGTGGGGGCGAGGCGAGGAGGGAGCAGGGGGCGGCCATCGGATCCAATGGCCGCCATCTACGAGCGCCCATATCTCGGATCCACCGGCCGTCATCGATTGTTGCCTTCTAGATCCACCGGCTGCTGTCGCTGAGCATGCCTCTCGGATCCACTGGCCACCATCGTCGAGCGCCCTTCTCTCGGATTCACCAGCCACTGTCACCGAGCGTCGTGCCGCCTCACGGTTCCCACCAGTCTGGCCCGGTGGTCGAAGGGAGGAGGGAGAGGGGAGATGGGGTGGTGGCGGTAGGGAGATGCCCGATGGGTGGCGAGGAGGGAGAGGGGAGATGAGGTGATGGGTCTGCGAGGGTGAGAACGTGGGAGAGAGACCTGGAGAGGATGAGAGAACAGAATAACCGAAGGTGGAAGTGGAGAGGAGGGACAGTTAGCATGAGGGGATATAGATGGTTGAGATTCCTGTGTTTAGATCGGACGGCTGAGAAGAGAGGAGGGAGAATGCACCGACGACCACCAACTCCCATTTTTAAGGAGTAGAGATGATTTCACCAGTTTCACTTCTATTAGTCCTCTAGCTGTTCCTATCACTGTTCAGACAACCTATTTTTCTGTTGTAGGATGAGACAATCTTTTGAATTCCTCTTTTCATGTTCCTACTATTTCTCATGTTCCAAAACTAACTATGCAGGTCATATGTGCTGGTCAGCTCACTTATCATTGTTGTCGTGTTATTATCGATTCTGATTCTTGTTGTGTTCAGGATCATTACACGGGAACTCTAGTTGGTACTAACCCTTGCCGTCGTGACTCACAGCGTCTCTGTGAGCTTGAGTGGATTCATCTTCCTTCCGCTACTCTTGCCAGTCCTTCTGTCTCCACCACTGCCGTCGCATCTGGTGCATTCTTCACCACATCTTTTGCTCAACTGCATCATCGTTTGGGACATCTTTGTGGGTCAAGTCTGTCTTCATTAGTTCATTGTAGTCTTTTAGGGTATGTGTTTGGCAATGCTTCTCTAAATTGTCAGGGTTGTAAGCTTGGCAAACAACTTCAACTCCCTTCCAATGGGTCAGTGTCACAACATCCTTTCGATCTTATTCATTCTGATGTATTAGGTCCGGCTCCTTTTGTTTCAAAAGAAGGTCATCGATATTATATAATTTTTATTAATGATTTTTCTCAGCACACATGGATATACTTTTTGTCATCTCGTAGTAAGGTTCTATCCATCTACAAGAAGTGGTATATACTTTATGTCATCTCGTAGTGAGATTCTATCCATCTACAGGAAGTCTGGCACCATGATCCGTACTCTGTTTGACTCCTATTCATGTTTTTCATGCTGATTCTACTAGGGAGTATTTTCCGAGAATCCTTCATGGTTTTCTTGCTGAGCAAGGCACTCTCAGTTTTCTTGTCCTGGTGCTCATGCCCAGAATGGTATGGCCAAACGAAAGCATCGTCATCTTCTTTGAGTCAGCTCGTGCTCTTATGTTTGCTTCTGTTGTTCTACCACACTTCTAGGTTGAGGCTGTTTCTCTACAACCACTTTCCTGATCAATATTCAACCTTCTTCTGCTCTTCAGGGTGGGATTCCAATTGAGCGTCTCTGTGGCAAGACTCCTAATTATTCTAGCTTTCGCCTCTTTGAGTGTGTGCGCTATATTCTTCTTGTACCTAGTGAGCGCACCAAGATAACCACTCAGTCCATAGAGTGTGTATTTTTGGGCTATAGTACTGAGCATAAGGGATATCATTGTTGGAATTCGGTTGGCCGACAGATGCAGATTTCTCGGAACATCACTTTTGATGAGTCTCGTCCCCTCTACCCTCATCCTTTTCCTTTGTCCACTCTAACATCTCTTGTCGAGCCACTTTCTTTCCTGAGTTTTCCTGCCACCCCCTAGTCACCACACCTCTACTACAGTTTGTGGCCTCTCCGGTGCCTTCTTCACTGCCGGTACCCCCTTTAGAGGTTCCTCCTGGCCTTATTCCTTCGTATCCTCTCTACTACACTCGTTGTCTGCGAGTTGAGGATTCTTCTCATGCACCATCTTCTTCTTATGGGTCATTTTCTTCAGCTTCTCGATATGCTCTTCGTGATCGCTAGTCTATTCAACCTCCTGAGTGTTTTGGCTTTGCTGCCACTGCTATTGCCGAACTGACTTCTTATTGTGATGCTACTATTCATCAGAAGAGGCAGTATGCGATAGCGGAGAAGATTGCTGCCCTTGAGTGTACTGGCACGTAGCATCGTGTCCCTCTTCCTGCGCATGTTACTCCTATCAGTGCAAGTGGGTCTATAAGGTTAAGACCCGCTTTGATGGTTCTCTTGAGCGCTACAAGGCTCGTCTTATGGCACGTAGTTTTCAGCAGGAGCATAGTCATGATTATAATGAAACTTTTGCTCCTATAGCTCAAACGATCACTATTCGTACTCTTCTTGCTGTGGCGTTTGTTGGGCACGGTCCATCTCTCATCTTAATGTCAAGAATACATTTCTCAATGGTGAGTTGCATGAGGTTTATATGCAACCACCATCGAGGTATTCTATTCCTGAGGGTATGGTTTATCGCGTTTGCCTATCTCTTTACGGCCTCAAGCAGGCTCCTTGTTCCTAGTTTGATTGTTTCTCTTATGTTGTCACTGTAGCTGGTTTCTCTGCCAGTGTCCATGATCTTGCTCTTTTTATTCACACTTCGTCTCGTAGTTAGACACTCCTTTTATATGTTGATGATATGACCATTACTGTGGATGATTCTCAATACATCACTTTTGTCAAAAAGTGTCTTGTGAGCAGTTTCTCATGTTTGATCTGGGTACTCTTCGATACTTTCTTGGGACTGAGGTTATTTCTATGCCTAAGGATTTCTATATGTCCCAAGAAAAGTTTATTCATGATCTTCTTGATTGTACTTCTCTTACTGATCAGCGCATAACTGAGGCTCCTATGAAGCTTAATGTTCATCTTCGGTCTACTGATGGTGAGCTTCTTTCTGATTCTATTCGCTATAGTTATCTTGTTGGAAGTCTTGTTTATCTTGGTGTTACTCGTTCTGATATTTCGTATCATGTACATATCTTGAGTTAGTTTGTCTCTGCTCCTACTTAGCTTCACTATAGTCATCTTCTTCGTATTCTAGATATCTTCGTGGAACCATCACTCACCGTCTTTTTTCTCTCGCTCCAACTCTTTACAACACTAGGCATATTCTGATGCCACCTAGGCTATTGATCACTCTGATCACCAGTCTCTCTCAGCCTATTGTGTTTTTTTGTGGTTCTCTCATTGCTTGGAAGAGTAAGAAATAGACAGTAGCTTTTTGTTCGAGTGCTGAGACTGAGTTGCGAGCTATGGCTTTGTTGATTGTGGAGGTTACTTGACTACAGTGGGTACTTGAGGATTTTGGTGTTTCTGTTTTTGAACTGACTCCTCTTTTATCTAATAGTACAGATGTTATTAGCATTGGTAAAGATTTGGTGAAGCATGAGCTTAACAAGCATATTGGTGTTGATACTTCCTACATGCAGATATAGTTGTACATCAGGTTGTTACTCTTCAGTATGTACTTTCAGAGATTCGCATACTTCTTCGTGAAGGCACAAACCAAAGCCTAGCATAGCTTTTATCTCTTCAAACTTCATGTTGTTGATTCACCATAAGTTTGAGAGAGTGTTAAATATGCATCATTAGCTGTGTATTTTTCTGTTGTATAAGGAGTTTCTTGCACACACACACACACACACATATATATATATATATATATCATATGTGTGCTTGTATATATATTGCCCTATTAAGCGCTATTCATAACACAAATGATCTCTAGATTGGAGCTTTTCTTGCGCACTGAAGACTACGTGATAGAGAAGGCCAGTTGGAGATGATGGGGAGAGAAAAAAAAAACGGGTATGTTTTCAGATGCCTTTTTACCCGTGTAGGGCCTGCATGCTGTCATGTTAGCACTCGCTCTGTCAGCATAGAGAGGTCTTTAGTGAAGGAAGACAAAGTGGAAGCAAGGGCTCCTGATTATGGGCCTGTTCTTTTTAGCTGCGGCTTTTGGCTGAAATTTTTGAAGTTTGGCTGTTTACGGTACAGATTACGGAGAGACCGAGACTCACTTATGATTTTGGCTCGTACGGATGTTGGGCTTTTAACATGTACTACGTTTAACTTATAGATTCCGTCTTGAGAAAATACTCCGTTTGAAAGTTGAGTACTGTAGCAAAAGCCAAAAGCCACCCGGCTTCTCATGTGCCGAACAGGCCCTACCACGAGAGGGGGAGAGAGAGAGAGAGGGGGGGGGGGGGGGGGGAGGGAGAGCCTAAAAGGGATGAACATACTCAGAATGTAGTGAGGATAAAGTGATGATAGTGAAGAGTAGCTGTGATAATAGTTCTATAATTGCATTAGAAGGGGAGGCACACCAAAGGAGTCAACCCATGTTAGTTCTATGCGTCATGTAGGTAAGGAATTTGCATTAACTGTAATAATATGCCACTAAGCGGTGCCCTCATCTTGTTTTTGCCATTGGCTTAGCCCATTGAAAGGTGGAGTCTAGGACTGCATGTCAGTGTGAGTACTCGGTGGTAAAAACGAACTTTAACTCCGGATCAATGGTAATTAACAGCAAAACTTTCCCTTAGGGTATAGCCTAAATCCCAACATGCTATTCATATGGTCTAACCATAAGAAACCCTTGGTTTTCTTTACAGTTTCATTTGCCTCTCTTACTATCCGGCCATGATCTATGCATCCCTTTGTAACTGGCAGCTTCCTGCATGATATGGTGCAGGGAACACCGCATCTTCTCAGCTGGTCTCCACCCAGAGAGACCTGAAGAGTCGAGTGATGAACATCGATCCTGAAAAAGCACACAGTGTTGCTGTAGCAGTACCAAGAGGAGTCAGCAGCTCGTCCTCTACGAACCTGGTGCAAGTAAGCAGGAAAGAAACATCCGCAGATCGTTCAAACAGTGCGGTTCTTGTCACGATGCTAATCAATTATCACCGCCTCACTCTCACAGGGAACAACAACGAAGGCAGCACGCACAGCGCGAGCGAGACCAAGCGTAACGTAAGGCAGGTGCCATGCCAGCCCAGTGCACGCTGCACGCCTGCCGCGGCAGCAAGCAGCAACAGACGGTCCTTCCTCTCCCCCATCCACCCCCCCTCCTCGAATGGTTCGACATGCATAAGCTCTGCTTGGTCCCCCCGCCCCGGCTGCCATTGTTAGGCGCGACGCATGCTGTGTTGTGCTGTGCTGTGCTCGCTCCCTGCCGGGCCGATCGGTCGGGGCCCGCCGCGCCGGTGTCCGCGTGTCGCTCGCCGGGGGCAGGGTCCCCTCCTCCTCCGCCCTCCAGGCCCATGCGCGCAGACGAGGTCCCGAGTCTCTGCACTGGTAGTGTGGACCTCGCGATCACGGCCTCTTAGCTCCGGGACAGCCAGAGGAAAACGCCATGAAGTTTCTCTGCTGGTACGGCGATCAGCAGTGCACCGAGCTATCATGGAGGAGGCGGAATTGTCGAAATCATCTACACTTACCTGCAACTAAGGAGGTGCGTCTCTCAGGACCTGCTTCTGATCTTATTGATACTGTAAACTTGTATGAACTAGCTAGTGTGGATCCCATTTGCAGTGGCTTTCTGGTACTTAAGTAAAGACATACATGCATGCCATTTGCCAGATGACAAACGCAAACACCCAAGAAAGTAGGAGTGTGAGTGATGGTGCAATGTATAATATGTGGGTACCCGGGTATATACATATCCATATTTCCAAACCTGAACTGTGACCATAAGTCGACTTTTTTTTTTCTCCACTGGCCGGCATGCATGCTGATATGCAGCTAGTTGGATCTTGTCAGGCTAGATGGGGTATTGTTTTTGTAGTTTTTGTACTGCTCTGCCTATCTGAAACCTGCAGGCAGACTGTGTGATCGATCAGCTAGTACCACTGACTTTCCCTTGAGTCATGTGGTGAACAAGTGACATAGATGGTAGGCGAAAAGCGAACTAATAATTCCTGCCACTTGCAGGGTAGGAGTGAAGATGGGCAGGATCCCGGTAGATATTTCTGTTCTCCTATTCTAACCTATATTTTTTTCCCTCGGATTTGGACAAACTGGATATGGATATGTAAATTCGGGTTATTCGGGATACGTGTACGTGATATATTCAGATGAGAAATGGATAAAAATAGACGGATAGTGCATGAATACATGTTGCGTCAGAGTACATGACCATAATACCAAGTTATCAACCAAACCATAGTTCACGGTAATAACATAAGAGTAACCGTGACATGAGTCCATACGTTGGTACATAAGTATTGACCGACAGATCAAGTGACCATACCACATAATTAAGGCTCCGCTTCAAATTGCTTCAGTTTCTGGCTTTTTCTTGCTTCTGGCTTTTTAAGGTAGAAGTCACTTAGAACGTGTCGATTTTTAATTTTGACTTTTTTTTTTGCTTTTGCTTTCCCCCCTTTTTCTTTTCATTGTTCGTGGAGATATAATTGTGTTTTCTTTTTTCTCTATTTTTTTCTTTATTTTTTTAATTGAAGGACTTAGAAAAAACTAATAACCGCTATAGTACAATTTTATCTATAAGTTAACAGCTATAGTCGAAAGCTATAGGCTTCAGCGGTTTGGAGCGGGCCCTAAAATTGTATCGTTGTCTAGGAATGCATTTGTTAGAATGGAGAAAAGCTAGACTACTACTAATTGCTTTTGCTAACTTCTCACCTCAAACCAAATCTTCTTGCAAAAATAAAAAATGGCATAGTATGCTAACGCACTAGCTGAGATTTGAGAAGAACCGGGCAAAATGCAAACAGTGGCAAAGGTGTAGAAAACAAAAGGCATATTCTTTTCTTATCTTATCTTTCACTTTCCTTTCTTTCTATAGCACAGTCAAGTGTCAACTATAGTTGATTCGACTAGAGTACAAGGAAAACAAGAACTTGCAGCAGGGAAGGAGGAACCGGGAAGAACTTGTGTTTGTTGTTGTGTTTCCTGGCGGTGACTGCAGATGAGGTAGCTACGGCTGCTGGCGTCTGGAGAGGCAGGGACAACGCGAGAGGCGACGACTGCTGTGGCTCTCGACGACGATTGCAGAGGGGGGTGGCTGCAGCTCTCGGCAACTAGAGAGACAGGGACGACGCGAGAGGTGCAGCGGCTGTGGCTCCTGGCGATCGGAGAGGGCACGGCGACAGAGACCAAAGATGCTCCACCTTCGGCTGTGTGGCTGGGACCTGGGAACAGAGAGTGCAGCTGGAACCTTGGGAGCCTGCGACTAGGAGAAAGACTAGGTTAGATATTAGAGTAGACTGGGCTATTGATCTCTGAACCAAGATCAGGTTAGGCTGACCGGCTAAGGAGTGGTAGTTGCCGGATATCCGGCAAAGGAATTATCCCGATATTTGGGTTCTGTCCCGTATTTGTCGGATATATGTTGCTCCATATCCTATCCCAAATCCGGATATAACTTTCTGAATCCCATCCTCGATTCGACTGAATAGTAAATTTTCTTTCCAAATTTGATCTCGATCGAATCCGGCTACGGATCGAACGGGATATATCCGTTCCGTTTTCACCCCTATGCAGAGGGCCTCCACCAATCAGGTGGCACCTGAACCACGTGTGCCAACTCAACTGCATGCCGAGTGAGCCATGGCAGGGATGACGTCACCGGATTCCGGAGTGGGCCTATCTCTGGGCCTTTGCTGATGCAGGTCGGCTTCTCAGGCCCGCATGCTATGGGCCCTGGTCCCCTACCCTGTTCTGTCCTTGGCCTTCGATCTCAGGCACTCACTGGCACTGCCACACTGGTATGTATGCGTACATCTTGATCTCGTCACTCATGGAGTAGAGGACTGGAAGACTGAGACATTGAGTGAGTGACTGAGTGAAAGGTGAGATGTGCATGGGGACCAGATGACAGGTGCTTGTGCTCCAAACACACACACACACACACACACTCTCTGTCTCTCTCTCTATCTCTCTCTCTCCTTGTAACATCTGCCTGTTTTTGGAATGTATGTAAGCTTCGAGGCATTTATTCCATCCCAACTGTGACTTGTCTACAGTGGATCATGGAAACCAATGTGAAGAAAAATAATTCATTTATTTAGATAATGGAAAACAAATGAGAAGGAAAATTCATTTAAGGTCGGCCCAGTTTGGAACGCAGGAATTTCCGGTGGGAATCATGGGTTCCAAATGGGGCCATCGTGTAGATAATGAAAAGACGTCTATCATGTAGAAGGGGAAAAAATACAAATAAGCATGTGCAAAGGGAACATACAAGTTATTTTCTGAATTTGTGGTAGGTCTATCTGCTTAATAGGGCATATGCATGTTACACTGATGATCGAAAGAGTTGGGCCAGATCGGATTGAGCTCAAGGGGCAGTGGCCCTGGTTCTAGCTACAATAAAGTCTATGGTAACGTGGTTTGTTGGCTCTGAGAAAAACGCTAGGTTTTGCAGAGTTATTGTGCAGTCCCGGATTCACGCCATATGCTGGCACAAATAATGTAGATGGAGAATGTTTCGGTTTAGTATTTGGTGATCGTGTTCATTCTTTGTCCCTTCCAAAGCGGCTAATATGCAAAGTATCTTTTCTTCATGGATCTCACATGCGTTTGCATTTCAAGTTACCGGAACGTTCTTCTGCACATTTTGTCCTCCTGATTGGAGGGCCTCCATGACGAATTGATAGCTCTCCTTTTGTTACATGAGGTGCTTGCATGGTTTAAATCAGGAAGTATTTTGTTTACTTTGTCATGTTCCCGAATGAAACATAGCTGATCATGTGAAACAGAAGATTTATTTAGTCCATCGATTATAATTTGCTCTGTTCAGACATCCAAATTTTTGGGATCAAGTCAGTCTTAATTATAACCTGCCCTTCATCTTTCGGTCGAACATATTATGAGAATGGAGCATCTACTACGTGTGCACTCACCATCTCCATGTGATCTACGAATATATATAAGAATGAACGCAAGAATAGAATCGATCCTATCCCCATATATGGCATGGTAACTCCATCATTGTAGTATTGTCTGAGCCAATGTGCTATGATTCTCATCCCCTTTCCCCTTGTTTAAGCCAGTCAGGGTCTTCCTTTATGGAGAATCTGAGATCTACAAGGTGCGCCCCTAGAAATATTTCCAAAGGAAAACAAGTCAATTTTATAGAAGTAGAGTGAAAATATTTGAGAGCAAATTGTAAATTTGTAATGAGTGACCTTGTGGGCTCAACCAGCGCAATGATGCTGTTGGAAGTTATAGCATCTCGGCCCAACACTAAGCCCGGAATTCCACCTCTACCATTCATGCAATGAATTTAAACAATCTAACAAAATCTTTCGGCAATATCTTCCAAACCTAATCCTCCACAAAGAACCAATTCAATATAAACATGACTTGATGACCAGAGTACTAATAAATATTTCACAAAATAAAACTTGGGTTACTTGCGCCCAAGAATGCTCGACACTATGCACTCGAGAATGCTCAAGACCACACGTCTGAAAACGCTTGGGACCTCGTGTCCAAAAGCATGCTTAAACATGCAAATAGAATATTACTGAGGAAATATACATTATCATAAAACCTTCTTAACGTTCATCATTAGTTACAAGAGTTATACTTATCGTTCATCATTAGTTACGAGAGTTATATTGACTAAGTTTTATACCGGTAGGCTACTTTACTAAGGCAATATTAAGTAAAACAGAGGCGATATTCTAGATCATTGTTATTGGATGTGGTGCAGAGGTGCTACTACCATTCTTAATGCATGATGCCTCATTGGTCACCTAAAAATAGCAACAAAGTTAGCATGAGTCCAAGACTCAGTAAGTACATAATAAAATAGTAAAAACACATTCTCATTAACTGTTCATTATCCACTTTTTTTATTAACCCTTTCTCGTGCATTCACACTTCCTTAGCATGAAAACAATGAAAATGTACATATCTCCATCTTAAACCACATTCTCATTAACCCATCATTATCTGTCAACTTTTTCATACTCTTCAACACTTCAGTCTGCATTAACTTTACGTTATCATTAATTCAATGCAAATGCACATGTACATCTCTACTCTTTCCTTGGCTTACCACCATCTCATTATCTTCATCCCGTGGAGATACATTTCCCTTCATCCCTGTGGAGGTGCCTATCGAAAAAGGTTTTTCATGTCCATCGAAGTGGATCTATTTTATGTTATGAATATGCACTTAATGCAGTGCATGAATTTCATCATTATTTACCACTCTCTCTGTCTTCATCACTTAGCCATTACCATCATTATTTAATCATCATGGAAACAGGAGTAAACATAGCAATAAAATATGGCAATTATTACATCCAGTTTAACTAGTAAAACCCATCAACACAATTTACCGTTTTACCATGCACATGCACACAAGGCGACATCTTCATTTAAACATTTATCATGTGATATTAACCATTATTAATCAACATCTCAACATAGAACTCTCATACCATGTATCATCATCGTTATCCATCATCATGTCAACATCAATTAACCATGTCATCTACCATTGACATTACCCATCAATATGTCAACATCATCTAACTATATCTTCTACCATGTAACATCCCGAAATTTGGCTTTCTATAACAATTAATTTCAAATTAATTATTTTAAAGCATTTGGATTTTATGTGTAATACTGAAATCCAATTCCAATTCCAATTTCAAATTCCAGTCGAACATATCCAAATCAAATCCTAAATTTCAATCCAAAGTTCAAATTTCAAATTCATCTCTCACTTCCATTTTCAATTTCCTAATTTGTTTTTCCTTGGGCCAAGCCCATCTTCTCCTTGGCCCAGTCCAGCCAGACCACCTCTTCATCCTTTCTTCTTCCTTCCCCTGCCTCTTCCCTTTACTTGCCCATGCACTAGCTCCCGGCCGCCCGAGTGCCCATGTGCCACTCTTGCTTGTGCCATCCAGCCGAGATCCACACGTCTATTTTAAAACGCTCACCATCAAGCCACCATCACCGCGCCATTACCATCCTTATTCTAGCCATTTCATGCGCATTGAATCGCCTTCCAAAATCATCGCACATTTGGCTGTCGAGTCAACATCGGTTTATTCCCTCTGAGTCTATAAATTGGACTCTCTACACTGCATTTCAATCCCTTCACACACCCTTAAACCCTCTCTATCATCACTGCCTTCATCACCATCCTAAGCGTCATCTTCCCCAATGCTAGTCGTTGCTCTGCCTCACCGTTCCCCCTCTCCAGTGAATATCCCATAGTTGTTCACATCAAATGTGTTCCCAAGCATCTTGATTCTGTTTCCTAAATTAATTTCTTTATCTCACAGCCAATCATGGGGGATCCATCTTCTTCCTTAATGCCAGTCGAAATTGCCACTACCGTCAATTCATCATCTTCGGTGAGCCATTCTTCAATTCCTTGCATCCATGGCATCCTCATCATCCCCTCTACCTTTCCCTCAAATCAATTTGGCCAATGGTTTTCCAAGGAACCTCACCACCATCGCCACCTTCTTCTCCACCACCGGCCGCTGTCGCTAGCCATATTTGGCCATCCCGCAACCATGCCAACCCTAGCAAAAGTTTCTCCTAGCCCTCGCCGTGCCCTTGCACATGCTATTGCCAACCAGCCATCACTGGAGCGTCGCCATCGTCTTCCACCCAAGCCTCGGCCATATTGCTTGTCTTTAGCCCACCATCGAGCCTTAGCACCCACGACACTGCCACCTTCAGCCTCCCTGTGACTTCACGGGCCCATTTTTGCGGCCACCCGTGCTCTCGCGCCATCGCTCGCTGTCGCCACCGCCACCCTTCCTCTATTTCAACCATGTTCCATTCCTTTTATTTCACTATTTCTCTCCGTGAGTCAATGGGAAGCTAGGCCCACTAGTCAGTTTTTTATTTCACCTAAAGGAATATTCCTCTAGAATATTCGGTTTCCTTCCCATTTTTAGCAGTTTCTCTCCTGTCAAATATTTCGATCGCTCGTTCTCCACCGTTCGAACTCCAAATCGAGTTATTCAAATTCATATATTCATATAAATTTATAATATACATCCCAGTACATATTTTATAATTTTATTTGATTTATTTATTTTGTTCTCACTTTGCGCATTTAGACACTGACGTTGTTGAGTTGTTCCAAAACCAGCAGGAAGAAGCACCAGCTGTCACCAATGAAGGCAAGTCTTCCTTGACCATGTTGATCCTAATGTTTCTTAAATTTATTATTATATCTTTGGAAAACTATTATGCATTGCTATTTTTATTCAATGTTAATTCAAGAATTAGAAATTAGTTAAATCCTACTTGAAATAACTTTCATTGGTATTTGGAATCCATGTACCTTTGTCACACTAGTATAGATTACCATTGATAACGAGTATATTATTGCTGGATTAGTTTAGAATAGTAGAATTGCTTATGCATGCTATTTTGGTTGATATCATTTTATGGGTGAGAATAATGTTATCAAATCTTTATACAATCCTTTTTATCAAATGTTTGGCAACAGATATTGCCATTGGTTTACAACATAAAATAAAATTATGAAAATCTAATTTAGACTAGGGCGGATGGTAAGTTCAGGCGGGTGCAGATTGAGCATAAAACCTTATAATGTGATAGTTTCGCCCAAGTTAATTAAGGACCGATGTTTGTGGCTATCCAAACTGATCACTACCATACAAACACTAAGTGGATATGACATGGCTGATTAATTTGCAACAACTTAGCTTTGATTTCACCAGTTGGAGGAATGTAGGTGTCAGATAGAGACAATTCATTCTCACATAGCGCAAGAGGGGGCTTTTAACTAGGCAGCAAGAACCATTCAGTGGTGAAACCTTAGCGGACATAATCGAGTTAGGATGTTGCATTGTAAAGGTGTTGTTATGATTAACTTATTCGCACATCTAAAGAAACGTGTGTGCGAATAGTACAAGTTGATCATATCTTTTGGTTAAAGTTGTGCAATCTCTATAAAGTGTAAAACTGTTCTAATAGCCATGCCCACAATCAAGGGTGGGCAAGGTGCGTTTTCACATGATATATTTATGATTTTGTTTTAAATGAGCTTTTAGGAATCTGGGAGTGGTTAGAGCTCTCAGGTGTTTATTCTAGTAGTAGAGCCAATCAGGTAGACAGAACCTGATTCATTGAACTTTGGCAGATAGAGCCTTAATACTAGTGTTGGTAGCTAGAACCTTTACTAGAAAAATATCTAATTTAAATTTTTGCAATTAGTTTGTCAAATGAGTGCTTTGTAAAAAAAAATTGAACTGTTGTTTTACACAAAAGAACCATAATAAGCCTATTTTGTGAGCCTTGCATTTAAATAACTGCATTTTCCAAGACTTGCAAAGTATTCTATGTACTCACCTTGATATCTACAAAACCATCTTAGAGAATTATGAACACGTAGAAGGAGACTTTGACTACTTTGTGTGTGACTTCGATGAAGGACATCTAGAGTACTAGGTTGTGCTTCCCTAGTTAATTGCCTGTGGTATATTGATAGGCCAATTTTGGAGTTTATTTGTTTTATTTTCGTTGTGTTTTGTAAGTCTGTGAGGTCTTGTAGCCTCAGTTGTAATAAGTGACCATAAGGTTGGTACTCTTTATTATTGTAATAAAGCATTGTTTGGTTATGTATTCATCATTGTTCAATTTGTGCACTAGTTTTGATCTGGTACTAGTGCGATAATACGCATAGGGTTCGGATCCTGGTAATCCAGTCCCGACATACCATTATCATCCCCATCAATATGTCATCATCTAAATAATTATATTGTCAAGACCCGAATATGCAAATCCAGACTCTCTGTGTAAACTGCACTAGTCCATGATCATGCTAGTGCACACAATGAAAACATAGATAGAATATCGACCATATTCACGATTAACCAAGAAAAAGACTCAAATATTATTAATTATTAGAGTTGCGATCTTATGATCAAGTTTACACTTTAACAGCTGGAGGGGCTTAACAGAACTATCAACGAAAACACAACAAAAATGAAAAAGCCATTCGACATGCCCATAGGCAACCGACTAGGAAAACGAGACTCTAATCCGAGAAATCGTCAAAGTATCCTCCTTCAAGTACCTCCAGTTGATATAGTTCTTCTTCTTCAACTGAGTAAATACGGATATAGCCGTGCGTACATAGAAATTTAGCAAGTCATTTGTAACAAGAATACAATATAATTATGCAAGGCTTACCAAGTGATAGCTGAGAGGTTATTTTGTAGAAAGCAACAATTTAAAGTAAATACAATAAATAGATTGGAAGCGAACTTAGAAAATAATTAAATAATAAATAATCAAGAGAATTGAATAAACTACAAGTGAACTGACCATTCACCAATGAATCACCTATGAACTAACCATTCACGTGATGAATCACCAGTGAACTAACCATTCACTTCCCAAACTTAACCCAACCAGGTTTTATGAAAGACCTACCTCTCGTGTGAAATCACTAAGTATTGTCCATAACCGGGGATGCAGCAATTTGAATAGTTTTACACTCTACAGAGCTTTCATAACTTTACCCACACGATATAATATTCTCATAGTGATACTAGAGTAACACACTTCCTTGAGCATGCTGACTAAGAAGATCATAATAAGGCTGTTACAATGCCCAATCTTAACTTAGTTTTGCCCACCAAGATTTCATGGTCGATTAGGCTAACCATCCAGTTGAACAAATCCCTCTTATACCCCATATAAATGTCTAACTGAGACCCACTGACATACCGAAGGTGAAACCAAAATTGAAAAATCACAAATTAATTAGTTAGGTCCATCCCATATTGGACATGTGGTTGTACGATAAGACTTAGATTGGTGGCACGCAAAGTTAAGTCCTTACACATTACCTAGGTGAGATATCCACATCCCAGAAGTGCTAATCATACCTCCCCCTTTACTACACGATCACTCGCCCAAATGAAAACTATTTTGTATAACAAACACTAATGACACTACCTATGTCATAGTACTAAAAATTTATAATTGTGGATGATTACTATGATTCAATATCTCATTAAGTCAAAATTAATTAATTAGCCAACATGTGATGATGAGCCCAACGTACTATAAGCATAGCTAAACATACTAAACGTACAACCCATGTGACAACTAGTATTGCATAAGTAGATAATTACCCATTCTATGGTGACAATGGAATCATGGCATTCAAATTATCAAGGTAGAATTAATCAACTTGGACAATAACTACCAGGTGCAAAGGTTTGTATTAAAATAGCAATGCATGATAATTTAAAATAAAATAATAAATAAATATATTTGAAAACTAGATTTAACATGATCAAAAGACATGACTTGTCTTGACCTTGCTCAGTTGCCAACTCTTTGTCTTCAGATTCTGCTTCAGCTCCTTTGAAGACATTATTTAATGGAAGAGAGAGAGCGAACAAAGCACAAATAAAATTCAAATGAATTCCAAAAACTTCAAAACTAGAACCAAAAGATAGAGCTCGACTTTAGATGAATTTAGGAAAAAGAATCGGGTCAATTGGAGCTAGGATGGAGAAGAACGAGCCCTTGGAAAATTAATTGGCTAAGAAAATACTAAAAATTCAAAAGGGTTACTATGCTATGGACCGGGTGCATGGAATAGGTAGGTCTATGATGGACTCAGCTTACAAAATAGTGCACATGCTGGGAAGGCTTGCTGACGTGGCACTTAGGGCTGACGTGACGGTGACGTGACATGCCACGTGGCATGGGTTGGTTGAGAAAGTCATGATGTGGCAGGGACACATGGCGCTAACGTGGACGCTGACATGTGGCTCAGTGTGCTGAGGTGGTAGACACGTGGCATGACATGTGGGCTAGGGTTGGCAGGGGCAACGTGGGACGATGACAGCTTGGCAATGGCAGCACACGAGGCAGGCGCGGCACGCGCGGATGAGGGGCGGAACACAGCAGGGCGCCAATGGCATGTGGCAAGCGTGACAGTGAACCCAGGTGGCAGCAGCACAACATCTTGCGACGTCTTGGTGGAGCGGCAATGGTGCAACCAGGAATGGCACAGCACGGGTGGAGCGGCCAGTGGTGCCGGCTTGGGACGACTACGAGCGGCGGTGGCCTGGGGCAATGGGCAGTGGCACCAGTGGCTGGGGGCGGTAGTGGTTTGGCCAGATTGTGACCCACATTTAGCCCAATTTTAGAAAACCTAGAAGCATATTCATGCACACAGGCCAATCGGATAGGAAACTTGGACTCGCGGCAGCAAGCGACAATCTTCGTGAAGTTGAACGGCTCCAGTGGGAAGATGTTGATGTTGCTCACAGCATAGCTCAGCGATAGTACCATCTCCGTGCACGTCTGCAAATATGCATGCAGACTGCAGAAGGAAGGCGATAACGATTATTCGCTCCATGCTGGCTGGGGTGGCTTTGATTAACTGGGGTGCAGATGTTAGAAGAGTAGGATGAGCAACACTTATATGCTATAGGTAACTACTTGACTATGCATTTTTTTTAATTTTTAGTTACCTAAAATTGCATAGTATTTAACCTAATATTGCGGTGCTAATTAATATGCAATTTTGGAAAGTTTTACTGTAAATCTTAGTTCTATTTATGCCTATATTTGTAGCGGTTCACACCTAGATTTGCTTTGTTTTTGTTTAGGATGTTGTTTTTGTTTCTCCATTTTGTTGGGGTTCACCAAGCTTAAATTTACTTTGTTTTGTCTTTGTATTTCATAGGGGTGTTAACTATATTCAATTTTGTCTTTGCATCTGAAATAAGGTTGTATTACTGAATTCTTTTGTCTACTTCTATATTATATTGCATATGTTAATATGCCTCGTTATAATCTACACTCACAAGTAAACGATTTAAGTATTTTTTTAATCTTGATTTTGGGTATCTCCAATGTTTTCTAACTAAAGTGGTAGCTTTAATTAATAACACCGTCTTTTGTTATAAGTATATATTCTATACTTAATTACCCTCCCTGGTTAAAAGAAAGATATATTACATAATACATTAGTCAAACTATTCTAACTTTGACCAACAACATCTTTTGGATATTTAGATTGAATGTAGAAAACTGATATTAATAGATTAGATTTTAAGAAGGCAATTGACATGGTGCAAACATCTCTTAGCAACATAGCAACCTCCTCAACCTTTCTCTCTTATCATATTTTTTTCTCTCATCCACACCTGATAGAATAAGTAGTAGATGGTGAAAAATTTTTACATAGTGTTAGAAGGTTTTACAGATAATTGCAAAAGCACTTTCAAATTTGTAGTGTGCAATCCATACTTTGTCCAAAACGTTGTAAAAGGATAGATATGCCCCTTGCAAGATTATTCTAAGTTGGGCGCATGACCAGTATATGGGGAAATTGTAACACTTCGGCCTATTAGTAGGGGTTTGAATAGCCTATGCGTGTAGTAGATTAAAAGTTTAAAGTAGCATACAACATCCAATGGTCGTGTATGTGACGCTTCAGCTTATGGCTTATTTTGGCTTTCGGCTTATTTAAGTCAAAAGCCACTTGTAGCACGTCGACTTCTAATTTGGCTTATTTTGGACTTTTGGGGTTTTTTTGGCTCTTTTATCTTTTCTTTTTTCCCTTATTCATTTGCATTGTTCGTGACGACGTAACGAGTTTTTTTTCTATTTTTCTTCATTTTTTTCTCAGAAAAACTAACAAACACTACAATGCAATTTCAACCATAAGCCAAAATGCACATCCAGAAGCTTAAGTCGTAAGCCAGTTGGAGTGGGTCAGAATATTTGTATATCAATAACTTTTATGTAATAGAGAAAATATCATAATTGAATTGTTGTATTTATTAATTGGGATTTTGACTGATAATTTACATGTAGAATTTATTTAATATATTTAATTAAAAATATTTAAAGCAAATTCATGATTTATTTTTAGTAAGGTCTAATGTATAAACTAAATATTTATACAACAATGTCCAACAATATAAAGTTTATATATCCTTCTTTACAAATTGAGTTGAGTAAATTGGTAAGAGCCACGAAGTATGAGCAGAAAGTTCCCTATGACAATATTTAATAGTAAGCTCCGTTAATCCTGCTACTGAGCATATATCTGCAAATATTTTTATAGTTATTTTGGTTAGAAGAAATTCAACAGAAATAAAGAGAAGTTTACACATAAAACATTATATGATGACAATTTACTACCTTTGAGAGCCACTTTGTCGCATGGTTCAATGGATGATTCAGATATTAAATATATTATAGTAGCAGCTATTGATACAGCATTCCTCCTGCAAATTTAATCAATATAATTTATAAATTGAAACTTTAAAACATATACTAAAAACATAGTGAATTATCTACTTTCATTACTAAGTCACATTCATAAACTTAAGATCCAAGTTCCATGTATTAAGATGTCTTTTAATGAACTTAAGTTTGAAGCAATTAGGTCAACATCAATATAATTTGCAAAATATAATATGTATAATTATATGATATTTACATTATGTACTTAACATAAATACCTTATATCAAGTTTCTCCACTCGATTTGCTGCTTCTTCTGCTGCTTGAATTGCTTGATTTGACATGCCAAGTGTTGAGCAAAAACGTCGCTGCAAAGTTGTGAATAATAAGGTCCAAAAAAATTAGAAAAACATAATGTGTATAGAACTTTCATCGTGAATATTCACAACAATTAGTATGTTAATTATGAAATAACAAAGAAAAAATAGTTACCAAAAGATCCCTAGGAAGAACACTAGTGATCTCCATGCATTCACCCTTCTTCTCTTCAATATGTTGTACTATTAAATCTTTTGCTCGAGCAACTTCTTTCATTGTAACTCCATTAGTAACAGTGCAAATCTCTATTTCAAAAAAAATCCAATATGTTTATCAAGAAAACAAAGATAAACCACAAAATGTCCTCCATAAGTTTCTTACCTTTTATAGTTCGAGTCTTATTAGCTTGTCGGCATGCTATGTAAAGGCAAGCTGCATATACAGAGTGCTTTTTCCTTGCATTAAATAATTTAAGATCATTTGCTTTCATGTATATATCCGTTGCCTGAATCTTTATAGGATGAACAATGCCCAACCTTCCAAATAAATTATGATATTAGTGTACATGACTATTTGTTATACTTATTCCTTGAAATATATTTACTATTGTAATGTATAACAAGTGTAAGTATGAAGGATATGTGATGGACCATATCTAGTAAAAGTTTAATGTCCACATATAAACATAATAGATGATTTAAATAAGTAGCAAAATAATTAACCAAAAAACACGAGAATGTACGAAGTTACCTGTCAGCCATATCGGCTATATAATAGAATGCAATATCATGTTGACTTGAATACAAATCAACACTCCTTTGTGGGTTAATGTGGGTGGACTGCCGGTGATCAAATATTTTTTCCTTTGACATAACAATGGTTGAAGAATCATGCTTTGATTTGGGATTATTAATTAACTCTTCCATGCGAAAAGGATCATAGTCATCATCTTTTGATGCAAAGTGTGTAAAATTACGACAGTCAATTTTCTCATCAGTGTAATTACTGTCCAATACAAGACCACACTCTGAGCATATTGTGTCTCCGGTTGCGTGGTCCAGTACTATTACCGTGCTAATGTTACAATCCTTACAATACGATGATTCCATTAGATCATTTATATGGACAAGCAAAAGAAACCTAAATGTAATAATAGGTATATCAGAACTATATCAAATCAATATACTAAATCATTAACCCACACTGTCCCTTGAATGGCTTGTGTGTTGTGCCATATTTATAGGGCATTTAGCCAAAATACCTTTTGTCATCTGACCTGTGTATACTGCCTCCTAGATTTTTCTAAGAGCTACTCGAAACGTTGGTTGACATATTAGAGGATATAGATATAGTTGAGTGTCTGTTTACCTCGAATTAATGTTAGTGAGATAAGACTAACAATGTAATGCCTATAAAAGTCTATAAAAATTAATGTGAAATAATAATAAATAACTTTACTGTCCAACCAATATTCATATACAAGTCAAAGAAAATATATAGTTCACATGGATGAAGTACTTAGAATATCTACTAAAACTATATGTTTGGTGGAAGTCATATATGAAAGTGAGAAACCTTGCGTTGAGATAAAACCCAGGTAGATCAATATTTAGCCTCTCACGAACCACAACTACTTTTTTTTTTGGTGGTGTTATTTGAATATGTTATTCGACAGGGCAACAGCTGCTACAACTGAGCTACCAAATAATATTGGGACCAATAAAGAAAAATGCAAAACCACATGTACATGTGGGTAACATGTCCATTTCTTCCTCCTCCTCCCATGGCCGCCGCCTCGCCACAAACGAGACCTAGACGAGCTCCCAGCCCCACTTGGCCCCTGTTGAGATCCACACTAATATGCATCCCTCCCTCGTTGTGGCCACCTCGCCCCTGCGTGCTCCCCGTTGATCTACAGCCCTCGTCACAGTGGCCAACCTCGTGCTTCACCGGCGTCGGCGGCAAGGAGTTTGAGCTCCACCATCTTCTCCGTTGGGAACAACCGCGTCACATCGTGTTCCACATCTTCTTAGTAATTTAAAATATAGTAGGACTTTATGCGTACCATACATTTTTGGTGTACCCCTATGTAAACCTTTCATTTCGAGCACAAAAGTTTAGTCCTAAAAGTTACAGAAATTTCTTTGGAAAGCTGTTTCTTCGAGTACAACTCAAACCTTGTCAAATTTTATGTGTTGACTTTTTTAGATTAATTTGATGTGTTAACTAGGTGCAAGGGGAACTCTACAAAGAACAACGTGCAAAGCCAAGACAAAAAAAAGTGAAATTTGGTGTCAAAAGTGACTATTTTATCTTTTCCCGTTTTGCCATTTTTATTCCTCATTGTATACATCGAATTTGAACGTTGGAAATTTGCAGGATAGTAGGGAAATGGAGCACGTAATAAAGGGTGTTCATAACTTTATATGATCCCCACCGGTATACTATGTCATATGTTTCAAAGTAAACTGCATTTAGTTGAAGCTGCAGGATACATATCATCCTGTATTATGCCCGGGGGCATTCCCGCGCCGAGAGGCCGCCCACGTCGCCTCGCCCGCGTGCTCCGGCCGGCGCGTGGCGGGGGTTTTTTCGTACGGCCGGGGGAGGCACTGTCCCTGTGTTTTTCGAAAATTACGTAAAGGTCCTTTTTTCTCGCAAAAAGGTCCCTGCAACTTTTGTTTTTTAAAAAATTGTTGGGTAGCGCCCCGCGGGTTTCCAAAATTACGTATAGGTCCTTATTTACTTACGTACAGGTCCTTACAAGTCCTCGGTTTTTTACAAAAAAACCCTTTGATTTTCCCGAAATTATGCATGTGTCCTCGATTTTTTTAAGAAACTCCCTGCGAATTATCGTCTCTTTTATTTTGTTCCACACGGTAGCTAGCGCGGCGTGCGCCGCGCTTATGCAGCTAGTAGTTTCAAATTAGAGCAGCGTTACAATTGTATTCACTACTACAGAAAACCGTATTACAGACGGTTCAGAAACGTCATCACAGACGGTTTTATGAGCCATCTGAACTTATGGGTCAGTAATGATACGAGGTCATCACAGACAGCTTTCGAACCGTCTGTGGTGTAAATACCACAGACGGTTTTTAATTAAAAACCGTCTATGATATCTAAATAGCATAGACGGTCAACTAGCACAGATGGTTTTTAGTTAAAAACTGTCTGTGATTATCAAGTAGCACAAACGATTTTTAGTTAAAAACTGTCTGTGCTATTCTCTTCTACCCCTAAATCTATTTCTGTTTATTGGCTAGCCTCAGGAAATGCTAGCCACACCCTCTGAAGCAAGCAGATCAACATGTATATGTATACATCCAATTCACATCTCAATTCATTTCACAAACATAAAACATCCATTTCGTAAATCAATTAATTGAATTGAAATGAAATATCCATTAACAAATACACAATTACAATCAATGTCAATCTTATCCCAAACAAAAAAATTATTGTACGTTGTGGAACTCTCCACCTGATTTTATGACTCGAGCCATCAACCGGATGGTGAAGTCATTGATCGACTCCATCTCCTTCATACACAACACCTCGAACTTGTTCTTGAGAGTGTGCACATTTCCTTCCTTCACATGATTGGCGCCAAGATGCATTGTCTTCAATGCATCCTACGCATCTTTGATCGTCACCTTTTTGGTTAGTAGGAAGAGCATTTTCTTTGAGATATCATGACAGATGGCCGCCAATGCCATCTGGTCCTTGCACTCATCGACGTTGTCGTTCTCGACCTCATCCCGCACTCCTTGAGCCCTCATGTATACCTTCATCTTGATTGCCTAGGCTATATAATTGCTCGTTGTGGGCATCGGATAATGCAGCAAGACGACGGACCTCTCCTTCACCATCACACCTGATGTCGCCACTTGGTCACCGGTGTCGCTTCTTCGGAGGCATGAGTGAGGGAGGAGAACCATCGTGAGTCTCCGGTCGTGTGATGAGCACAACCGGAGTCAATGAACCATATGTTTTTCTTTCTCTTGTGACGAGCCTATAGAGCACAAACAATCATCGGTACCTTAGTACTGGGGTTAGACAATAGAGATTTAGGTATCCAGTATTGAGATACTCGACGAACAAGAGAAAAAACATACACTAATAAAGATTTAAGTGAGGCATTTGACATATTTTGACCAGACAATCAATGAGTCGCTGGTTCGACCACACGGTCAAATCTCAGCAGAGCTAATCTGACAACTGACCAGTCTAAATGAGAAGTAAAAGCTAGTAAAAAATGATCTAACCCCTTACGTAAAGCTGGCCTACCTCTCGACTGGTCTAATCGAGCAAAAACGCTGGTTGAAAATCTCTTGAGAAGCTGGTCTGACCGCGGGAAACAACTGGTCGAAAATCTTATTTGACCATGCTGGTTTAACCACGAGAAACAACTGGTCAAACATCTGGTCCAGCCTTGCTTGCTCAACCACGGGAAGCAAATGGTCAAAAACACTTCCTCATCATGTCCTTCTCTTTCTTTACTTTTCTAATGCAGAATTGAACCGAATGACTATCTTTACCACAATGAGTGCATTAATACTTGACTTGATGAGAAGTCATATTTGATGAATTCGGAACATTTACTTTGGTAGAGAGATCTTTTGCTATTCCAGGAGATTTAAAAATAATTTATTTTGGTTCAGATTCTACTTCAAACTTTGCAGGTTCAAGAAGTTTAACAATCTTAGGAGTATTATTCCTGGCATGCTCAATAAAGTTAAATCCTAGACCATATTTCTTCATGCTTGTTTTTTATTGATCTAGAATCATATTCAAATTTTTTTTGCCAAAAGAAAATCTCTCCAAAACAGGACAAGTTGTGCATTTAACAAATTCATTGGCAACACTCTTAGAAGCACTAGACCGGGTCAATTTTTCTTTTTCAGCAAACTCCTTCAACTGCTTAGTTAGAGCATCAATTTTAATATTTAACTTAGGACAATTAGAGTAAGAAAGAGTTTCATGATAAATTATTTGTTGAATAGATTCCTGAAATGAATTAAGTCTAACTTGTAGCAATTCACACTTAAAACATGCTTTAGAAGAATTAGACTTAAGTTTTCCAATTTCATCATTACCAAGTTTAAGTTTTCCATCACAGGAGTCGTGTAGCATTCTTAGTTGATCAAATTTATCAGTTGCATCTTTAAATTGAAATAGGCTTGTTGTATTACAGATCTAGCATTTTCTAACTCAAGAGTGTAAGACTTGACAGGCTTCACAAGAATCATCTTTAATAATAGATGCTCTAAGTCGATTAATATCAGAATTCAAGCTTTCGACTACAAAATTGTTTTCTTTCAATTTCTTTTTTAGTCTTTTTCAATTCAAGAGCAAGTTTAACTAGATGTTACTCTTGGACAGTCGTCGATGATAAGCCCTATCTTCCTTGACCACCTTCCCTTTGAGTTGGGGCAATCTATCTTGATGTGGCCTGACTTGCTACACTTAAAGCATCTGATTGGACCTGGAGCACCACCTCGCTTTCTCATCCTCATGTTGCTGAGTGCCTTGCATGCCTGTGTGGAGATCAGCACCAGGTCCTCTTTAGGTAGCTGCTCAAACTGTTTTTCTGAAAAGGAAGCCAAAGCAGACAAGGAAGCACAAGACATTGTACTCGACGAAGAAGCCTACATGGGATTAGTCACAAGTGTGATGCTACGTGATGGTTTGCTTGTTGGTGTTGGTTGCAGGACTTCGGAGCTAGGTCATGGTGAGGCGTAGGAGGACTGGGACTAGACACAGGGTAGTGCTAAGGTCCAGAATGGTTTAGGAGACACTGAATATGACTGAGGTTTGCGGGGTGGTTGCAAGCCGGGACGACGAGGAAGTGGAGCGGGAGCTATCGGTGGTGGACATGACGACCAATGGCAAGATGGACCGGAACTAGACTCAAGGAGAAGCCGAGGTCCTGTGTAGTCAAGGAAGCTGGTTGTCGTCATGCGCAAGGAGAAACATGTGATGCACCAAGTGACTTCGGTCGTTTGTAAGCGAGGACGGTTCGGTGGGATCCAGATGCGTGAGAGGCTTGGCGGCAAGTCATTGGTGCCACATGGAAGATAGCGAAGCATGAGCGATGCTTCATGGAAAAGAAAACGGGAAGCTTCATGGAAAACAATAAATGGGTGTTTTAGTAAATTGCCCAATACTGAAAAGTGGTGGTGTGTGAAACCGTAGCGTTGGCCTAAGTTTTTTAGCTCTTATATATGCTAAAAATATGAAGTGGATCAAGTGTTGATTCACTAATGGGTTAATGGTTGTAAACCACTTTGAGAAGTGTGCACGAGAGAGTAAAACCCGATGTTAAGTGGAGTTAATGGGTTATCCCCGGTTTGGCCTAATGGGTGGATCCATTAGGTTTTGATTCAGGTTGTGAGGGTACATAAGGGGAAGAGAGGCAAAAGCTAGGGTTTAAGAAGGTTGGCTAAGCCTTTTGGTGGCTCCTCCCTCCCATGTGAGATTAGGATTTCTTGGGTTAGAGCTTTATGTGTGTGCGCTCTAGGCTTAAAGCTTTGCTATCCTAAGGGATTGGCTGTAAAACATACCGCTCCAAGCAAGTAATACATCAATCTTTGATCAGCTCTATAGATCCATCATGTTTTGATTAATTTGTTCTTAATTTGGTTGATTTTGATCTTTCTTCTTCCCTTTTCTTGATCTTGTTGTGCCAAAGATGTGTAAGAGATGGAAATAACCTTTGAGAATCTATCTCCACCCATTTAGTCACTTTGATAGTAAGTTTATCAAGAAAACCCGGTTTTGCTTGATTTGACCTCAAAGTGTGATTTCTTGATCTGAGGGTTTTTGACATAATTTCTTTCATGTTCTTGCTTGCTGGGATATGTGGAAATACGTCTAGACCCATCTTGGTCATCGTCTACCCATGAGCAAATTGTATTCACCGATTTTGATTTTGGCTTGGTTTCAGTGCACCTTTCCTTCAAACTAAAATACGTCTCAACTTTGCCTATGATTTTCATTATCATTTATTGAAATAGGTTCTTAATAACCTAAAGAAGATCCCTACAAAATTTCATGTTATTTGGATCTACGAATCAAAAGTTCCATCAATTTTTGGATTTAAAATCGAGCAGAAAACACTATTCATTCCTAAAATTACTACAGCAACGGTTTGACCTAGGTTACTATAGCTTTGCCTGATTTTACTATTCCTAGCAGTCAGATCACTAAAACGGAGGTCAGACCGCCCGGAGAGAGGTTAGACTACCTCCTTCATGAAGGTCAGACCGCCGAGGGTTGTTAAAATGTGTTTTGCTTGATTTTGATCGGATTTTTTTATGTAATTATTTGTCTTTGATCTTTATAGATTCCATAGCTACTAGAGTGAAGAGTTTTGCTTTCTCTCTAGGAAAAAGATTAGAAAGCCTCGGAATTAATTTAGGCTCCTATTCACCCCCTCTAGTCGACATACTCGATCCTATATAATCTTATAGTTAAATGTGGTTTAAAGAGATTGGATCCATATCTTCAAGCTTTTCGCGATGTAGTTTGTTTTGTAAATAATTCTAACCAACGAATTGTAGCATATAAGAACTATTGCATTTTGATGGATGTACATCCATGAAAGTTCGATGTGGATAAACCGGTAAGGTGGAACTTAACTTATCTAATACTACAAAGTATTTTACTCTATAAGCCCACATTTTCTATTTTTATCCATACGCACTATCACAGCCATGTAGGGGTGGACATATGGCTCGAGGCTCAACTCGATACAGGCTCGGCTCAGCTCGTGGCATTAACGAGCCGAGCCAAGCCAGAGGTTTAGCTCGGCTGCTTAACGAGCCAAGCCCGAGCTGGCTCACGAGCCGCTAGTGGGCCTCATTTGGCTCGGTCACACGGCACTGTCTCGGGCGGTCGGGCGGCCCATCTCAACCATCTGCACGGCCGGCCCATCTCAGCCATCTGCGCGAGTGAAGACACCACACCGACACCGTAGGTCCGCAACACAGATCCCCGATCGGCCGATCCCCTTCCGATCCCCGATCCCCTAGATCCAGCGCACTCAACCCTAGATCCGGCGCCGCTGCGACGGTGCGGCACCGCACCCTCGCCGTTTGCCTGCGCTGGCCCCTCCCCTCCTCCTCGCCTCAGACCCTCAGTCTCCACTCTCCACCGCCCTAGATCCGGCACCCTCTCGATCCCCTTGCAACCCTAGATCTGCCGCCACGGTGCCGTACCTCCCCTCAGCCCTCGCTGTCCACCGGCGCCGGCCCCTCCCCTCCTCCTCGCCTCAGTCTCCACCGCCCTAGATCCAGCGCCCTCCCGATCCCCTCTCAACCCTAGATCCGCCGCCACGGTGCCGTACCTCCCCTCGCCGTCGGCCTCTCGTCGGCGTCTGGCGCATGGAGCGGCACGCGCAGGCCAGCATGGAGTCGAAGAACCGCGGGCGCGGAGAGAGGAGGTCCTCCGGGTCTGGCTCCGGCTCCGCCTCGACATCGACCCCAGTGGTGAACCGCGTCCCCAACCCCTATCCACGGCCACCTTCCTGTGGCAAAGCAGCTCCGACCCCGGCACCGGCAGCCTCGGTAAAGTAGCTAACCCATGTTCTTGAGAATTTATCCATGCTTCTGCTGTTGCCATTGTTATGTGCCGTGTCCTCGGTAAAGTAGCAGGAGCATTTGAAGTTTTGAGTAAGAGCAATAGATTATTAGAGGATCTTTACAGATGGATTGCACACCTACAAAAGCTGCAAAGACAGCAAAAAAAATAATATTGTAGTTAGTTAAGATGAACTTTTCATATCACAAAGTGGAAGCATAAGATAGGGAGTTAGGGACCTCTCAACAGACTAATAATATTGTAGTTACAGATGGATTTTTCTTTTAATGGAAGCTTAGGTGAAATTATGTGAGAGCAGAATGAGTAGAATTTTTTAGATAGTGCCTTATATTTAGATGGTTTGATATAACGATATGTTTGTTCATACTCATGGGTCGTCTCATTTGTTATAAAGATGTGCCTTATTTAGCATGTGTGTGTGTGTGCATACTGTGTGCAGTGCGAGTAGTCTATCTCGTCGGACACGCTTGATTTGTCAAATGACAGTGAAGGTTCGCATGTATCCCTTGATTCTGCAAGCGATGATGCGCATGCGGTAGCAGTTGTGGTGGAAGATGACGATACCAACAGAATAGTACTGCTGATGCTATACTGTATTGCTGTTGTATTGCAGTGCTGTCTGCTGCTGTAATTTCGTTGTATTGCTGCTGTAATTTTGCTATCTGTCTGCTGCTGTAAATATTTCGCTGCTATACTGTATTGCTGCTGTAATTTCATTTCGCTGTCTGTCTGCTGTCTGCTGCTGTAATTTGGCCTAACGAGCCGAGCCCAAGCTTCTTACCGAGCCGAGCCTGTTTTTTAGCTCGTTAGTCTACCGAGCCGAGCCGCTCTTTTTCCGAGCCTTACCGAGCCGAGCCGAGTCAGCTCAATATCCACCCCTACAGCCATGCCAGCAACACACGATTAACTGAGCAACACTAGTATGTTGCTAAGAAGTTACTAGCATTTATGGAACTCTTGTAAGAAACCACTATTGCTTTATCTGGAGTGTACTATCCAACATCTTCTTTAATCATGCATCATATTCTTGCGATTGTGACTCACTTGGAAGCTAATGAAAATGACATAGCCTAATGAGAGGCTGTGTGTGCTATGAAAACTAAATATTTAAAATATTAGAAAGAGATTCCATACTTATATGCGTTTGCATTTATTCTAGATCTAAGAGCTAAAATTGCAGGATTCACTAATATTCTTTCACTTCTAGGTGAAGCTGTAGATTATTCTAACAATTTTTAGTTGTTCTTTCTAAATTGTCTAAAGTTTATTAATGTACAAGCATAAGTTTTATGAAGTTCACTTGCAACGACTTCCACCAGCATCCACTACATGTAAGAAGACAAATATATAGGGCAAAATCTTTGGTGCACTATGATCCTCCTAAAGATCAAGCTCTACATCAAGTGTTGGAGTAATCCATACCAGTGCCCGTGGGGTCCACTTCTCCCTTTCCAGCGCTTTACATTTAATAAGTCCATTTTACATCTCTAAATTTCGCAAGAATTCCGCTTACATTGTCAACGAAAAAAATAAGATATTTAACCTTTCAAACTTAATCTAGTCAATTTACACTGTTAACATGGTTTTGGATGGTAGTATTGATGATGTGAATCCCATATAAGGTGTTTATATTGACAACTACATCATCAAGAGGATCCAATTCAAAGATATTGATGTCCATACGATCAATCTCTTTTCTTACTTCTCTCTACATTTTCTTTCTTTTCTCATGCCTTTCCTTCGGTTATTTGGGTCATTGTTTAGCAAAAGCAGATGATATGACTGGCAATATGGTAAAAACCATCTCGAGTTAGATCCTAATAGTAAAACCACCTTCTAAAACTAATATAGGATGTAAATTGATTCGATTTTGAAAATTTAGAGTTAAATATCTAGTTTTAGAGTTAGCATGTTAGGTGAACTTTTTGATAATTTCGGATACGTAAAATGGACTGATTTCTTTAAGCCCACCTTGTGTAGGCAGTTTACAGTGGCAGCGCATGTCGTGGTGACGGCTCTCGATCCCACCGTCGTTTACAGGCAAACGTCGCGGACCAAAGGAAGTGGTAGGGCCGTCGTGCCCACACGCACGATCGAACAACGGCGGCGCTGGCGATCCGCCCAATGCCCTCGCCGGCGAAACGGTGGGAGAGCCGTCGCTGCCGACGCCTTGTCCCTGCACTTAGGAGTAAAAATGATCAAAGTTCATCTGTTTGCTACATACATAGAGTCTGTTCTTTTTAACTTTTGATTTCTGTAGAAGTTAAAAGGTCAAACGTCAAAACAGGACGGCTTCTTGAAGCGAATTCATCAAATAACTGCCCGGGCATAAAACCATATGCACTATCCATATCGGCATCTCCGTCGTCAGATGCCATGCAGAAAAATACAGACAAAAACCATCAGCCATATTCCAAAAGAGCATCCGCATAATTTTGCCTTTGATTTACAATGAAGTAGGTCTGTATTCTAATTTCCAAAAATCCAAATTGAAACACTAATTTCGAACCCTATAATTTAACCAAAAAAATCAAACAACAATCATAATATTCAAACCATAACTCATAATTTCAATCCATTTGCTTAAAGAAAACAATAGAATTGAGAGAAATTTAGCAATACCTTATATCGATTCAGGACTTAATACATGCCACCAAGTGCTCGGTGACAGCCAGGAGACATGATGGCCAGCGGGCTACAGCCTAGGCCTTCAGGCTCTGGCAATCGGTGGCTACGAGCCTGCAACCAAGCAAAAGGGTGAATTTTGCTTTCGGGCAAGGCGGGAAAATGGAGAGATAAAATGAGACACGAGTGACTGAAACAATGTGGTGCACATATAGTTCGTCCTTTACCTGCTATCTTTCCTTTGTAAAGTGGCTTGGCTAGCCAAACGCCTTGGGCTGTGATTGTGTCAGCTGGACTGCGTGTCTTAGGCCTTAATTGATGTCGTCTTGGGCCTAGCTGTGGAAACCGAATCTTTGAGCTGGCCAGATATCCTTTAATTTAGGATGAAAATTTATATATAAATTATACAATAGAAAAATAAATTGGATCTGTCGTCCTGTACACCCCGTGGGCCTCAGTAGATCCGCCACTGCTGCACTCATGTACAGCAGGACTGATCCGCCTGGGACTGGAGCGGTGGCCCAGCCCCAGGGCGCTCCTGATCCGCGACCATGTCGACCTTGTGTTCGACGAATTGCCGCAACCCCAGAGACGACACAGGTTAACAGCTTGCTCACTCACAAGCATTTTTTTACTCTGGTTTGCAAGAACGTGGAGGGCGGGTTGTCGTATCCTGATGGAGCGCGCGACTCGCGTTTGTGGTATGAAGTTTCAGGGATATCTGTCCGGCGGAGAGGAGACGACAAGAATGCACCGCCTGTGTTTTGCTGCCACCTTTCTGCATCTCCTGGTATACTAGTCCTGGATGTTGGCCAACATTGCCGCCGCGCCGGCTCCTCCTCCGCCCGACGTTTTTGACCTTCTCATTCAAGGTATACACTAATCTGTTTAGCAAGCTTAATTGACATGTTCTGTACTCTTGTGCATCGATCTTGGCTGCGGGTTTTCCCTGCAGCCTGCATTGAGCCTTTTCATGGTGCAAATTGTATGTCTGCCTAACTACTGTTTCCTGCATTTGGTTCAAGTGATCGTTAGTTTCTGGCCCCTTCCTATGTGTCTCTACCGGCCTACACATATCTTGTAGAAACTCAGCTGAATATTTTTTGAGAAGAAATAAAGTACTATATATCACTTTACATTTATTATGCTATAGTACATAATTAATAGCTCTGTGTTCCATGATGTATTACCTAGTAGTTCCGTAGAGTAGACAGTACTCCTTTTTTTTTTTTGAGTTCTTTGTACTTGTGTTGGAGAGTTATCAATGAGATTTACTCGTCCACTGGTACTGGTTGCTGGATTAAATCAAACTTTTGTGGTCAAAGATTTGCCATTTCTCTCTTTACACCTGCCTTTAAAGCTCTGACCTCATAAAGGTCGTTGCTCATTTTGAGGAACGATGCCAACTTAATATTACTATCCCTTGGCGCAGAAATGATAAATGTAGGAAAGATTCCTTGTTAAACGGAGAATAACCTTACAAATTGTTGATTTTTCAAGTGATTCTGAGATACTGATGAGAGTACCACAAGATATGCAAGAAAACGTGTTTCCTAAGATTCAAGATACTATATGAAATTGATACACTATAATTAGTTTTTAAAAACTTGGTACGCTATTATTATGATTATAGTATATCAACTAATATCTTGATGTTGTGGGTTTGTCAATCCTGCATCATTATTGGACTTCATCTGGTTGTGATACGGGTTCAACTGTTCAGACTTCATTATTGGGTGGTGACTGGGAACACTTCTTGTACTGTTGAACTGTTGATCTTTTTAAAACAACCTAAGGTAAAACTTGTGCTTTGGTCAGTGCAGTTTCAATAATTCTGAAACATGTGAATTGCTTTGGTTAAACCTGGGTCAGGTTCAATATCTTTTACAGCCACCAAACATATCTTAGTTTTAGCTGTTTCCATGTTTCATCATTCTGGTGAATGGCGATAATATGTAAAGGTTATTATAATTATTACAAAAAGATCAACTGCATCATAATCGTAGAAATGTGTGGTGGTCCCCTTTCCCTCAGTTAAAATTTGCAAGCATTATTGCACAATAACTACAGCTGCGAGCTGATGTTATGAAGAAAATGTGAACTGTATGTCTATCACATCCTATTGCTACGTGATAACAGTCACAAAAAGATCAAACGCCTTGATGCTTTGTTTAGGAATGCAACCCGAACCCTGCAAAGTTGGGGGTGAAAATAAGGTTTGAAACATTAAAATGCAGCTGCTTATGGCCAAAGAGCTTATCTTTCAACTCGACCGCGCTCAAGAAACACGCCCACTGTTCATGATAACTGGCTTTGAAAGAACCTTAAGCTCAAGGGCTTGGGCTTGGCCTCGCTTGAAAGAACTATGGCTAGGCAGCAATCTCACATCAATTGGCTTAAGGACGGGGACGCGAACAAATTTTTTTTTCTATTTTCATGCGTCACATCGTTAGAAGAAATCTTTCATTGCTTCTCTACATGTCGGTGACAGAGTTATCACAAATGAGGAGGAGAAAGCAGAGCAGTTCCATAAGTTCTTTGAGAATCTCATGGGCATTTGCGTGGATCGTGATCATACTCTTGATCTTAATTTCCTTGAGTTGGCATTGGCTAACCTAGCTCACCTTAATCAAGGATTCTCAGAAGAGGAGGTTTGGGGAGTTATCAAAGATCTCCCGTCATCAAAATCCCTAGGCCCAGATGGCTTCATGGGGCTCTTCTACCAACGCATTGATTACTTTTCTGCCGAAGAAAAAGGATTCTAAAGAAACTAGAGATTGTTGTCCGATTAGTCTTGTCCATACCTTTGCCAAGCTCTTCTCTAAAGTGTTGGCAAATAGATTGAAAAGAGTGTTTCATTGCTCCAAGGCAACAGGGCTTGCAGGTGGTCAAGGAAATCCTTACCAACTTTGGGGAAGCATCCGGTCTTTGTGCCAATCTCCAAAAAAGTTCAGTTACTCCCATTTGTTGCCCAGAGGATGAGATCAACCTAGCTTTTGAAGAATTCCCTTGTGAGCTAACTTCCTTTCCTATAAAATACCTGGGTTTGCCGTTGGCGTTGACAAGACTTTCAAAGGTACATGTTCAACCGCTGGTTGACAAATTTATCAATAAGCTCCCAGCATAAAAAGGAGTTATGTTGTCATCGGGCGGTCGCCTTTGTTATGAATAGCGCTTGTATTCATATGAGGCCAATGGGCCGGTATATATACACAAAGTACAGGTGGTAAATATGCAAAGAACCCCTCATAACAATGGGGGAATAACAACTATACATATATCTCTAACACCCCCCTCAAACTCATGGTGGATCAACAACACTGAGTTTGGAGAGGTAGAAGCTGTGCTGTGCTCGAGTCTGGGCCTTCGTGAAGAAATCCGCTATCTGAAGCTCCGAAGGCACATACTGAAGAGTAATCACCTGATCATGCACACAAGTCCTCATGAAAGAAGCATCAACACCAATATGCTTGGTGAGCTCATGCTTCACAGGATCACGAGCAATACTGATAGCACCTGTACTGTCTGACAAGAGAGGGGTCGGTGTAGTGACAGAAACACCAAAATCCTCAAGTAACCACCGTAGCCAAGTAATCTCTGCTGTCAAGAGAGCCATAGCTCGCAACTCAGCCTCTGCACTCGAACGGGACACTGCAGTCTGTTTCTTCGTCTTCCAGGCAATGAGAGAACCACCAAGAAAAACACAGTAAGCAGAGATAGAGCGGCGATCAGAGGGATCGCTGGCCCAAGTAGCATCCGAATAGGCCTGAAGCTGTAACGAGCTGGAACGTGGAAAGAAGAGACGGCGAGAGATAGTCCCGCGAAGATATCGCAGAACTCGAAGAAGGTGGCTGTAGTGGACCTGAGTGGGAGCTGAAACAAACTGACTCAGAATATGAACTGGATAAGTGATATCCGGACGAGTAACAGCAAGGTAGACAAGACTCCCAACAAGATGACGATAGCGAGTCGGATCAGAAAGAGGCTCACCATCAGAGAGTCGGAGGTGAACATTGAGCTCCATGGGAGTCTCAACAGTACGCTGATCAGTGAGGGAGGCACGATCAAGAAGATCCTGAATATATTTCTCTTGGGACATAAAGAAACCATCTGGAGTGGAAGTAACCTCAATCCCAAGAAAGTAGCTAAGAGGACCAAGATCCGACATAAGGAACTGCTCACTAAGACGAGCCTTGACAAAGGCAATGTGAAAACAATCAGAGGCGCCAATGGATATTTGGTGAAACGCCGTTGCCTCCTGGCCTGGCGGTTGCATGTTAATATATGCAAGGAAGATCCCCTTGCGTGGAGAATACAAACTTGTTACGGTATCGGATTCTGGTGGTTGGATTAGAAGAGATTACAACAACAAATCTTAACCTACTATCTATACAACAGATGCTAAACATAACCACCATATTCCATACCGTATACAAGGAGATATTACAAGAAATATTATCTCTATCTCAGTTCTATCTCTAACAGCCCCCCTCAATCATAACCGAGCAAGGTTAAGATTGTGTTTGAAATTTTCTAGTTGTCTTACTGTCAATGGTTTTGTAAACCCATCTGCAACTTGATCTCCGGAGGGAACAAAATCAATTTCCAATAATTTCTTAGACACCCGTTCTCTAACAAAATGATAATCAACTTCTATATGTTTTGTTCGAGCATGAAAAATTGGATTTGCTGAAAGATACTTAGCTCCAAGATTATCACACCATAATTTAGCTGTGGGAGGACAGGATATACCAATTTCTTTAAGTAGAATTTGAACCCACATTACTTCTGCTGTTGCATTAGCAATTGCTTTGTATTCTGCCTCTGTACTAGATCTTGAGACAGTTGCTTGTTTACGTGCACTCCATGAAATTAAATTTGATCCAAGAAAGATAGCGAAGCCACCAGTAGATCTTCTATCATCTAGAGAACCTGCCCAATCTGCATCTGAAAAGGCACTAACAAGTAGGGATTTAGACTTACTTATCTTTAATCCAATCTTTGTAGTTTGTTTTAAATACCTTAAGATCCTTTTTACCGCTGCCCAATGTGAGACAGTAGGAGCATGAAGGAACTGACACACCTTATTAACAGGAAAAGCAATGTCTGGCCTAGTAAGAGTTAAGTACTGAAGTGCACCTACTATACTTCTGTATTGAGTGATATCATTAGCACCCAAAGGTTCACCTTCAACCGCTGACATCTTCTCACTAGTTGACATTGGAGTACTGACAGGTTTACAATCAAACATTCCAACTCTTTTCAGTAAGTCCGAAGCATATTTATCTTGAGTTAGGATGATTCCATCTCGTACCTTGTTTACTTCTATTCCCAGAAAATAATGTAGCTCTCCTAAATCCTTCAAGGCAACATCTTGTTTCAGGTTCCGTAATAGATTTGTTGTGGCCTCTTGAGTTGAACTTGCAACTATTATATCATCAACATAGACAAGTACAAAAACTGTTACACCATTCTCATTAAAGAAGAACAATGAGGTGTCTGCCTTTGAAGATTTAAAACCAAGATCGCACAACTTAGCACTCAAACGTGCATACCAGGCACGTGGTGCTTGTTTCAGTCCATACAGGGCCTTATCTAGTTTGCAGACATAGTCAGGCGTAGTCTTGTCTTCATACCCTGGTGGTTGTCTCATATACACCTCTTCTTCTAGAATACCATGGAGAAATGCATTCTGAACATCTAATTGTCTTAGATACCATCCTTTAGAGACAGCAATAGATAAAATAATTCTAATAGTGACTGCCTTAACAACTGGACTGAAGGTATCTTCATAGTCTATCCCATATCTTTGCTTAAATCCTTTTGCAACTAAACGAGCTTTATATCTGTCTAAACTCCCATCAGCCTTTCTTTTAATCTTGTAAACCCATTTACAGTCTATAATATTTGTTCCTTTTTTAGGTGGAACTAGGTGCCAAGTTTTGTTTTTCACCAGTGCATCATATTCCAAATCCATAGCATTTTTCCAATTAACATCTCCAATAGCTTCATTAATATTTTGTGGTTCCCCAGATGATGTAAAGTAACTGTATCTAATTGTGCCATCAGTATATACCTTAGGTTTGTGAATACCATCTTGAAGACGCGTCCGAGGTCGATCTGAAACAGTTGTCGCAGGAGAAATCACCATAGAAGATCCGGACAGATTATCAGCTGCAGTCAATGTTGTGCTGTCGTTGTTTGGCAATGATGGTATGGAGACAGTCGGGGCAGTGCCATCAGCCGGAAAAATCTCGTCATTGATCGGCAACCGTGGAGTCGTGGCAGATGACAACTGGATTTCGCTGTCCCTCCCGCGCGTTGAAGGCACTGCCATCGCAGAAACAGGCGGGAGAGGATGTACTGACCGCCGCGTGCCATCTTCCGATTGAGGTGATAAAACTGTAGCTGGCGTTGGCGACGTGATGCCGGCTGACGCGTCCCATGCAGAGGTAGACTGATCTAGTTGCGTGTCGCCCGTAGAAACATCAGGAAAGACCATGTTGTCTGAAGTAGTATTGCCCTGCAAATTTCCTTCTTCATCCAGATTAGTAGCATCAGGAGTATTAGACATATGACCAGCCAAAAATTCATCCCCTGATTGAAAATTAAATAAAGTTGGAGGTAGAAGGAGAATTTCAGAACGAAGGCGAGCACCTGCATTTGCATGCAATTTTGAGAAGGGAAAGACATTCTCATCGAACACAACATCTCTAGAGATGTAGATGCGTCCAGTGGCTATATCAAGACATTTGAATCCTTTATGCAGATTACTATAGCCAAGAAAGACACATTCTTTGGAACGAAACTGGAGTTTACGATCATTAAAAGGGCGAAGATTGGGCCAACATGCACACCCAAACACTCTTAGAGATGAATAGTTGGGTTTTGTATGAAACAATCGTTCTAAGGGAGTTGAATAGTTGATTACTTTGCTAGGAGTACGATTAATAAGGAATGTAGCGGCAAGGAACGCTTCATCCCAAAACTTGAGGGGCATGTGTGCATGTGCCAACAAGGAGAGGCCTACTTCAATAATATGTCTATGTTTACGCTCAGCTGCTCCATTTTGTTGATGAGCATGAGGACATGAAACAAGATGTGAGATACCAATTTCGGTAAAGAAAGGATGAAGCTTTTCATACTTTCCCCCCCAATCTGTTTGAACAGCAATAATTTTTCGATCAAAGAGTCGTTCAACAAGATTTTGGAACTCATGAAATTTCTGAAAAACTTCAGATTTAAACTTTAGAAGGTAAATCCATGTGAATTTGCTGAAGTCATCAATAAAACTAACATAGTATTTATATCTCCCAACAGAATCAGGTGCAGGACCCCAGACATCAGAGAAAACAAGCTGTAAAGGATGACTGGATACACTAGTAGACTTGGGATATGGCAACTGATGACTCTTTGCTTGTTGACAAGCATCACAAACCGATATTTTATTTGACTCATCTAAACATGGAAGATTAAAATCTCTAACGACTCTTTGTATGATAGGCATAGCTGGATGACCAAGGCGATTGTGCCACTTCTCAAAAGTTGGTTTGACAACTCCAAAGGCTTGCTTTGTAGATGGTGCATGGAGAAGAGGATACAGTCCCTTGTAACATGTACCTCTAAGAAGAGTGCTCCTCGTGTCCCGATCCTTAATAAGAAAGAAATCAGGATGAAATTCTAGGAAAACATTATTGTCAGATACTAGACGATGAACAGAGACTAAGTTCTTTTTAGCCTTTGGAACATGTAGGACATTGTTAAGATTGAGATTACGATTAGGGGTATGAACAATAGACTGGCCAATATGACTAATATTCATACCTGCACCGCTCGCAGTGTGGATCTGATCTGTGCCATTGTATTTATCACGAACTGACAACTTCTCCAATTCTCCCGTAATGTGATCAGTAGCGCCAGTATCGACGTACCAATTTGTATCTACACTGTAGGAATTCATTGCAGCCTGCACATGCTTCTCATCTGGCACATAATTTTCATCATACCTGTACCAGCATCGATCAGCAGTGTGTCCAGTTTTGTGACACACTTGACAGATTGATCCTGTGCGGTTGTTGGAGTTAAAATTGCTGCCGTGGCCGTTGCTGTTTGGTTTCTGGCGTTGATTGTTGAAGCTTCCAGTTCCTGAGCCACGTCCTCGGTTTGTATTGCGTCCGCGTCCTGCGCCACGCCAACGTCCGCCAGAACCACCACGTCCTCCCCGGTTGGCCAGATTTGCCGAAGATCCGGAGAAGCTCCCGCCGCCGATCAACTGCATACGCGTCTCAAACGCAAGCAGCTGGGAATAGACTTCGTTGATGGTGACGGGTTCTGTTTTTGCAATGATAGAAGAAACAACAGGATTGAACTCATAATCAAGACCAGTGAGTATATACTCCACAAGTTCTTCCTCGTCAATGGATCTGCCGGCGGCGGCCATCTCATCTCCAAGAGCTCGCATCTTGCCGACGTATTCTGCAACCGACTGATTTCCTTTTTGAGCAGTTGAGAGAGCAAGCCGTGTATTCACAGCTCGAGCACGGGTCTGCGACGAGAACATGCACTCGATCGCACTCCATGCTGCTGCTGCAGTCTCCTTTGCGGCGACTTGAGCGAAGATTTCTCTTGATAGAGAACCAAAGATGAACCCCAGCACTTGTTGATTCGTGGCGTACCACTCTTCATACGCTGGATTGGGAATCTTGACGCTTTTGTCAGCGATCTTGCCGTCGATCTCAGCATCAGGAATTGTTGTAGCGCCGGTCAGGTGATCCATCAGACGCGCACCTCGAACGGCAGTGAGGATTTGCGCCTTCCACATGCCATAGTTGTTCTTCGTTAGTTTCTCCGAGATGGAGATACCAACAAAGGGATTCACGGTGGAGGAAGATGATCCGGCCATTGTGTATTAGGACTAGATTGATTCCAAAGGCTCTGATACCATGAAAACAATCAGAGGCGCCAATGGATATTTGGTGAAACGCCGTTGCCTCCTGGCCTGGCGGTTGCATGTTAATATATGCTAGGAAGATCCCCTTGCGTGGAGAATACAAACTTGTTACGGTATCGGATTCTGGTGGTTGGATTAGAAGAGATTACAACAACAAATCTTAACCTACTATCTATACAACAGATGCTAAACATAACCACCATATTCCATACCGTATACAAGGAGATATTACAAGAAATATTATCTCTATCTCAGTTCTATCTCTAACACAATGTACTCAGAATCATCTCCCGTAATGATCATATCATCAACATACAAGAGAAGAAGAGTCCGACCACGAGACGAAGTGTGGACAAAGAGCGCAGGATCATGATCACTAGCTGAGAAGCCAGCAGCAGTGACCACAGAGGAGAAACGCTCAAACCAAGCACGAGGGGCTTGCTTAAGGCCATAGAGAGAGCGACGAAGGCGACAGACCATGCCCTCAGGAATAGAATACCCAGGTGGCGGATGCATGTAGACCTCCTCACACAACTCGACATTAAGAAAGGCATTCTTGACATCAAGCTGAGAAACAGACCAGTGGTGAACAGACGCCACCGAAAGAAGAGTGCGAACAGTGGTCATGTGAGCCACAGGAGCAAAAGTCTCGTCGTAGTCAACACCATGCTCCTGCTGGAAACCACGAGCAACAAGACGCGCCTTATAGCGCTCAAGAGAGCCATCAGAGCGAGTCTTAATCTTATAGACCCACTTACATGTGATGGGATGAGAATGAGATGGACAAGGAACAAGATCCCAAGTACCAGTACGCTCAAGGGCAGCAATCTCCTCGGCCATTGCAAGCTGCCATTCAGAGTGAGTAACAGCATCCCGGTAGGAGACAGGCTCACGAGTAGCTGCGCCAGCAAAGGCAAAACGGGCAGGAGGCCGAATCGACTGGCGATCGCGGAGAGTGTAGCGAGGAGAAGATGACCCAGCAGGGGAAGATGGAGCATCAGAAGAAGAGGGAACATCAGAAGAAGATGGCTCATCTGGAAGATCCTCAATACGAGGTCGACGAGTGTAGAAGATAAGAGGAGGAGGTACTGTAGTGGGAGGAGCCTGGGAAGTCGTAGGAGACGACACAGGCGGCGACAACGGCGGAGAGGCCACAGGAGGAATATGTGGTGACTCAGTAGGACAGGTGGACAAGGGCAAAACAGATATAGGAGTATCTGGAAAGGTCAGGAAAGACAAAGACTCCACAGAGGAAGTCGAAGGAGAGGCAGGACGTGGGTAGAATGGACGAGACTCGTCGAAAGTCACATCCCGAGAAACCCGCATCCGACGACCAACAGGATCCCAGCACCGATAGCCCTTGTGCTCGGCACTGTATCCCAGAAAGACACACTCAACAGACTGAGCGGTCAGTTTGGTGCGTTCTCGAGGGGCGAGGAGAACGTAGCAAACGCAGCCAAACAGATGAAGAGTAGAGTAGTCAGGAAGAAGACCACAGAGACGCTCAACAGGGATCGCTCCCTGAAGAGCAGAAGAGGGCTGGATGTTGACGAGATAGGTGGCAGTGGAAACAGCCTCAGCCCAAAAGTGAGGTGGAATAGAGGCGGCGATCATCAGAGCACGAGCCGTCTCAAGGAGATGACGATGCTTGCGCTCAGCGACACCATTCTGAGCATGAGCACCAGGACAAGAGAACTGAGCGAGAGTGCCCTGCTCAGCAAGGAAGCTGCGCAGGTAACGAGAGAGGTACTCGCCAGCAGAATCAGCACGAAAAACACGAATAGGAGTGGAGAACTATGTTTGAATCATAGTAGCAAATTGTTTATAGATAGACAAGACCTCACTACGAGAAGACATGAAATATATCCAAGTATGGCGAGAAAAATCATCTATAAAAATGATATAATATCGATGACCCCCTTTCGAAACGAAGGGAGCCGGACCCCAAACATCTGAATGAACAAGATCAAACGGGCGCTGAGACACAGACTCACTATGAGGATAAGGAAGCTGGATCTGTTTACCTAACTTACAGCCTTGACAATCTAAAGACACGTCTCCTGAGACAGACCCCAGAAGACCACGACGAACTAAGGACGACAGACGGGATCCACACAGATGGCCAAGACGGTGGTGCCACTGCTGGAAGGACCCGGTAGACGAAGTGGCAGAAGCGGAGAGACTGGCGGCGATGGTGGCAGCGGAAGGAAGGTGAAGCCAGTCAAGCTCCCAGAGACGCTATGAGTCACGGCGCCGAGGGCCAGAACCAACCAGAGCTCCCGTGTGGCAGTCCTGAACACAACAAGAGTCAGAGTCGAGAATGACCCGATAACCAAGGTCAGTAATCTGCCCAGCAGAAAGAAGCTGCAAGGTAAGGCGAGGAACATGAGCAACAGAAGGAACATGAAAAGATGAGTTGCTAAGAGATCCTCGACCAGAGACAGAAAGAGATGTACCATCAGCAGTAAGAACACTGACAGGAGAATCAAGAGGTGTAATAGAAGACAGAGTGGAAGGATCAGGAGTCATGTGAAAAGTGCTCCAGAATCAAGAATCCACGGGGAGGTACCTGACTGTGTAGGAGGTGGTCTCTCAGTGCCCGAAGAGTCAGTAGCAGAACCTGCAGAACCTGTCGAGGGAGAACCTGAAGCGGCAAGTAGGCGTCGAAGTCTGGCTATCTCCTGCTCGGTGAGAGAAGCTGCTGAAGAAGTCGAGGCAGACGTCGTCGTAGAAGCACTAGTGCCAGTAGAAGAACGGCGTGAAAGATGTCGCTTCTTCTTGTAGCACTGGGACTCAGTGTGGCCATCCTTGTCGCAGTAGGAACAGTGAGGACGGCCACCTCCAGACGGAGGACGGCCACCACCACCTGTGGTAGCTGCTGGAGGAGGCAGTGTAGCAGGCGGACGAACGGCGAGCACAGAGGGGAGTGGCATCAGACCAGCACCACTCAAACGAGTCTCCTCTGCGCGTATCTCGGTAAGAGCCTCCAGGAGAGTGACACGAGAGTGGCGTGCAAGGAGCTGGGCACGCCTTTGCTCGAACTCAGGACGAAGGCGAGTAAGGAACTCGTAAACCCGCTGAAACTCCAGGTCAGCACGTACATCCAGGCAACACGGACAGGTACGACAGCCAGCAGTGCGAAGTGAGTCCAACTGACGCCAGACAGCAGAACTCTGAGCGTAAAAAGCGTCAACAGTAGCATCACCCTGCCGAAGAGAGTGCTCCTGGCAGACCACGGACAGGTACAGGGCATCACCAGAGGGCTCGTAGCGCTGACGAAGATGAGTCCACATCTGGAAAGCCGAAGGGAGTCCCACAACCTCAGAAGAAAACTGAGGCTGGACACTGGCGATGAAGACAGCAGCAGCCCGAGCGTCGTCATCGTACCACTGAGTGTAGACGGTCAGACAATCCTTGTAGGAATCCAGAGCCTCCTGGTAGGCAGAGGCCGCTTTATCAGCAGCTTCATCATCAGCAGCAGCCTTATCGGCTGTCGGGGGCAATGCAACAAGCGTAGGCTCCGTCGGAGGAATAGGGCAAGACGGGCAGGTGACATCGCCAGAGAGGACGCCCCAGAGACGAAGACCACGCATGTGAATGCGCATGTGAGACACGAAGTCGGTGTAATTAACACCATCAAAGATCACCGGGCAGCAAGGGAGGGAAACGGTGCCCATTGGTAGGCGGCGCTGGACGGCGCGGCGACCAAGGCAACGAAGTCTAACAGGCGGCGCTGGACGGCGCGGCGGTTAGAACGACGTTTTTTTTTGTTTTTTTTTTTTTGCTTTTTTTTCTTCCGGTCGGTTTTACAAACCGACCGAGCCGAGGGAACCGACCGAGTCCAACCCTAGAACAGGAGCGGGAGCGGGAGGCAGCCCTGCGGCGGCGGCCCGGCGCGGGAGGCGGCGGCCGGAGCGGAGGCCGCGGAGGCCCGCCTCTCAGCGGCGACCTCGGACGAGCGGCAACGGAGACGGCGGCCCGGCGCGGGAGGCGGCGGCCGGAGCGGAGGCCGCGGAGGCCTGCCTCTCAGCGGCGACCTCGGACGAGCGGCGGCCGCCCTTGGGCGGAATAGCGGCGGGGAGGCGGCGGCGGCCCGGCGCGGGCGGAGCGGAGGCGGCGGAAGGCGAGCGGAGGCGCGGGGAGGCCGGCGGCGGCGCAGGGAGGCCGGCGACGACGCGGGGAGGCCGGCGACGGCGCGCGGAACCCTAGGTAAGCCAAAACCCTAGTTTTGGCTCTGATACCATGTTATGAATAGCGCTTGTATTCATATGAGGCCAATGGGCCGGTATATATACACAAAGTACAGGTGGTAAATATGCAAAGAACCCCTCATAACAATGAGGAATAACAACTATACATATATCTCTAACAGCCTTATCATAGTCAAACATGTTCTCTCCATGGCTCCTCTTTACCACCTATTATCATAGATAACTTGATTGACCGGCAATCTGTTGAAAATCTAGCGCCAACCCTTTGGAAGCTTATTTGACCGAGAGCTATGAAATCCATCACGGTGGCAGAAGGCATCCTGGTAAATGCATGGGTTCGCGACATTCAAGGAACCCTTTCAGTTCAAGCCATTGTCGAATACCTACATCTCTGGAACAGAGTTTCAATTGTGTCGCTCCAACCTGGAAACGAAGAACGAAGATAAGGTTGTTTGGAAGTTGAATCCGTCTTGAGGTTTATTCGGCCAAATCAGCCTATAAGGCATTCTTCCTTGGAGCAATCCAGTTTGTAGGCTACAAGCAAATTTGGAAGAGTAAAGCTTTTTGGTTGGCACTGATCAATGCTGAGCATCGATGGCCGTCTACTTGATTAGTGGTCTACTCTGCGAAAACGCCTTCCTAAGGAGCAACAGAAAGGGTTTGATTCAGTTGCTGTCCTATTTTCCTAGATGGTATGGCGAGAAGGAAATGCTAGAGTCTTCGATAACTCCAAGTTGGACATTGAAACTTTCTTGGCCAAGCTGAGTTAGCGCCAAACGGGCGTGGAGTCATTGCCAGTTCCTCTGAGAACTACATCTTACCATTTTTCCCAGCAGCATGTGCTGCGTTGGCTAGGGGCAACCTTCAGTCCGCCGTTCTATTTTTTATTATCGTTGTTTCTCTCTCCTCACGTTTTAGCTTTGTTTTTTTTTCTCTTCTGAACTGGGATTACTAGTTTTCTAGTGAGTTGTATTGTTTTCACCTCTTCTTAATACAACGGCGTGCAAATCTTTTACACATTCCCTAAAAAACAAAAAAAATAACAATGTAGTTGACTTGCTATAGTACATACATCTGAATTTTTTTTTTTTTTTTTTGTAGCTAGGATGGTTCAGGCAACTCTGATGAAATTGAAGCAACCAAGAGAACATTAAAGTGCTCTGCTTTGTTTCTGTAGCTGATTTTATTGCATAAGAATGCAAGCTCTGACTGTCCTGGTGTCCTTCAATTGGTTTGCAATAGTTTCGTCCCAGAAACTTAAAGCCAAACAGATGAGAGGTATCGATGGCAAAATCATTGTCATGGAATGCCATATGGCCCATATTCACATATAACTGGCAGATCTATTGTGAGTATTTGCCTTGTGTGGGTCCATTTGTCGGTCAGTCTCCGCTGTTGCTTCTTGAACTGGTCCTGACTTAAGCACAAAAAAAATCTGAGATGACTCTCTCAGAATCCGCTGGATCTAATCCAGTGAGTAGGATCCATTCTATGGTAATCCAACTGTTGTTGGTGCCATTGGAAATTACCCTGAAAAGAAACCTTCACAGCCTGAATTGCATAGCGCTCTAGAAGACAAACCTTAAGCAAAAAAGTGTTGCATCCTGAATCATGTAACTATGCGCGTCAATCTGTTTTCTCTTCAGTGTGAAATGTCATGGTCCCAAAATGGCTAACGATAAGACTATATCATATACTTTTTTTCAAAAGAAAAAAAACTAAATCATATAGAATAGTTAGTTAGAGCCCAAAAAATATAGAATAGTTAGTTGCAGGATCCAATGTTTCATTTCTTGTGCTATTGGCATAAAAAAATTACAATGTCAGCAGTGGAGCGTTGCATATAAAAGTTCTGCGAAATTTGAGGTTAAACTAAGATGTTTGTTATAGTCGGGAATCTAGTTGTCCCAATTTGCTAGGATAATATACTGAGCTGCTTCTTTATTTTTCCATTTGTCATGTTCCCACGAACAATCGCTAACTACATCGATTCACTCTATTGCAATTAGTTGGTATAAAAAAAAGACTCCAAGACACTTAGTCAGCTTACCTGTACACCATTTTTTCTAAAACTGAACAGGACATCTGCCTGGATTCATTAAGGTTGAGAGATAAAATTACTGGAGTAACAAGAGTATCCCAGGGTACAGAGATACTAGAAGGTACATAGTTGTCTTAAACAAACCCTACTGTACGTGATCACAGAAACATTTTCTTTTACATCCGAGTGGTAGTACCTCGGCTAATGTTTTCTTCTATGGCCAACCTACTCAACAGTTGGGTAGCAAGGCTTGCAGTTGTAGGTCGTTTGCTCCAGCTTACCAGGATTTAGCTTCCGTCTTTCACCAGCGATGCCAGTTGTTCCTCAATTGCAGACACCCTTGGAAAAATGATGTTAGAATGATGATGGTTTTGAGCCCCATTCGTTCCAGTCTTTTGCCATGCTTGTGATGTCTTTCAGTCCACCATTGTAGTAACTCTTATGGCCTAAAAAGGCTACATTTATTTGAAGTAATTGATATCTACAATAGAATATAGATCGGAGATGTATCCTTACCTGATTTTGTCGTAGGTTGATCCATGTATGGTTTTAGCTATCACTGAATCCCACTTTACAGAGCTTGTTTCGACAATCATCATAGAGCAAATCAAGGTGGTTTATCGTATTAAAAGTCTTCGTATATAGCCATCATCAGCTGTGATGGTAATGAGTGACTAAACATTTTTGCTTATTCATTTTATATTCTAAGCATTATCATCGGTCTGCAATCAACTTTGTTTTGCCACTTTGAAATTCAGAATCTAGCATGCCATCTTCTCCTAATTGAATATAGCAGGACAGGTCCTGAAGTTACTTATCAAACACTGGAACCTATAAATGATGGCCCAGATAAGATAAAAAAACTCGACCTGCGGGGGGAAGAAAGCCCCCCGGGCTTAATTTTTAAGAAGAAGATCTTCTCACGCAGATCGAGAAATCCCCGAACCCTTGCCCCACCCTGACACAGCGGCATCAGCCCAGTGTGAGAACGACCAAATCCAGGGTGATCCAGAGACCAACAACCTGGCGCTACCAACAACCTGGGCCAGCTTTAAGACCTGTGCTTTGGCTTATGGGGCAAGCGAGGGGATTTTTTCCCCCAGCCTGAAATTCGCTCCCGGGGGGAGTCGAACCCAGGACCTGAGGGGTGCTACTCAAGCCTCTACCCGCTAGGCTAGAGACCCTTTCGCGGCCCAGATAAGATAGAATACTATATTTTAGATTAGAACTCTAATCGGCTAATCCCCATGTAATAGGCAATTAAAGTTGGCACACACTGTAACAATCCATATTAGAACCCAACATGTAGTCTGGTACAGTAATTAAGTTCCCTGAGTAGTGAGTTTAACCTGCCCAGACGTTAAAGAATGCACATAGGGTTAGATGCATCCAGTGATAGTATTAGATTGTTTGTGCATAGTGCATGCAAAGTGCTCTACTATTAAATTAAATACAAATATCCTATGTTTCTTTCAAAAGTTCTTGTGCTTATATGTAATAAGGTCAAACCCTATCGGCATATTTGGTTGTTACCCCCCCCCCCCCCCCCACACACACACACACAAATTCTGCTGCAAAATCATCTCTCCCCTGTTTTTTATATATACATAAGGTCGTGATTGTTCGTGTCTAATTTTTTGAACTTCGGTAGACCACCTAAACTCTTAGCTTCCATAGCTGCATTTGCTCAGGGCTATTAATGTTCTCTTTAACAAATAGCTTCGGAGCTTGCTGCCTGTCTAATTGCTTATACTGTAAGATCGAATATAGGAGTATAACATGGGAGAGACTGTTGAAGTATACTGGTATACTGGCTATCTTTTTTCATCAGTTTAAACTTTTGGATGAACTTGTTGATATGTAAAACTCAATATGATATTAGAACTAAGAGATCTTGAGTTCAAAACACCCAGTTGGCGCAATTAAAAAAATAATTACACGTGAGAGGAGTGTTGAAATATAAGTAAATTATTTACCTTGCTTGTACTTTTGGGTGAATTAGTTAGTGCATAAAACTCAATATGGTATCGGAGTCTAGAGGTCCTTATTTCAAGACCTGATTGACGCAATATTTAAAAAAATATTTACGACCTAATACATGAGGAGGAGTGTTGAAGTACATTGCCCGTCTTTCCTCATCGGCTTGGGAGTGTTGAAATATATTGCCCACTTTTTCTTATTAGTTTAAGTTTATGGGTAAACTAGTTGGACATGAAACTCTATAGAGACATCTTGTATGTCCATGGATGAGTGCCCTAAGTTTGGGACAATTAGTGTTGGGTGGAAATATGTTTTGGATATTTTTAAGTCGGACAATATTTTAGTTTGGTTAGTTAAAAACTTTAAATCAGCACCATTTTAGGCCCTGATCAACTCGGCTTCGGCTTCTGGCTTCTGGCTTATTTTTCACTATTCATAAGTTTTGTCTTTTTCTGAACTTTTGGCTTTTTGTTGAGCTTTTTTGCCGGTTCTTTTTTTCCCCGTATTTGTTTGTATTATACGTAATGGGCTAACATTTTTTTATTTTTAAATTTTTTTAAATTTAATTATGCTAAATAAGTCTCTGTCAGCTACAGTGCTTTTTTCAGCCAGCTACAGTGTTTTCAGCCATAAGCCACGAGCTTTTCAGCCGAACCGATCACCACCTTAATGTTGTTTCTGGGTTCCTTTTTTAAAAACATACGAAATCTAGGTTTCAAATATGTAGAATTTTTAGGAGTACGCGAGGACAAGTTAAGTCTGAACAATAATTGTTACTTTTCTTGCTGTTAGTGTCTCCACGTTCCTGCAACACACGCCTTGCATCAACATTCAACATAGACTAGATTCTCTACTCTCTAGCATATCACAGTTATTTTTCTTTGTAGATATTACAAAGCTACTCTGAGTCAACCCTACAATGCTATAAAGCTTCTTGTCAGATCAAACTGGCAATAGTAAACTCCTCTTTGACCATTTCATCAAGATATGAAAGTTCTTCACTTTTAAATAACTAGCTAAAGGCGTAGTAAGAATTGAAATAAAGATGTAATAGGGCTCTAAAAGCTTGTTGGTGAGATGTCATTTCACAAGTTGCACTTGTGATACATCAAATGAAGTATTGAAGTTAATGGACTGCTGGATTCCTTTAACTTCATTGAAGGGCAAAGGGCATTGAAGGATAGGCTGCAAAGACATATGTACGACTTCACAGCTCCCTTAAAGATTGCCTTAAAAAACACTATTTACTCTATCCTTTCTTTTTTACTAGATGTTTTTGGTTTTTTACGATATCCAAGATACGACTTTAATCATTATTTTTTATAACTTTACACTAAGATATACTAGTAAAATTATAATATTATAAAAGTATTTTTAACGACAAATCTAATGATGTAACTTTCGTATAGTCAATCTAGATAATTTTAAAGGTTTGATGACATAGATTCTAAAAAATCAAGTAAACAATAACGGAGGAAATACTTAAAGTAGCACATCTCCTATTTAAGATCTATTTATTCACATGACCAGAGACACATTGATGCACATTTACTTCGCTAGATAAAATCCTTTAAGCAGCTGTGGCCATAAATTTCATTCATAAAGGGCATTCAAGATGTTAACACTGCATACAGCTATTGCCGACAGCATGGTGTAAAAATACTCACAGATACGGTTGGCAACAGCACAGTGAATACGTATAAAAGAAATCACAAAATAAAAAGAGATCAGTTTGGGCTCACAAATATTACTGAAAAAATGTCTTCACATCACAGGTTTTCTTGTTTTACATTTCTATTGTAAATGCAAGTTGGGATAGATTTGTTAGTGCCAAGTGTTGGCCCAGATAGATCAAAACGCACACTCTCAGTGGACGTAACACACACGAACACTTCTGAGCAACTTAGACACACAGAGTTCTTGCGATCAACTCAGACACATAGAGTTTTTTCATTGCGTAATGCCGTACATCTTTTTCTATTTTCTCTTCTTTATATACTACTCAACACAACAAACGTTTACAACTTGATGATGTACTAACTATACCACTAATACTTCCGTTGCATGCAGTCACTAATACTTCCATTACATACATGCAGTCACTAACTACACCACGACTCATTGACTCAGTCGTTACTCAGACGCCCAGTGATGACTTACGACCACTAGGCCTGCTCAACCACGGCTGCTATGATCACGGTGTCTTTGACCATGGCTCTTCAACAACGGCTGCTACTCGACTTATGAGTGCTACACCATGGCTTCTTGACCACGGTATCTTCGACCACGATGCCTTCGACTACGTTCGACCACGTTATTTTCGACCACGACTGCTACTCGACTTACGAGTACTTCGACCATGGCTTCTCGACTATGGTGTCTTCGACCACGGTAGCTACGACTACTGATCACTCGACTTACAAGTGGTTCACTACAACTTACGACCACCATAGCTTCGACCATTGTAGCACTCAGACACACCGGCTGCTACAGTACTCCACCGAGTATCGACTGCTACAGTAACTCTTTGACTACTACAGTTATGCTACGACTGCTACAGTGAATCTTCGACCACGGAGTACTCAACTCATGAGTACTCTACTTCGGAGTCTCCTTTTCTGAGATCTTTGACCACGGAGTACTCGACCCATGAGTACTCTACTCCAAAGTCTCCTTCTCCAAGATCTTCGACCGCACAGTACTCGATACACAAGCACTCTACTCCTGAGTCTCATCCAAGATCTACGACCACATAGTACTTGACACACGAGTACTCTACTCCGGAGTCTCTGAATGTTCTTCGACTTTGGGATCTTCAACTACTACAGTATTCGACACATGAGTACTCAACACACGATTACAACACAGTACTTGACATACGAGTACTTAACACCGACTACGTAGTACTCGACACACGAGTACTACGTACGAGTCAAGATTAGTTACATGGTTATTAAGGCGTCGCCTAGGCAACGCCAAGTCGTCCTGACGATCGACATGGGATACCATGGACAATCGCCCAATGTGCGACGAGTTAGGCGGTGCTGGGCGATGCTCAGGCGTCCACGGCAACGCCCAGCTCTTTGTGGCGGCCGTCGGGAGGTGGGGGTAAGTACCTAACCCGAGTCACCCGAACACTTCTCAGTCCAGTCGCCTCCCTTGTAGGGTTTCACCTCTCACGGTCATGGGAGACCTCCTACCGCTGGCGCCGATCTGCAGCCTCCTCCCACTGCCGACGGCGATCTGTATCCTTTCCCGCCACCGACGGTGATCTGTAGCCTTTCCCATCGCCGATCTACAGCCTCCTCCTACCGTCAGCCTCTTCACCACCGGATCTGGCATCTCCCCTCCGTTGGTCTCACCTCCCCTCTACGTGACACATCTGCGGGAGAGGTGGGCGAGGCGATGAGGGGAGGTGAGCGGGAGAGGAGGGCGAACCGGTGATCTGCAGCCTTTCCCACCACCGATCTACAGCCTCCTCCCACCACCGGCCTCTTCCCCACTGGATCTGGTGTCTCCCCTCCATGCCACGAATCTGTGCGAGAGGTGGGCGAGCTAGCAAGGGGAGGCCAGCAGGAGAAGAGGGTAACCAGTGAGGGGAGGCCAGCGGAGGTGGTGAGGGGAGGGGAAGAGAAGGCGAGACGTGTGTGCGGGAGAACAGAGAGAGGGAGAAGAAATAGGGGGGGTGGTGAGAACGGAGAGAGAAGAGATAAGGGGGAGAGGTAAAAGGGCCACTGGCCATGAGTTTTGTTATATTAATACTATTTGCTATTATAAATCTTGTTATTTGAATATTTTGTATTATTATATTGCATAGTTATTTAATTTTCGGTCATATAAGCTATTACTTGTATTTATTGCTACCGTCTAACTACTATCGTCTAATTATCGCCATGGCGGGTGCCTAGTCGATTTGGCATCTAGGCGCTCCGGGCTCGCCGCGACTTGCTGGAGCGCCGTGACAACCGTGATTAGTTCCAACACCGAGTACTACTACTCACATGGTATCCTTGAGTAAAACATGATTTTTGAGGATACCTGAATCTCTGAAAAGTACACACTATGATCTCCAACCTAGAATCATACTGCAAAATCACAGAGAAAGGAAGACATGAAGAGACGTGAAAGGGAGAGGCAGAGAACGGGGGAAGAGGTAGCAGGGGCCTTGTTGTTTTGCATTAATACAAAGTAAAGAGAACCATTGACCTCTCTCCTACTTGACGCCCCTATATAAAGCCCTTTGGGACTCTTCAAAGCCCTCAACCAAACACATCAAAGCTCATCTCTTTCTCTTCTCTCATCTTCACAACCTTCAGGTAGCAACTGTGTTAGTTTTCTTTGTGTTCTTGCTCATGTATTTTACTCTGCCTACGAAAAACTCAAATGAACTTCCTCTCAATCTAACAGTATTTGCCTTCTTGTTTATGTAGTGTGAAACTGTGAACCATGAGCCGTAGAAATGACAACGGCGGCGGCGGCGGTGGCAGCACGAGGAGCGCAAGGCTGGAGCTGCAGCTGAACCTGTCGCCGCCCGTGGGGATGGATGTGGACGGCCACAACGACAGCGATTCGTCGTCGCCGAGCTCGTGCGTGTCGTCGGACGGGCGCAGCTCGAACGGCAGCAGCCCCGGCAGCAAGTCGCCGATGCTGATCGGGGCGTGCACACGGTGCCTGATGTACTGCATGGTGGCCAAGAAGGACTACCCCACCTGCATCAACTGCAAGCAGCCATGCCTCGTCGACCTCCTCCAGGACGCCGACGGCGGCGACAAGAAGCGCGGCAAGCGCAAGTGAAGGGGAAAAAAAGAGAATATTACCGCGGTGTGCGTGTGCCCGTCCAGTGGATGCTCATACGGATGGTTAGCTCAGGCTGGATGCTTCGTATTGCACGGATCTTGAGGCGGGTGGGAGAGTGACTGCCGTTGGATCATCCACTGGACAGGGTTGGGTTTCTTCAGTAGTAATATCTTAGCTACACTAGCTTAATTAGCTCCCCTTGTGTTGTTGGGTTATCATGGGTTGGTGTGTTTAGTAGGGGTATGTGGTTGCTAATTAATACTGTGGCTAGTTCTTCTTCTTCTTGTTGTTGTTGTAGCAGCAGCAGCAGTGGTTTAAGTTGTAATCCCCTGTTTCAATGAAGAAATGCAAGGGAAAACTTAACTAGGGAGATGCTGTTGTTCGCAATACAGTTACCCTTATGGTTTAGTCAAGAGTTGGTGTATCTGTTTGTGACCAGTCTACTGTGTTTTCATCCTGTTTTTGTGTCAAGAACTGAGAATGTGTTTCGACACTGTTGGGAGCGTATAGTCTGAACTCTGTTCAACTGTTCCTTCCTTTGTCCAATCTTGCTTCCATGGGCGTTTAGCTTGGAGAAATGTTGGAGAACAAGTGTTAATTAACCAAATGTACTTGAGTATGCATATGATTTGCATAGCTCTATTCATCATTCAGCGACGGCTCACATGAAGTGAGCGTCCCGGTCGAAAACCAACGGGTCAGATCAAGCGTCCCATGATGCACGGACTGTTGAAACTTGAAAGACAGCAGCAGCTCTGCCAAGCGCAGAGGCCTTGGTGCCCACTGCGGAGACTGAGACACACACATACTCTGAAGCAAATAAACAAGGCGATCATTACTCAATTATATGTTCATGTATACTTCTTGTCTCTTTTGGTGAGAAATTGAACCGATTTTAACAGGCAGCTCTTGGAAAAACCAACGAGTTCTTAAAAAGTTTTGGACGGATTTGTTGAAGCGATTTTTAACAGGTGCCCCTTGAAAAGGGGTGCTTGAATATTCTGTAAGGATTCTAGTCGGTGCATTTTGAATAAATTATGTTAAGAGTTTTATCAATAATTTGCTTATAAAAAGTGAGCAGTAGAATTTATGTTGCAGAGTATAAAATTTATAGCTTGGCAGAAGCTGAGCTTAAGCATTCCCCAAAGGCAAAGGCCAGATAAATTTGGCCCTGATCAACTCGGCTTCGGCTTCTGGGTTCTGGCTTCACTATTCATAAGTTTTGTCTTTTTCTGAACTTTTAGCTTTTTGTTGAGCTTTTTGCCGGTTCTTTTTTTCCCGTATTTGTTTGTATTATACGTAATGGGCTAACATATTTTTTATATTTTTAAATTTTTTTAAATTTAATTATGCTAAATAAGCCTCTGTCAGCTACAGTATTTTTTTCAGCCAGCTACAGTGTTTTCAGCCATAAACCATGAGCTTTTCAGCCGAACCGATCACCACCAAATCTGTGCAGCTCGATCAGAAATTGCTCGCAGGAATTGAACATATGTGAGATATACCAGTAAGTAGTACTCCATAAGTAAGTATTGGCTGTTCTTTTTGGTTTTTAGTTTCCCTTGGTAATCATCATTTATTAGACTAATAAATCATAATTAAAACTTACAAGTCGCAGCTCATAAGTACATGCCGTTGAAGCGGCCGGGTGGGCATGTAGACCAGTAACAAGGCAACATGAATGCATGCAGTTGGGAGAGGAGTAATGGCACGCGCGGTGCAAGCGCGATGCAGCTCTCCTCGTTGCGTCACAAGGATTATATAGCGAGGAGGAGGAGGAGGAGGAGGTAGTAGGAGGTTAGGAGTAGTAGCACGCCGCTACTAGATTTATTTCAGCATCTGCGATTTCTGCGTGCTTACAAATGCCACCATAAAGCGCACCATAATGTCCACTGGACGGGCATGTATACTTAGCTAGCAAGCTGCGTTTTAAAGCCACCTGCAGAGTTGCTGCAAGCCACTCTGCTCGCCCTGATGAACAAGTGCCATTTCCGTACGATATATATATATGCTCCTTGGTGCCCGGATACCATAGTCTAAAATATGTATGTATCATGTGTGAAAACTTTTAAAATTTCTTGTATGTTAAGTTGAACTAGTTTACTAACTAATTCAAACAAGTTTGAACTAAATTTTGAATTGTAGTTGTATTTTCTGACGATAGTTTGATTGTAAGTATATGCTGATTACAGTAAAGTATGCGATCTAAATTCGTTTAAAATATTGCATTTGAGTATATTTTTTTCAAATTTATACGTTTCATTTGAATTGTTATAGATGAGCATATACCCTAAATTGGTATTTTCAAAAAATATACCCGAATTTAGATGAAATTGATGCATTTAAAATCATGGTGTCTATGTGTGTGTATGTATATGCATATGTGTGTGTATCTTTACTATTATAAAAATATGAGTTTGTGGTCGTCGGTCCGTTCTCCCTCCTCTTTTCTCAGCCGTTCGATCAAAGGTCAGCCGTCCAGATCCGTATGTAGGTAGTTCTTTCGCTCCTCGTAGAAAAGGTCGGGCCGACGCGTGGGCCGCGCTCCTCCTCTTCTCGTCCTCCGCATCCTTGCCTCCCGCAACCGCCGCCTCCTTCTCTCCCCCAAACCCTCGTGTCGCGCCTCCTCCTCGGCGCCGCCACCAATTCCTTTCCTGTACGGCAGCATCTGGTCGCAGTCCCCCAACTTCCCCCAGCATCATCGCATCCCCTCGTTGCCGCCTCCCCAATGCATTTGCTGTCGCCTCCTCTCCCTATCTGTCCGCCGCCTCCCCACCTCCACCTCCCACAACTGCCGCCTCCTTCTCCCCCAACCCTTGTGTCGTGCCTCCTCTTCCTCCTTGGTGCCGCCACCAATTCCTTCCCTACGCGGCAGCATCTGGTTGCAGTCCCCTAACTTTCCCATGGCGCCACCACCAATTCCATCTCCCATCGCCCCTCCAACCAGCGGAACGACGCTCGGTGACAGTGGTTGGTGAATCGGAGAGAATGACGCTCAGCGACAACGGCTGGTGGATCAAAGAGAAGGGCACTCGGTGATAGCGGTGGCTTCCTCTTACTACGCCCACCCACGAGGCTCTCCCCCTCCCCCTCGGTGAGCCTCTCTACCTCCTCCTGCTCTTTGTTTAGAGCCTGTCGCGCTGTCTAGCGATTTTGGTCTCCCAAGCTGGTCATCAAAGTCAGTGCCATGGTCGAATGGGGACGTGGTCGAGGGGCCATGGCCAAAGTCGAGGGGCCGTGATCGAAGTCGAAACCGTGGTTGAAGGGGGCCGTGGCCGAAGTCAAAGATCCGTGGTCGAAGTCGAAGGGTCGTGGTCGAAGGGGGCAGTGGTCGAAGTCGAAGGGCTGTAGACGAATTTGGTCCACGGTCAAAGTCAAAGGGCTGTGGTTGAAGTCAAGCCGTGATCGAAGTTGAAGGGTCATAATCGAAGTCCAAACCGTTGTCGAAGGGAACAGTGGTTGAAGGGGCAGTGGTCGAAGTTGAAGAGTCGTGGATGAAGTCGGTCCATGGTCGAAGTCGAAGGGCCGTAATCGATGTCGAATGGTCGTGGTCGAAGTCCAAGCTGTGGTCGCAGTCGGGGCCGAGCAGGCTGGCGCTGACAGTCGGGCGATAGGGCACAAGCGCACTGGAGACTTGTTAACGTACGACCACCAGCAATGCTGAAAAGCAGAAAGAATTCGAGACTGCCACTACTCTCTTTGTTGGATGCATTCTTAGTGTTCTTGCTGACCGTCTGTGCGAGGTGTATATGCACATGACAGACGCGAAGGAGTTATGGGATGCACTGAATTCCAAATACGGTGCTACTGATGCCAGCAATGACATGTATGTCATGGAGCAATTTCATGACTACAAGATGGTTGATAACCGTTCTGTAGTAGATCAGGCTCATGAGATACAGGCCATTGCCAAGGAACTCGAACTCCTGAAGTGTGCCTTACCCGACAAGTTTGTGGCTGGATGTATTATTGCGAAATTACCTTCTTCATGGAGGAATTTCGGAACAGCACTCAAACACAAGAGACAAGAATACTCTGTTGAGAATCTGATTGGGTCTCTTGAAATTGAGGAGAAAGCTCGGGAAAAGGACGCTGTGTCTAAGGGTGATGGAGGGCAGTCTAGTGCCAATGTGGTACAGAAACCCTCAAGCAAGAACAAAGGGAAATTTGTTAAAGCCCAACAGACAACCAACTTCAAGAAGAAGAACAACAACAACAATCAGGATGATAGAACTTGCTTTGTGTGCGGTGAGCCTGGTCACATGGCCAAGAAGTGCCCACAACGCAAAGGAAAGAAGGCACCTGCAGGACAGACTTCTAAGTCTGTCAACGTGACCATTGGCAAGACTGGAGATGGGACTGGGTATGGTAATTTACCTACTGTTCTTTCAGTTAGTCAATCTACCAATTGGTGGATTGATACAGGAGCTAATGTACATGTGTGTGCTGATATTTCGTTATTTTCTTCTTATCAGGTCGCCCGAGATTCCTCCGTCCTAATGGGGAATGGGTCACATGCTACTGTTCATGGTGTTGGCACGGTAGATCTGAAGTTTACTTCGGGAAAGATCGTGCAGCTGAAGAACGTGCAGCATGTCCCTTCTATAGACAAGAATCTCGTTAGTGGCTCCCGTTTATGTAGAGACGGGCTTAAGTTGGTATTTGAGTCTAATAAAGTAGTCGTGTCTAAACATGGACATTTTATTGGTAAAGGCTATGAGTGCGGAGGCTTGTTCCGCTTTTCCCTATCAGATTTCTGCAATAAGACTGTAAACCATATTTGTGGCAGTGTGGATGATGAGGCTAATGTTTGGCACTCACGTCTATGTCATATTAATTTTGGTTTGATATCTCGGCTTTCCAGTATGAATTTAATTCCAAACGTTCCCATCACCAAAGGTTCTAAATGTCATAGCTGTGTGCAATCAAAGCAACCTCGTAAGCCTCACAAGGCTGCCGAGGAGAGAAACTTGGCACCACTAGAACTCCTGCATTCAGATCTTTCTGAGATGAATGGCGTGTTGACGAAGGGTGGAAAACGATATTTCATGACATTGATTGATGATGCAACTAGGTTCTGTTATGTGTATTTATTGAAAACGAAAGATGAGGCTTTAGACTATTTTAAAATCTATAAGGCAGAAGTTGAAAACCAGTTAAATAGAAAGATAAAAAGACTTAGGTCAGATCGTGGTGGAGAGTATTTCTCAAACGAATTTGACTTATTTTGTGAGGAACATGGCATTATACATGAGAGGACGCCTCCTTATTCCCCCGAGTCAAATGGGATTGCCGAAAGGAAAAACCGCACGTTGACTGACTTGGTGAATGCCATGTTAGATACTGCGGGATTACCTAAGGCATGGTGGGGGGAGGCTTTGCTAACGTCTAATCACGTATTAAATAGAGTTCCTAACAGAAATAAGGACAAAACACCATACGAGGTATGGATTGGGAGAAAACCATCACTTTCTTACTTGCGTACATGGGGGTGCTTGGCGAAAGTTAATGTGCCAATAACTAAGAAACGCAAGCTTGGACCTAAAACTGTGGACTGCGTTTTTCTGGGATATGCTAATCATAGCATTGCCTATAGATTTTTGATAGTTAAAACTGAGGTACCTGACATGCATGTTGGTACAATTATGGAGTCTCGAGATGCAACATTCTTTGAGAATATTTTTCCTATGAAGGATACACATAACACTACTAGTCAACCTTCTGAAATAATTCCCAGTTCAATCACATCACCTGAACCTTTTGAACATACACATGAACTTGTCAATGAGGAGGATGACAGTGGAGCTCCTAGAAGGAGCAAGAGACAAAGGATATTCAAATCCTTTGGTGATGATTTCACTGTGTACCTTGTGGACGACACTCCCAAGTCTATTTCAGAAGCGTATGCATCCCCTGATGCAGACTACTGGAAGGAGGCTGTCCGTAGTGAAATGGATTCCATTATCGCTAATGGAACCTGGGAGCTGACAGATAAACCTTATGGGTGCAAACCTGTAGGGTGCAAGTGGGTGTTCAAAAAGAAGCTTAGGCCTGATGGTACTATTGAAAAATATAAGGCTCGGCTTGTTGCCAAGGGCTATACTCAGAAAGAAGGCGAAGATTTCTTTGACACTTACTCACCTGTTGCTAGACTGACCACAATTCGAGTACTACTTGCTTTGGCTGCCTCACATGGTCTTCTCATTCATCAAATGGACGTTAAGACAGCTTTTCTTAACGGAGAGCTGGATGAGGAAATTTACATGGAACATCCTGATGGATTTGTAGTAGAAGGTCAAAAAGGCAAGGTGTTAAAACTGTTGAAATCTTTGTATGGTCTGAAACAAGCCCCTAAGCAGTGGCATGAGAAGTTCGATAGAACACTGACATCTGCAGGCTTTGCTGTCAATGAGGCAGATAAATGTGTATACTATCGTTATGGTGGGGGTGAGAGAGTTATTCTATGTTTGTATGTGGATGACATCTTGATTTTTGGGACAAACATTAGTGTGATAAATGAGGTCAAATCATACTTGTCTCAAAACTTTGATATGAAAGATCTGGGAGTGGCTGATGTTATTCTAAACATTAAATTGGTTAGAGGTGAGGATGGGATTACACTTTTGCAATCTCATTATGTGGAAAAGGTCTTGAGCCGTTTTGGCTTTTCTGACAGCAAGCCTTCTCCAACACCTTATGATCCTAGCGTGTTACTTCGTAAGAATAAGAAAATTGCTAGGAATCAGCTGGAATACTCCCAGATAATTGGCTCACTAATGTACCTAGCTAGTGCAACAAGGCCAGACATCTCCTTTGCTGTGAGCAAATTGAGTCGGTTTACATCTAACCCAGGAGATGATCACTGGAAGGCGCTTGAGCGAGTGTTGCGCTATCTGAAAGGTACCTCGAACTTTGGATTTCACTATACTGGGTACCCGTCGGTGCTGGAGGGTTACAGTGATTCCAACTGGATCTCTGATGCTGATGAGATCAAAGCCACTAGTGGATATGTTTTCACTATTGGTGGTGGTGCTGTTTCATGGAGGTCTTGCAAACAGACCATTTTGACGAGGTCAACCATGGAAGCAGAGCTTGCGGCACTAGACACTGCTATTGTTGAGGCAGAATGGCTACGAGATCTATTGATGGATCTACCTACGGTGGAAAAGCCAGTGCCAGCTATCCTTATGAACTGTGATAACCAAACCGTTATCGCTAAAGTGAACAGTTCTAAGGATAATATGAAATCGTCTAGGCATGTTAAGAGACGATTGAAATCTGTCAGGAAATTGAGAAACTCCGGAGTTATAACCTTGGATTACATCCAAACAGATAAAAACCTGGCAGATCCCTTTACAAAGGGACTATCACGGAATGTGATAGATAGTGCATCGAAGGAGATGGGTATGAGACCCATGTGAGTTATCTATGGTAGTAACCCAACCTATGTGATCGGAGATCCCGTGAATTAGGATCTGGGAAAAACAAGCCATTAGTTAACTGGAGGAGAGTAATTTCAACCCTCTCTATGTGAAGATGCAATACTCTCAGAAACTGCAAGGCAGGTTGACTAAGGTCTTAATGTGTTCCATTGGCTTTTAGAAGCGAAGACGCTATCCTGCAGAGCGTTCTTGAAAGAACACACCTATATGAGCCCGACTGTTAGTCGCAGTCTATGGAGATCTTGGGTAATCTCCTACTAAGCTCATGAAGAGACCAAGGAGTATGACTTATACGCTCCAACCGAGGGGTAGCCTACTGGCGGCCTAGTATCAGTTAAGTCTTTAAGTGAAGCTTGTTTGCACCAAACTTGCAATTCAAGGCATAGTCCATTGTTCAAGTTGTGAGTAAGTGTAGCTTGGAGTTCTAGGTGGATGTTCAACCTTAATCGGTCTCCATCGAAATACTGATATATAAACAGTACATTGGAATTCAGGCAAATCTCTGTGGGACTTTGAGATCTGGTGGGGGGTTGTTGGATTATATGTGGGCCAAGCCCATATAATAAGAATAATTCCTATTAAATCTCAAAGGCCCACTCATGCAAAGGAGGCATGCATGTGACCTTTAGTACCATATTGCTAGTTCTAGGAGAGGAAGACCACCTTAAAAGGGATGGTGCACTCCTAGCCACTTGAGGCATGTGTGGGAGAGAACTAGAGGATAACACGCGCGCGCTCGCTCGCCTCGCCTCGCCGGGCCGGGCCGGGCTGGGCAGGGCGGGCGGCGCGGGCGCACGGCACCTGCGTGAATGGTCCGCCAAAATCCGCTCCAGGTGCTTGCGCAGACGCGGCTTCCTTTTGCAGTTTTATTTTGCTGTTTTGAGTGGCGGTGAATCCGGATCGGTTACGGTTGCTAATCCGGTTCGGTTACGAGTTATGGAGAACGTGCAGGCGTCTTGATCACGCGTCCTGGTCTTCTATAAATACGGAGCCGCCGCCTTCATACAGAATATGCGAAAATCAATCTAGGGTTTTGCCTTCTCCATCCATTGTGCTGCGCCGTCCCACGTAGTCTACTCCGTCCCGTCCGCCGGCGTGCACTGTCGTTCGGGAGAGCAGGTCTCCGGAACCGTCGCCTTCGAAGTCCTGCACCGGGAGAGGGCGAATAAGGTTTTTGGGAAGCGCTCTGCGCGACTGCTCGCTGTAGCTCTGGCTCGTCTTCCTCGTCGTTCGGCTTCGGCGAATCGTCATCGACTTCGTGTCATCCTCACCGTGCCTGCGGCGTCTACATCGGCAAACCGATCAGAACAGAACCATCGGTACGTAACAGTAATGTTCTCCGTATTAGATCTGTTCATGTACAGTTTCCTGGTTTACATGTCTAGATCTTTTATGTCTGTGATGGTTCTGTTATTGTGCGTGCATGATGTCATGATTAATTTATGGAATAAATTGAACCTACATGTGCTTATATTTTCAACAGCGACCTCCTATGAGCGGCAATGGATAGTGACCTCCTCTATCCCCAAATGTGTGAGCACGAGCAAGGGCAACCTCCCATGAGCAACGAGCCACGATGATGACGAACCCCACAAGTGAAGCCGTGGCTCTCTTGTATCTCGGTCTATGCTTGATGCCTACTGTCTCCAGACCCAAATTACTGGGACGCAAGCCACTTGAGTTGCGCTTTGCCTTGTGTGATTGGGTGAAAACTGTTCTAGGACTTTTCCTAGCCTTATTGTTGCAGCAGGGCAACATGGAAGTGTACTGGTAGCTGTAGAAATCGTGTAAAAATAGATCACTGGTTCATAAAAAATGTGGGTGTTCAAAACCTCTTCTTTCTATAATGAGAATATGGACAAAAATTATTACATGCTCAGGAATTCTCTAGTTTTGTGTTGGCATTTGCTACTATTATGAGAATGCATACATAAAGCAACAACTATAGATTGGCCTTCATCTTTTTGATATCAGAGAGTCAGATCATGTTGTGCAGCAAGAAGTTGGTCTCAAAGGTTGCCAAGGATCATGCTAAATTAATTGGGAAGATTGGCAAGCGAATTGATGGATGTAGCTCGTAGTTTCCTTTTCAGTTTTTTGAAATTGTAATGAAATGCTTTATAATTTTCAATTAGTGCACTCTAATGTACCAGCTTGTGTAGATTTGTGAGCTTGAACTCAAGGCAATGTCAATTCCAATGTACTCTAACGTTGTGTGATGTGCAATCTATTGAATGCATGTCAGATTCTCTCAATGCAATTTTTTTAATGAATCTTGTATCTAAATTAAGTAGCGTATGGTCATGGTACAAAACTAATACTGTTACTATGCATGAAAAGCAAGTACATGTCAGGTCATCAGCAAGCAAGTAAAAAAAATCATTATTTGGCAAACAAACACCTGGCAAACAACAACTACAAAACTATGGATCATCATAGCAAGAAGCATCGATAATATATCTGTTACACTCAGTTGTGGCGATAGGTGCTACCACTAACCGAGCTTAATGAATTTTGATAGAAGCACACAAATGCACAATGCTAAAGAAATTTTTGACAGAAATTTACGGTTCAACACATAACAATTTTTTTTACAACATATCATCTCAATGAGGACATCACAAAAGAAGATTCAAACTACTATAACAGGTCACATCGGACTACTTGATACTATTCATATCATGACCACCAGCGAGTAGAAAATTTTAAGGCAATTTTTTTACATGCAACAACAACAACAGTAATAGCATTCCATTGGGTATATTGAAAGGATTCATGAGCACTGAAAAAGTTAGCACAAAGCCACAAACACATCAAAGCAGAAGCTGAACACAAGTCTGAATAGTATCAGATACATTGAAATTGGCTTAAATTTAAAATTGAAATACGAAACATGTTTACACAGAGAAGAACATTAAGCTATTGTTGCAACTACATTAAACTCTAACTAGCAGCTTCTGCATTAGGTACACCCCTATGAGAGCTGCATGTGCTAATATTTGAAATTGCTTGTCTTGGTAGCTAAAATATGTTGCTACTACTAGCTAAAATTCCATTCGAACATGACCACCTACTGCACTTGGAAGGCCAATTGATAAAGAAATTAGTAACAACAATATCAAACTGAAATTTTCCAAACCCAAATTTAGTAGGTTGTTTACAGACATGTACACAAGCATTTAGCAAATACCTGAACCCATGTCCTCAAAGATGAGCCCACGCCATCCACGATGCTCTCCTTCCACAATGGGATGAAACGAGATCCTCTGACGTAACTTCCCGTCACTGACGCGTGGGCCCACGCGGTGAGGGGGCCCACGCGCAGTGACTCACGTCAGAGGATTTGATTCCCAATGGGATAGGGGAGGGAAGCGACATGGGAACAAAGGTGAGGGGGTTCTTTGCCGCCGCCGCCGCACGGGAATGGAAACACCGGCCCCATCGTACGGAGATGGAGCCACCACCGCCGTGTGTTTAGGGAGACATTACCGCCGCACGATGTAGCGGTCGCTTTGTGGTGGTTGTTACTCGTGGTGGCTTTGGCTGGCGACCGCATGCACGGATTGGGGGTGGATTTGGGGCAGAGAGGCATGCTGGAGGAAGAGGTTGAGGTGGGGGCAAAGGGCAGGATTTTTTCCGTAAAAACAACAGCGAGAGTGACAGGCAATTTTTTTTTTTTTTGCAAAAAGAGCAGCGCTCTAATGTTGTGTGTTGGATCACAGTCGTCGGAAGGACAAGCTTGGCTGAGCGCGTAAGTGTATGAAGGATGCTGTGTGTTAGCCGTCGATGTGCTACATTCAATGGTGCTCACGTACCCACCTACTAGTACGTAGATGTGCTGCTGCGTGGACATACCAACGTACTGTCGTCCTCAACTCAAGTGACGTTCCTCTTCACCGGCCGGCCGACCACAAGACTACAAGTAAAACAAATCCATATATATGTGTAGCCGATGTCACAATCGACAGTTCCGTTCCAAGTTGTATTAGCTGCATGCTGGAGAGCTACCAGGCTACCAGCTGATCGATCAGCTAGCAGTGAGCTCCTTCCTCCTTGAAAGCTGCACGAGTAAAGACTGCACACACTTCTGCACATCCAATCGTTTCGGTTACGTACATTCGCCGGTGATGTAAGTGCACGAGTAAAACAACCAAATTGAGGAATCTTTGGTACCTTTTTGGTATGTTTTTAATTAGTATTTATAAAAATAACCTAGTCATGTTGTATTAGCGAAAATAGCACTTATATCGCTGGTCACCGAATGGCAACGACGTGGAGCTGACATGTGGCCAGCAGAGTCCGGTGGCCATGCGGCAGGGGCCTGCCACCCATGTGGTACCTTCCTTGCCGCCCTGCAACCGGACGACAGGTAATTAGCCGGCTTAATTACCTGCTCTAATTAGTATTTTGTATTACTGCTTGTTCAAAATTTTAAATATAGCGAATGAGCTCAAAAAATTACAAATTTTACATGCAGTCTCCTCACACAATATACATCATTGTATAATTTTTCGACAATTTTATCCACTTTTAATGTTGCTCAAAAATTCATACGATTATGATATTTGTATGAGTTATTACATACAGCAAATGAGCTCCAAAAATTACAAAATTTTATGTGCAGTCTTCCGACACAGTCGATCTAATTGCCTATTTTTTGAGAATTTTATGTGCCCAAAATTTGCCATATTAATTCATGTTTATTTAATCATAATTAGCAATATGCAATGCTCATTTAATTAGCAATTGGAATTGTAAGCCGCACAGCCACCATGCGGCAGCCATCTTATGCAGTGTGTGACCTCTGTCCTTTGCACATATGTCAGCCCGTTACTGCTATCCCACTTTTCCCCTACCTCCTTCGCACATTTGTTACTCTGTCCGTGTCATCCCCTGTGCGCGATAATAGATTACAGAGTTAATCATTTAAGTAATCAATTGATTAATTGCCAATTACCACAACATAAAATAGTACATCCTGAATTGCTACAAATATGAATTAATTTGATAAACAAAAATATACATGAAATCATAGCACCGAATGGCGACAGATGAGCTCGGTCTGTTGGGAAATCCTTCATTAAGTAGCCAGAGGTCTTGCATATCCTTTACTTTACTGTGCGGCTAATGCTGGTATGTTGACTAACATTCATGTCATTCTAGAAGCACCACGTCTGTCAATGTCACTTCGCAGTTATCTTCAAGTTCTTGTTACGGACCCATTACATCATGTCCGCCCAAAGATCCCTATAGTTTATGTCCAAGCAGTACGAGTGAAACTCTGCACTCCATGTACTGAAAAGGTGTTGCATGCCATAATACTCAGAGATGTACAGCTTGGACATCTGCCTCATTTGCGTACATATCTTGTGCACATGCGAGCATGGTTTGTGCAGGAGCTTCGGCTTGTTGGAGGTGCATGTGGCCACATTACCCAGGGTGCATGCCTGTTTCATTTCACCCCTGGCATAACTGTTGACATATTTCTACCAAAGCCTAATCTCATACTTCCTCCAGAGGCCATCAATTACTCGGATGTCATGCATTCGGGGCTTCTCCATCTTCTGGTCCATGTGCCTCTACATGTTCTCAGATAACGTCTTGCCTTCGTCTATTTGTCTATTGGCTGCAGTGGCTCTATTGACAAAATAACCGACAGTGTGAGCCCATGTCTTCTCCATGATCGCGGTGATGGGGAGGTACCGTACGCCTTTGAGGACGTTGTTGTACACCTAGGACATGTTGGTCATCATAATCCATACCTCGCACTGTCTGTGTCATACAGAAGGGACCATTTCTCTAATTCAGGAGCATGCTAACAAATCCAATCCGAGAAACTTATGGCATCACGGGGTTGCTCTCCCTTCATAGTTCTTCTTACTAGGTCTGTCCAGGTGGACTCAAACTTCTACCTCTAGTTTTGCAGACACAAGGTCTGGAACATCTTCACAATTTGGTGACTGCAGAACCGTGTGAACAAGTTAGATGCAAGATACCTCATGCACCTCTGAGTTTGCATGTCGTTCCACTGCTGAGGAGGTTTCGTCCCATGTTGCATGGTGTTCAGCGCGGCCAACAACCCAGCATTGCGGTCCGTAATGACACATACATTGGGTCGGTCGCCAACCACCGCTCGTTTCATGTTCGCCAGGAATCATAGCCAATTGGACATGTTCTCACTTTCCATAATGGCAAATGCCACTGGGAGAAGTTGGTCATTCGTGTCGGCCACCACCGCGGTGAGAATGGTCCTCTTGTACCTCCTTATAAGGAAAGTACCATCCATCGTGGGCATAGGATGATAAAACTTGAAGCCCTCAATGGCTTGGGCAAAAGCCCAGAATTACTGGTCCAATATGAAGCAGTTAGGCCCTCCATCAGCATCAGCATGCTCAAGCTTGTTTGTGTACATGTTGAGGTTTGATTCGATTATCTGGTGAAGCAATCTCAACACAAGGTTTTACGCCTCTTTGTACGTCCTATACATAGACTCGATGACCTTCTGCTTACCTTGTCGGACCTTGTTGTAGCTGACTACATAGCCAATCACATTGGTGACTTCCGACATGAGCATCTTGGGGGAGATGGACACGTCTGCTGCATCTAGTTGGCTGATGAGGCTTTCCATATATGCGAAAGTCACATTTCAATGATGGCACAGGGGCTCGCTAAGCTTGCAAGTGTGATCGATCATCACCTTGACCAAGAAGACTGAGCCAAAAATCTTTGCTCATTGAGCACTGACCTTTTCAGAGCAAGCTTCCACTACACACTTCATTTGCGTAATTAGCTAGGTTAGACTGTGCACTTGATACACACAGCTAATAGACAAGGCGTACTGTGTTATAGCTTATTGCAAAGCTACCTTGGTAGGAAAGCGCTGCCCAACTAGGAAGGTGGCAATTTGAAACCCCCACTAGGACCCTTCTTCTTGCGGCAATATGAGGGAACGGACTGCAACATCATCAAGCCTGGAAGACACATAGGGCACCTTCGATGACACAATTCCCCCAAGTAGACCACCTGTCTACTGTGCGTCATCATCTGTATCATCGAAGCCTAGGTCGGTGTCCTTGTCAGACTCCATCCCGAGTGTCTCCTCTGGTAGATGCTTGCAGCAGTCAATGCGAGCTGACCACCACATATCTACCCATCATTCTGCACGAAATGAGGGGCGAGTCTTCCCTCCGATGCAGCACATTCAGTGCTATCATCTTGAAGCTTGGTCTGTGGTTGCCCGGGTGTGGAGGGGCCAGGCTCATTAACGTTTTCCAGTGCCCTAGGCACAAAACTCAGGTATACCATCGGCCTCCCATAAATGGCCACTTTGGGCTGGGAGGCAATCTTCATGTACTGCCTCCATACTATGGTCCCATTCACCTTGATAAGCTCCCACACGCCATTCGTGTAGGTGATCCCCTCGATTGCAAGTTTCATCACCATTGCCTCCATGATGAACTCCCTTTGGATGCAGCTTCGAAGCTCATGAATATTCATCATGCCGAGCCTCTCCACCCAAAGCAGCTTGTATTGGTATGTTGATAGGTCCAACCCATCAGATCCTGCCCATACAAGACCATCGCTATAGAATACTATCAAGTCTTGCATGTCTGCGGGTACCTGAAGCCACAACAACCCGGTCCGCATTAAGCGTTACAACAAATAATGATGACAAGCAGCATGCAAGTGTCTAATTGTTAGCAAGCAAATAAATATAATGGTCAAAACCTTACCCTTTGTTCTGATTAGTGAGAAGCAAGAATTGTTAAGGACAAGCTGGTAATTTGTCTAGTTTACTCCTGCTGTCTAAACCTTCATTTTAGCAAGAAAAACCAATTTGATTTCTAAAGTCTATTTTTACTCTCACAATTATTTAGGCCTAAGTCACATTAATGCAATAGTTAGTGGGAAGAAGAATTTACTAATGACAGGCTTGTCATAACTATGACTTAATATTGCTAGAAATCCACCGTTACTACCCCCTAATTTTACCAACTTTGCTAGCCCTACAATTTATCTCTACTGTTAGCTACATGACTTAAATGACTTTCTTTGCATATGAGGTCATTAGTCCTACTGTCATGGCTATTCTCTAATGAACTAATCCAATAGTCTAGCTAAGATCTTGGCAAAATCTTTAACTTTTCTACTGATTCATGATGTATCTATCGGCTATTGCACCCTTTCGACTTGTGAAAATAGTGTAGATGTAAGTTCTGATTTCTACTCTCATGCTTATTTAGGCCTAAACATAGTTGGCATTTACGGAGAAAAATTATTACTACGAATAAGGCTCCATTATATCTACTTTACTATTGCTACCTAAATATTTATTTTAATACTAAAACTATTTTGGGTATGAAGGTATTAACTTCTTGCTCTCACCATTATTTTAACTTAAGTCATATGTTGCCAACATGAGGGAAGAACAAGGTTATTAATGTTCTACACTTCTACTGATCTAGAATATGATACTACTATGAAGTTTACCAAACCAATTTCTCTATGTAATGATCTTTGCTATGCTACCATGGTTCAATTACATGCAAATCCTAAGTATTTTATTTAACTACGACTATGGGAGTAATATCGAAAGCATGCGATATAAAATTACCTGCCTTTTGGAGGAAGCAATCAGCACTGCTACGATCGTGACAACTACTTCGATGAGTACTCTCCAAAAAATCGTAATTATGATATGTGCTCTTAATTCTTATTGACGAGCATGAGAACGAGAAGCGAAACACAGTTGAGATGAGTGATGAGTGACTGCGATAGCTTCGTACTCATGGCCGAGCGAAAAGAGAACCCGGTGCTAATGAGGACTTCCCGAAGACACCAATTGAACCGATTACACGAGCACGAGCTAAAGAAATTAATCAATAGGTGAATTCGCTCCTAATTGAATTTGGTTGTAATTTATGTGACAACTAGATGCTACCTCAATCCAGTATGCTGTGCGTTCTCAGATTTGAACGATATGAAGCTTTTGGAATTGGAGCCATGGAGAAGAAGCTAATGAAGAAGAAATACTTGGAGTCAAGCAAGGGAAGACACGTCCAAGTCCTCATTGCCACGTCAGATCGACCACAAGAAGAATCAAATTCACAAAGATACTCTGGACATTCAAGCGATTTTAACTGGTATCAAAAACTACCTTCAGATCAGTTTGATCGACCTCAAACGTGTTCAGGACCGTCCGATCCACATCGGGCACTCACAAGACCCTCAGAATGTTTGGACCAGCCTGAATGGTTTTGACTATCCGAGCCGTCTGATCAGCGTTGGACGCTCAGATGCTTCAGACACGTTCGGACTGCTCCGAATGATCGCGCCATCCAATCTTCCACGGACCGCCTGATCATCTTGTAAATGTTTAGCTCACTCTAAATGAGTTGTACCATTAGATTTTCAATGGACGACCCGATCACCTTAGAGACGTTCGGACCGCTCCAAACGTTCATTCATTCTGTGACGTTCGATCAGTTTTGGACAGTCGATAGCGATGGTGACATTCGGACCGCTCTGAACGTTCACCCTTCTGCATCATTCGATCCACTTTGGACGATTGATATTGATGGTAACGTTCGAACCAGACTGAACGATCCCACCGTTGGATTGGCTGGAGCACTTGCAGCCGTTTGATTGACTTGAAGGTGTTCAAAATAGTATAACTGTATCTCTGATTGTATACCTGACGTATAAAAGCAATAACTTCCACATACGAGGTCCGATTGAGGTGAAGGGTGTTGTGTTTGAATGGGGTGCCTCACAAGAAAAAGCTTTTCAAGAACTGAAGAAACTATTATTGAAGCACCATTGCTCATTTTGCCTGATTTCACTAAGACTTTTGAAATTGAATGTGATGCTAATGGAATAGGAATTGGTGATTTTTTTAATGCAAGAAGGAAAACCAGTAGCATATATCAGTGAGAAGCTAGGAGGATCTCAATTGAACTACCCTGTGTATGATAAAGAATTGTATATTTTAGTGTGTGTGCTTGGAACTTAGCAACATTATCTTTGGCCTAAATAATTTGTTATCCGCTTTGATCATGAAGTTTTGAAATATTTAAAGAGCCAAGCTAAACTAAATTGTAGATATGCTAAGTGGGTAGAATTTATTAAAAAAATTTCTATATATCATTAGGTACAAGAAAGAAAAAGAGAATGTGGTAGCTGATGCTTTATCTAGAAAGAATGTATTTTTAACTCAATTGAAAGTAAAAGTTCCTGGTTTAGAAAGTTTGAAAGATTTAGATACTTCTGACCATGAATTTTCATAACCATATTCTAAATGCAAAAATGGAAAATGATGGTACAAATTTCATGTTCACATTGGGTCAGGCTAGCAAATTATGTGTTCTAGATTCGTTCGTGCACTTGCTTTTATTGCAGGAATCTCATGCAGGAGGATTGATGGGACACTTTGTAGAGAAAAGACCCTCATGATACTGAGCGATTACTTTTATTGGCTTAAAATGAAGTGAGGCGTCGAAAGTTTTGTACAGCAATGTGTGACATATCACAAAGCGAAATCTAAGCTTAATCCACATGGTTTATACACTCCACTTCCCGTTCCTAATGTACCTTGGAAAGATATTAGTATGTACTTTGTTTTAGGATTGTCTAGGACAAAGAGGGGAAGGGATTCCGTTTTTGTAGTAGCAGATAGATTTTCTAAAATGGCACATTTCATTCCCTGTCACAAAAGCGACAATGCATCGCATGTAGCTGACTTGATTTTCAGGGAAATTATGATATTGCATGGCACGCCAAGGACAATTGTTTTATATGGAGAGGTCAAATTTATGAGCTACTTTTGGAAGACTTTGTGGGCCAAACTTGGGACAAAGTTGCTCATTTCGACAACTTGTCACCCATAAACGGATGGGCAAACGGAGGTGGTGAACTGTACACCCTCAATGCTGTTGCACACAATGATCAAAAATAATTTAAAAGAGTGGGAAGACTGTCTACTGCATATTGAATTTGCATATAATAGGGCGATACATTCTACTACTCAAATGTGTCCATTTGAGGTGGTGTATGGTTTCAAGGCAATTACGCCACTTGATTTGCTGCCACTGTTGTTGCATGAACATGTCAACATGGAAGCATCAAAATGAGCTAAATATGTGAAGAAGATTCATGTCAATATTAAAGAAAAAATTGAAAAGAAGTCATGATATTTTGTTGAGAAGGCGGACAAGTTTAGAAAGAACATTTGGGTACATTTACGCAAAGAACGTTTCTCAGACAAACGCAAATCCAAGCTAATGCCTCGGGGAGATGGTCCATTCAGAGTGCTTGAGAAGATCAAGATCGAGTTTCTGGGTGATAATTATGTTGTGAGTTCTACATTTAATGTTACTGATTTATCACCATTCTTGAGTGCAGAAAAATCAGAGTTGAGGACAACTCCTTTCCAAGAGAGAGAGGATGATAAGGACATCGCGAAGACACCAATTGGACTGATTACACAAGGATGAGATAAATAAATTAATCAACATGTGAATTCACTCCTAATTGAATTTGGTTATAATTTATGTGAGAAATGGATACTACTTCATTCCAATGTGCTGTGTGTTCTCAGGTTTGAATGATATGAAATTTTTCGAATTAGAGCCATGGAGGAGAAGCTAATGGAGAAGAAATACTTGGAGTCAAGCAAGGGAAGACATGTTGAAGTCCTCATTGCCATGTTGGATCGACCAAAAGAACAATCAAATTCACAAAGATGCTCCAGACATTCGAGCGATTTCAACTAAAATCAAAAACTACTTTCGGATCGGTCTGATCAACCTCAGACGTGTTCAGGACCGTCCGATCCACATTGGGCACTTGCAAGACCATCAGAATGTTCAAACCAGACCAAATGGTTTCGACTATCTAAGCCGTCCGATCAGCGTTGCACACTCAGATGCTTCGGACACGTTTGGACCGCTCCGAACGATCGCGCCGTTCGATCTTCCACAGACTATCCGATCACCTTGGAAACGTTCAGCCCACTCCAAATGAGTCAAATCGTTAGAACTTTAATGGACTGCCCGATCACCTTGGAGACGTTCAGACCGCTCTGAACGTTCATTTATTCTGTGTCATTCGATCAGTTTTGGACTGTGGATAGCGACGATGACGTTCGGACCGCTCCGAACTTTCGCCCTTCTGCGTCGTTTGATCCACTTTGGATGATCGATATTGATGGTAACGTTCAGACCAGGCCGAACGATCCCGTCGTTGGATTGGCTGGAGAAACTTGCAGTCGTTCGATTTACTTGAAGATGTTCGAAACAGTATGATTGTATCTTTAATCGTATACTTGATGTATAAAGGCAATAACTTTCACATACGAGGTCTGATTGAGGTGATCTTGGATTCGTTGGAAAGCTTATTTTACGGGCTACGTAATGGAGGATGATTTATCTTCAAAAGCATTATAGATTTTTTTTCCTTTTTGTGAGAGTTCGAGTCTAAAACACTTAGGAGTTGAGTAGGAGACTTTGCGGACTCTCAATGGTTATATAAGCGTATATATCAACTCGTATAAATATCATAATCATATGAATTTTTGAGTAACATTAAGAGTGGATAAAATTATCAAAAAATTACATAATTAAGTACGTTGTGACAGGAGGCTGTATATACAATTTTATAATTTTTTGATTTTATTCGCTATATTTGAAAATTCGAACAAACGGTAATACAAAATACTAATTAGGGCAAGTAATTAAACTGGCTTAATTTCCTGCCGTCCAGTGGCACGGTGGTAGAGAAGGTGCCGCATGGTTGCCGGGCGGCAGGTCTCTACCACACGGCCACTGGGCTCCGCTGACCATGTGTCAGCTCCATGCCGTTGCCGTTCGGTGATCAGATGGCAGAAGTGTTATTTTTTGCTATTACTACATGACTATGGCTAATTTTGCAAATAGGACAACGTGCCAAATGTGGCAAAGATTCCAAATTAAGCATAAGACATGGCACCGGTTGCTTACTACCTAGCACGCATGCGACGGTGACTTGGGTAGAGAATAAATTGACCCAGCATATACATCGTACGTATAGGATTTGTTAGTATCCCTGCATGTGTCGCATTAATTTGGGCTTTGAACTGTTGTGACCACGATATATAATTTGGCCACGAATGAACGACAGGTCTGTTTCAATAACAAGCCAAATTAATACATGGAAATGATGTGTTAGGTACTTAAGCGTGATGTTACGTACGTATAGCCCATTCTCTAGCTAAGCTCATAGTTTTAAATCTCCGGCTATAGCCGCCGCTATAGCCCGCTATAGCTGTTTTAGACAGATGAAACTATTTGAGTCCATGTATAATTTAGCCGCTATAGCCCGCTATAGCCTCATTTAGCTCCGCTATTAGCTGTTTGAGAAGTCATCCGCTAAACGTCATAGCCGGAGATTTAAAACATTGGCTAAGCTAGAACCATCTCTCTCTCTCTCTCTGTTTCTATTCTCAACCAAGTCTGGAAATGATGTGTTAGGTACTTAAAAGTGATGTTACATACGTATAGGCCCTTCCCCAGCTAAGCTAGGACCAACTCTGTCCAAACGATCCCTGTGGAATTCCTGCGAAACTTGTAAGCACAATGATATAGAATTTTTTTAAAAAATAATCTCTTTTTTATTTGAAAATCTAGAAATACCTCCAGCCGCCCAACTATTGGGCGACTAGACTCTCTCGCCTAAGGGCCGAGCGACACATAGGCCAGTTGCCCAATGGTTAGATGATGGTGCTGTCGCTCAACCGTTCGACAACAACACCTCTCACTGATCACTAATCTTCGACCACGCTGTTCACTTCGACCACTCACTAATCTTTGACTGCGTTATTCACTTCGACCACTCACTAATCTTCGACCACGCTGTTCTCTTCGACTACTCACTAATCTTCAACCACATTGTGTCGATCACGCTGGTCAACCACGTTGTTTCGACCACGTTGTGTCGACCAGGTTGGTTCGACCGCATACCTGTAGCATACTTATCGCCCAGCGGTAGAGCTACTGCCTGCCTGTCGCTCAACCATTGAGCGACAGGATCCAATCGTTCAACAGTTGGGCGACTGGAGGCTATTTCTATAAAAAAATTTAAAATGCAAATATAGGCCTGTTTGGGAGAGCTCCACCACTGAAAATGTGGATCTGGAGCAGCAGCTCCACCATGGAGCAGCAGTTCCATCGTGGATCTGGGATCCCACCATGGAGTGTTTGGCTTGTACAGTAGCTCCAGATCCACGAAATTGAGGTTTTGGTGGGAATAGCCACTTTTGGTGGGATGGGGTGTGTAACCAGTGGCATTGGTGGGTAATTACCACCCAACTCCACGGTGGAGCACCCCTTGAGGAGCTCCATGAAATCCATGGATCTGGCCCTCAGATCCAGGATTTTGGTGGATCCAGATTTCGCGGAGCTGGAGCGTTTGGGTAAAATTTCGTGGAGTGGAGCTGTTTTTCGTGGATCTGGAGCTAGTGGAGCTCTCCCAAACAGGCCATATATTTCTGTATTTTTGAATAAAAATATATTATTTTAAGAAAAAAACTCGAATGATATACTAGGAGCGAGAGCAAAGTGGGAATGTGTGTATGTGTATATGAAGTCTTTTCCGTATTCTTCGAAATATATACTCACACTTTAAATATACCACTTAAACGAATATGTTATAGCTCTTTATCCATTTCGCTATACTTAGATATTAATTCTAAGATACTCCAATGCGACGTTGTTGACATATTTTTATCAGTGCTCTTTATTTTTATTATATACCCTTTTCCATACATAAAACGAGTATGTACATAATTATGTTATAAAATATGGACTTTGATGAAATTTTTTATGGAACTCACTTTGGAGTATTTTATAATCATTATTAGAGTATATTTAAAAGGATAATGAGGTATAACAATATCATTTAAACAGTATATGAGAAGTGAGAGTATGTACTCCTAAGAGTATGGACCATACATACATACATACATACATACATACATACATACATACATACATAAAAGGTATTTGCAGTGCTAAAATGCTAAAACTCACCACAGTCGTCTGATTCAACCGTGTGGCTCAGATCGAGGAGGGTAAAACCGCCTAACTCACTTAATTAATCTTTCAAAAACCCCGTGTATATTATTTTTTTCACCTCTCAGCCATTCTTCTCTCCCTCATTCAGTCCCCTCTCCCCTCCCTCTCTCCTCTCGTCTCCCTCCACGGAGCCGCCCTCCCTCGGCCCCCGGCGCCCCCCCCCCCTGGCCTCCATCACCGTGCTACTCTCTCGCCCTCGCACCGCTGCCGCCCTTTTTAGGGTTTGGACGATGGCACCTCCTTCCTCCCGGCCCCTGGCGTCGCCACCTCCTTTCCCCTCCTCAGCGTGACTGGCTTGTGTCGAGGCGTGAGCCCTCAGGCATTCTCATGAGGAATTGGAACTACTTAGAGCAATGCAGCGCTCACACCATTTTCATCTTGGCTGTATATACGAGTGTTTGGAAAGAAGTGAGGCATGCCCTGTTTTGGAATGGGCTGCACATAGCGCCGTGCAAGGGCCGTTCAAAACGCGACATGTGTCCCAAAAATTCAAAAAAATATTTTAAAATCCAAAAAATAAAAAAGTATTTTTTTTAAGTACTTAAAAAATACTTTTTAAGTATCCCAAAATACTTTAAATTTTTTTAAGTATTTGTTTGATTTTTAAAGTATTTTTTTGAATTTTTTGGACACGTGTCGCGCTAAAATGTACTTTTTAAGTACTTAAAAAATACTTTTTTATTTTTTTTGGATTTTTAAGTATTGTTTTGAATTTTTGGGACACATGTCGCGTTTTGAACGGCCCTGCACGGCGCTATGTGCAGGGGCCCTATGCACCTGAGCCCATTCCCCCTGTTTTTGGCAAGGTAAATGTGTTGTAGCTCCTTTATCCTTATGATTTGTTAGTACCACTTCAATATGATTTTACACTTTGTTCTACTATGAGCTCAGTAGCCCGAACGACCTAATACGATGTGGCATTTGAGCTTGGTATTCCTCCTGAAAACATCATTGCAAACCAACTGCTATTTGGAACTTCTGGAGAGTACGCTGGATTTGATCCCACAGAGCACTAGCAGTCCAACACATGAGACAGGTTTTTTGTAACTGTGTAACATTTGGTATTGCACTTTCCACTTGTTGCCACACTGCTTAGTGCCTACCTTTTTTGATATTTCTGTGTGTTCAGGACCGTGGTTACAAGACGCTTGTTATGATTGGAGATGGTGCAACTGATCTTGAGGTATATAACTAGAAAATGCCTGGAAACTTCTCTCCCGACTCCCAACAATACAGATAAAAAAATGTTTCTTTGGGTAAACGGCAGCAACTAAGTTCATTTTTCTAATGCTATGGTCAAAGATGTGAAAGTGGCCAATTGTTCCAGCCTGATTCGTTCGATTAACAAGATGTGCAACTCCTTGGTCCCTGTTTGTGTATAGAAATGGAGTGCAGCTATGGTAAGCGTAGGCTTGTGTACGCCTGTTATCTGCGCCGCAGGTTTCTGGAACAACTTAACAGGAGAGTGAACTTCTGCCAAAAAATGCAACAGCAAAAAGAGCTAAAAGTGAAGATCTGGAAGCTTGTGTTACATTGATGCACCATTTAGGATTAGGACAAAGCTGCTGGCTCATTAGGCATTAATTATGCTGTAACAATGAATGGGTTAAAGAGTTCCATGATAATGAACAGTACTGTTGAAGGGTCTGTTAAAACACAAAGGTTTCAGTCTATTTGACACATGACAGTTAATTTTTGGCAATATTTCAGTGAAGAAAAAAATCTGGAAATGATGTGTATGAAACATAATAATATTAACTGATAAATGAGTATATAGTAATTTAGCTTTTAATACCATAAATGAGCGTTCTACATTTATTTACCTGTGTCTTTGCAGGCTCGGCAACCTGGCGGAGCAAATTTGTTCATCTGTTACGCTGGTGTCCAGATGAGAGAAGCAGTTGCTGCGAAAGCCGACTGGGTCATCTTTGAATTCCAAGAGCTAATTGCCGAATTGCCATAGTTTGATTCCTCGCAGCAATTCTGAATCTTGCATTGTTTCAACCGAGTGACAAATAATTGTAGCTGTCATTCGAGCTGTAGGCTTCACAGGCATGCTTGCATTTAATCACATTATAAATTGTAAGTAATTCTTATTTCCATCGTACTGTGCGGGGTGCTTTTGCTTAGAATACGTATTGCCCCGTGTCGTAGGCTGCTAGCCTACTACATTCCCTTGAAAGATTAAATTGAAGGCCCTCTTTAAACCATCCAATCCATAATTTCTTGAATGCCTGGACAGTAAGAACTCAGGAGATGAAAGCCTGCAAGTAATATGTCTCGATCTCTTAAGATATACTATAGTTCAGCTATAGTGCATCAGTGATCTGTAAATTAGTCAGTCAGAATCAGGGGGCATGGATTCCTCCCATCTAACCAAAATGTATACCTAACCTCTCCAACTTCAGAGCCTCATTTGTCATTGCAACTGCATCCGTTCCTTCTTCATTGCCTCGCAATTAACAGATGCTAGCAGATGCCACATCCCTTTCTGGTTTTCTCCAACTTGTTGCCTGGCTTTTTAATTGGTCTTGATGCTCTCTTCAACCGAAAGCTAGTAGCCGGAAATTTGTACCTTTGTACCTAGGATGAAAACAAATCGAATACGATCGAATAGTCTTAAATACGGATACGAATATATATTTTCAAAACGAATACGAATATGAATTCAAATATTTTCGAATACAAATATGAATCGAATGTCATAACGGATATGAATTCGAATCGAATATGTACTTAATTCGGTCGAATACAAATATCCTATTACAACTTCTGTAACAAATCTCGGTAGAACAAATTTCTAACGGTTTTGTCGGTTTTTGACTGGTTACCGATGATACGCATAGGAAACGGATTGAATACGAATCAAATAGTCTCGAATACGAATATTCTTGAATACGAATGTGAATACAAATATTCCTAAATACGAATATGAATATTCTCGAATATGAATACAAACATTTTCGAATACATTTTCGAATATGTATATATATATGACATGTATATATATATTTGTATATACATATGGGAAAATTACATAATGCACCATGGTGCCTAGGCACCAACATCCGATACACGTGTATGATTGATAATTTTTGTGAGTTTGGGTATGAAAATGTTTTATACCCTTGATATATTTATGGTAAGTTAGTTTTGAACTCAGTTCAAACTAGTTTGAACTACTTTTGAGTTCAATGCAACTACAGTGAGTATATACCATAAAAATAGTTCAAACTAATTAAACTGAAGTTAAATTTAAATTTTTTCGGAGTTTGACATCTCAAATATACTTTTTTATGGGTATATGAAGATACCCACATCAAACGTTGCAAATCTCGAAGCAAATCAACGGGTATTGATATTGGTGCCTAGGCACCATGGTGCATGAAACACTCGTCCTATACATATGTGTATATACATATGCATACATATGTATGTATATATATATATATACTATTTTGTGTGTTCTACGCTTCGGCCCGTCCCGCGCCCAGACCAAGCCCATCCCATATTGAGCGCGCACGACCCACTCGTCACCACCCACTCACACTAGTTTTGGACCATGAACCCACGACCTGCAAGCCCCCACGCTTCTGCAATTATCTAGGCAGTAAATTAGTATGTACCTTGACGTAAATGTGGTATCATTTTTTACTTCCGCCATCATATGTCTAGCATGCGCACAGCAGGTTGTTGATAAACTGTAACAACACGTTAAGTAAATTCATCACTACAGTAAAAGTGAATTCATATAGCTATAAATTGGTATGCATTTGGTCATAATTGTGATTTTCAATTCTACTGCCACCGTCACATGGGCAACATTTCCGTTGCCATGTGAGACAGTAAAATTTAACAACGTGTCTAGTAAATTCGTCAATACAGTATAATCAGTTTCATCTAGCCATAAAATAGAATGCATCTGGTCATAATTGTAGTTTCCAATTTTACTACTACCACCACACAACGGTTCTATTTTTTCATCTGACCATAAATACAAATGTATCTAGACGTAAATGTGGTATCTATTTTTACTACCATTATCTCATAGCAGTTCCATTTTTCATCTGGTCATAAATTAAAATGTATTTGAATGTAGATGTGGTATATATTTTTACTGCCACCATCACACAGCGGTTCTATTTTCCATCTAGTCGTAATTTGGAATGTATCTGGATGTAAAAGTGGTATCTATTGTTATTGCCGCCATCACATAGCAACCCTATTTTTTCATCTGGACATAAATTGAAATTTACTTAGACATAAATGTGGTATTCATTTTATTACCACCATCACATGGCTATCATGCGCTACGGCTAGGTGTGGCAGTAAACTCTAACAACGTGTTTATTAAATTAGTTAGCACAATAAAAGTGTGTTATTTAGCCATAACTTGATTTGTATCTGGTCATAAATATGATTTTTATTTTTACTACTGCCATAACACAGGGATGGTGCTGGCACTGGAGACAACAGATGTGCGACAACGATAAAACTCCATAACACAGGCGACGGTGATTGATTGCTGCCGATGCGTTGGACTCCTATGCCTTCATGGTGAACAGACTCATGCCATTTTACCATCAATTCAAGCAGCCATGATGCGGTCGAAGACAGCAGGGTGGCACGGTGGAAGATGCCGGGTAGGGTGGCAGCCCAAGTCATCCGTTAAAATTGTAGGCGACTTAATTATTTGGGTCTACGTATATATTTTGAAGCAGACGTTACTTGTCGCTGTATGAATTGTTGCATGCAAGCACGAGCAAACGTGGCATCAATTCAGATCAGAATCGTATACAAACATATATGTTTGGTCACTTAAGGAATCTCGACAACTAGATATATAGCTAGGATGACCCTGATTTTTCCTTTCCTTGCTAGCTGAAGCTTCGTATCATACTAAAATATATACGTACAGCTAGTCAACTGTGATCCATGTGATCACGTGCCAACAACACGATCGTAGTACCTTGTAGGATGTTTGGGAGGCATCTTGAGGTGACGCATGTGGGCATATCATATATGTAGTCCATGATAGAATTAATTTTCCTGCTAAAATCTTTAGAGACCAGACCATATAGATATATGGAACTATGGAAGCGACTAACGTGCCGCGCTACCACCACCATCCTTGCGTCTGTCTTCCTTCCACCCAGTCGGCTTTCTCCTGCGCCTGCCCACCTCCATCTTCCTCCTCAGCTTTCCTTTGCACCTCCACCCCCACCATCCCCCCTGCCCCCGTCTTCTGGCGCCGCCCCCAGTGCCTTAACCGCTGGCCATGCCAACCCCGCCATGGCTACCATCATCTTCTACGCACTACTACAAAAAATCTAATATTAGATGATATATCATAGACGATTTCCTAAAACCGTCAGTGTTTTATACAAACCGTCTATGATACTTTACAGACGGTTTTCAAGACAAATTATCTGTGGTATTAGCTTTTCACAGACTGTTTTTAGCGCTAGTAGCAACACAGACGATTTCTAAACTAAAACCGTATGTGATTGTATTTAATACCAACGGTTTTGGTTAACTGTCTATGATGAAGCGTCTAGTATTAGTCTTTTTGTAGTTGTGCCATCACCTAGACCATCGGTTGTCCATGGTATGTAGTGCATGTTCTTGTCAATTTTGGATGTAAAAAAGATTGCTGCAGATAGGGGTTACAACTATATGCTATTAGTTTTGCTATTGCACAGGCGACTGAAATTTTTTTATCTTTCAGTCACCTGAAATTGCACTCTCAATCAACTGAAATTGCAGCCCCCCTCCAAAAAAACAGCTGCAACTTTAGGTGATTCAGACTGCAACTTCAGGTGACATGAAATTGCACTCTCAATCAACTGAAATTGCAGCCTCCCTCCAAAAAAACATCTGCAACTTTAGGTGATTTAGAGTGCAACTTCAGGTGACTGAAAGATAGAAAAATTCCAGTCGCCTGTGCAATAGTCACTCCCATATGCTATATATGTGTGAATGATGAAAAGATTACAACTTGTGAACTTGATCACAGTTTCTCGAGAAACAAATCACTCAGATCATTTGATCGAATCGTTGATGTCACTCAGATCATTTGGTCGAAACGTTCTAGATGTCACGCTTGGCGGGCCGTCACATTTGCCAGCGTAATGTTCAGCAACCGGCATACACAAGGGCGGGGTTAGCCGCCACTTGTCCCACTTGCACCCGGAATCGGATTCTCTGCAGTCGCATACGGCGACTGTAGAGTGAAGTCACGAATCTGAGCCGTCCGATCGGGAAATGAATGGTCCAGATCGGTTGTGTGCTACAGTAAATTGTTACTGTAGCTACAGTAAATTTACTGTAGCAAAAACTGATCTGGTTCATTCTTTTCCGATCGGACGGCTCAGATTCGCGACTACAGTCGCCGTATGCGACTGCAGAGAATCTCATTTCACTTGCACCCTAAGTTGAACTCCTGTCTCTGATCTTTTGGCTATGCCCTTGCAGCTTGCTGCTATACTGCTATTCCGTATCCATGCACCAGACCTTCTAGCTTTAGGAATTCTTGAATGCAGCAGCAGGTAAAAGAAGGAAATGGAATATATCAAAAGTTCCCGAGGTATGTATAGTATCAACCACGAGTTAGTCAATCCCAACCAAAAAAAAACAACTATACCTGTGGATAAAATTACACTGTAGAACAATTATATACATGCGCAGCATCTTGATTATACAAAACATGCATGCAGCAGGCACCTCGATAATGTACTTGCGGTCAGTTTCGTGTTAAGCTCACTCAGCCCCTCCAGAATTGACCAACTAGCTGGGAATCTTCAGCAAAACATGCACACCTTGCCGTTTTAAACCGCTGCAAGAATACCACAAAACTTTGCCATTTCCCGTTGTTTTACGGCTCCCCTCGCGCGTATAGATCGATATATTGCCCTGTCCAGGGAGTCGGTCGCAGGGAAACAAATTTCGTCCGAAATTTCGTCATTCGTCCGAAATTTCGTCCTTTTCGTTGGGTAGCGAAACGGGTTACATTCGGCTAAAATTTGGCCGAATTTACCTCTATTTAAATTTTGTTCAAATTTTAATCAAATTTTGACTAAATTTCATCAAAAATTTGATTTTTTCGTCCGAAATTCCAAACGAAACCAACGAAATTTCTTTTTTCGTTCCTTTCGTCTGCCACCGAAAGTTTTCTGCTACCGAAAGTTTTAACACTGGTCGGTCGTCAGCTCTGACTGATAAATCGCCAAACTCGTACATCTTCTAGACCAATTAGTCAATTTACTCCTCTCACCAACCAAGGCTTTTTTTTTCTTCGATTTATAGCTTTTGACTATGACTTTTAGCTTTTGATTGTAGCTTATGAGTTTTAGACTAGTCGTGATAGAGAGTACGAAGTAACATAAACTCATGTGCAGTTTTGACCGATATAAATGAAGTCACTATAGTGTATGTGTACTATAATTAATTTATAGATCATATCTTAAAAAATACTTTATTTAAAAACTAATTATTATAAAAAAATTAAAACGTATTTTTTAGAAGCAGAAAAGAAAAGATAAATGAATTGAAGAGAACTTTTACTCTCTCACCGTGTGACTAGTACTACTTACGTACATGCAGATCAAAGTGGTTATTGTGTGTTCGCTTACCAAAAAAATTGTATATTTGGTTGTACACAGAAGATTTCGGCTATGTTCATATTAACTACGGTGAATGATTTTTTACTATAAATAAATAGTAGTGATAGAAAAAAAATGACGTGAAAGAGTAAGATATGTGATGTATCGGTGATCATATGATTTATCTCTAAAATGAGACAAAAATAAGAGAAGTAAGAAAACTATTTTAAAAAAATCAGATATTTATGTTGACTCGTAGAAAGCAGAAACAACATGACAAGCCTAAACAGGTTCTCAACGGAAAAGTTCAGTTTACTAATGCTGCTGCTACTGCTGTAATACTCCAGCTAAGCACTGCTACTACTGTGTAGTGCCGAAGGATTTGGAAAGGGACTTTGCACCACACTCGCCAGCTCTCCTCTCCCCTTTTTTTTTTTAAGAAAAAGGGCAAAAAAAAAAAAGAGAGAACCTCAGTACAGAACACAGCACAGAATGCGTCCCCATGTTCTTCCTCTTCCCTCTCCTTAATTGCACACCCCTCCCTCTCGCTCATCACTTCCCTCTTCGATCTCCTCAACCACTCTCTCTCTCTCTCTCTCTCTCTCTCTCTCTCTCTCTCTCTCTCTCTCTCTCTCTCTACACAGGGCACCTCCTCCTGTCCCTCGAGCTCATTCACTCCATTGTTCATCCCATCCGATTGTTGAACCAATGGGCAAGAAAGGCGCCCTCGCCTCCATCTTCTCCAGGCTCGTCGTCGTCGACTCCCCCGTTGCCGCAGCCGCCGGCTCAGCCTCCCCGCCGCCGTGGCCGTGGCCGTCCTGCCGGAACCCGCAGACCACCTCCTTTCGCTCCGACGACGAGGCCTGCAGGACGGCTGCTGGTGGCGCCGGATGCAGCGGCCCTGCCGACGCGAGGCTCCGCAGGGCCGCCGGCGAAATGTACAAGACGGTCAACTCGGTCTACTTCGACTCCGCCGACGAGTCCTGCTTTGATGAGGAGGAGGAGGAGGTGCTGGACGAAGACAGCTTCTCCACTACGACTGCGTCCGAGGAGTGGTCGGAGGCGGTGATCCGCAGCCTCGGCCGGACAACGTACACCGACCGCTTCTTCTTCGACCCGGGGCCCCCGACCAACTCCATAATGGCGGCGGCGACGCCGGCGAGGACACTACCGGCGGTTGAGGAGAAAACGGCTGTACTGTCCGACAACGAGATGCTTCTGGATCCGTACTCCAGCAAGTCGCTGGTGAAGGAGACTGTGGCGGTGGCCGTGGACTCGGAGGACCCGTACGGGGACTTCCGGGCTTCCATGGAGGAGATGGTGGCCGCGCACGGGCTGCGCGGCTGGAAGGCGCTGGAGGAGCTGTTGGTGTGGTACCTCCGGGTCAACGCCAAGCAAAACCACGCGCTCATCGTCGACGCCTTCGTCGACCTGCTCATCGGCCTCGCCACCACGTCGTCGTCCACCGCAGCAACCACTGCAACGACGACGACGACGTTGAGTAGCAGCAGCAGCGCGAGCACTAGTACTAGTACGAGTACGAGTACGAGCACCACCAGTGATGGTGGTGGTGTCACCAGACTCACCACCACAACAGCTGCAGCAATGGAGCAATGCGGCGGCGGAAATGAAGCTTCCGCTTCTTGCTCGTCTTTTTCGTGCGTCACGTCTGACCAGGACAATCGAGGTCGGGAAGAAGGCAAGTGATCATGCCCATAAGCATAGGAGTAAAAACTTTGTCTTCCTTCTTGATCACTTGATGTTAGTTTGCATGGTTAGTGTTCGGATTAACCAACCAATTAAGCAAAATTAATGGATGGGGTTGGATGATCTAAGTTCGCATGCAGTTTAGTCTAGTTTGGATGATGACGGTACTTTTCTTCTTCCCCTGTAATTGATTTTTTTCAAGGTAGGAATCCAATGCAATTAATGTATGATTTGATACACTAATTGTGGGCTAGCAATGAGGTAGGGACTGCTACGGTTACCATGTGTTTGGTTGCAAGGACTAGGTGGGACGGGATGGGATGGACCCGTTTTTGTAGGTGTTTGGATGGGAGACAAGCAGAGTCAAGGACATCCCACTAGGAATATTCCTTGTAGATCCGGGACCAGGCAATCCTCTTTTTTTTATGGGACGGAGTCATCCCACATGGGATAGAGTCATCCCACCTCTTTGTTTTTTAAGTACTGTTTTGTTTAATTTTTTTAAAAAAACTCAAAGGCTTATGTGTAGAAATATATCAACAATAGCTTTCAATTTTTTTAAAAAAAACTCAAATGACACACATATCCCACCTTCATCCTTCCATCCAAACAAAGGATCGGACCATTCCATCCCACTTTATCCTTCCAACCAAACAAAAAACTGGAATAACTCTATCCCCCAATCAAACAAAAAATGGGATAATCCCATCCCAAAACCAGGGACAGGACCATCCCATCCCACCTTGTCCCTAAACCAAACACAACCTTAGTCACTTCGACGGTACTGCTCCTTCGTCCCACTATGTATAAGTTTAATACGTATCTTTATAAAATATATTATTTAAATAATATTTAATAAAATTATATTTTTTAATAGAAAGAGTCAATTTAATAGAAATACCTATGAATCAATTTTATTATATATTATTTAAATAATATACTTTATAGATATAATCGTCGAATTTATATTATAGAACGGAGAAAGCAACTAGCTTAGAGAACAATTCATGCGGTTTTATCCTCTTAATGATCTTTCTCCCTTTGTTTATCACGTAGATATCCCCAAATGTGTATAGTACGTTCCACAGATTTTAGTATTTTCAATTTCATTGATGTACCAAATTAAAGTGGTCAGCGACCGCTGGTTTACGTACGTTGATCTGACACTAACTCGCCGACTCCACTTTACTCCAAGACCGGCCAGTAGAGGTGGCCGGGGCAGATCCTTAGACGGAGTGCATTTAACACGCTACTCCATGTGCCTGTATTTATGAGCATGCATACCTACAGTAGCGGAGTTAAGATTTGGTTGAAGTGCGTGATTGGAGTATATACATATATACATACCTTGCGTGCGTGCGTGAGTGTACGTTCTGTACAGTAGAAAGCCACGATGATTAGACTATATTTTTAAGTGTTGTGTCTTTCGACTGAAATAGCACGTAGTGGTTGTTAGTCTTTCTGAAATAATTGATTAAAGAAAAATAAATAAAAAGTAGAAAAAATAAAAATACCACTATATCTTTATAAATAATACAAAAGAAAAAAAGAAACAGAAAAAAAACTACGTTAAGAAAAAAAATAAACTCTAAAGGGCTTTTGATTTCTGAAAATCACCGTCTCTATTTAGAGCATGACCAAGGCGAGAAACCCTAAACCCTAGGCCACATGCATCATCTATGACAAGCCGTCGTCGTGCATGGTCGAGTGAGCTTGAGAGATTCCACGAATTCAATGCGAGCAGTACGTTCTTCCTGCTCGTGCATGCATGCGTCCAGCGTTCGTGTACATATATAATACATGGCCGTGCACTGCAGCTCTTCCACTTGGCTTTTTCTGCAACTAGTAGAGCCATAACTACAACATGCTGTACCCTAGGATCGAGTAACGGGATATCAAGTACTCAACTACTAGTCAACATGTATGTACGAAGCATACGTACACCCAACGGGCACAGCATTTAGTCAGTACAACACTACTAATGCAGCTTGATATAGGGTCTGTTCTTTTTTATTAAGACTTATAGTTTTGATTGTGGTTTGTGACTTTTGAGCTGTTCGTGCGAGAGATTACAAAGTAACGGAAACTCACGTATGACTTTTACCGATATAAATGAAGTCAGTATAATATGTACTATAATTAACTAGTAGACTCTATATTGAAAAAATACATGTTTAAAAATTAGTTACTGTAGAAAAGTCAAAAATAGAAATCAAAAGCTGAAAAAGAACACGACCATACATCCGGCCGTGATGCAAGGAAGAAAGTACGTACTACTTGCGAGGTTGGGACCGTAGGGTACAGTTTCGCATACGTATTCATGTACACACACGCATGATCGATCTCATGAACACCGGACGGCATTTCACTGAAGAGGCTCAGTAGAAACAGAACAGAGAATTCTAACTCAGTTCATTTTAGTTTTTCAATCAATTTTTGATTTTATCTTCTTATAACAATTACTATTCATTAGACTAATAAATTACAATCAAAAATCATAATCCGTTATCAAAAGAGCAGACCTCTCTGTTTCTAGTGAGAGAAGAAGAGAGAAACTGATGGGCCACGGACGCAGGAATACGCCGAGCGTAATGCATGCATTTGCATTGCCTTTTGCGTGCGTGTACCGGCAGCAGATGGGAGTATCCATAAATGAGAGCGATTGCGAGTTGGGGTTGTTCTTTTTTAACAATAGAATATGGTTTAAATTTTTAAATTATGGCTATTCGATAATAACACTTAAAATCAACTTATTAAAGTACATTAGCATGTAAATAAGAAAGATTAATGACCATTAATGACTAAGACATTCAACACTAGAATAAAATAAGAATTTATTAAAATCAAAAGTCCGAAGTACAGAAAACCTAATTATAAGAATAAATTCCGCATACACTCAACTTTACCACATACAAGTTCAATGTACAGAAATTAATATCAGAATTTACAAAAGAATAAAGTAATACAACTCAATGTTACAAACTTCAATTTCATCTCATACAAATTTAATTATACAAATGTATTATACCAAATTTCATCTAATGAATCCATATCTTCGCAGCCAGCGCAAATAAGAATACCTACAAAATCATATTAGTCCAAACCACAAAACATAAATCTAAAATGAATTTAAAAATAAATTACTATTAGAACCCAGTACTTTATAATATCGCACAAGGGCAATCGCTCACCGAGATGCCAGGATTGTTCGGGGCCAATCGGTACCCCTCGCCTATTAGGTTTTCATCATTCGGTGATAAAAATTTTATTCTTACCTTTACCTTACCTTTTTGGTGAGTCGTTCCTTCAACGCCATGCACAAAGACACGATATAAGCAACTGGTCACCATAGGGCCAGCCAAAGCTATGAGTCAAGCCCACAAGAACTAGCAGGAGAGAGAATTCACACCTCACTGCCATAAAACGCCATTGAACCTACAAAGCTCACTGCCAAAGGATTGTGATAGCAACTGAAGGCTGCTATTGCCCATCACAAACCCCACCCTAGCAAGTCACCCCCATGCAGCCACTGCACATAGCATTCTCATGCCATCACTGGCCAGCATACGACTAAGAGATAGCAATGCCCTTTTTAAGTCAAGAACCCTAGCATAGTCAGAAGAGCAAGTCAAGACAAGACCAAAGGACCACCAAAGAGTACCACGGCCAGAGAGCACCTCCACAAGACAATCTTCCACATCACTTAGCCAAATCAAGATAGTGTAGTCTAGTGAGAGCAAGAACATTCCCACATTCAAGTTGACAATGCCAATAAGGTGAAGTCACAAGCCTACCATCTCTTCTTTTGCTAACACTAAAGCTAGCCAATAGAGCCACGGCAAGGTAATAGCCTCCAGCTCACTACACTAGAACAAGGGAGCAGGGTGGCCATCCTATGAGCCCTTGTGCCATAGGCATACTCCCTGGTGCACGCCCAAGGCATAAGTTTCTCATGGTTACTCACCCCAATGCCCCCAAAATCAAAACAATCTCATGGCTAATGCACATATTCATACACCACATATATCATGGATTGAATCAACAAACTAAAACTAGAATAAAAGGGCAGTATTGTAAGAGTGAAGAATAAGGGAGAACTGGTAAGAGCCGAGGAGCAAGATTGGGCGTCAGTGGCTCACAGCCATCGAGATACACGGTACCGACAAAGGATAGCCGGAGGATGACACTGTGAGCACCGATACACGGCATCTATGGCAAATAGCCAACTGGAGTGCCATGAGTCGGTGGCTCACCACCGCCATAAAATGCCCCTTAGAGAGGAGGAGTAGTCACAGCCAAACGTCATTGGTAGGGCTTCGACTCTATAAGGGCATGTGGTGGCAACAATGACCGAGCACATAGCGCTGGCAGGTCAAACAACCACAGGGAGATCTCATACACTGTAGAGCCACAGTAATATACACTGTAGGAAAGAGGAAAAACCAATCCAAATGGAGATTTTCAAATCCACTCACCTCATAACAAATCCAAGAAGCCAAACCCTCAAACCACAAAAGGGGAGGCGAGGAACAGTCGAATCTGGATTGGCGGTGGATGGGAGATGGCGTGAGCATAGGGCAAGCCGAAACACAGCGGTCCCTGAGGGGAGGAAGGGGGAGCACTGAGAGAGGCGAGGCAAACAAATGTAGTGTGAGGAAGACTGACTGGCTGTGTCACCATGGCCGGCAAGGCCGAACTTGGCGAAGGCGCCGAGAGAGGAGAAGACGAACTGAGAGAGAGAGAGAGAGAGAGCTGAACACGTGAGGCATAGAGAAGAAGAGAAAAGGATAATAAGGGAGGCGAAACACTAGGCAATGGGCCGAATGAAGGGTGCGATGACATAATAGAAAGGAGAAGATAAGGAGGGAGGTAGACTGATGGGCAATGGGCATATGGGCCAAGGAATAGACTAGTAGGCTAAAAAATGAACCGATAGGCCAAGAAATTGACCATGGTCTAAACAAAAAAAAAAGAAAATTTAGAAAAAAAAGACATACATACCATCATAAACATGAGATCCAAAAACCCAACTAAATGCTAGAATTTTACTAAAGAAAACAATAAAATATGATAATAGAAAAACCTATAAAAGTGAGTCTACAAATCCTCAACAAGGACTGTTGCTTCATTTAAAATATAACTGAAATTCTAAAAATACATGCTGGCCTAAAATGATGCAGGGAAAGAATTGGTTCCAAAAGAAGATACTGTCCAGACCTCCACTAAGATTGCTACCTATCAATCAGGCAAGTAAAGCAAGCTTTTAAGCATGTTGTAGTGTATGAAATATTTTAAACACAATTATTTTTTACGATCACCTTATATCAAAAGTAATTTCTAAAAGAAAAAAGTGACCAGAAGAAAGAGAACATGATAAGAAAATAAAGAGAGCAGTATTACTGAAGGAGCAGTGGCATGCAAAGAAAAATAATAAAGGAGGGTAGAGGGTGCTCTGGTAGAGATGTCAGAGGCAGGTGAGACCCTCTATATACGAATATAATATAAGGACTAGAAAACATTCTTCATTCTGGAATGAGCCGTAAATAGTATCAACCTTATTTCCCGACACAGGCGGGCGGAACATGTTACTCTCTTTTATTGCTACTGTCTCTATGCTGGGTAAGTAATAAACTAAGAGGGACTAAAGACCGGTATAGAGCCCGAGAGTTCCCAGGCGCTTATATTAGCATAATTGGAGTATCAAGTATTCAGACCCACTCGATCAACGACTATCTTAATAGTAGGATAGAGATACAATAATAAGAGTGGAGAAAACATCCTGTATTCTGAATTTAGGATTGCATCAAAGAAAATGTGAAAGACCAAGTGTCCATAAGAATTAAGAATAGCTATGGGTAAAATGATACAAGTCTGCATAGTACTTAATAAATCATGAATTCATACCAGTCTCTTGGATAAAAGTCTATGAAAACTGCTGGGCTTTCTCTTCTCTAGAATAATTGTTAGAACAATTTTAGAAGTTAAAATCTTGCAAATGCTTCAAAAAGTTAACTGATGGATTTTTTGAACAAGAAGAACAGGTAAGAACTAGATAAATGTGAGAATAAATGTGCATCATTATTTTAAAACTTGCTGAGTACTTCGTACTAACTCTTGCTACTAAATTTCCCCTGTCAGAGCCATATTCAACTGGGGTAGACTTGGGATTTGACAACGATGAGATTGATAATAAAAACACCTAGGGATATGAGGCTGAGGCTAACTGGGAGTGTGACGAGGTAGAGGCCTTATACGGTAGCTGAGAGGACTAGGCGACCTGTAGCTCGTCATACAGGGTTGAACGGGTATTATGATATGTATGTGTGTATGCTTCTGTTTAGTATCCTGTGTGGTGATAAACAGTCAATATTGTAATAACCCAGGACATCAGTATATACATACCTTAAGCCATGCATGGCTTGTAATTATTAAATTACCTTTAGTATCTAATTATTATTCTGCTGCAACTACTCTTTTGGGCTTGTTATTCGTTAAAGCGGTGTTCCACCAAATAAATGCGTAATAATCCATTGACTAGTGTTATTACCCCTTAGTAATGATAGGTCACCACAGTTCACGAGAGAGAGTTCGTGAGAGAGAGTACGGAGAGATAGACACTCGTGTGCGATTTTGACCGATATAGTTGAAGTCGGTACAATGTCTACTACAATCGATTTGTAGGCCTCGTCTTAAAAAAAGACACTCTATTTAAAAGCTAGTTATTGTAGTATAAATCAGAAACCGAAAAGAACACCCATTGTTACTTGCTCTAGTACAATTGGTGATGACATCCAAAACTCATCATGCCGATGGACAAAAGCACATTGGCCGGCGTCTCACGCTAAACAGGATGGCAGATGCATGCTTAATGCTTTCCCAGCAAAGCTAGCTCTGACTCGGGCACACCTTCTGACTCCTCAAAAGTCGAAGCACAATGCATGACATGCTGCTGCTGCATGCCTGCTGCATGTACGCATCCAATTGTTTTTTTTTTCCAAAAGAAAAAGGGCTAGGAAACGGCAGAAAAATAAAGGGAAGAAGAAAAATGGGCATGAACGAGAGCACAAACGGCATAACTAATTACTATTGCAGAAAGGTAATACTACTAGTTACCATAGTAAAGGGTAGTAATTAAGGACATAACTTATGTAGAAGGCATGATCGGCAGATGATTCAAGCTAATAAACGCTAGCTAGACCAAGAATTTGACGGCTGAAACTTCTGGTTCCATAACTATGCACTTGGGAGTACTAGACAACCAAGAAAAAGAGAGAGAATATGAAGATGCAATGTGGCAATGTCTGTGCCTAGCTCTTTCAGAGATGAGCAAACATCGGATGGTTAATTTCAGTTCCTACACATCTCAGCCTCAGACATGCATTATGAGAGTACAATACTATATATTACTCCACAAGATAGAACTTTTTTTTTTGAAGACTCATATATAAGATAGGAACATCTCATTCACTGGAGAAGTGCCATGCATGTAGCATAAAAACATCACAGCACTAATCGCATAAATAGTTACATAGTCATAAACTAGCACTAGTGAACTAACCAACTTCTTCAGTGACCTTCATGCAAAACCGAAAGCCTCACACAAACACACTAGAGCAAACACACTGAAACACTAATCAAGCTAGCAAGCAAGAAAAACACCAAGAAACCCAACAAACTAAAGCTGAACTAGTACTAAACACATGATTTAGCTTGGCACTAATAATTTCTTTTAGCTTTCTCCTTCGAGACCCTATCACCACCCGGTAACCTTACCCAAGAAACATTGCAATGCGTACACCAGGTGGTGCCAGGATCTCGAGACCTACGCCCACAGAACAGAGCATGCACGAGCTCGATCGCCGATCAGTTAATAGTGGTAGTGGTAGTGATAGGATGGAGGCGGTGGCGGCGGGGGAGCGGGGTGCGCGGCGAGCTGTGCGCAGACCTCGGCGAAGGCAGTGAGGATGGCGGCGTGGTGGCGCGGCGCGTTGAGGGCCAGCAGGCGGCCGAGCATGCAGCGGAGGTCGTCCCAGTCGCAGAGCCCCATCTCCACCACCATCTGCACCATGCTCTCCCGGAAGTCGGCGCGCGGGTCCGACGACTCCTTCTCCACCGCCACCCCGACGTCCTCCTCCTCTGTTGCCGCCTCCTCCATCTTCTCGTACCTCTTCTTCACCTTGCTACGCTTCTTCCTGGTCACCGGCGCAGGCGCCGGCGACGACGCCTTGGTCATCTTGTGGGGCGGTGGGTCTTGCTTGTAGACGTGGGAGGAGGAGGAGTAGTAGTTGGAGGAGGAGGAGTAGGTGGCGGCGGAGGAGGAGGAGAAGGAGGCGGTGGAGGCGGAGGAGGGGAAGAAGGAGGAGGAGGAGTGGGAACTGCTGCTCCTCGGCTTCGGGGAGGGCCTGAGGAAGGAGGGCAAGCTCATGAGCAGCTGCCTCGGGCGGCGCGGGCGGCAGCCGCAGCCGGTGTCGACGACCGGCACGTGGCGCCACCTGCCGCCGACCGGGAAGGGCCTGGCGCTACGCCGCGCCCTGGATGACATGGCAGCTAGGAGCCTAGCTAGGAGGGTGTCGAGAGCTCGATCGAGAGGAAGGAGGACAGGGAGGGCGGCGGATGGGTTGCGTTTGTGGAGAGTGATGGATGGACGGTGACAAGAGGAACCAGGGTTTTATGTACGCGATTTGACCAACAGGAGTGGGGTTTAGGGGATTAACCGGTGGGGTTACGTTCGGACACGTGAGGACGCAAGGAGCCCAGCTTGGTGCTTGCCTTGCTAATATCAAGGTTTGACCTTGACCGTCCCATATGGATCCGTTCTAAACAGAGATGTTTTCTAATTTCTACCTTCTAAAAACTAAAAATTATTTCAAACGTATTGCTTTTTTTAATATAGTCTTTTCTTTTTTATTTTTATTTTGTATTATCTGTGAAGATGTAACAGTATTTTTTTTTATTTTTCCATATCGTATCTGGTTAGTAAATTACATCTGACTGGCATTAATTCTGGAATTAAAAATTGCGTCTCATTTTTGTCCAGTAAGAGCTGGATAGCTACTCTAGCCAAAATCACTGCTTCAAAAAGGGCTCCGCGCGGTCGCACCGACGAAATAATACTGCAATTTGGATTAATCGTTTTCGTACACCTATGTGCGCAGCTAGTAGAGACACGTAAGATCGTTAATTACCTAAACGCGACAGTGTTTGTTTCCACCACAAATACACCGATCGAGCAAAATTGTATGTTGTGTTTAGTCACGTGAATGTTTTGCATGCAATGTTAGTAAGGTTTTCTGTTTTGCATGCAATGCTAGTAAGGTTTTGATGTTATCAGTAGAAAAAAGAACTTATTTCAACTAATGGTTAGATCCAAAATAGATACCGTAGGACCGATACGGCAACAGAGGAGGTGATTAATGTCTTCAAATTTTTCTCCTAAGTATTTGCAAATCATTCACTCTAGTAACTACAGAGCTATGCATGTCAATATTAATTAGAAACCAAAACTAGAGCAAGAAACTCAAGAAACCGAAAACCAAAGAACGCAATGCACCGACGGTCAGACCGCTACTAGGGTGGTCTGACTGGTGCTTGGCTATTTGACCACCGGCTACATGCCGGTCTGATCGGGCTCTAGCGGTCTGACTGGAAGGGGGGTGGTCTGACTGCTCCCCTGTTCCAAAAAAGAAAAATTCAGCCTGAGTCGATGTAACTTTTGGTGTAACTCCAAAAATCTAAGTCCAAATGATATGAGATTTTGCACACAACTTATTTGAGGTCTCTAGAACCTATTCTATCCAAAAATCACAACAATCCTTGTCAAAGCTAAGAACTTTTTCAAGAACATGCCAGATTACACCAACTTTGAGCAAAAACCGAAAACGAGAAATATGACTTACTCCTGGATGGAGGATGACCAAGATGACTCTAAATGTAATCCCACATGTTATAACAAGCAAGAACTCCTAAAGATTTGAGACAAAAAGTACTTGGATCAAGAAATCTTCCGCGAAGGTCAAATCCAAGAAAAACCAGACAACTTTAAGAACTTGCACGACATGATGCCTAAATGGATAGAGATTGAACTCCACAAGTTATCTCCGTCACTTACACGTAATTAGCATACAGTACGATAGAGAAGGGGAGAGAAGATCAAAACCAACAAGATCAAAAGCAAATAAACCAAAACAAGAGGACTCTATGAGAAATGAACAAAGTTGATGTATTGCTACTTGAAGATAAAGGTTTCACCGCCAATTCACTTGGAGGACAAGAAAGCACTCGATAGCACTCACACCTCTCAAACCCTAACCCTAGAACACTTGGCTAGAATGAGGAAGGTTGAATTGTTCACTAGCAAGTCTCCATTCCAACCCATTAAATAGATAAAACAATCAGCCCACATGTAACCCTAATGGATAGTATCCACTAGCACAAATAGGAGAAACCCGTTAACCCCATACAACACAAATTTAACTGACACACTGTACTAATGCCCGCTTTTCAAAGCACACGAGGCCGAATCCGCTAAGTTCTTAGCCTTTGATCCAACTTGATATTCTCAGCTTTTCCTTGAATTAAACCGCTTTCCCAAGCGCGACTTAAGTGCCATGGTTTTGATCTAAACTAGTTTATAGTATTTTGGTCAACTTATCAAAATACCCTTACTTGATCCGTTCTAAATCATTCATTGCAATCAATCATCATGCTTGCCACGTGTAGATGCACTACTAGCTTACCACACGTCGACAAGTCTTTCCTATTTCGGTTCTACCGGACCATAACTCACTTGGATCGACCAAGCCACATGGTGCAACCCGTCGCTTGAACTTTCTTTCAACATTTCGCAAATTCCTTGTGACATGTTTTTTTAAGCTCCTCCGTAAGTATAGCCCCGATCCTCGCCGTTGACCATGGTTGACTCTAAGCCTCTCTGCACATCCAAAGACCAAGAAATTATTTTCAAACACAAGTTCTTCACAATATGATCCATGTTAGTCAAAATATACTTCATGCAACACATATGCACTGACCTAGGTCAAACCAAATCAACCCATGACCAAGAATCCCAAATATCCAATTTGCACCAAAAGCAAACAAACTCAATCAGTTAGTTTGCTGCCTCCAACCAGTCTAACCATTGTCTTTGTCTGGCCAGATCGGTAAGTCCAAAAGCAGAAAAGTTTTTTTTGGCAAAATTCAAAACCCAATTTCTCGAATTTGCCAATGGTTCATCATAACAAAATCCTAAACCTTCTCACATGGTCTTTTCAAAAACATATAAGTGCCGTTGAAAATTCATCGCAATACAAAACTGTGACAAATGCTACTTAGCTCAACTCAAGTAGCTAGTACTTAGAATCCATGGTGGGAGAGTGGGGACTTCAACTCGGACAACACTAGGGGTAGGAATTAATTCCTGTTAGTGATATGTCTTAGAGGCAATCATAGAGATGATTGTATCACTTCTATGTTTATAACATTTTAAATAAATGTTATTATGTCCCTTAAATAAATTATCATTCGTAAAGCTTAGCAAGTATGTGACTTGTTGGTGAAGACTTTTATTTGTTATATGATATTATTTTAAATGATCTCTAGTTAGATTTCACTAGTCGGGAAACTAGTGACTTATAGACCAGCACATGTATTGATTGATGACGACGTTTCACTGGTCATAGATATGGAGATATCAAATCAATAATGTGTGCACATGTTAGAGAACATGGTGTTGGATTAACTCACTTTGAGACACTATTGAGAATGTTATATTTTTATGTGTCATCAGTTGGTTTCAAACAATGATGATGTATAATCCTTGTACCTGAGTTCAACATAGTTTTCTACATGTGTAATAGTGTATTTAGGGATACCAAACACTACTTCGTAATTGGATAGTTATAAAGGTAGTTTTCGGGTATAATATAAAACATGCGAAGGAATGTAACTGGTTAGATATGGGATTTGTCCCTCCTACACAATAGGAGGTATATCTCTGGACCCCTCGATGTGGTCGAATAAAGAAAGTGCATGGCCATACCATGAGTGATCGAAGAGTCAACCGCATGAAATTATCCATCATTAGATCAAGAAAAGATTAAACAGTCCAGCAATGACACGTTTTTCACCTAGAGTTTGATCGAATATCGTGAGGCAAAATGAGAATACGTTAACAGGTTGATAGGTCTGACCGAATGCGAACTGGTAGTATGAGCATACTGACTGATCGTGATCTGGTTGGACATATCACAAATTGGTCTGTGAACTGGTTGTATCGGGATATGAACTGGTCGTAAGTATGTACAATCTGGCCGTAAGGACTTATGAGTTGATTGTGAGTAACTAAGAGCTGGTTGCAGGTCATATTGCATAAAATTCATCCAGATTGATCTTTGTGCATATTGTGGGGCCGATATGTTTACTAGGAACCGCTACCGATCAGTGATAATGTGTTTTCGAGCTATAACCAAGTATATATACATGAACCTACATGGTCACACATTTAACGGGTTAGAACAATAAGGATCCGAATGATAGACTCTAAGTGAGATATGATCTCTTCTCATATTAGGTAAGAATCTAATCGAAGGCTCACCAAGTAAAATACGATCTTTAATCGTATCGGATAAGGATCCAATATGAGACTATATACTAAAAGAGGCGTGGGGGTGAGGGTGGTATTGAAAACCAAGGATCAGAGAAAATCCTGAGATATACCCATTGAAAACCCAGCCGTCACATCTCGAAACATCTACTGTGCACGCTGGTGTTAATACACCGACGCATAGCGTTTCATCCTTGAACGTGTGGACTTCGGTAGAGGCATTGCTGTGACTGCGGTGCTGATTGGGACGATCACGAGGAGGAGACAGTTGGCTCACGGACAATCGATTACTTACTACAACGATGCGTGCTACGTTGAGTCAGGTTGGTTCAACTCTTTTTTCACTGCACCGTGCGTCTAGTATTAATGATATATGCTCCATTACTCATATGACTTACTAATTTATATGATAAATTTTTTAATTTATACTAGTGTAGTCTATTCCGTATCCTAACAATTCCATCGAGATCGTGCGGGGTGGAATCCGTGGAATCGCATCCTTCGCAGGGGGGATTTCGCAGCAGAATAGTTAGCTTGGAATGGATCGAATAGAAGCAACGAAAGCTGGAGCAGCATCTCATCTACACATGCGCGCGCTGGCTGATGGATGCTCACAACCCCACAACCGCACTGCAGTTACACTGCATCTACCGCCAGCACTCACGAGTGATGCCGATCAGTGGTCACCACTACTGTTCTCTTCTCTTCTCTTCTCTCGAACCCGGCCTTCACACGCGCACGGACGTGCATGAAAAGGAGCCCAAGGGCGGCCAACAGAGCCTTTTCTTTTGCGCTGCACGCCAGCTCGTGCGTGCGACGAATCATCACGAGGCGAACACGCACGTACGGAACAAGTGCACGTACGACTTTATGTACGGACATTCAGAAAAATTAATCCATCATTCAGTGCATATAGGTATGTTCGTAATTCTCCTTCCGACTTTGCTTTTTTTTTAAAAAAAAAAGGCAAAAGTCAATGTAAATATCTAGTTTTTTTGAAGCGGTTTCTTCACTTCTCTCGCTTTAGAGATAAAATAGGGGGTCACGAGTACATTACGCATCCTACTCCTCGCCTCCTGTCACACGCACGTATATATCTCCCCCTCACTTTTTCCACCGTTTGCTCTCTTCTTTTAAAAGCCACTTCTTTCAGTCACTACTATTCTTTTTCAGTCAAAAACTTATAAAAACACCCCCATATAGTTCTTCTCCATTAGACATAGATATACATAGAGTATATATAGGCCTTTCACATTGACTTTTGGTTTGACTTATGAATAGCAATAGTTTGTCAAGAAGTTTATAGAGAGAGACACTTGTGTGTAAATTTGGCCGATATAAATGAAGTCTCTGCAGTGTATACTATAAATTGACTAGTAGACCTTACCTTGAAAAGACATTCCGTTTAAAAGTTAGGTATTGTAGAAAAACTATTTACTGTAAAAAAACAATTTTTAGAAGCAGTTGCTACTAGTAACTATTATATATTGGGTGGGTTCTTTTGACTGCAGCTTATGATTGAGGCTGATGATTTTTTATCCTAACACGAGCGCTTGTGCGAATGAATCAAATACCGTTAGCTAAGAGGGGTGGATATCGAGCCAGGTACTCGTCTTATCGAGCTTTTTTTTTGAATTTGACATAGTTTGATTTAGTACTATTTTATTGATAGTTTGAAATTATTTTTAGAATCGAGCTAACAAGTCGAGCCTAAGAAAAATTTAATTTAATCTAAAATCAACCCTTTTAATGTTTAATCAAATAACGAATATAATTAAAGTAATTTTTAACCGAGCTAGCAGCCTCACCAGCAAGCTTTTTGTTCATCCCTAGCTACGACTTCTACAATTGCGTCAATTAAAATATGCTAGCGTTGCGAAATGCTAATGGGTTTAAGACTTTAATTTCTGGCCTTAGCTAGCCGGTGTTTTTGCAGCCGTCATGCCGTCCTCATCCATCAGTAAGCCGGGCATCAGGGTTTGTAGCTAGGTCTGCAGACAAAAGTCACGGATGGTCGGTGCCCTGCAGCATTAGGCTGGGCCCGGGCCCGGGCCCAGGCCCATTCATGACCGATCGAGTCTAACACACAGTCAAGCCTGTGCCTAATTACGGTTCGGTTAGTACGAGTTAATAAGTCGGATGCAATCATTAGCGACAGGTTAAACAGCTTTCACTACACCCGAGTCTAGCTGTGCGTGCGGGCCTTTGGGCTCAGGAATGGAGCATGCTGAGTCTGCAGCCAGCAGTCCTTCAGAGCATTTTTTTTTCACTGGCAGCGGCCAGAATGCTTCAGTTCAGGGATTTTAATTAAGGGCATATTATATATATATATATATGTGTGTGTGTGTGTGTGTGAGAGAGAGAGAGAGAGAGAGAGAGAGACATGTTTTTAGTCATCTGAGTAGGTTTGCAATGACTTGAAATACCATGGGAGGAAATATAAATCTCTGTTTATGGGCAGATCTCCTGCCTGCCTAATCCTAGAGCGAGAAGGAATACCGTACCACTGGAGGAAATATTGTCTTTTTTTTCTGTCAAAAGTATGTATGCTCTACGAAAACTAAAATGCATACGTAGATTTGAAATACAGTTTAGTTTTTCAAAGAGCATTCAAAGCCTTTTTTTTTTGAAAGGAAAGCATTCGAGGCTTCGAGCACTGGTCCTGCAAAGAGCAAACCTGCAAGTGGTACACTGGTCCCTGTGAATGTAAGTAAGCTTCCTACGGATCATACGTACTTTCCAGGGTCACGCAGGTGGCAGGCATGCTTCTTGAATCTTGTGTGCTAATCATGGTTTTATGCCGGGAACATGTACATGCAGCGATCATACGTGCTCATGGACCAAGCTAGTATACAACTATACACACATACTCATTGCTAGTTGGCTAATCGCTACTGCAACAAAGCCTGAATGCACATATTTGCACGCAGAGTGGAGATCAAATTTAAGTTTGCACATATGCATGAAGGGAAGCATGCCCCTCGTTACCTGACCTGATCATGGTGTTTTGTTCATCAGAAAACAGTGATCATCACTCCAAGAGTCAAAAGACTGCAGCTTTTCAGAATAGCAACCCGTCGATCCTCCCCACATGATGCATGTCGTATTATACTCCGTAGTAGTTAAACAATCCCTTAGCCGTTTGGCCTGCGAAGACACCAACGGCTTTTCATTATTGCAAGATTTGCAGGGTTCATTCCCCTGCGGGCGTGCAAACGTCGAACATCCCGACAAGAATCCAGCGGCAGCGTCTTGCTACAACCTCAATCCCTGGGGCCGATGCGATGGCCTCTCGCATGTTTTTGCTGCTCAAACACTGACCTGGTGACCTGGGTGGTAGATTTTGTTGTAAATAATCTTGTTTAGAAGTCATGTACAAAATTTAGTTGTAATCGAAGTTGAATTACAGCCGTAATTAGAAGTTGTATCAGAAGCGGAGTCGGAGTCAGAATTGTAATCGTAGTCGAACCCGTGTTAAAGTCGTAGAACCGGGTATAAAAGGAGGAGTAGACATGTAACCAAATATGTACCGAGCCATTGCGAGTAGTGAAAAGAAAAAAGGAGAAAAACAATCCTTGAGTGTTGTTTTCATTGTGTAATCTCGCAAGACGTGGTTATAACGACTCACGACCACGGTAAACGTGGTCGGGAGGCCCTATGACCACGGCAAAGCATTGTCGAAGGTGATCAAGAGGCGCTACAACCACGGCAAATAGATTTGGACGTGGTCGTAGAGGCGTTCGACTACACAGAGAAGGCTACGACCACGATGAAGGTGGTCGTAAGAAGTTGAGACTACACCAAGAAGACCAATACGTGGTCGGAAGCGACTCCGACCACGTTGAACGAAGTGAACGTGGTCGAAAGGGTGTTCGACCATGGTGAACAGTGATCGCCAGCATCACTGCGTGATCGTAGAGAGTTTCGATCACGGTATTTCGAGCAGCTGGAGGAAGCCTGCGCAGCGATACAGCGGAGCGGTCGTAAACTACTACAGTAAAGTTACGACCACGACTCAAAACGATCGGTAGAGAGTTTGAGTGGTCGTACGGCATCGAAAGTGGTCGGAATCGGTCGTAAACAACTCTAACCGATCGTAAAAGATCCTGAGAGGTCGTAAGACTTTTCCAACAGTTGGTATCAGAGCCATGGCTGAGAAGGTAAAGGAAAGTGTGTCGCTGCAGTACCCGATCCTCAATTCGGATAATTACCCGATCTGGGCGATGAAGATGAAGGTCAACATGATCGCGCAGGGTGTCTGGGGCCCAGTCGAACCGAAGGAGAAAGACAAGGTCGTTGATGAACGACTTGACAAGATGGCGATGGCGGCGATCTATCAAGCCATTCCCGATTCAATGATGCGACAATTGATTGGGAAGGAGACCGCTCGAGATGTCTGGACTACTCTGCAAACAATGCATCAAGGAGTAGACCGAGTGAAGGAAGTTTGACTCCAAACATTAAGGAGTGAATTTGAAGCCATGAAGATGGGGAAGAATCAGACAGTAGAAGAGTTCTCTAGTTGATTCAACGAAGTCGTGAACGAGATCAAATCTCTCGGCGACGATTTAAAGGAAGAGGTGGCGGTGAAGAAGTACTTGAGAGTACTGCCAGAAAGATTTCTCCCAGTCGTGACCACACTCACGTACTCGCAAGACCTCTCGAAGATGAAGATTGAAGAGGTGACTGGAGCACTTAAGGCCCACGAGCAACTCCTGAAGAGTAATCAAATTGACAACGGAGCGCAGGCTCTACTCGTAAAAGAAGACTCGAACCGAGGCAGAGAATATTCTTCCAGAGGAGGTCGTGGTCGTGGTCATGGTCGCGGCACATTCCAAGGTCGAGGACAAGGACGAGGCTATACCCCAAGAGGTTGTGGGTCTCAGTTTGGTCGAGGCGGCAGAGGTGGTCGTACAGGTCGTGGAGGCGGCGACTACCAGACCGACAAATCAGAAATTCAGTGTTACACGTGTGAGAAGTTCGGACACTACGCTGCTGAATGTCGGAGCCATATCCAGTGCCATAACTGCAAGAAGTATGGTCACTATGCTGCGAATTGCCGGCGTAAGAAGAAGGTAGAGGAAGTCAACATGGCTCAAACAACAGAGTACAAAGAGCCGACACTACTATTGTCGCTATGCACTGTAGACGAACCAACAATGGTTCTGTTGAACGAGGAGAAAGTCTTTCCAAGCCTGTTGGAGCCGGGAGAGCAGACACAAGCAGAATGGTATCTCGACAACGGAGCGAGTAACCATATGACAGGCAACCATATGACAAGCATACACTCGATGTTCCACGAGTTGAATGAGAATGTGCTCCGAAAAGTCCAATTCGGAGATGGGTCGTCGGTTCAGATAAAAGGGAGAGGCTCAGTCCTGATGCAGTGTAAGGATGGAAGTCGAAGAAAGCTCTCGGATGTGTATTACATACCGAGTCTACAAAGCAACATCATAAGTCTTGGACAATTGACTGAAGAAGGTTGTCGGATCGAGCTCAGAAACAACTACCTGGGGGTGTTCGACCGCACCGAACGTCTGCTAATGAAAGTACAGAGGACGGTGAACCGTCTGTACAAGATTAAAATTGAAGCGTGCAAACCAAGGTGTTTGAAGATTATGACCGATGATACAGCCTGGTTGTGGCACGCAAGATTCGGACATTTGAACTTCCAAAGTCTCAACACGATGGCGAAAAAGGAGATGGTGATCGGACTACCGAAAATTGACCACCCAGAGCAAGTCTGTGAGGGCTGTCTGATGGCAAAACAAACCCGTAGCAGCTTCCCATCACATGCACAGTTCAGAGCTTCTCGACCACTCGAGCTAGTTCACATCGACCTGTGCGGACCGATCACACCTCGCACTGATGCCGGAAATCAGTATTTCATGCTGATCGTGGACGACTACTCGAGAGCCATGTGGGTGTACATGCAGAAGAGCAAAGACGAGGCGAAGTTCAACTTTCAGAAGTTCATTGCCCTTGCCGAAAACGAAGCTGATTGCAAAGTAAAAGCAGTCAGGTCAGACCGAGGAGGAGAATTCTTTGCAAAAGAGTTCGACTCGATCTGTGAAGAGAAGGGCATTGCAAGATTCTTCACGGCTCCGTACTCGCCTCAACAAAACGGAGTCGTAGAAAGGAGAAATCGGACTGTGATGGCTACAGCCCGAAGCCTCCTGAAAAGCCGATTTCTTCCCGGGAGGTTCTGGGGAGAAGCAGTAAGGCATGCGGTCTACCTTCTCAACCGCACGACCACAAGATAGCTCGATGGGACCACTCCATACGAACAATGGTCGGGAAGAAAACCGAATGTTAAGCATTTAAAAGTTTTCGGCTGTTTAGCTCACGTGAAGCCGTCTACTTACCTGAAGAAGCTGGACGACCGGAGTAGAAGAATGATCTTTCTCGGCTCTGAGCCGGGCACCAAGGCGTACAGGTGTTTTGATCCGGTTGAAAAGAAGATTCATGTGATCAGAGATGTGGTTTTTCAAGAAGACAAACACTGGGAGTGGGAAGAACACCAGGACATTGAGAAAGACATGTCGAAGTGGGTAACCTTCGATGTCGAAGCAGTCGATGCCAACAATACAGAAGAAGAAGGAGCTACGACCATACCTCAAAGCTCAAATTCGATCGGTGCTGATGATCAGGAAACCTTACCTGATGTAGAAGAGTCTGATGAAGAAGATTCGAGTGGTAGAACACCGAAGATGAGGAGCATTAGCGAGATCTACGCTCAAACTGAGCCGGTGCAGATGGATGAGATGCTGCTTTACACAACGGCTGAAGAGCCTGAGAATTATGAAGAAGCAAAGGAAGATGAGCATTGGAGGGCGGCTATGCATGAAGAACTAAAGTCGATTGATGACAATGACATGTGGGAACTCACCGATCTGCCCCAAGGGTCATCGGGCAATCGATCTGAAGTGGGTGTTCAAGGTGAAGAAAAACTCTCAGGGAGAAGTCGTAAAACACAAAGCTCGACTTGTGGCAAAAGGATTTGTCCAGAAGCAAGGAATCGACTATGAAGAAGTCTTTGCACCAGTAGCTCGCATGGAGACAATTCGAGTACTTCTGGCCTTAGCAGCAAATGGTGGATGGGAGATTCACCATATGGACGTGAAAACGGCGTTTTTGAATGGAGACATCGAGGAGGAGGTGTATGTTTCTCAACCGCCGGGTTTTCAGTCCAAGAGGCAAGCCGAGAAAGTCTTGAAGCTGAACAAAGCTCTCTACGGCCTCAAACAAGCTCCACGAGCATGGAATCTGAAGCTCGACAGAAGTTTGACAGCTCTCGAGTTTAGAAGAAGCAATTCTGAACACGATGTGTACACCCGAGGGGATGAGAAGACAAGGTTGATCGTAGGCGTTTACGTGGACGATTTGATCATCACTGGATCGAATCCAAAGGAGATTATAAGGTTTAAAGAAGAGATGAAGAAGCTGTTCAAAATGACCGATTCGGGACTTCTGAGTTATTATCTCGGCATCGAGGTGAAACAAACCAACAACGGCATATCACTTTGTCAGTCGGCGTATGCCCAAAAAATCCTGGAGAGGTGCGGTATGGGAGCGTGCAATCCCTGCCAAGTTCCAATGGAGAATAACCTGAAATTAAGCAAAACAGGCCCAGGATCGCCGGTCGATGCCATGCAATACAGGAGTATTGCCGGAAGTTTGCGCTATTTAACACATACCCGACCTGACATCACGTTCGTGGTCGGATATGTGAGTCGTTTCATGGAAAAGCCGACCCAGGAGCATATGAATGCTGTGAAGCATATTCTGAGGTATATCAAAGGTACTTTGAACTTCGGGATTCAATACAAGAAAGGAGGAGCAAACGGCTTATCACTGACGGGCTATAGTGATAGCGACATGGCAGGAGATGTCGATGATCGAAAGAGCACGACAGGCATAATGTTTGTGCTTGGGGAGAGTCCGGTCAGCTGCAATCACAGAAGCAAAAGGTGGTCGCATTGTCTTCCTGTGAAGCTGAATACATCGCAGCGAGTGCAGCATCATGCCAGGGAGTTTGGCTCGCTCGGCTGTTAAGTGAATTGTCAGATGGGACAGTCCAGAAGGTGACACTCAGGGTAGACAACAAATCGGTTATTTCACTGAGCAAAAATCCGGTACTACATGATAGAAGCAAGCATATAGACACAAGATATCACTATATCAGAGATTGTGTCGAAGAAGGGAAGATCGCAATTGACTACATAAGAACAGAAGAACAGAAGGCTGATATTTTGACGAAGCCACTGGGGCGGATAAAGTTTTCAGAGATGAGGAGAAGAATCGGCATGATCAAAGTGGAAAAAACAAGATTAGGGAGAGAATGTTGTAAATAATCTTGTTTAGAAGTCATGTACAAAATTTGGTTGTAATCGAAGTCGAATTACAGCCGTAATTAGAAGTCGTATCAGAAGCGGAGTCGGAGTCAGAATTGTAATCGTAGTCGAACCCGTGTTAAAGTCGTAGAACCGGGTATAAAAGGAGGAGTAGACATGTAACCAAATATGTACCAAGCAATTGCGAATAACAGAGAAGAGGAAAAACAATCCCTGAGTGTTGTTTTCATTGTGTGATCTTGCAAGACGTGGTCGGAAGGACTCACGACCACGGCAAACGTGGTCGGGAGGTCCTATGACCACGGCAAAGCATTGTCGAAGGTGATCGAGAGGCGCTACGACCACGGCAAGTAGATTTGGACGTGGTCGTAGAGGCGTTCGACTACACAGAGAAGGCTACGACCACGGTGAAGGTGGTCGTAAGAAGTGGAGACTACACCAAGAAGACCAGTACGTGGTCGGAAGCGACTCCGACCACGTTGAACGAAGTGAACGTGGTCGAAAGGGTGTTCGACCACGGTGAACAGTGATCGCCAGCATCACTGCGTGATCGTAGAGAGTTTCGATCACGGTATTTCGAGCAGCTGAAGGAAGCCTGCGCAGCTATACAGCGGAGTGGTCGTAAACTGCTACAGTGAAGTTACGATCACGACTCAAAGCGATCGGTAGCAAGTTTGAGTGGTCGTACGGCATCGTAAGTGGTCGGAATCGGTCGTAAACGACTCTAACCGGTCGTAAACGGTTCTGGGAGGTCGTAAGACTTTACAACAGATTGAACTATTGATCAGCAACTAGCTGATCTAAGAAAAATACTGACCTAGGTGGCTGTTTTAGATAGTGAGCAAATGAGTTTGATGCTAGGTGACCAGAAAAAAAACCAGTTAGTAGCTACACAGATTCATTTCAGTCTGTGTTCTGAACTCGACTTTTGTGCCTGTGTTTGTTCATGATTTAGTTGTGCTTACTGTTCAGATGGTAGTATTCAGTGAAAATTTGTGAGACTGTCATTGAAAATTTGTGACTTCGTCATGTTTGGCTCTGCATAATGAAGAACTGCACACTCGCACTGTAAACTCGGCCAAGTTTTGCAAGGTGCTTCCTTTTTTTTCATCATTTAATGGGAGTGAAATGTTCTACTGCTCACCTGCTCTCTTTTTCATCGGGTCAAATTTCTTGCAGTACTGGATATGTACAATTGAAAGCAGCTGCTGCCTGGCATCTGAACTTGAAATGATGAGGGTTTTTCTGGCCATGACTCAGGTGAGTCTAAAGTGTCGTTGTAGCTGAAAAGGAGGGCATGATATCTATGGGAGAGGGGTGAAAAGGAGATATCATCAGAGTCTTGCAGTTTGGGTTGTAAAATTTGCCCAAAGATTCTGCTCCTCTTTGGCCTGGGGCGCCCAATTATGAATCTGGCAGGACGGTGGTGCAACTTTTGCGCAGCATCGGTGGTACCGGCATTGATTTACCTCTTGCCGATTCAATGCTAACAAGTGAGTGCACTTCATCACCTCAACTACCCCATATCTGCAACAGTTTGATGCATCAAGCTATAACACGCACAATTTGACACTTCACTGTTCTTCCTAAAGAAAAGAAGAAACACTTCTCTGTGGTTCTAGTCGTAGTTCTTGTCTTGTTCAGTTTCGTGCTTCATTTTGATGATTAGTCGGATTGGCCATACTGAAAACCGGGATATCTAACTCTGGAATGCATTTCTTCTCTTCAGAATTCCCGGTTAGGTACTAACTCTGCACCAGCATTTTTATGATCTTGGTCAGGATTTTCGTCGTCAGATCACTCGACTGCTGAACATGAATGGTCATTTATAAGCCCATAGCTATGACATAAGGCCTGTTCTTTGCGGCTTCTAAAAGCACCTTTTGATTTTTACTACTGTACCTAACTTTCAAATAAATTATTTTTTAAGATAGAGTTTACAAGTTAATTATAGCACACGTTAAAAGCTCAACATTTGAACCAGCCAAAATTACAAACAAGTATCTCTCTCTTCATAACCTTTATCATGAACAGCTAAAATTTAAAAATTTTAACCAAAGCTATAAGATACAGCCATAAAGAACATGACCATACTGTTCACATTAAAAAGAGAGAAGGAATTACTTATTGTGTGTCACGGCCGAGTCATGACCTGCGCTTGCGTCAACTGGTACTCCTAAATGCTTATGGCCGTGTTCTTTTTGATATTTTTGTGGTGTTTGGTTTTAACTTCTCTAGAAGCCAAAATAAACAGAGTGATTTCTCGAACCTGTTTCTCTAAACGACTTTTCGAGTCTAAAATCATATTTGTTGTCTGCGTCGGCGTCTCCACCGTCCATCGTCATCTCGAAAAATACAACCAAAGCTATAAATCATAACCAACACCTCTCAGCTACAGCCCAAAAGTACATGGCTATAGCAACAGTGATGGCAACGCTTGGCAGATTGAATTTTAATACCAGGAGTAACGATAGCATTCATGGCATTGCCATGATGGGTGAATGCGACTAGTCACAAATTTATGAGTTTGGCTTTGGCTACTTGAATTGGATGCATGCACGAAGCTGTCAGTGACTCGGATCACCTGGATCATCCTTGGGCCGCAGCGACCGATGCATCAGTAAGGCATCAATGTTTCTGACTGACTCCTCGACACTATGTGAGATTTCATTTCATAGTCCTGTTATTTCTTTTAGGGTTTACTATTATATTTAGAGTTCAATGGTGAAATCAAACACTTGAACATTGAAAGTTGAAAAAAAAGGCACTGGAATATTTATCCCTGATCTCATTTTGTAGAAGTAGTGATGTACGGCAGTGTTGATCGAGATCGAGATAAGCCCATGGGCTGCCCATCTTGACCCAGCCGAGAGGAAAGCCCATAAGAATATATTATCGGCCACAGCTTGACCTTGGTTTCCCGTTAGCAGCTCCGCATGGGCCGTGGGCCTGGTCTCGGACTGTCCGCGCACACAAATTACTGTCACTTTTGATGCCGTTTCCGCTAAACCGGAGGTTCATAGCCTCGCAGGAGATGCTTTTGGAGATCCTCTAAAAAAAGGAGATTCTTTGGAGAAATCTAAGCTTCGAGAAGAAGGATTAAAGCCTCTTCTCAGCTTATGATTTTTAGATTCTCCTAAATAAAGAAACGGATGGCTTCTCTGTTGCTTTTTCGAAACATCTTATCGGAAAAGCCTTTTCGAAACGGTTTATTAACTTATTTGCATTCGGTATGTTCGCAGAAGCGCTCGCGCTAGGATAAAAAAAATCATCAACCGTATCCATTCGGTACATTCACAGAAGCGCTCTCGTTAGCATAAAAAACCATCGGGCATAGTTATAAGTTACAGCTGCCACCCAAACGAACCCCACCTTAAGATGGCATGTCCATGTCAAACCAAAATCACCAGAAGGAAAAGCACTAGCTGAGCCGTGACCTTACCCCAACCCCACAAACCTAAAAGGCTTAAACCACTTTTACAAGCTTTCATAGTTGTTAGCTAACTAACCAACCATGCGGATAAACGATAATGAAGTCTCTGAACCACTTTTACTATCTTATACTGATTCGTTTGTAATTAAGGGCGGTCTGTGGTTGCATTCCTCCGCTTAATTGGCTGTGGAATCTGGCTAGCTACAAGATCACAAATCAACAACTAGGTTTACTGTATGTGTTAAGATCTGGGAAGCTACCGGAGCAATGAACCTGGAGCACCTATGCCCCAACCAATTCATCACCGACGTTCAGAGGAAATGAACAAAATCTTAGTGGAACAAATTAAACGTCCATACGTCGACTGGCTATGCGTGCACGATATGCGTCGACTGGCTTGACGACGCGTGCATCAGTAGTTCATACCAAAACAAAACAAGCAGCCCTTGTCATGTCTCTCTCGTTTACGAAATAATGTTGACTCAACGACCTTAAAAACCCCCTTGGCTCAACCAAACACGAGTAGAGTAGATGAGTAAGCAGCCTAGCTGGGAACTTTTCTACAAGCGCGTATCGAAGCCTTAGTTTTAACCTAAAAACCGGTTTAATTAAAGTAATTTTGGAACCAGCACGCTCGCAAGGAACCTTTTTTTTTTCTGCCGGCCCTGGTCGAAGTGGATGTTTGACCCTTCACTCACATCATCGCATGCCTGCAGGTTGCTGGGTCATCGCATGCGCAGATTCCGGTCGGAATCTGCCGCGCTCCGGCCTCCTCCCAACGGCAAAATCGGGCCCAAGAACGATCAAACCTTCTTGTCACGTTTCCTTTCCGAAAGGCGGCATCGATCTTCTAAGGGCGCTGATCTATGGACTCACAGCTCGCTAGCTCTTGTTGGTTGCATGAGGCGTTGACAATGGAAGAATGATAAGTCCATCGAAAATACGTGTATGCAAAATGATAAGTCTATCGAAAATACGTGTATGCAAAACGATAAGTCCATCGAAAATACGTGTATGCAAAGTTGTACGGAGGCAAGACGAAGTACCGTCGGTTCCCGACTAGGTGGTCCACCGAGACTGCATGGAGTTACGGGGCAACACGCCGGGCCACAGCAGAATCGGAGACACGGAAACCATGGCCGTCCAAAAGGGCGAAAGAAAGATAAACAAAACACACACCCGTCCCGCCCACCCACACGCCACATACCGCAGCCTCTCCCGGGGCCCACCAAATCATGGACAGATACCGTAAAGCCAACTCAACGGCAAAGTAGCAAAACGCGCCTGGAGAGGGGAGATACTCAGATACCGGCGGTGCCCCCCCGGGGGGTCGCGGGGAAGGCTATGTTTTAAAGTGGGCGGATTATTTTAGGTTTAATAAATAGTTTTTAAATAGAGTATCTATTTAAAACAGAATTTATAAGTTAATAGTCGTAGGTATTGTTTTGATTTTATCTATATTAGTAAAAATCATATGTAGGTATCTTTCTTTGTACTCTCTCGTAAACAGACAATTCAAAAATTTAAGTCATAAATCACGGCTCAAAAGAATCCACATGTTTTTAGCGGTGCTTTTTAGCTCAAAGAGATTGTTAGTTTTTTCTTGAGTTATCAATTAAAAAAAATAAAAAACACAATTATGTCTCCACGGATAATGCAAAAAAGAAAAAGTTATTTTAAGAAGCCAACACGTTCCAAACAGTTTTTGATTTCTGAAAGTCAAATGGCACCGTTGTTTGGAACATGGCCTATGTCTAACCTGAACCCACCATACCATGTCGTCCATCCGACTCGACAGTTTTTGGCTATAGTTTATGGCTTTTGAATTCTAACTATTCGCGAGAGAAATTACGAAGAGAAAGACAATCACATGTGTTTTAACCGTTACAGTATGTACTACAATTGACTAGTAGACCATACTTTGAAAAACGTACCGTTTAAAAATTAGTTACTGTAACGTCATATATAAACCATAAAAAATAAATGAAAAAGAACCCAACCTATGATGGTGCAAAGGAAGCTTAAGAGTTAAGAGTGAATGGTGCTACGACTTCAAGTGATTATGAGTTGTCTGATTGAAGATGGACGAACGGGATCAGATGCTGCCTTACAGAGCGGCGACTATGCTACCATGGATTTTACTATATGGCGTTGTGGGCAGTAGAATAGGTACAGTTGGTCACTGCTCCGTAAGTTCAGAGGATCCGGATCCCCCTCCAATTTTCTCTTCTTCCCAACTCGCGAGTCGTCTCCCCAAAGCAACCGCTTCTCCCTCCGCCTCCCCCCGCCTTCTCTTCTACTCCTCTCCCACCACGAAACCCCTTACCAAGAACCGCAATTTCGTTCGCGTGGTGAGGGAACCACCGCCGGCGCCTGCATTCCGATCAGGGGGAGATGTTGGGGGAGCTCCTGTCCAAGATCCTGCTGTGAGTCTCGGTTTCTTGTTCGAATGCTTCTTGGCTGGATGAATCACGAATGGGGGGGGGGGGGGTATGGTTTTTATTGTGTTTTGTCCTGATTTCTTGCCCTGTTGGTTGGGTCGGGGGGGTTCATCTCCGCGACGCAGGCTGCTCTTTGGGTACGCGATGCCGGCGTTCGAGTGCTTCAAGACGGTGGAGACGCGGCCCAACGACGCGCACATGCTCCGCTTCTGGTGCCAGTACTGGTGAGCCATTCTTAATCGATGTTGATTGAATCCGTCGCCTGCTTGTTCTCGATTTCTTCTCGCTTGCCTTTTTTTTATTCGATTGCTGTGATTTGCTTTGTTTTCCATTTTGATGTGGAGTGAGATGCTCACCTTGGATAACATGGTTTTCTGTGATACCATGATGCTAACTTTAGTTCTTCTCCCTTTAACCTTTTGCTTGCTAGCATTGTATGTTTATGTGTGTATCTAGGCAAAAGTTCATGTGCAATGATAGTGCCAACTTTTATTTCAGACCCCCTTAAGTTTTTCTTTAAGATTAGATGCATTTTTATGACGTGTTAAAAGTTGGATGTTAGGTGGATGATGACACCGCAATCCTGCCTTGTACAACTAATTACGACTATCAATCAGAGAGTTCTTTTTCATTCTTCTGAAGTCTTATCATTGTGATTAGCAGTCCTATGCTTTTTTTGGCTCGACAAAATGGGAGTAGTTTCTCTTCCAGTTTCAGATTCGTGTCCTCTGCCCCTAGAATAGGCGCAAAACTACGATAGGTTAGTATAATCGTTTGCGGACTATAAATCGTAGTAATGCCCTGGATTCTGATACTTTTTTCTCTACATGTCATAAGGGCATGAAATAAAAAAAAGGATTTTGTTTGCACCTTTGCGTGAAAGGCAAGAAAAAAAAAGAAAGGCAAGAAAAAAAGGAGCATGTTCATGACCACCTAGTATCCACTCATTAATAAATAATGATTGGCACGAGGGCGGGAAAAAAATTCCGGCGTTATTGTTAAAAGTTATAAGTGCCTCACATAATATCTGATTTAGCAATCAGTAATTACTATGCTGGGTTATCTAGTAATTACTGTGCTGGGTTATCTCACGTCTGGTCATTTTAACTGATCAAGTTTTCATCAAACTATTTGCACAGTCCAAATGGACGCTTATTGTTTCAGTTGAGGGTGGAGGTTCCAAGTCCCTTATGTACCACGTTCCCTTTGGAAGATTTTCAGCCATTTCACCAGAACTATCTAAAATTGTAGTTTTGCTTGTAAGGTTGGAATTTAGTTGTAATAAGTTATCAGACTATAAACAGTAGCGTGCAATACAAAATACACCTCAGTCGTTAGTTGTAATATGTTACCAGACTATAAACAGTTTATTTTCGTGTGCTCGTTGTTGATACTCAGATGTATGCTAGTGATTACTATCTAATTGAATGGTCAGAACTCAGAATACCTTTCCATGAAAGGGACGATAGATTCATCAAATCTCGTGGCTTGTTTAACAATGTCAAGTTGATTCTGTGTTTAGTTATTCTTTTCATTATCTCTGAAACAAGGTGATTGATTTTTTTAAAGAGGAATGCTTCCTCATATGTTATTTTACCTCTATTATCCAAGACTTTAGCATGACTGGACTGGGTCAATGACCAACTAAAATATGGAAGGTTCTAAGACTACTATATTCATTTTGATCAACTTAATTGACTATTGGAGAGATCAATTCAAAGTATAGTATACGCTTCTAAAATTTCAAAACTAGTTTGTTACAATAATTTTTGTGCTATTACGTAACATACCTTTGACCCTAGCATGAAGCTATTCAAAGAAACAGATCAAGAAGCTCCCCATTGATTGTATACTGATGTTTAAAAGAGAAAGGGACTTGTTAATATGAACATGAGATATGTTATAGACGTGGGCCTTGGGCCAGTCGGGTTATTATTATAAATTAGAGATTGGTTTCTATTCGAGTTAGAGATTAGTTTCCTTGTGTTAGAGATATAATTAGAGATATGATATTAGTTACTATATCTGTTAGAGATATGATTGGGATTAGATTCCATCTGCTAGGGGGAGCCATCTATATAAGAGGGCTACCGCATGCTATTATAATCAAGCAGAGTAATAACAAAGTCTTCCTCATCCATAGTCTCCTCTCTCCCCCTACGCCGACTCCATCCGGCCATCTTCTTGGTGGTGTTTACCCGTTATGAACTAAGGTTCATAACAACTTGGTATCAGAACAGTCGATCTTTTCCCACGACTTCTGCTACCATGATTTCCGGCGAGGAGGCCAGTTCCGTGAGAGCAACGTTTAAAGCAATCAAGAAGCAGATGGCTGGGATCATGCAGCAGTATGCCGAGATGAACTCCAAACTTGAAGACTTGACACGGCAGAGCATCGCAACCAACGCGAGGATTGCAGCACTTAAATCCAGGGGGAGTTTAGCTGCCGGCTACGCCCCACCGGCCGCATCAGCTCCAAGCCAGGAGGATTCCACCGCCGCAGCGTCTCCGGCCAGCGCCTCAACCGCCGTCGTGGTCGCCGCAGCGTCTTCTCCGGCTCCACCGGCGGATACTCTCACCACTGGCTACGGCCCTCCTGCTGCATCTGCTCCAAGCCAGGAGGATTCCGCCACCCACTCCATGATTCGCCGGAATATTTCTCGGCCGCCGTTGATTCCAGCCGTCGGAGGCCGCGAACGCCGCGAGGCCCTCCCCTGTGCCCGAAGCCGCGCCGTGGTCTCTGCTGCTACGCCAGTCGTCGCGGTCCTCGGGTCGCCGGTCGCCATCGCCGCCCAGATCCGTGCAAGTCTTCGCCCGAGCCGCCGCTGCAGCCACTCCGACGGCTATTGCTCTTCGGGCCGTCACTCCGCGGGCCGCTCCGTCGCGGCCGCTTCGCCTGTCGCCGGTCCAGCGCCCGAAGCCGCGCTGCCGCAGCCGCGAGACCCACCCCTGCGCCCGAAGCTGAGCCGCCGCCACAGCCGCTACGCCGGTCGGCCGCTCCGCTGGCCGCCGCTCCGCCGGTCGATCCGCCTCCGCCAGATCCGGCCGCCGCCAGATCCGCCGCTTTTCGCCATCTTCGCCCGCCGCTGCTCCGCCAGAGCCGTCGCCGTCGTGGGTCCGCACCGGCCCCGCTCTTCGCCGCCGCCGGCCGCCGTAGGTCGCCCGGAGCCGCCGCCGCCAGCCTTCAGGCGCCGTTCCGACCGATGCGTGGGTGTCGGTCGGTTTTAAACCGACCGGTTAAGGCAGGCAAAAAAAAATAATTAATTAATTAATAAAAAAAAAAAAATTCAGACAAAAGCTTATGTTGCAGGCATTATATTCCCGAAGGCGTTAAACTTCGTTCTGCGTGGATCTGGCCACCCGTATCCATCCGCTGCAGCACCCTGCTACCGTTCGTCTTCTACATCGGCGTCGAAGGTCTTCCATTGGCCGCTGTCTAGCAGCTCGAGGACGAGCTGCATGTCCGGGAGGGGTGTAGTGTTATAGACGTGGGCCTTGGGCCAGTCGGGTTATTATTATGAATTAGAGATTGGTTTCTATTCGAGTTAGAGATTAGTTTCCTTGTGTTAGAGATATAATTAGAGGTATGATATTAGTTACTATATCTGTTAGAGATATGATTGGGATTAGATTCCATCTGTTAGGGGTAGCCGTCTATATAAGAGGGCTACCGCATGCTATTACAATCAAGCAGAGTAATAACAAAGTCTTCCTCGTCTATAGCCTCCTCTCTCTCCCTACGCCGACTCCATCCGGCTATCTTCTTGGTGGTGTTTACCCGTTATGAACTAAGGTTCATAACAAGATATGAGATGCTTGGCTTGGCTGTAGTCATGAGTTTTTGCTTACCTCTATTTGACTATGATAATTATGGTAAAACTTCACTCAGTAGGTATTGATGGCAGTTTACTGGTCTTTTTTAGATTAGCCAATAGTTCACCTGTCCTATTTGCTGGAATTACATAGCTTTCTGAAAACCTTTACATGGAAAGGTTAATTGTGAATAATGCTCATAATTTAGTTATTCCCGTAGAATCCATTCTGGTTTGGGCTGGAAAACGCATCTGCAGCATGTGCTGTTAACAATTTAACATAGTATTTTGAAATTTGATGTTGGCGTGCTAGTTAAGTATGAAAAGAACATGTTACATATGCTTGCAGGGGGGAATTTGTTTAATGACAGTCCTGTGTGGTAGTAGGTGTTAATACTCAGTGTGTGTGAGTTATATTATTTGTTACAAGGCTAAACTGAGGAGATATATAGTTTAGCATGTTTCAGCACTGAAATATTTGGTAAAACATGAATTGCTCATTGACTTTAACTTCTTTTCAGTTAACACCCTAGTAGAGCAAAGAAGAGACTTTTAACAATGTTGAATGGGTGCTTTGAGCATCAAACTAAATCCGGTAGTGTGTGTGTAAGCATTTGGTACTCTAGTGATCTGCCAAGGTTATGGCCCTGTTCTTTTCAGCTTCTAAAAGCTGCTTTTCGGTTTTTCTACCGTAATTAGCTTTTAAACGAAGTATTTTTTTAAGATAGGGTTTACTAGTTAATTGTAGTACATAGTTTACTGACTTCATTTATATCGGTAAAAATCGCACATAAATTTCTGTTACTTTGTAATCTCACGTACAAACAGCCTAAAAGCCACAAGCTGCAGCCAAAAAGAACATGCCCATTCATGTTAAGAATAGCAGGCTTACTGTAAGGTTTTTATACTGGAGTATATTTTTATGGAATTCATGGAATTTTGGGGCCATTATGCTGTACACCATCAAGTTGGCATATAGGGTTAATTCTGTCTTTTTTTATCACTATGATAAGGGCTGGATTCTTTTGAATTTAAAGTTAGCTTATGCAACGATGTGTTTTTTAAGGTGGGATCAATAGGAAATTTATAGTAAAAAGTGTATTGAGTTCAGCTTTACTGGCTAAAATCGCATGCAACTATTTCCTTCTGCGTACTATCTCTCGCGAATAGTCAAAATTCAAATATTTAAACTATAAACCATAAGTCGTCAGCCCAAAAGAACCCACCTAAGAACTTGTGTGTTATTAAGCTTATGGTAAAGTACTAAAGTTCAAGTATAAAACAGGCTAACGGCTCCTTGTAAACTGTCCTGTTTGTGTATGTCTCCAGGATTATTGTGGCCATGGTGATAGCCTTTGAGAGTGTCATCTCTTGGTCAGTTCAATTCTTCTTGCTTGCCTTTTCCTTCCTGTTTTAAAATTCACCTCTTATTTACGCATTTATACTATTCTATATCCATTCCAGGATGCCAATGTATGGAGAAATTAAGCTAGCTTTCTTTGTTTACCTGTGGTACCCCAAAACGAAGGTAAGAAAGTATATTTGTTTGTCAGATTTTATATCTCTCAAAATTACTTTGTGCAAGTAACATCAGCATCAATACAATTGTTTCTGTAGGGCAGCGATGTTGTATATGACACCTTTGTTCGGCCCATTGTGATGCAATATGAACCAAACATCGAGCAGAGGTTAATGCACCTGAGGGCAAAATCTGGGCAGCTACTTAGCTTCTACATTAAGAATTTCGCAGACAAAGGGACAGCTTTCTTCATGGATGTCCTGCGCTATGTGGTTTCTGACAAACCTGAAGTATCCAGTGCAGAGGTAATGACATTTCTCTGTCAGTACTCAATATAGCATACACTATATTAATCTCATCTTCCACATGATCGATTCTTACAAATTTTCTTCATGAGGTAGTTACATGCTAGATAATTTTGGAGACTGCATTTCTCCTTTGGTGCTATGAGAATTTCTATGAGCAAATAGGTATAGTTTTACTGAAAATGATTCTCTCATATAAATTGGTCTGTTGTTGGTCCCAGTACAATCTGAAGAACTTGTGATCAGTTTACTATAAATTTAAGAGAACTACTTGCTAGGCATACAGCATAAGTTTATTTCTTGTTGTTTAAATTTTAATATCATCACTCAGCAATCCTACATAAAAAACATCAGAGTATCACAGCTCAAGAACTATTTAGCTTTATTTTATATCAGATGTCACCATCAGGTCTTACAAAAAACATCCAGTGTTATGAACCTTAGCTCATAACGGGATAAACATCCATCGGAGGGAAATCAAACAGTGATGACTTGAGGTAGAACGGCACCATATGAAGGAATGCACCGGTTAGGGGAAGAAACGGATGTAGAATAGCCAATCTAGGGGAGAAACCAGAGTTAGGAATTAGGGACTTGGAAATACTTTTTTATTATTCATTGCTTGATTGGTAATAGATACATGTTGTCCCTTTTATAGGGACGACCCAACTTGACTCCTAAGAAATAATCTATAATAATAACTTGCTTACATAATAGTTAATACCAAACACCTAATAGATAGATTTTTTAAATAACAAACAATGCCTAATAGATAGATTCCTAAATAACAAACCATGTATAATACGTGTGGCGCTACAGTACTCGCGGTTAACAGTACCAGTGCTATAGTACCACAATGAATAGTGCCGCTGCAATATCCGCGTACATAACATTACACCCCTCTCGGCGAGGCAGCTCATCCTCGAGCTATGGTGGTGGCCACCGTTGAAGTTCTGCTCTTCGCTGTTAGCCTTTAACTTCTCCAAGAAAGATGGTTTGGCATCGGAACCTATGGTGAGTGGCTATGATACCCATTGTTATGAATCTTAGTTCATAATTGAATAAACATTCGTTGGAGAGAGGTCAGACGGCGACGACTTGAGGTAGAACGGCGATAGATGAAAGAGGGCACCGGTTAGGGAAAGAAACCGATCTAGAGTAGCCGGTCTAGAGGAGAGACCAGATGTATGAATTGGGGATTTGGGAAATACTTTTTCATAATTCATTACTTGATTGATAATAGATACATATTGTCCCTTTTATAGGGATGACCCGATTTAACTCTTAAAAAATAATATATAAAAAACTTATCTCCAACAATTTAATCTAATAATAACTTGCCTAACTAATAGATAATACTAAATACCTAATAGATAGCTTTCTAAATAACAAACCATGCCTAATAGATATAACGTCTGTTCTTTATGGCTATGCTTTATGGTTTTTGATTGAAATGTTTGAATTTTAGCTGTTTACGACAGAGATTATGGAGAGATACTCGTTTGCGATTTTGAATGGTATAAATGTTGGACTTTTAACGTGTACTATAATTAACTTGTAGACCCCGTCTTGAAAAATACACCGTTTAAAAGTTAGGTACTGAAGTAAAAGTCAAAAGTCGATTTCAAAAGCTGAAAAGAATAGACCCATATTTCTAAATAACAAACTAAACCTAATACGCATGGCACTACAGTACTCATGTGAATAGTACTGGTGCTACAGCACACACAACTAAAAATCGCTTTCAGGCACTATGCTGTTCTCAAGCGCGCCGGGGGGGGGGGGGGGGGGGTTTCGCAACTGAAGTACCACAATTAAAAAACTAGTTTTATTTACTCCAACCATCAGAAAACTGTTTTCATATATCGCATGTTTAGTCTCCAATAGAGTCCAGATTACTCAAAGTTGCTTTCTTAGAAACAGTTGAAACTCTGTGATTAGAAACTCCAAACACAACTAGTCCCTGAATGTTGCCAAGAAGTTTGCCTGCTTTTGATCAAATTTTACTGTAAGAAATCTCACCGAAAGACACCACAATTTTTTAGCCAAGCTCCTGTCTCCCACGAACCATGGCATCACCTGGTTTTCCCATCTGAAGAAACTCCCAACTGGCATCAAAACAAAGTTGTTTACAAATAAAGGGCAATTCCCCAACCCTGCCAAATCACTCCTCCCTTCGTTTCCCTCTCACTGCCCCACTTTGACAAGCAGACAGGAGCATTATCCAATCCATCCATGCCAGTGCCAACTGCCAAGGACCTGTTCCTTCTCTCCAATCCTAACTAAGGTAATGGCTCACCCATGCGGCCCCTGCCGTTGTCAGCTCTCGCTCGGTCCGGGCCCACCAGACAGTGACACGCAACCGGCTGTAGTGCAACAGGGAAGGCCATCGCGCACACAACGTGGGTATTGTCTGCATAAGAGCCAGAGAGCCAACCGAAGCATCCATTCATTCCGCTCCACAAAACCAGTGGCGAAGGCAGGATTAAAATTGAGGGTGGGCTGAATTATTTGTCAGACTAAACTAAATTGACATAAATATAGTCTTTTACTCTTATAGAATTTCAAATTCATATAGAAATTATTCTGCTATGAGTCAGAGTAGCGATAAATTAGAGAAATACAGACAACGAAAATAATTAGTGATATACAAAGTAGGTACCTCGACAATAGAAAGTGTATATCCAAGAATATATAATTATTCTGCTATGAGTCGGAGTAGCGATAAATCACCTGTGTATGAAACATATGAAAATTAGTGATATAATAGAAAATTGTGAATAACAATGAAAACTTAGATCATATGAAATATACCATAAATAAACTAATTTGAATCCCGAGACAAATTTGAATCATGGAGCAAATATATTCTACGCAAATAAATTATTGATTTCTGTGATATACACTGAATGTAAAAGTCTAAAATCTAAACTCTAAAATACTTAATTGATAAGAAAAAACTAGAGAAAAATTACTTACTCTACAGATTAGATCGGTCCTATTTGGCTATTTCCTTTGTTGATATGATGATTATGATCTCACTTCTGTCCTCCGCCTCTCGCCACTCTCTACTCATTCGCTCAGACGCTCAGACTCAACTCACTCTCTGTCTCTCTCAAGACTCATCTCATCACCCAGACACTCACTTCGCTTGCTTCGCTCGCTCTGCCCCGACGCAACTCACTCGCTCCGCCCTGTCGCACCTCGCTCGGACTCCGGCCACTCCGCCCCATCACTCCTCACTCGGACTCCGGTCACTCCGTCGTCTCCGCCACTCCGCCCGGTGATCCTCCGCGCTGACCCATCGCTTGGTGCTCCTCCGCGCCGCCGCCCAAACTCGCCGCCCCGCTCCGACTCCCCCTGTTGGCTCGCCCCCCGGCCACCAGCCCCGCAGCCCCGACCCCGGATGGCCGGATCTGGCGAACAGCCGGCGGCTCGGCCGGCTCGCCGCCAGATCTGGCTTCGGCTCCTGCTCCGGCGGCGCGCCCTCACCCGGTCGCCCCCAGCCCCAGCCCCCTCTGGCCTATGGTTCTGCCGCCCAATGGCTAGTTTTGTGAGTTGGAGTGGGTATTTTGGTGGGCAGATGAATTTGTTGGGCCTCTTACTATGCTTTTTATTTGTTTGTTGGGCCGCTATGATTGTCGACATTGCTAGCCGCCGCAGGCTCTCGACCAGGGGGAGGGACGGGGGGTTGGTTGGTTTTTATTGTTTGTCATTTGGGCCTATGCCTGTAGATGCTGTCGGCTGCCACAGGCGCTCACCGCCGGGGAGGGGGGCTGCCACCGCCGGGGGAGGTGAGGCTCGAGCCTCACCAAGCCCCCCTGCTGGCTTCGCCCCTGCACAAAACCAAAGCATGTTTCAGCTTCAGCTTCTGAGTTGTGGCTTATTTTTCACTATTTATAAATTTCGTTTTTTTTTTCTGAATATTTGGTTTTTTTTAGCTTTTTTGCCTGTTCTTTTTTTCCTGTATTTGTTTGCGTTGTCCGTGATGAGCTAGCATATTTTTCTATTTTATTATTTTTTTAAATTTAATTACGTCAAATAAGTTATTTTCAACTATAGTGAAATTTTATCTGCGACAGTGCAATTTCAGCCATAAACCACAGCTTTTCAACCCAACCGAGCGGGGCCGGATTGTCTCCTCCCTGTTATGATCATGGTCGTCCGTGATGTCCTGGATGTTAACTAAGTAATAAATCATAATACGGCCATCCCTGTGTGAGGATTGGTTGTTGCGTGGTCCGAAGACGGTCCTGTATAAGTTCACGTCGAGCTCCGACAGATCCGCATTAAGACAGCCTACGTGTCCACCAAATGGGCATGTGCACGAATCACGATGCGTGAGATACAACAATGCACTGGAGACCGTTTGAGTACGGGTATGTATCGACATTTGACAATGGTTGGCCCTCTTTGTTTTCATGTGCAACAGAGGAACAAGAAGTCCGGCTGGAGCCCCTTCGCCACCAAACGCCGGCCACCGTCCCCGCCGCCGCAGGAGTCCATCTTCGACAACCCTGACGCCGCCGTCGTCGCCGAAGCTCTGCGCGCTGCCATCAACCCCAAGCCCCGGCGAGCGCAAAATGGCAAGCATTATTAGAGGAGATCAAGCAACTTTTACACCATTTTTAGGGGATGATTATGTACATAGAATGATTCAAAGAAAGGTAAAAGAAGTGATTGAGTACATAGAAAATCCAGATACGCATGAAGCTTGTTCTAGAATTGTGGTGATAGAAATATTTTCTCTCTTTTTTCCCCTTCACATGCTTGTTTTCTCATTTCCTTGCCATTATCGCATCAATCATGAGCTCATGACACTAAAAAAAGAAAAAGGAAAAACAAGCCTCAAGCTAGCTAACCAGTCTGATTCTGTTGGAATGAAATCAATCCTCTCTTGTTGCTATCATCTCACTTTGTGCCTAATCCTAACAAACTATTTACACGAATTACAACGCAAACAAAGCCTGAAAATTCTAGGAAAATTTGTAATCACACAGAAGCTCAAGAAATCCATAGAAAAGAAACCTAGAAGAAAAGAAATGGAAGAGAAATCAGGTGCAACAAAGAACAGCACGGCTTCCGCGCGCCGGAGGAGTCACGGTCGGAAGAGCGCTCCGATGAAGCTGAGGCATCCGAGCAGGAGGCGGCAGAGCGGGCCGCGCCAGCGCCGGCGTCGGCGACCGGGGTCCTCCCTGGCCGACGGCGTCATCTGCAGGTAGGCGAATGCGGCGTGCTTCACCAGCGGGTGGCGTATCATGTGTATGTCCCCGCAGCCGCCGCCGCCGCCGAAGCAGGCCGCGGGCGAGCCCGCCGCATACTCGGGCGAGGACAGGATGTCCCGGAGGCTGGTGTACCTGTACCCGCTGCCGCCTTCGTCGTCGTTGGTGATCTCGATCTCCGGCGGCACGGACGCCGGCGCCCGCCGCTTCGGCGTGCGCCAGTGCCGCAGCTCGAAGTCCCCGGCCGCGCCGCCGATGGCGAGCGGCGAGCGCAGCCGCCTGCAGTGCCGCGGCGGCGACGGCGACTCCGGCACCGCAACCAGCGCCGATGGCATGACAGCAACGATCAAAGAGTGATACGAACCGAATCAAACAGCTCGAGAGGAGACGACTTGGAATGGAGAGGGAGCGAGCGAGAGGAGAATTCACTGTGCCAGTGGGAAGCGGTAGCTCGGAGTCTAGGCTGGCCCACATGTCATCGGCTGCGAAAATGTCTCTTAAGGTAATTTTGAAGCGGGGTAAGGATGGGAACGGGGGCGCGCAGTGGCGGATGAATCCGAAACGGCTTGCCAGATCGGCTGGGGTGGGCCCGCACCAATTATTGGATCCACGTCATCCCGGCCACGGCTAGAAACGTTGGGTTTCTCCGCTGGTTTTGCCGTGTAAGCTGGCTTTCTTCCGCGTAACCACTTAGAGCAAGTCTTATAATACAGCCTTCAGCTGGCTGTATGAATACTTACAGCTCACTTTTCAGCCTACTCATATAGTAGTTACAGCCAGCTGAAGGTTGTATGACCTACCCCTTCCTCTCACAAAGTTTCTTGGTTCTTGTGCTTCAGCTGGCTGTAAACTTACAGCCCACCTCTCTTCTCTCTCCTCCTCTCTCTCCTCCACCTCAGCATACAGCCAGCTTACAGCCTCTTATAATACTTGCTCTTAGGCCCTGTGTATTTAGGCTTTTTTAGCTTAAAAGTATAAAAGTCAAACCCTAAACAAAAGGTGATTTTTCTATCAGTTTTTGGAAATGCTTAAGTCTCCCGTATACTATAGACCAAAAGCCAACCGAGAGGAGATTCTTTTTTTGCTTTTGTGGTTAGAAGTAGTCTTCTCTCACTCAACTTCGCTAAAATTATTTACCAAATGCTATTTTATATAAATTCTAAAATTACTCCTCTCTCTCTCCTCATTTCTACTCCGCTCTCCGGGGTCAGACGGTTGTGGCCCTCTCCACAACTCGTAGCGTTTGCATCATGCCTCTCCGCTCGTCCTAGCAAACTAGCAAACATCTTAGCTTGGCTTAAAAGTAGTTTAAACCAAAAACTAGCTTTACACTCAAAAGTCTAAGCTCAAACAAACAGTGCCATAGTCTATCCACTCCAACAGGCTTAAAAGCCCTATTTTCTGGCTTCGACTGTTGGCTTTTGCTGTAAATGTACTATAGTTGCTATTAGCTTTTTTAGAGTCAAAAAATGAGAAAAAAAAGAAAAACCATTATATGTCATGAACAATACAAAGGAATAAAGGAAACAAGCAAAAGCAAAAACCTAAAACAAAAAGCCAAAATTAAAAAGTTAATATGTTCCAAGTGGCTGTCAGAAACCGAAATTGTTTGGAGCAGAGCAGATCCAAAATAGGGTGGAGAACGATAAGATCACCAACCGTTCTCAAGAAATTGAATGGCCATGACTAGTGATAGTGGGTACCCACCAAACGAACGAAGGCGATGGGAAATTGCGGTGGAATCCATGATATAAGCAATGTTGCCTATTAGGGTGAGTTCTTTTGGGTGATGGATTATGACTTTTGATTTAAAATTTTGAATACTGGCTATTTACAATAAAGAGTATAGAGAGAGACACTTACGTGGAATTTCGGCCGATACGGATGAACTCGATACAATATCTACTATAATTGACTTGTAGACTCCACTTTGAAAAGACACTCTGTTTAAAAACTAGTTACTGTAACATAAATCAAAAGTCACAGCAACAAGTCCAAAAGAACTCAGCCAGTGAATTAGTACTAGTCAAATAACCACACGGTTTTTCTATATGATGTGTTGTCTCGCAGATGGATTTTTAATATAACAGTAAGAAAAATGTAGCCACATTTAAGTATTTAGGACTTGCTACTTCTAATTTTTGAAAAGGAGGAAATCAACACATGGAAAAAACATAATACATTTTAAAAAGGTCAAGTTCACTGATCTCTACTGCAAGAGAATAGACCTACCACATGGAATATTTCAAAATAAGGTGAGAAGCAATCGCCAACCGCTCTCGAGAAATCGAACGGCCGGGATCAAGCCTAGTGGCACCCGAGAAATGTGGTGGCCCGAAGGCGATGAGAAATTGTGGCCTTAATTTTGCTCGTGACCTCACATCAAAGCAACACGACACAACGTCTACTTTTCTTGTTCGAGTTCACTCAAGTAGGCCATGAGGATGTGGCCGATCAGCATCAATCCAACTCAGCATTCCACACTGGAATCTTGGTCTAGTTGCCACTTACAAATTTCCACTTAATTAACGTGCAGCACTGTAACTAGCTCTCCATGTCTGAAAGACAGTATTGTTGAGATATATTTGTATAGTCTATCTATAACCAGGCTAAGTTTAGATAGTTTAGATTCTCCTGATTGCTGTAACCGAGTATATATCTGTAACCTGTAACTCACGGCCTGATATATAAACCATCGGCAACCTCCTGGGTGAGGTATGGCTTTCCACATAACCTTGATATTGTTACATGGTATCAGAGCCTCTCTTCCTAAACGCATCTAGCTATGGCGAGTTCTTCTTCTGCCCCAGCTATACCGGCGTCTCTCTCCATCCCGATTTCTGAGAAGTTGACAAGGGAGAATTATCTCCTATGGCGTGCCCAGGTTCTGCCGGCGATCCGGGCAGCGCAGTTCGAAGGTTTTCTTGATGGCTCAGAAGGTGCGCCTCCGAAGACCTTGACAGTTGATAAAGATTCCAAAAAGATGGAGGTTGCAAACCCAGATTATGTCGCATGGCGTGTTCGAGATCAACATGTCTTGACTTATCTGGTCACCTCGCTCTCTCGTGAGGTGCTAGCAGGAGTTTCTTCGTGCTCCACGGCAGCGGATCTGTGGACAGCTATCACAAGATCGTTTGCCTCTCAATCTCGGTCCCGTATCCTCCATCTACGGACCCAGATTGGAAACACGCGCAAAGGGGATATGTCTGTGATGGTGTACTTCTCCAAGATGCGCAGAATTGCAGAAGAGATGGCGGCTGCTGGGAAGCCGCTTGATGATGATGACGTCGTGTCCCATATCCTCAATGGACTCGATGCAGAATACAACCCGTTGGTCGAACAGGTCACGGGCATGGCTGATTCCATCAGTCTTGACGAGCTCTATGCGCGTCTCCTCTCTACGGAAGCACGCCTGGAGTCGCAGAAGGAGACCAAGGAGTCGTTCCAGATGGTGGCGAATACCGCTGCACGTGGCCGTGGTGGTAGCTTCAAGCAGGAGAACCGTGGCCGTGGTGATGGCGGCCGTGGAAATCAAGGAGATCGTGGCGGTTTTGGTGGCGGTTTTGGACGTGGTGGTACTGGTCGGGGTAACCCAAACAATCCTTATAAGGATCATCAATGTCAAGTCTGTGGCAAGTATGGTCACACAGCTCTCCGTTGTTAGAAGCGGTTTGACAAGAACTACAATGGTCCAGAGAAGACAGCTGCAGCCGCCGTGACTTCCTACAATGTGGACACGGCGTGGTATGCTGACAGTGCAGCCACCGACCACATCACCGGAAATCTTGACAAGTTGACCATGAAACAAGATTACAATGGTCATGATCAGGTGCACACGGCCAATGGAGCAGGTATGACGATAAAGCATATATGTCAATCTACTGTTATTACCCCTTCTCGAAATATCCATCTTAATGATGTCTTGCATGTTCCTCAAGCCACCCGAAATTTAGCCTCTGTTCATCGCCTCACCACTGATAATGATGTGTTTCTTGAGCTTCATTCTGAATTTTTCTTTGTTAAGGATCGTCAAACGAGGCGAATACTTCTGCACGGCAAATGTAGAAACGGGCTTTATCCTATCCCCTCCTTGGAGCGCACTCCTAGCAAGCATGTTCTCAGTGTCGTCAAGACATCAACTGATCGGTGGCATGGTCGCCTTGGTCATCCGTCTTTTGCTACGGTTCATCGTGTTCTTCGTGATAATAGTTTGCCTTTTGAGTCCAATAAAGCGCTTGCGCATGTCTGCGAGGCATGTCAACAAGCCAAGAGTCGTCAACTCCCTTTTCCTAAGTCTGTAAGCGTCTCTAAGGCACCATTAGAGTTGGTATTTTCAGATGTATGGGGTCCTGCTCCTACTTCTGTAGGACGACACGACTATTATGTCAGTTTTATTGATGATTATAGTAAATTTACTTGGATTTATCTCATCAAACACAAGTCTGAAGTGTTTCAGAAATTCCGTGATTTCCAAGCACATTCTGAGCGATTACTTAATTGCAAAATTTTGTCCATGCAAACAGATTGGGGCGGCGAGTATCAAAAGTTGAGTTCTTTTTTTGAGCGTGTTGGTATTTCTCATCTTGTCTCCTGTCCTCACACGCACCAGCAAAACGGATCTGCTGAACGCAAGCATCGACACATTGTGGAAGTCGGTCTTGCTCTTCTTGCTCATGCCTCCATGCCTTTGAAATATTGGGATGAGGCATTCTTAACAGCCGTATTCTTGATTAACAGGTTGCCAACGCCTGTTATTGGTCATGCATCTCCCATTGAAAAATTGTTTGGGTCTAAACCGGATTATTCTTTTCTTCGGATCTTTGGGTGCGCGTGCTGGCCTAACCTCCGCCCTTACAATCCACATAAATTATATTTTCGCTCCAAGCAATGCGCTTTTCTTGGCTATAGCTCTCATCACAAAGGTTACAAATGTCTTGATATTTCCACTGGTCGTGTCTATATTTCGCGTGACGTGGTGTTTGATGAGTCTGTTTTTCCCTTCTCCATGTTGCATTCAAATGCTGGTGTTCGTCTTCGTTCCGAAATTTCCCTCCTTCCTCCCACGTTGTTGGACTCTACTTCGTTTGGGGGTAGTACTGTAGATCCTGACTTATTGCCTAAGTCTACTAATTCGTTGGTTGAGCCCCTTGATGTGCAGGAAACCTCAGGCGTGCCGGATCCAACAGGACGTGTTGTCTTATTTCCGGGAAATACTTGTTTTTTGCCGCAGGATGATGCACATATGACTTCGAATCGGAACGATGCAGTGGATCTGAGTTCAATTCTTGGCGCTGATTCGCCTGGCAGCTCCAGCATCTTCATCGGCTCCGGAACCCATCTCGGCACCGTTGCAGGCCGATCCTGTCGGTCTGTCGGGACCAACGCCCGTCCCTGCCTCTTCTGCGTGTCGTGCCGCGCCCACCACCACTGCTGGCTCTTCTGCGGATTCTGTTGCTCCCACTCCGGCTTCTGATCAACCGTCATTGCATGTTGAGGCTGAACCACTGGAAGTTTCGGTTCCTGAACCTCCTGCCCAGCGTCCTCGGACTAGACTTCAGAATGGTATTGTGCAACCTAAGAAGCTATTCCCGGGCATGATTAGCCATGTCAATTTTTGTGCAACTGGTGAACCTGAATCTGTCAATGAAGCTATGAGTGATGCACGCTGGAAACAAGCTATGGATGAGGAGTTTTCTGCCCTCTTGCGCAATTCCACTTGGCACTTGGTTCCTGCGGATCAGGCTCATAATCTCATTGATTGCAAATGGGTGTATAAAGTGAAGGAGAAGGCTGATGGCTCTGTTGATCGATACATGGCTCGTCTAGTGGCCAAGGGATTCAAGCAACAATACGGGATCGATTATGAAGACACATTCAGTCCGGTGATTAGGCCAGCTACTATTCGCTTGGTGTTATCTATTGCTATCTCTAAGAACTGGTGTCTTCGCCAGCTAGATGTAAAGAACGCGTTTCTTCATGGTGTTCTGGAAGAGGATGTCTATATGAAGCAGCCTCCTGGGTACGTCAGTGCGGATCATCCATCATATGTTTGCAAACTTGACAAAGCTATATATGGATTAAAGCAAGCTCCTCGAGCTTGGTATTCACGGCTTAGTGCCAAATTGGTGTGTCTGGGTTTCAAACCGTCGCAAGCAGACACGTCTCTCTTCATTTTGAACAGGGTACTGTGCACATATTTCTTCTCATCTATGTGGATGACATTATTGTTGCTAGCTCCTCCTCGGATGCAGTTGATGCTCTTCTTTCGGATCTTAAGTCTGATTTTGCGTTGAAGTATCTTGGACCCCTCCACTACTTCTTGGGTATTGAAGTGACGCAATGTTCTGATGGTCTTCTACTCACTCAACAGAAATACACCAATGATATCTTGAACCGGGTTGGGATGCTTAAGTGTAAATCTGTTCCTACTCCTCTTTCTGTTGATGAGAAGCTGTCGCTCTCAGAGGGTACTCCTTTGAGTAGCGAGGATGCTACGGCCTATCGTCGTGTGGTTGGTGCCCTACAGTACCTAACATTGACACGACCGGATATTTCATTCTCGGTAAATAAGGTCTGCCAGTTTTTGCACAGTACTACTTCTCAGCACTGGTCTGCGGTGAAACGGATTCTACGGTACTTAGGCGGCACGATGGGGTTTGGTATTCGTCTTCGCAAAAATTCATCCCTGTTCTTGAGTGCTTTCTCTGATGCAGACTGGGCTGGCAGTGCTGATGATCGCCGCTCCACCGGAGGTTTTGCTGTGTTTCTTGGTCCGAATCTTGTCTCATGGAGTGCTCGCAAACAACCCACGGTATCCCGATCCAGCACTGAAGCTGAGTACAAGGCGTTGGCCAATGCTACCGCGGAGATCATTTGGATTCAAAGTGTTCTTGGCGAACTTGGTGTTCCTCAAAATCGAGTTCCTTGCCTATGGTGTGATAATCTGGGGGCCACTTATCTATCTGCTAATCCTCGGTTTCATGGTCGTACCAAGCATATTGAGGTTGATTTTCATTTTGTTCGTGAACGGGTGGCAAACAAACAGCTTCAAATTCGGTTCATCTCTTCTGCGGATCAATTGGCTGATGGATCTACGAAGCCGTTACCTGTTCAGAAACTTGAGCTGTTTCGTTTCAATCTCAACTTGGTGAAGTTGTGATTGAGGGGGAGTGTTGAGATATATTTGTATAGTCTATCTATAACCAGGCTGTTTAGATAGTTTAGATTCTCCTGATTGCTGTAACCGAGTATATATCTGTAACCTGTAACTCACGGTCTGATATATAAACCATCGGCAACCACCTGGGTGAGGTACTGCTTTCCACATAACCTTGATATTGTTACAAGTATGTCATACTCCAGAAATCGAATTAATGTGCAGAAAACACTTAACTAACTCTCTCAATTGGACATCTACTCGGATGAGTTAGACCAAGTGCTGCACAATGCATAAATTCCTCTTTCTTTTTTTGAGGCAAGTAGGATTCAGTTAAAGTGCATATATTATTATACCTGCAGAACTTTGGATTGCAAATTAGGGGGCGAAGTGATCTCTGCCATCAGAGAAGGCAAATACTGTTGTCGAAGAACAGCGCTAGTTGGCGCATATTCTCTTGCCATTTCTATTGGTTACTTATCAATCCTCTCAGATAAGTTTCTAACGACACAGAAGGTGTAAGTAGTGGTGGCTCACTGCTACTATTACTCAAGGCACTTATTTTCCATCAGAAAATACTTTGTATTGGCCGGCCAGGATGAAACTAAGAACTGGATTTGTCAACAGGCTAACCCCCTTTTTTCTTTTGCAGCAAAGTGCAGTCAAGGCTAAAATGGAAGATTTGTCTATTGCAGGTGGCTGGTAGATAAATAGAAAAGACACCACACAACACAACTCCTCTTTACCTCCACATTAGGGACGGCAATCGGGCATGGCAGGTACAGGTAGTGCTCGCCCATACTCGTTGCCCATGGTATACCTAGGGGTGGAAACGAGCCGAGCCGAGCTGGCTCGAGCCAAGCTCGTATCGGCTAGCGTGAACAGTAGCTCGACTCGGCTCGTTTCAGAAACGAGCTACGGGAGAGGCTCGGCTCGGCTCGAAATGCGGCTCGAGCTGGCCCGCGAGCCCTCGCGAGCCAGAACAGCTCGCAGAGCAGTTCACAGGGTAGGCAGCAAGCAGCAGTTCACAGAGCAGGCAGCAGCTCATAGAGTAGTTCACAGCCAGTAGCAGGCAGCAACACATGAAAATTAGTAGCAGGCAGCAAGCAGCTCACAGCAGTAGCAGCAATTCACAAATCACAATAGCAGCAGTACCAAATCACAAATAATAGAACATCAACAGTAGTTTAGCAGCTCACAAGTTCACAAACAGCAGCAGTAGCAGACTAGCAGTTCACAATTTCACATTTTATAGCAGTTCACAGTCAGTAGCAGGCAGCAGCACATGAAAATTAGTAGCAGGTAGCAAGCAGCTCACAACAGCAGTTCACAAATCACAACAGCTGCAGTAGCAAATCACAAATAATAGAACAGCAGCAGCAGTTTAGCAGTTCATAAGTTCACAAACAGCAGCAGTAGCAGACTAGCAGTTCACAAGTTCACATTTTACAGCAGTTTACAGAAGTTCACAGTCAGTAGTAGGCAGCAGCACATGAAAATTAGTAGTAGGCAGCAAGCAGCTCACAGCAGCAGCAGCAATTCATAAATCACAATAGCAGCAGCAGTAGCAAATCACAAATAATAGAACAACAGTGACAGTTTAGCAGTTCACAAGTTCACAAACAACAGCAGTAGCAGACTAGCAATTCACAAGTTCACATTTTACAGCAGTTCACAGTCAGTAGCAGAAAGCAAGCAGCTCACAGCAGCAGCAACCCACAAATGAAGCAGCAGATCACAGCAGTGTATAGAAGGGAGCAGCAGCAGCAGTTCGAAATGCAGGGAGCAGCAGCAACTCGAAATGTAGCAACAACTCTTGATGCATTCATTTCCTATCGTCTTTCGACCAATGAACTGATATAATGGATTTAAATATCTCATCAAAACCTTAAACCAAGTATGTTCGACCATCCTAAAGGGATACTCATGAACAATTATCATCTTAGCAATAATTGGACGAGTTTCATCTTGATCATATTCCGTAGGAGTAGAAACAAAAGATAAACCAGTCTCACCTCCCATGGCAGGACTGAAGTTGAGTTTCGCTTGAGCTTTCATCTTAGCCACCTTGTTCATATATGGCGTGCACTTCGGCATATGCCTCATAAGATGTGAAGTTGCACCCCCTTGTTTGTAAGACATGAGTTTGTAGCGGAACCTACACTTTACTTTTGTATCAACCTCTCCTTTCTTTGTCTTCGATGGAACATTCACCACCTTAAAGATCTTCCAATAATCTGATCTCTGTTTCTGTCTACCAGCTGCCTTTGGAGATCCTTTCCTCCTTTTTGCCCCCCTCTTCTGAGACACTGTACCCTCTTCTGTTGTCAATGCCACAACGACTTCTTCAGCACCATTTGAACTTGAAGAGTCCACATCAATATCATCCATGTCCTCATCAGATGGTACACCACCAAGAACATCACCACCCAAAGCCTCCCAATCCACATCCTCACTCGATGACTGTAATAAAACATTGTACAATGTTAGCCCCAAGAATCAGTGGACGCACACGTGACACAGTGGACATTATCGCTCACACAAAGGATCAGTCGTAGGAGCAAAACAGAGAACTGAACTATGCAATTCTCTGTATTTTTCAGTTGGGCTACAGTCCTCCCGAAAGCAAAAGAGGCTCAACAGATAACACACACAAAAACTTGATAAATACATGAGCTAACCAATAAACTAACGACAAATGACACAAAACAGAGAAAAATATAGACTAGATTCAGATCCGAACTTCAAGCAATATTTTCTCAACCGACTAGCTAACTGAATATGCCAGCCCTTTGCATTCAATGAACCCCAGCAAATAATACAGTAACCAAACTTTAACCATGAAGCATGAACTCTTAGTATCAGTATTAGGGCGACATCACATCCTCACCCTAACCCTAACCCCCCCTTACATCCTCAGATGTCACTAGTCAACACAATTGAGCAAATAAAATCATCATAATTTCATGTGTTCAATCCTGTTTTCAGCATGTACAGTTACTCACCGAGGCTGCTGGTTCAGCGAGGTCAGGAGGCGGCTGGGAGCTGAGGAGGTGTCGACTGGTTGCAGTTGCAGGCTCGCCCCCTATTGCCGACGGAGAGGCCTCGATGTCGGCCACCTTCTTCCCTTGAGCACGAGACTCCATGCTCCGTTCGCAGCCCCTGCGCATCGGTTGGAGGAGGCCACGTGGTGGATCGGGAAGGAAGGGGTCAGGGAGGATGGGGATTGGGGAAGGACGCCGCCCGCGCGTGTGGGGAAGGAAGGGGATCGGGGAAGGACGGCGGCCGAGTGCGTGGGGAAGGACGGTGATCAGGGAAGGACGGCGGCCGCGCGTATAGGGAAGGAAGGGAATTGGGGAAGGACGGCGGCCGAGCGCGTGGGGAAGGACGGCGATCGGGGAAGGACGGCGGTTGCGCGTATGGGGAAGGAAGGGAATCGGGGAAGGACGGTGGCCGAGCGCGTGGGGAAGGACGCCGATCGCCGATCGGGGACGGTCGCCGGCCACACGACTGGGGAGTGCCGCCTGACGGGAAGGGTTAGGGTTGGTCAGTGGCGACTCGCATCGCATCGATCGGATCCAGATTCCAGACTACATCGATCGGGTCACTGGCCCGACTCGGACCGAGCTCCCACGAGCCAAACGAGCGGCTCAAGCTTGGCTCGTTTTTCTCACGAGCTAGACACTGGGCTCGGCTTGGCTTGAAACATCCCCAGCCCGAGCCGAGCCGGCTCGAGCTCGTCTCGAGCTCGTTACGAGCCGAGCTGGCTCGCAAGCCTCAAGCCAATTGCCCAACCCTAGGTATACCCGTTTACCCTCGAACTGAGTCACCATCTGAAAGTTAAACTAATGACAGGTACATATAAGCAGTAGCTGTTACTAGAAAATATAATAGCTATCAAAAAAATTTATAACAATCAATAGCAATTAGAGACATGCAAAAGTTTATAACAATCAATATCAATTAGAGATATTGCTATGGCTGCGTCATCTGTCAATCTATATCGTGGATAAACGGACGGGGTTGGTACGGGTGGAGTTTACCTATACTCATGCCCGTTTACCCAACGGGTAGAGTGTTCCCTCCATTTTCACACCTATGGGTAAAGAAAATATCCTATACCTAGCTCTATTAGCACTACTACAGAAATCGACATTACAGACGGTTCAGAAACGTCATCACAGACGGTTTTCTGAACCGTCTGAATTTATGGGTCAGTGATGATCGAAGGTTATCACAGACGGTTTTCGAACCGTCTGTGATTATTAGATATCACAGACGGTTTTTAATTAAAAACCGTCTGTGATTATCAGATATCACAGACGGTTTTTAATTAAAAACCGTCTGTGATATCTAATAATCACAGACCGTTTTTAATGAAAAACCGTCTGTGATACATATCACAGACGGTTTTTACTTAAAAACCGTCTGTGATATTCCTTCCTCCTAAACCAAAATCTATTTCTGTTTATTGGCTAGCCTCAGGAAATGCTAGCCATGCCCTCTGAAACAAGCAGATAATCACAGACAAAAAACATACAATTCACACATCTCATTTGCTTTCAGGTACATTTCGCAGACATAAAACATCCAATTGACATCGCACTTCATCTCACAGACATAAAGCATGCATCCATTTCGCAAATCAATTAATTGAATTGAACTGAAATATCCATTAACAAATGCACAGTTACAAAAGATCTACACTGCATTTACACTTAGTGATAAGACCAATAGGAAATCAGTGTGCGCAGTGGAACCGTCCTTCTGGCTGTATGACTTGAGTCAGCAAAAAGAACGCTAACTCTGATTGAACCTCTCGAAGCTCAGACTGTTTCAATGCAGTTGACGGGATTGATACAGCCTGTCGATAGGAATATCAATGTACATATATATGTAACGTGATAAGTATGAAGTAATTATGGGAAGAGTGACAAACCTTGCGATTGGTGACCCTCGAGGAATCGAGGAGTAGTTCCATATGTTGGCAAACGTAGTATCCACATGTGTTGCCCGGCTGCTGCTGGTGGCACTGCAAAAAATGGAATGTGTTAGTTCAAAAGGCATTAGTACCATCTGTTGCATAGGATTAATTAATGTGAAATAGCGAATACCTTAAAATCTCGAACATGTGTCAGCAGGCCGTTGGCCCCGCGCTTCGAGTCACCTCCCTTTTCAATGTACATCGCGAACGCCCTACGTAATTCGAAAAGGTTAACCTTAATCATTCGGAAGGAAAGAAAGAGTACAATGTAGATATGTATGGGGAATATGTGCTTACCTATCGATTACTTGGCCGACAATTGTGAAGTCCATTTTATTCTTACTTAGGGAATCAAGGTAATATACCTTGTTCCATTTTGGTACAATTACTATTAAAATCCAATGAAAGCTCTGATTGAAGGGCATAAGTACATAGTCCTTATTGCGACAACTCAGCAGGCCTGATGCAATGTACCTCTCGACGAGGGATGCCTCCACGTCGATGGTAGTCTTGGCGACCAATTGTGGGTCCAAGAAACCAGCTGATGAGTTCGATACTCTAGCTTTAATCAGCATGTGTCTATATATATACACACGAAAGCAAAAAATTAGATATGGCATTTATCGGTATGACATTAACGGAGACTGTGATTGTACACACTTACAGCGTCCAGCATCGAACGATTGAGACGTCAAGAGCGTTGAGCATGAACAGCTCGAATAAATCCTCAAAGGCGACCACGAATGTACACTCTTGAAGATTGTGGTGTAAATCTTCCTCGGAGAATTTGACAGTGATACTTGAAGTCCGTTCTCCCTCTGGCTTATTGGACTGCTGCATATACCACGTGTGCAATTGCATGCAACTATATGGTAGCTTTTGGAGGGCTTTTTGCTCGAGCAACGGCTCGCCAAGCACGAATTTGCGGGCCAAAGGGTGGTACGGAAGATCATCATTGGTCTTCTTTGCTTTGCCCTTGCTGGCCTTGCTGCCTCGGCTATGGGTCGACTTCACGGAAGTCGACTTTGAAGGTAGCAGCGGTGCAAGTTGCTCTGGCGAGAATAGGGCCCGTGGAGATAGCACCGTTGTAGTATCCGGTGGTGGAACCGACTGGTCTTGTACTGGAGATGGCACCAGTGCATGTTGCTCTGGTCCTGCCACCGGTGAAGAAGCCTCCAGGAAGATGTCGCTTTTGGGCCACTGGATGAATGTTCCAATGGCCTGTCCTAGAATCACGATCTCGTCGTTGGGGGGCTTCGGTAGCGGGACCACCTCAAAATTGACATACACACCATCCACATTAACTTTTGCGAAGCCTGGCGCTAAAGCTTGGCCGTGCACCATGGCCCCGTTACCAGACGAATATGCCTGGCCCCAAGCAGCGTACAAGGGAATGGCGCCATATCTCACTTGGAGCTTGCAGTTCGTAGGCTCCTACATAACGATACAAAATTAGCTACTCGAATAGGCCTACCAATGGAGCAAGCATTCGAGAGGTAATAATTATTACCAGGATGTCGTCCACAGGAAATTTGGACTGGGTATGCGTCGGATTGGACGCGCAGCTACTCGGACGGTTGTGCGGGCTACCTAGCATAGCAGCGGCGGTGGCGGCCTGCTGACTTTCTGTCTGTTTCCGCACCTCTTCTCTGATTACTTCACCCATCTGAGCAAATAGCTCCTCTCGAAGAGATTCCTTGATCTCTTCTCGTAGCTGCTCCTCACGCTCGGCTTTGTTTCTCTTCCTACGCCGATACATTCCGGAGTCATCTTGGAAACCATGTTTCCAAGGAACGTAAAGCCCAAGGCCTCTCGTACGACCCGGGTGCTCCTTGTTTCCCAGGGCCACGGAGAGCATATCATTCTCCCTTGTTCCCTGGAATGATCCCAGGGTAGATTCAAAACTCAGCTCTTCCTGCAAGAGCACGACATGTCATTTCAATTCGTACGAAGTTGTGGAGTAATTACAAGCTACGTAGTTCGATCGATATCTTACCAGGCGCTGGGACACTTGCTGGTCTGCAGGGTTTCGAAAGGAGACGTCCCCCGATGTCGTTGTAGATGACCTTGCTCTAAGCCAATTTCGAGCGCGGTCATCCGGGATATTGGAAAACGGCGGGGCGATGTCCTCTGCAGCTGCCAGCTCATCCTCCAACCTCCACTGCGGGATTTTACCCGCATACCCAGCTGTGCCAAGTCTGTGGGGGTGCGTGTTTTTTGCCTGGAGGGCCTTGTGCGCCACACTTGTACTTTTGAATTCTTCGGTCGTTTTCATCGCCTTGAACTCTTCCCATTGTGATTCCAGGAATGGGTATTTAGTAAAAGGCGTTTCGTCCGTCTCCACGTATTTCCTGACAAGCGTGCTCTTGAAGTTCTTCCATGCTTTGCACGCCGCTTGGTAGGTTTGTCGTTCCACAGCGTGTAAGTGTTCTTCTGGGAACTCGAACGATGCCAAGATTTCGGTCCACAGGTCACGTTTCCGAGTGTCAGGCACGTTCTTCCACGAATTGTATGTGATCTCAATTCGTTGTCGTGCAACTATTCCGACCATGGTTCGGAATGCGTTTACCGCTTGCTTAGGAAGGATAGGGACCCCAGCTGCGTTTACCGCTGTGATGGTCTGTCGGCTCTGAGGCTTCTTTGATAGCCCTCTTCCTTGGCGTCTTGATGTTGGAGCGGACGCCTCCGGCGATGATGATGAAGAATGCGCGGGTGACATGTTGCTCATTTTGTGGGTCTATTAAGATAAGATGAGAATGTTCAAAGTGAGGAAGCACGAAAAGTCAAACATGATGCTCAATGTTCGGAAGAGAGGAGAGGAGTAGAGGGAAGGGGGAGAAGGGAGGGGGTGATGTGGACACAGAGAGGGGTTATGTGCCTATACTATATACTACATACTATATGTGTATATACATACATATACATATACATACCTACATATATACATATACATACCTACATATATACATATATAATGGTAGCAATATGAAGCAACAAGCAACAAGCATCAATAATAGAATCAATAACAGTCTCAACATGAATATGTGCTCTCAAATTGTAGGGTTGCACAAGATTAATCTTGGCCGTCCCGCTACTAAATCATATACTCTTCCTTGATTGGTTATGCCAAATAATGAATTCAGTATTTTGAGCTCTAGATACAAACTCTAAAATCTCAAGATCAAGATATATTTAGCATGCATATATTCAAACAACAGTATTCATACAGATCAAGACCACACAAGTTAACTTTGCCCAATAATTCAGTCTTTTAACTTGTCAAGATTAAATCCGAACAGATCAATTTAATAACATGCTATAACCTGAAAACTGCATGAACCGACAGCTATTAGAGCTCAAGCACTGAATGAACCAATCTCAGTATATGATTTTATCATCATCGAGCAACTGTAGTAAACAATTAATGTACCAAATAGCAAACTAATTAAGCTACTGCAGTAAACCCTAGTCCATCACAGAAAGTGCTCACAATGCAGTCGGTAATCGAGGGGAGGTGGCCGGCGAGGGGCTCGACGGAGGCGGCCGGCGAGGGGCTCGGGGAGGCGGTCGACGAGGGTTCGGGGAGGCGGAGGCGACGAGGGGGTCGACGGAGGCGGTCGACGAGGGGCTCGGGGAGGCCGAGGCGACGAGGGGCTCGACGAAGGCGGCCGGCGAGGGGCTCGGGGAGGCCGAGGCGACGAGGGGCTCGACGAAGGCGGCCGGCGAGGGGCTCGGGGAGGCGGTCGACGAGGGTTCGGGGAGGCGGAGGCGACGAGGGGCTCGAGGAGGCGGAGGCGATGAGGGGCTCGACGGAGGCGGCCGGCGAGGGGCTCGAGGAGGCGGCCGACGAGGGTTCGGGGAGGCGGAGGCGACGACGGGCTCGGGATTTACTTGGATCTAGATCGAATAACTGCGCAGCGCACAGGGAAAACCCTAGCCAGAGGGTATATATAGGGAGGTTATCACAGACGGTTCTAACTCAAAAACCGTCTGTGATATTAATATCACAGACGGTTCCAAGTCTAAAACCGCCTGTGATAGTATAAATATCACAGACGGTTCTAAGTGTATAACCGTCTGTGATAGTCATATTATCACAGACGGTTTTAAACTTAGAACCGTCTGTTTTATTGATATCACAGACGGTTCTAAGTTTAAAACCGTCTGTGATAAGCCTTTGCGACTGTAGTTATTAAGACAACACCAATAACCACAGCTGCATTCATATCCACCACCAAACAGCTGCATTCATATACAACACCAACCAGCTGCATTCATATCAACCATCACATGTGCATCACACATATACATAAATGCTTGTTCAAAGTTATCACAGACGGTTTTTAATTATTAACCGTCTGTGATAACAAGGTTATCACAGACGGTTTTTATTTAAAAACCGTCTGTGATAATCTGGGATTATCACAGACGGTTTTTAATACAGACCGTCTGTGATACAAACGTATCACAGACGGTTCATAGTTAATAACCGTCTGTGATAATCCATTTTCCCGCCACAAATACCACAGACGTCCTCCAAATTACAACCGTCTGTAATAGTGCTCATTAGAGACGGTTTCACAAAACCGTCTGTGATGAGGCGTCTACTATTAGGCTTTCTGTAGTAGTGTAGGGTATTTACCGACGGGTATACGGACATAATTGCCATTCCTACTCCACATGCATGCATGCATGGCTACTGTTTTGTCATTTTACCTCTTGATTCGACTTGCACGATACACGCTCAAATCAAGTTTCGACAAGTCATATTCTCAGCTGATTAAGTGTTACCGATCCATCCGTATAGGACATCTTCATTTCGTAGTAACTAATTACTGAAGACGCCAAAACAAATAGAGAATTAGTTGTAATGTGAGACGTGCAAGGGCTTACATCGTTGTTGAGAGTAAACGCAACTAGTTAGTTAACTCCATGTGCTTCCGGTTAATGATCTAATGATTGGCTAATAGATCATTGGTTAAGACGACAATGTAAATTTTTCCACACAAAAGAGGATAATAATTTTTATTGAAGAACGGGCAGGAGAGCTGCCCTATATTGATTAACAGATAGAAGCAAAACGGGTTACAGAAGAATGTTTGCTAAAGGAAAAGGAGCAGAGGCCGTTAGAACGGCATTGAGAAGTACAATTAACGTGTTACAGAGGTGTGAGAGAGCTCGTTAGAGCCTAGGCTCCAACCTTCTCTTTCATGGTAGCAACCAAGGACATGGACGTAACCGCCATTGAGCGAAAAATTTGAGTGTTCCGTTCTTTCCAGGTTTCCGATGTGACAAGCATTAAGAGCATTGTGAATGCTTTTCGTGGTACTCCGAGTATGAGGATGATCGATTTCCACCAGTGTCGGACTAGGGTGAAGATCTGCCAGGTTGTCGAATTTATGGAGTCACGTGCTACTCATTGCACGATAGAGGTCCAGATTCTTGTTGTGTAGTGGCATTATGCCAATAGATGGATGACAGACTCTAGGGCATGTCTACACAGGGGGCAAGTTGACTAGTTTGGCCACCCTTGCACGGCCAAGTGATCTGTTGTCTATAGCCTGTTCTATGTGGCCAGCCAGGTGATCTATTTATTTATTTGGAGAAGGCAAAACAGTAGATGATCTTGAGACATAACCTCATGTCTCATGCAAATAGATGTCTTGACGTGGTAGTGATGTGATGTGCCAATTACGACTACTCTACACAAGATATTCGACAGTGACCATGACCTGTATTTATAATAACATGATATTGTAAAGCAAACTGCAGATAGTAGCACACCCAGACATAATTAGAACAGGGGCATAATAAAATACAAAATACAATGAATATTGTACATCGGTAATAGACAGTGTACCTCCCAAAGCCCATAAATATATGTAAGTAACTATTTGCACACTAAACTTAGCAAACTTAGTGATGAAATCAGAATTGCTATAGTGAATAGTTATAAAGATTGAAAAAAGGAAGCAACATACCACTAGCTAAGATTGAGTAGTGGTAGTACAATTATGAGGCAATAACATTCTATGAGATTTCATGCTTTGATAGTGTTTTCTGATTCTATTATCATCAAAACTTCTAAAAATGTCTCGCTCAGTAGCATATCATCAAGTCACTGAACCACTCATCCGCTACTCTATTGCACAAATCTATCTTGATAATATTTATTGCTAAAAAAGACTCTTTCAACTGATACTGTTGCCACTGGAAGGATCAGTGTTAGCACAATGAGGCGATAAACTAATTGGAAAGTTCTATTTTTTTCCTGTTTCAAATATCTTTTGAGCTAGCTTTGCAATATCATCAATTAGAATACCCTGTTATTGTAAATACATTAGTACCAATTTTTTTGGGTCTTCCAGGTTTCTTAAAAAGAATAATAGAAATAAAAGGCTGCATCCTTTTCCATACTATATTCCAATCAATCAAATTTATTTCACCAAGATTGTTGAAATTCTCTTAAACAATCATTTTGCATTTTGTGAGAAAAATCATGATATTTTGGTTGGGTTGGATCGCTTAACAAATACGTCCTTCTCACTTAATCATGACATTTTGCCTTCTTTACTTGACTCTCATTAGTATGAGGAGTACTACTTGTATTGGTTGAAAAGTATTTATCCAATGTTCGTTTTTCTAGTTCTTGCAACTCTACGAATCGATAAATGATAATAGATGAAACTAAAATACCAAATCAATCATAATTGCGCAAATTAAAAAGTAGATTTATGTTTTATACCTTAAGGCCGCTACCTCTGACCCTCCGTTATCTCTTTATGCAGAGCCACAGCCGACAGTCCCCCTCAGAAGTCAGGCCCTCACAGTCGCCTCCACAGCACACCTAGTAGCTAAAATGCATGTTGGACCGAAATGGCGACAGAGGGGAGGGTGAATGTCGACTTTTAAAAATTACTCCCCTCAAGTATCCACTTAAGAGATCCCTCTCCGATAGCAACAAATGCTATGAAGAGAGACTCGAATACCAACTGGACCCTTCAGCAACCAGAGAAGAAAAGGCATGAAAAACAAAGCATCAAACTCATGTACCAACTGGACCCTTAAGCCACCAGAGAAGAAAAGGCATGAAAGACAAAGCATCAAACTCACAGAACTTGCAGGAGGGTGGTCTGACCGCAGTGGGTAGGGCGGTTAGACCGCAGCAGGCCGGTCTGACCGGTTGGCTAAAGCTGGTCTGACTGCCGGGTTAAACCCGGTCAGACCGCTTCCAACACGCTGGTCTGACCGCCCGACGAATTTCAGGGCAGGCAGACAACAGATAAAACTCTGAAGTTTCTGAACTTTGAAAATACTGCAGTCCTTGAAAAACTGAGAAAAACAGAGGATTTCTTTCAATCCTTTTGCCCCAAGGCATCACAACAACGAACTAAATAACAAGAGAGCCTTGGGAAAAGAAGCAATCACACCAAGAAACAAGAATTTCAGATTATGGTAAAAATCTGAAATCTTGCAAGAACTGATCCAAAAACCAAAATACTTCCCGATCTTTGATCCTCTGGCCACGAAACTTTGAAGAAAGCTACTTAATAGCCTCTGGACTCTAGATATCAAGTTTCATGCCATCTCATGAAGGGAATCAAAATCCACCTCAAACCCTAGGGAAGAAAATGAAGAACAGAGCAGCCCAAAAAACAAAAACTGAAATCAAGGATGCGTTCTTGGGATTTTAACTGATCAAATGATCTTGAGGCATCATCCCAGCATAGAGCAACCCATTTTGGGCCTTCTCAACAAGAAACAACAAGAAATTGAAAAATCAAGAAATCATGCATAAAAGGCATCGAAGGGAAACAGGGAGCACGAGAGATAAAACTCAGAAATTTCATTCCCAATCAAACGATTACAGAGGAGTCCCCATACGCATGGACATTAGAACAAGAGGAATGATTACAAGTTCATCAATCCATCCTCTCCCTCTCCCCAAGCCAAGAACTCCAAGAACTCTACATGCTTCCTGGGAGGGACACAACACAGATAGAAGCTACGAAGGAGACACAACCTGTTGCCTACACCAACTCTCCAACCATTAAAGCCTAAAGCCAAAACAATCTCTCAAAGCTTCTTTTGACTCTAGAAAACCCTAACTCTCTCCCAAAGCCATGGGAATACATGCAGCCACTCAATCCTATTTATAGCCCTTGGCTAACGGGTCTCCAACCCGTTACGCCCGCCAAATCCAACGGAACCCGCTCCCGCTTGTGCAGCCTCGTGAAATTACCAATTCGCCCCTCTTGCACCTTCCGGGAAGCTTCCGCGTTCCTTGTCGTCCAAGCCTTGCAACCACCTCGAGTCTCTGCCGTCTTCAACACATCCCGACCGTTCCTACCTCAGCGCCACCTGCGCCTAGTCCGGCCACCTCGTGTCTCGCCACGACTCTGCCTCGACGTCCTGCAGCCATCACAAACAAGAAACACATCAAATAGCACCGTTCGATACATGAAAGCATAATAGCATCAACAAATCATACTTACGCATGAAGAAGCCCAAACCTGTCGAATCATCAGAGTATGCAACCTAACTACTTTGACCAGGTTTGATCAAGTTCGACTGAGTCCGTTGCACCATGCAACGACATGGTCCGACCACACAAACTAAACTCGACTTTCCTAAACCGTTGTCAATTACTCATCACACACATGGGGTCACAACCACATGGTCTCTCAATGGAGTTAAAAAGGACTTCATTTACTGATACTTCAGATAGTCAAGTAGACAACCAATTGATATTGACTTGAATGCAGAATAAGAGTGCAACACTACAACTAGTGTTCATTGCTTCATTTCTTTTACTCTGCTTGTGGACGATGATGATTTTCTCACAATGCAAAGTCACAGTATAATAATGACTGACTTGAATTGAATACAGAATAAATAAAGGACTAAAGGAGAGTAGGGCTGTAGGAGACCATGTCAACATGCTGCGACTTACCATGCCCAAGTGCCCAACTTGGCAACTCCAGATATTTCTAGAAGCTCCTCCAGCAGCAAATCTCCTTCCCCTCCTAGCCTCCGCCCTCCCTTCCAGCTAGCCGGCTCCCCCTAGCCTCCCTGGCTCCTTCTCGGCGAGACGGGCGGCGACACGCGAGTAGGCGACTCACCTCTCACCGGTCAATAGTCACCACTCACCAGATATACTAATAATTTCAATATTTTAACTTTTGGCTAAATGGCTCAATTTTGAAAAAAACAATACTAACACTTAATTAATTTGGGCACACTTATGGATGTGATATACATGGTTATGATTTAGCACTCCTCCTTAATGTGTCACATAACATTTTGCTCATGATTTACAATAATAAAATTTTAGAACAAGAGTAAGAACACCCCTTTTAAAAGATATCCATGAAATGCAACCTACACAAGTCTAGGGTCTAAATATATCAAATGTAAATACTTGTTACCGAGATGGTCTTGGTTCTTGATGCGGCAAGATTATCCTCAAACTTGGCTCCTTGTCTGCTCATGGTGGAATTCACCTCTTCATGAATAAACTAAGCCTCCAATGCCTCTCCAAGTACCTATTAAGATTTTAAACACATTTTGGTACCCAAAACTTGGTTGGGTCCTTGGATGTTATTCACAATAGATTTGGGCACCCAAATGGCCATAACATTAAAATTTTGTAAACTAACATTCTTAGCAAACGCATTGCCATTTCTATCATTCCTAAGCAAATAATGTTCATTATAAAAAAGAGCTTAGGAGTGATACCTTTAGAACAATTCTTACTTACATGTCCCTTTTTTTTCAGCAATTGTAGCAAGTTTGGCAATTGCTACCTTTTCTTATCTTCTTTTTTTTATTGCCGGTTTGCCTCTTCATTTATGATCTTGTCTTGTCATCAACCTTGTTGGGACACTTAGAGGTGAAGTGTTCCTTCTTGTTGCATCCAAAACACTTGACATTATTGAATTGTTTTCCATGTTGCTTTGGGATGCTCTTCACCTTTTTTTTGAAGGTGAAACCGATACCTCTCTTGTCATTTGACTTTCTTTGATTACTCAAGAGTTTGTCAAGAGAGGCCTTTTCTTTATAGCACTTCTCAAAGTCATGGTTCAATCTTGTGACTTGGGTCTTGAGCTCTTTGTTTTCCTCTACGATATTAGTCTCAACAAACATCGAGAAAGTAGATGCATCTAATTTTGAGTAACAAGGTATATCAATCAAATCATCACAAGACGTGGATTTGCCAACCTTAGATGAAATGCAAGAATTAGGAGCTATACATGGCATATCATCTAATAAATTGCAAGTGATTCCTATATTCACATTAGGACTAGAATATTCCTTGAGAAGAAGAATTTTATGTTCTCCTTTTAGCTTATTATAATCATTTTGAAGAGAAATATGTTCATTCTTCAAAATTTTATATTTAGCTTTCTCTTTCCCAAGAAATTTATTAATCTCTTCTAGTATATCCATCAATTCATTATAAGAAGATTCATCATCATTGTCATTTACCTTCTTTTTACCTTTTGCCATGAAGCATTGACTTGTATGGAGGGGCTAGTGGATTCTTCATCATCAGAGCTAGAAATTAAGTATTCTTATCCCGACATCCACTCTTATATGTAATCCTTATTGGATGAGGTGGACACTTCATATTTATCTTAAATTTTTGTCCACATATCATGAGCGCTCTCAAGATTGCATATTGTGTTGAACACCTCCACACTCAAAGCACTAAATAAACTGTTAGTTACTTGAGCGTTGAGATGTGAGCATTTCCCATCCTCAATTGTTGGAGCAAGAGGATCCTTAGGAGGAGAAAAGCCTACATCTACAATCCGCCATATTTTTAGCCTCATGGCCTTAAAATAGCATATCATGTGGATTTTTCAATTTGCATAATTTATGCCATCAAAGTGAGGTGTGTCATCTAGGTATACTATTCCACTAGTTGCCATCCTTCTCTCTAAATAGTTAAGTCTAAAACAAAGAGAGACCAAGCTCTGATACTACTTGTAAGATCGAGGAGGCCAACTAGAGCGGGGTGAATAGTCGTTTCTAAAAAATTATCTTCCTAATTAATTATATTTAAGCTATTTGACTAAAACTAAGAATATAATGTGGAAGCTTAAATCAAATTGGTTTTAGCACAAATAAATCCTAAATTAACTAGGTTCACCTAAGTGTACCGATAACCTAAGTCTATGTCAAAAATTTACAATTCTAGGATGACAAGCAATCAATTTAATTATATGAATGTAAATTACTTGAAAGTAAATCAAGCACAAGAAAATAAACCACAAAGACACGATATCTTTTTACCGTGGTGTTCGGAGACTTGTTGGTCTCCTCTAGTCTACGTTGAGGTTAGCCCAAATGAATTGGGCCAGCTCTACGAATTAAGTTGAAACACTTTAATCCACTAGTGGTAGCTCTTTCCCACTCTAGGTAGGTGAGTTCTAACCTTCACAACTTTGCTGAGTTTTTTCACAATATTCTTTGAGAAGATCACCACGTACGACACCTCCAACGCCGTCTAGGACTCGGCAAACTCCAAGAGTAATAACTCAAGCCTCTCGCTTGACTCTCACCACGTGCAATGAATGCACAAGCTCGAGTGATTCACAATCCACCTCTAGATGCAACACATACAATCTAGAGTCTTCCTCCTTGTTCACAAGGTGTAACACAAGCACAATTGAGAGGAGGACCTCACACTAGCTAAGAGGGTGAAATGGAGTGTCAAAAGTTATTCTCCAACTGGCAACAAGGGGTATTTATACCCCACACAAGAAAACTAGCCATTGGAGAAAAATCTCTGAAAAATCAGAGTTATCAGAAGTACCGGTGGAAAAACTACGATACTTCCGCTCCCCTCGTAGCGGTAAAATAACTAGCCGTTAGAAGCAAAGGACTAGTCGAATCCGGTAGTTTTGCTGTACATTTTTCGGTAGTTCTGATCATCGGAAGTACCGCTCCCACATGCGGAACTACCGTTCTCGCAGAAAGGAGGTGACCACCACACAGGTGCCTCTCTAGAAAAACATACCGCTACACAAGCTGAACATTCTGCAAATCGAATGTACCGCTCACACAGAGCCGGTAGTTCTGCTCGTTGATCAAACCGCTCACACAGAGCTGGCCAGAAGTTCCGATCGTCGACTGCACAGGTCTCTGACCACGCTATCCGAATCGATCATATAGGCTTCCGACCATGCTGGTCTCCGACCACATTAGTTTCGGCCACTCAGGTATCGACCACGTCGACCATGTTGATATTTGACCACGTTGGTCTCCGATCACATAGATCTCCGACCACTACATCAATCTTCGACCATGTTGTCTTAATCACATCAGTTCGACCATGTCGATTTCGACCATATAGGTCTCGACCACATCGGTTTCGACCACGTTGGTTTCAATCATATAGATCTCAACCACATTGGTTCCGACCACACTGGTTCGACCACGCTGGTCTGCGATCACACAGATCTTGACCATGTCGGATTTGACCACACCGGTTTTGATCACATAGATCTTGACCACGTTGGTTTCGACCACTATGATCTTCGACCACACAGGTCATCGACCATGTCGATCTTTGATCACGTTGGTTCTCGACCACATAGGTCTTCCGATCACCAACAGATGTGGTAATTCCATGATTACAACGCTGGTAATTCCATTCAACGGTAGTACAGCAGACTACACTGCAGTAATTCTGATTTCCCTAAGAAGTGCATATATTTCAACATATTTTGCAAAACCCATTTGCAAACTACAGTATCATGCACACAATGATTATTTATGATTCCCAATAAGTTGCGAAATATATTTGCACATTTTTAGAATAATGACACAAGGATTATATATATGAGCTTCAACCATTTGCAAAACACATTTGCAAATGTAAGTCTCATACTACAAAGAATGAAAACATGGACTTCAAACTCTTACAAAACATATTCGCAATGTATAGTCCCATGTTACAAGGGTTTAACACATGAGCCACAACTATTTGCAAAACACATTTGCAAATACAAGCCTCATGCCAAGGAGAGCTAGAGCAAGTGAGGTTAAGCTATCAATACATGATGAGACTCAAGCTATTAGACATGACCCCTTTTAATAGTACGGCAACCTACACTAGCAATTTAGTCTTCTAACCAAACACCAAGACAGGTAAAATACTAGGAACATATCCTTAGTCCTGGCTAGTCGTACCTTTGCCTTGAGCATCCTCTTGAAGCTTGATGACAAACATCATCACTTCAAGTTCGGGTCATCGTCTTGACATACATCAACATATGATGCATCCACTTCTTGAACACATTAACACATGATGGGTCTTCATTTGACTTGATGATCAACACATGATCATCTCCTCTTGGGCATGCATCAACTCATGATGCATATTCTTCTTGATGGCTTTTAACACATGAAGCTATCTTCCATCTAGACTTGATGATCTTCAACATATGAAGTCATCCCAAGTCATCCTTATTTATGGAATCTAATCTATTTATCCAACTAAGAGAAAATATTAGTCCACAAATAAGTTGCCATCAATTACCAAACTTCACCATTAACACATAATGGAGGGACTAGATTCTACAATCTTCCCTTTTTTTGGTAATTCATGACAATCTCAATAAATAATAAGATAAAGATTATATTTACGAGTATACAATATGTACACAACACTTGTATACTTGAAGATAAGCTTTAAGCAAAGCTTACTTATCCGGTTGTCATTAAACATGCAACTGTTAACACATAATGGAGAAGTTAGATGACAACCCGATTGCGAATGAGTATATATAAACTACACAAGCTATATATACTCAAAAGATATGTTTCAAAGTAAAGATCCTAAATATGTGTATTAAAGGAAACATGGATCAACACTTATAAAACCTCAAAACATAGAGTGAACTCCTGCTAAATATGTGCATACAAGTATGTGTAATGAAGACATATGCACATACTCGTTTTGGATTATTTGTGGAGTTCAATCTATATTTTGGATCCAAGGAATGCACTAATATATAAGAATGTGATTTGGAGTGCATACATCTTTGATTTCACATTTTCATCCAAATGAAACTAAGTAATATCATAATCAATAAACAAGGTTAGTCTCACAAATGCATTTGTCATTATCACCAAAACCTCATAATAGTATTTATCATTATCACCAAAACCAACTTAAATAGAGCTTGATCTTTCAATTGCCTCCAAGCCACCCGCCCAACACTTGGCGTCTTAGACACTTGCCAATGTCGTCGCCCGTCCATCACCAACCTCAAGAGCGCTTCACAATAGGGATTAGGGACTGAATTGATTGTTGGCTTGTTGTTGCTATGGTGCTGCCGAAAGCCGAATTAATTCATTTGGTTGGCCTGGCCACATGTTGGCTTTCGCTTCGGTATTTGGTTTTGGTGGGCATTGGCCTTTTGGTGCTCTATTGCTTGCTGGTGAGTGCCATGGTTGGCCCAAGAACCCAACATCATGCAATCATTTGGGTTCAGCTAATCCGTAATCCATTCCAAGCCTAAGTGCATGGCTTATTAGCTTATGCATGTCTTCCTCACTCTCAGTCTCTCGACATGATGACATCTGACGGTGACCTGGCATGGCGCATGGCGCGGTGGCACCCCAGTCGGAGCTAGGAGGTACCTATTATCTGGCCAGAAGTAGGGTGGGCGCTAGCCCCCTTGATTTTCTGGTAGATCCGCCATTGACTGTAGAGAACACGTAAGACCAGGAAGAAAAAAAGTTAACTAATGCCTAATGGGACAACAAGAAAACGAAATGCAGTAGCTTCTAATTCGATGCTGCAGGAAACAAGCTAATCATATCATAGATATTAGGATTCGGGATATGCATACATCGCAAGAAATTTTCTTTAAAAAATTAAAAAAAAATCATAAGAGACTATCTAGTGATGGATAACTAGTCTAGCAAAACACTAAAGGTCGACATGCCATACATAAAACAACATTCCTCATCACCTCAGTCCATTTCAAGATAGTGAAACCAAACTCAATAAATATCATCAACTGAATCAGCTTATAGTTTTTAGTGCTACTTGAAATGAATTCACACGTAGAGTTCGTTGCACTGTACATTTTTGTGGGAACCTGGATTTGACGATCCAAATCTCTTGTATATTCTGAGGTAGTACCTGGATCAGTAGCTAGCTCACACAATAACATAGGCAAATATCACACCCATACATGCGAATAAATAAAAGAAGTACTTCATATTACATAAACAACCATAAATAGGTCTTATGATCAAATTTTATATATCAAGCTGACAAGCCAAATGAGATTGTTTATAATTAAGCAGCGGAATAGTAAGTAAACCAAAAGGAGCCTCCATTCTTGCCATAGGCAATCAATTGAGGCTAAATCTAGTCCCAACCTTTGTCTTCCACATCATAACTGGTAGCATAGACTAATCTATATATTGAGTCATCACTTTTGTCATCTAAAACCATATATTAAGCAACCATAAGTACCAGCTTATCATGAAAGCGAAATCCCTCCACTTTCATTTCTATTTTCCGATTTTGGTTATCACAACTATTACCAGCTTATTATTTATTTGTGAAAACTATGCAAGTGTAACATTTCTACACTTTTGCCCAAAAGCATGGCTATTTGAATAGATTTTTAACTCATAACATCGGCTACTATACGCTTCTGTAGATGGGCGACTGAGAAAATCATAATAAGGCTTTTACAATGCTTGCTCCCACTCTAGGGTGAATCCTCAACATTGGTGACAGTGATCGTTCCCATCCTGAGTTATGCCTCACCCCTAGAATATTCCCATCCCAGGCTATGTTTTCAATAAGGGATCCAGTTGTTAGGGAGTCTACGGCTCTTCTCGACAAAATCCACAAGGGCAGTGACCATTACGAGTCATCCCACCAATCACATCAGAAATCTAGAAATCCACCTAATAATCTACTGTGCAGGATTCATACCGAAGCTAAGCAAATTAGTGGGTTAGGTCTATCCCATAACCAGACTTATGGTTGTATGATTTGTGTATAGAAAAGATGAGCACAAGAATTCGGTCCTTAAACGACTCAGGTGAGACCAACCACAAACTCATAGCTCATTTAATCCCTGCATAGCTATTAAAAAAATACACATGCAATCTCTACACATCCTATCAAAAAAATTACATGTGTAATCCCTGCACAGCCAATTCAAACATGACTCGTGCAATGCCTGCATGACCAATCCAATACGTGTGATCCCTACACCGATCTCCAATCAACTACTCGTTTGAGTCTCTACCATTTTATAAAATATTTTTCTATTTTCAGTGGTAACCCATGTTACCATTCATTATCATGTTTTCAAGTTTAGTTGGCAATGTTTGTGTTGTAGGGGTGGCCTCTACCTAAGCTCAGCAGGCATGTTAGAAGGTTGTAAGGCCTAAAATGGGACATGTATAATGACAAAAGTGCCATTGAGGGAATACTCAAATGTAAGGGTACTATTGTAAAAACACTCCCCATGTGGGTATATATACATGATACCGGCCCTGGGGGAAACCCTAAGCACTTGCTATTATACATGTCCCATTTTGGGCCTTACAACCTTCTAACAGGCCTGCTGGGCTTAGGTGGGGGCCACCCATACAACAGTTTGTGTTGTATTTTATTTTACCACTAAGGTATTTCTAAGTACAACTAAAGCCTACTAAAGTTTAACCAATGGTGGAGTTATTATTATTGTAAGTATCCTAAGGTGACATGGCAAGGTAATATCAACAAATCAAGGAAGGGGGAATATTAAGCAACAAGTGCATGTCATCACTAGGCAATCAACCTTTAGCATAGCCTTTTAGCAATTATTCATAATAACCATGCATGTGTATTTGAAAGCAAAATACTGGTGTTTGAAAACTGGGTTCAACATGACCAATTGCAAGGACTTGCCTTGATCAAATATGGCTAGTGTAGGGTCTTGTTCTTCAGCGAGACGGGGGTCTTCGAAGTGTAAAAGTCTATACACGTGAAGCCATCTATATTCAATCAAATATTCAAATAAAATTTAAATAAAAATTCAAATGAACTCCAAAAATTATTATTTTGATACTGTTGGAAAGGTTTTCAATTTAGATGAATTTATAAATAAAAATAATTGGAATTGGATATGAAATGAAGAAGTTATGGCCTTTCAAAGTTTGAACCAAAATAAAATTTTGGAAATTTCAAAATTTCTGATAGGTGGGGTCAATTGGAATTTCTTTTTCATTTTGAGTTATTTTTCTTGAGAAAATATTCAGTGGTTGATAGGTGGGGTTGACTGGGGGTTTTCCTTTTCTTTCTCAATTAATTTCCTCAAGGAAATCATCCTGTGGTTGACAGGTGGGATCTTAGGGGGTTTTATTTTTGTTTTCTATTTATTTTAACTCAGGAAAAAGGGTGAGGTTGACAAGTAGGGTCACGGTTTACATGGGCTTGGTCCACACGGCTGTTTTTAGATAGTAGGACCCACATGTCGGTGACAGTGGTTCATACACTTGGCTTACACGATGGTTTAAATGGTATGGGATCCAAATGTCAGTGGGTCACGGTTTAAATCCTAGGTTAATTAAGATTTCTAATTACACAGGGCCCACATGTCATACTAAGGTTAGTGTATACTTAACAGTTAATTTAATTACCAAGTTAATTATGTTTTTGATGGATGGGCTCACTGGTTAGTGAGACTAATCAAACTTACAGAAGCTCACGATAGAGCTCCTTGGCGAGCTCGCTGGCGGCGAGAGGGAGGTCGGCGTGTTCGGCCATGGGTCAAAATGGAATGCCCAAGGCAAGAGCTAGCTACCAGTGATGATGGCGCTCAGTGAGGTGCACTATAGTGGTAGGTAGCCAGCGGCAAGCGCTGGTGCTAGGCGGCAGTGTGTGGCAAGTGCACAAAGCCATGTTCGAGCCAAGGTTAAGGGCGCAATAGGTTCAGTGGGTTGCTAATAGTGTTTTGGGCATGGCTTGAGGTCCTAGAGTCATCAGGCGAGGTCGATGACGAGCCTGGCGAAGGTGACATGGTCGGCAATGGCGAACCTTGAATTTCCTACCTAACTTCCTCAAATTGAGGGTGGTTTCATGATCTACAAGTTAGGGTAAAGCTAATGGAGCATTGGTTGTGGCTTTCTGCGCAGTGTGCCATGCTATCCACGGTGGCCAGCGGTGGCGAGAATAGGTGAACATGACCGGAGTGCTACGGCCGGTTCTAAGGTCCGGTAGCTAGCCTAAGGTCGACCTCGAGCTAAATTGCAAAGAGGCAGAAGGGCTTACGGGGATTCCGGGTGAGGCGTGAGAACAGGCAGTGGTGAAAAACTTGGCCAACATTGGGGAAGATGGACGTGTCCTAGCGGCTCTAGGGCACGACAAGGCCATCCAAAGGGCGTTAGCATAAGCGGGTCAAGGCAAGTAAGAATGGCACGATGTCAATAATCAGAACTAACCTGAGCAAAGAGTACCGACGACAGGGTCGGCGGTGGCGCAGGGCTCGGTGGTGAAGACATCAGCTTCAGGTTTCCTGATGGTAAACAAGCAAAGAAAGGTGAGCACAGGTAGAGAAGGATGAGGCGAACTCAACGCGCACGATGGCATTGTTGGAGACTCACCGAACGGTGAGGAATTGAGCCGCGGAGCTCGTGGCTAGACTTGGAGAAGATGGGAAAATCCTTCCTCTCCAAAAGTGCTGGTGTTGTGTAAGCTCGGGGGAATGACACGTAAGGCTAGGCTTAAATAAGGGCGAGGAGGGAGAGAGGGCTTGGGTGCCATGAATGGCTTCGGGCACTGAGAGAGTGAGAGAGAGAGAGAGGGTAGCTGGCGATGGGACGAGCTCGCGGCGACTAGACAAGGTCGTATTGCACATGGCTCGATGTGCAGAGGTCTTCAGTGCTTGCTTGCATGCAAACACATGTGAAGAGATGAGCTCAAGCGCGCGCACAAGGGAGAAAGAGGAATCACAATATCGCTCGATAGGTGGGACCAACCGGACCAAGACCCACTTGTCATTGGTGCGTGAGAGGGGCACGCAGCTGGGTTGAGCAAACGGGCAAGCATGGAACAGGCTAACTTGGCTGAGCGGTGGTAGGGGAGGGGAAGAGAGTGGGCTAGACCGATGAACAAATTTTGACCCGATGGCTTGGAGGGAATTTGAATAAGATTTATACTTGAATTTGAGTTTGAATTTCTAATTCGAATTCCATAAGGAATTTGCACATGAAAATTTTAGGGAAAAAATCCTTAGCATCGAATTAAATTTTAGAAATTTTGAATTCACATTTTTGAGCTAAGGAATTTGTTTTTAAAAATCTTAAAGTTCCATCCAGGCTTTAGAATATTTTTTAAAATGCCCCAAAAATTTTAAATTTCATAGAAAATCATGCATGTTTATTTGGAAGAGAAAATTGGACTGTTACAATTTTCAGTTACCATACCCTGGTCCTACACTCCTACTGTTGTGAAATACAACATGCAACACACAAGGTACAGCAAATGTAGCTTCCGTTGTTTCATTCAACTTGTCAGTACAGACCTGGAAACGATCAGGATGTTGGCATGTCGGCTTGATCCAGAAAACAACTAACATGGCACTAGGTTGCCATCTGTACATCACAGCCATCCCTGGAACTCCTGTTTTCCAGCTTCCGCACCAGATTGATCGGCCATTGACAGCCACGCCGAGAAACAGACAACTCCCAGGCATCTGAATGGTACCTGCCACCATACTTCCTCAGCTTATGCAGGAGGGGAGATCCACAATGTCGGAGGATTGTTTATCCTGCTGCCGAGGTGTACTAACTTCCAGGAAGTCCTCCGCGTTGAATTTATCGATTCCGTCCCACTCCACCTCTGCTGTGTTTTTGAGTTAAGGGTTTAGTGGTTTCACATCGAAATGGGGTGTGTCATACTACAGCATTAATGCATAACCAAAACATAAGGGAGATAGAGACTGTTATAAAGAGGATACGGGCTGTCTTCCACATGTCGGTAATGCTAACCCCTGTGTCTGATAAGAGCCAGTAGTCTGCATCAGTCTGCACAAAAAAAAAGGGTTCTTGCGTTATAAAGTGCTCGTGCCAGAAAAGATAGCTAGACAAATTGCAATTGAACTCAACTGTGATAGAAAAGATATATCCATAACAGATAAGTGTGCATTCTTTATATTCTTTCAAAATTTATGCATGGAAGTGAACTTACATCAAGTTCCGAAGGAACAATCTTCATCATCCCTCCAATATCCTGTGAACTAGTAGGAGCATCAGGAGGCATTATCAGCCCTTCTTGAATATTCAGTTCCATCTCTGCAGCTTTGTTGCATTCTGCAGCCAATGGTGTCCTAGGATTCTCTAGATAATCCATGTTCATGGTCTGTGTGGGTCTTGGAGGAGTCTCCATGCCACTCATCTCCTCAAATTGACTAAAAAAAAATCAACAATGACATTGGTCTTCATGTTAAGTTAGAGCTCTACATTCTGAAGTTATGATTTTTAGCATTATCATGCCAGAGACGTAGAGGTAATAGCGTATACCTAACTAGGTACACATCTATCGGACCCATAGTGCTTCTTAGAACAATCCTATATCTCCTTTGAGGATAGTCATTCACCTGCATGGGAAAGGAAGCTGCCTTCATTAACAAAATGTAACAAGTAACATCCATCTAAGGTCCTAAAGGTAACAAACATATTGTTACTACTCACCTCATCAGGATCTGGGACCTCCAGAGTTGTACCATGAGGTGCTTTTATTGCGATTAGGGTCTGATTCTGCAAATTGTAGCACATTTACTTGATTCATAAAGATAGTATGGATCATTTAACAATTATTACTAGAGTTCAAAAGGGACCTGAAAGCAGGGCAAAGACTTGATATCATCTTCCGTAACGTAAAGCCACCTGTAGGAAATGAGGTGTAAGAACAGATTTTAAACTTGCATTTAGTCCTAGACATCTTAAGTAATTATGATGAACATATAGTTAATTTCTGAAGGAAAAAAAGGAGATACTTTCTTTTGGTTATTTTCATCTTCAGTGAGCTCCCTTAAGTTGTCTCGCATTTGACTGCAAGAAACATTTGGAGCAGCATAGTTAGTGAAAGAATAAAAATATCAGGAACATAAAGTAACTGGTCACCAACCTTATTTGTTCATCTAAGCTGTGCTCCTGCAGTGTGAGGGCTTCAATATCTGCCTGTAGATGACAATTATAAAGAATCATTACTCTTATTTGTAGCCAAAAAAAAACCATTACCTAGGCATCTCCATTCCAACAATTTATGTTGCATGAGAAGCAATAGCTGTCACAATTAGGACGGTATAAAGCATGATACCTGTAAAATGGACATATCATCGCTAACTTCTCCTGGTCGGGAGTCATCAATTCCTCTGCAAAAGGACATATAAAGTAAGTGATGCCCATAAAACACCAATGACAGATATGGACACAAAGAGGATAAATTACTTCCAACGGATATTGTTCTTAAGCTTCTTTTCTATCAGCCCTATTCCTTCAAGGACATTAGTAATGTCATATATACGCCTCTTTTGTACCTGCAGAACAAGTAGCACATTTACATGCTTAACAAAAGAAAGGTGTACTTGCAACAAGATGCGATAAAAGAACTACCAACCTCTAATGTTTCTGCAGCATTATTCAAATCAACTATGCCGCCAGGCGCACCTTTTAGCAAGTTCAGGAACTTTTTTGTCAATAGTCCTAAAAGAACAAACAGATAAATGACAACATAAGTTAAGAAGCTACCAATAAAATGTCAGTCCAGATGGAGAACACTGGTCCAAAGATGAGTGCCTCTACTAACCTAGGGAGCTATCGTAGCGGCAGCCACCAACAGGAGTAACCGGATTGCCTGGAGAACCTGGGAAAGAGTATGCAGTTGACATGAGTAACTTGGCCCAAGATAAGGATGATTCATGGCTGACTGCCTGACTGAATGTGATCACTCACCAGAACACAAAGGGGTCTGAGGACAAGATTTCTGGCCTTTTGCAGCCATAGATTTGGCAGAAATTTTAGAAGACTTTCCTGAAAGTGGTGTAGGAACTGGACTGCTTGCTGCGTTAGCATATCCAGGGCTCATCATCCAGTCATTTGATTCAGCTGCTTCATTGTCTTCTCTGTCATGTTTCTGCTTTAACTAAAAACAAAACATTGTTGTTAGATTTAATGTGAGAGAAGCAACGATTACATGAAAATATCTCAGTATACTTTCAAAAGGCATTCAACATTTAATATTACTGGATGAAAGCTGTCCAAAGTGTTCTGTTACCACAACAAGAATGTGGCGTCCTTTTGAGAATACCAATAGGTAGCCACAGGTAAAAGTATTCTATTATAGATTTATAGTAAACACATAAGCCTTACATCTAAACATTATAGAATAAGATATCCCAGCTAAGGGGGAAGAGAGCCATAAGAGAATAAACTTTCAAAATGGAAATTTTCAGACGTGTACTTGCTACTAATGGATCCTGGAAAAGTTATTGGCATGTGAATTGATCCCTGAATTTATACATGTTAAGAAACTAAAACAGATTCTCAATCAGAAAACAATCATAAAAACTATCATGAAACTGCAATGTATTTTGTCAAAAAAGGGACTGCATATTGTAAGTTTTTTTTTTCCGAATCTTTGTAGCTCTTTTAGCAAATTCAAATCTTGAGCCTCTTTTCACACTGGAAGAGGAAGTTGACCACATATTGAAATTCATAACGTAGTCCGGAACTCAATTATGAGAGTTGTGGACAATGGCTTGGCTTGGGATTTTCAAGCCAACACGCCATGTTTCACAATGCACAAGCACGAGCCACTATTGATTGCAAGGAGCAAACTGAACTAACATCACTATTTGAGCATGACTAACCATTAGAGAGAAGCCAGAAACATTTTTATCACTGAGTTTCAGCAACATAGCTCTATCTATTGAAGTCAGCAAATGTGAAACAGTAACGGTCCATAGTCCTAACCAGTTCCATGAAAATTTAACCTACATGGCTACATCACATATGCAAATATGTAGCCATACCAAATCATTTCCCCTCTTTTCATGGTGTACGAAAAATCAAGCTATTAGTCGCATTTGGAAGCAATGTGGTTATTAAAACCCCAACCACATTGTAAAATTTTGGTAACAGTTCATTAAACCATTCGCCATTCCATATTAAACCAACAAGGCCTGCCAAAACGGCCCAGTCTAAATCAATCCATCAGCGCGAGAATCACCAAACCCTCCACCATGTCTTATCATAGCCTAGTTTGCGCGGTTTCAACTACCACGGGCTAACCAAAGTGCCCATCGGCAAGCTGCTACCCTGATCTATTCTGTGCCTGAAAGTAGAAAGCAAGTAAGAAACATGGTCCTTTCCCTCAAAATTAGCAATTTCCACAGAATTAGTTCATCCACATTAACCAAAATCTCAGCAAAATATTCCATCTGGTCACCTCTTCCGGAAATTGCAGAATGCACACCAACATCAAATATCCGTAGAATTGCACCGCAGCCCCCACCAGGCCACCGCAGCTAGCAAGACTCACCAAATTTGCCTCCAACACATGAAAAACCACCCATCCCCATCCACCCCAGCTTCCTCGTTACCAAATCTACGGCGATGCGCTTCAGCATTGCTACAATCGAGCTATTGTGGCGGCGTAGACGAACTCCCCAGCTCCCCTCGTTGCGAGCGGGACGGGACCAGCCGCGTCCTAAGCATCCATCCGACTGAACAATCGAAACAATCAACAAATCTCCTCCACAAGCCCCCCTCAACTCACAGGCGTCCTGACGATGACCGCCTCCGCCATCTCGCCGCTGCCGCCGTCGGCCACGCCGAACTGGTGGTACTCCCCAGGCGGCGGCGCGAACAGCTGGTAACGCTGCAGCAGCACCCGAGCCGCGCCCTCGCCGGTCCCGCCGCCGGCGGCCGCCATGGAGATCGGAAGCTCCGAGCGGCAGATCGAACTTGCCGCGGCGCGGGGGCTCTTAGGGTTTGGCGGCAGGGGAAAAAAAGGAGGGAAAGAGGAGGACGAAAGGAGGGAAATTGTATCTTTGGTAGTGGAGGTTGCAAGTTATGAGGCGGAGGGACCATATACGCTGCTTCCTCCGTTTTTTTTACTTAGTTTTTGATTTTTTTTTGTGGTCTATAGTACGACTTTGATTACTTTTTTCGTTTCTGTTTACTTAGTTTTTGATTTTTTTTATGGTTTTTAAGATACGATTTTAACCACTATTATTAATAAATTTACATCAACATATAGTAATAATATTATAAAAATGTTTTTAACCACAAATAGAATGATATAATTTTTATATATCTAATCTAGATAGTTTTAAACCAATTGCTTTCTTCATTTTTATTTACTTAGTTTTTAGCTTTTTATGGTTTATATTAAGATATAGTAATAAAATTATAATGTTATGAAAGTATTTTTAACTATAAATCTAATGATATAATTTTTATATATCCAATCTAAGTAGTTTTAAATCAATTGATAATTAAAGTTTGATGGTATGAACTCTAAGACGTTGAGAAAAAAACAGAATAAGCATTCTAGAGGAACCAGGGAGAAAATGTAAATAGTCTTTTTTTTTTGGAACTTCACTTTCCTTTCTTATTCTTTCTTTTAGGCGAGGATTCATAAATTGAATTGCTCGAAAGGATGTTGCATCATGTCTTCAATTATTCAACTAAAATAATGTATAGTTATGTGAACTAAATCCTAAAAATACACTAGATGAGCTCTGTATTGGTGCTGGCATCCTTTTGTTTTAATTGTCGATTTTACCTGATTACGTATGTATTAAAACTGTAGCTTGCTAGTTATGCCGTCTGACTGTTATGAAAAGAAGGGAATGGCTTAAATTTCTGCAAATATTTGGAAATATTTCGTTGAATTTTGTGTGATGTGATGATCTCAAATAGAAAAAAAAAACTGTAGGCGATAAAGTGAGGTGTGACAGGCGAGAAACCATACAGCTGTGTGGGGTCCGAAATCCGTCGCGAAATGCGCGCGCTTTTATTTTCCCGCCGTTCACGCTGACAAGTGGGGCCAGCGCCGGTGCGAGCGTGTCCCAACTCGGGGTTTTTGGCGGGGAGCCTCCTGATTGGTTAACGCCAGCACATGACTAGGATAAATGCGTTGGACACATAGAGAAAGCTACACGAGGCATTACAAAGCGTGACATGTGGGTCCTCGCTTATCTCCCGAAATGCAACGCGATGCCTCTTATGGGACCGTTCACACAAGAGCAAGGCTAATAATACAGCCTTTAGTTAGTTGTATAAACACTTATAGCCCACTTATCAGTCCATTCATATAGTAGTTTACAGCCAGCTGAAGGCTGTATGATCCACCCCTTTCTCTCACAAAGTTTCTTGGTTCTTGTGCTTCAACTGGCGGTAAACTTACAGCCCACCTCTCTTCTCTCTCCTCCTCTCTCTCCTCCACCTCAGCATACAACCTACTAACAGCCTCTTATTATACTTGCTCTAAATGGAGTTGTAGCAGTTTTCCTTTCAAATTTGATATTGAATATTTGTTTTTATAAATTTAGCCTCTTCCTTATATCTGCTGAGCTAGAGAGCTCGGCAGGTCGGTAACCGACCGCATACAATTAGTGTGCATGTTTAATTTGTGCTAATTATATTTAATTAGCACTAATCATGAGGTTTAAATTAGCCCTAAGCCCCTAATTATGCTGCCATTGTGGGGGGCTCTACTAGAGCTCGATAGGTGTCTGTTGATCTAGGAAAACTTGGTAGGTATCTGACAAGCTCTTTTAACCCAGTCATTCATGACGTGACATTCGGTACCTATGGGTGCCACTACTCTCACTAGCTACGGCCTGGATGAAATACTTAGGCCTCTTTGGAACCAGGAATTCAAATTCTAACGGTAACTAAACTATTTCTTAGGTAATTCCTGTAAAAATCTTCGCCTCATATAAGCCAAATTAGGCTCCGTTTAGAATACAGAAATTCAAATAGCGGAGGGAATCTACTCTCGTTGAATATGCGCTGTTTGTTTCCTATCAATATCTATGTAAACTATACGTGTTTCAAAAAGGGGTGTAAATTTTTAGGAATAAGTAACTCAATTTGCAGCAAACCAACAAAATTCTAAGCGGCCGACCATAGCTCAAGCCCAACTCGCTAATAGCATCTGAAGAAGAGACAGGCCCATCACAAATACAAGTAAAAACAATTAGCCCACTTGACTAAACGTTCGCGGTCCAATACGGTCGCCGCCAAGACGATCTCGCGCTCGCGTCGCCCAGATTCCGAAGCACCAGCAGCAAAAAATCCCAGCGTTGTATGGGCCTGAAAGTTGCAGAGTATTCGGCCGAAATAAAGAGACTTATATCCAAAAGGTATGTGGCATTGTACCTAGTTTTACTCCATAGTCCTCAATAAAGACAAATATATGCTTTTGCTGCACAATTAAATAGTAGCTATTTGAAAGTATTAAGCATATTGCTCTTAAATTATTTTATCCTCATAGTCTCTGGAAGAATAGTGGGATAAATGTCGAGAAGACTAAACATTATGATACTCTAGCAGATTTTCTCACAATATCATCACTTATGTTTTATTTTTGTGATTACGATATTGGAATAGGAAGATTGCAATGGATGTCGTTTTGAGGGGAGCATATATGCTAAACTTTGATTATCATACTTTAGAATACGAAAGTCTTAATTTTGATTTACCTAGGATTCAATTTGATGATCACTACCTGAAGTAAATTTCCTCGAAGGTTTTACCACTTATAGGTGCAAAATTTAGGGACAACACTTCTATGAATAATAGCCCATCTATATTTTTGAACTAGAATATCAAATACTATTAAGGAAGGATAGTAGTCCAAAAGTTGATAAAAGCAAATCAAATCGTCGCACTCTTTTTCCCTTAGTGAGTTTTTCCTCACATAAAGGTTTTTAATGAGGCAACTTGTGAAATTCAGCTTGTGTATACGATGTACTCTTTTCTCTATTCATTTCTTCCTATTGTTTTTTTTTGGAAGGAGTTTTCAACGAGACATTTGCACGTCGTGGTATTCGTCTAAAGGGGAGTGTTATGAAATCAACACCCGTAAGAGGGTACGGTCGGCCTAGGTGGGCTCCACCATTTTCTTTCTTGTTCTCCAAGTAGGAGATGTGGCTGTATACCAAAAGAACTCTAGACTATAAATATAAGAGAGCGAGAGACTGTCATTGTACACACATAAGTCATATGAATGAAGAAGATCACCTGATTGCTCTCTCTCTCTCTCATCTTTCTGTCGATTGTTCATTCTTTTTAGCTGTTACTAATTGTTATGATTGTTCTCACTTCCTAGTTGTATTGATTGGCTTTTGGATAGCTTGACATACAAGTGTTTCATCAATATGTTCTCCATCCATGAGTATGTGCCAGTACAAGACTCTAAGTAGTGGCGGAGCTAGGAATTTTTTGGAGCTTAGACAAGCCCATTGCGTTGTTTGCCGACGAGCCAAAAACACAGCCACTATAGTCAAGAACACCCACTGTGCTGTTCGTCGACGAGCACAGGCTCCGCCACTGACTCCAATCACCCAGAGTTCATCCAGAGGCCCTCACGCATATGAGCGAGAGTGGTAAAAGTTGGCCCAAATTATACTCTTTATTGTGATGGCATAAGCTTAAGAATTAAAAAGTGCATCCTAGTGCAGAATGCACATGTACGTAAGTCGGCCCAAATTATACTCTTTGTTGTGAGAGCATGAGCTTAAGAATTAAAATGTGCATCCTGGTGCAGAATGCATATGTACATATGTCCTTGAATTTCTTTAGGAACACCATTAGCTTTCTTACTGTCAAGTTCAATTCTATAGTGGGGATCAAGTTCATCATACCTCTCAAATGCTTTCTGACATGTTTGTGCTGCCTCTAGCATTGAATAAGTAGAATTCCACCTTGTGCTAACATCAAGAGACAACAAAGCTTTGCTCTGTATTTTTTCCAGCTCAATGCACTTATTGAAACTGTCAAATCTAGATGGAGATTGCCGAATGAATTTGACAGCCCCTCGGATGCATGCGACTGATTTCCCTGCCTCGTGCAAGCCATCTTTTGAGACCAAATTAATGATATGAGCAACATACCTCATATGAAGAAATTTACTTTGTAAAATACTGCCTCCCCATTTATTGAAAACTTTCTTTAAGTAAGCTACAACAATGTAATTTGAACTTGCATTATCAACCGTGATGGTTAAAACTTTATCAATGCCCCATTTGTTTAAGCAATGTTCCACTTCTTTACCAATAGCCTCACCCTTGTGACTAGTGACAGTGCAAAAATTTAGAATTCTTTTATGCAATTTCGAATCATTGTCAATAAAATGTGTAGTTAAACACATGTAATTCTGATTTCTCAATGATGTCCATGTATCATTGGTTAACCAGACCCTTTTGCATGATTCCTTTAGAAATTGTTTTAGTTTCACTTTTTCTTCCATGTAGAGGCCAAAGCTATCCCTAGGCAGTAAATCTTGAGTCTACAATGAACCTTGGACAAGCAATAGACATAAATTGTTTGAAACATTCATGGCTTCGACCTCTACAATCTTAAAATGCAGCTCAACCATTATAACCATGCGAGCAAGAGATTTTCTTATAGCCTCTTGGTCAAATTTCCATGTAGATAGTGTTCGGTCAAATTTCCATGTAGATAGTGTTCCCATTCCAGAACCATCACCATTTAGTTTAAAACTTAACCCTCGCTGTCACTGACATGTGGCCCCATGTGTTAGTAGTACTGTTCATCGTCTTTGTTTCACACCCAGACTCTGCCGCTGTGCCGACCTCAGACTCCATTTCTACACTGCCTCTTCATGCTATTTAAGGCTACCCGGACCAAGGCTTCTGCACCCAAAACCCTAAGCCACCACTGGAGATCTCGTGCTGCACCACCGGAATTGAACTCGGATTAGATGTCGCTGCCGTCGTCTCCGTTGAGGAATTCCATTGTCTTTGGTGAGTCTCAAGGCTTGCCGTCATCACCGTTGGGAGTCCTCGCTGAGAGCTACTTCGTCGTCTCTCAGGAGCCACTAGACCTAGGTCTCCTTCGTGCAGTAATGCATGTTGAGAAAAAGCGCGATGGTCAGGAGCCTTTGGGCACAGATCTCGTCGTCCTGATCGAGCTTTACCTAGGGTAATGGGGACGAAGCCCATGATCCGCCTGGTGAAGTGCAGGCTGTAGTCGTGCTCAATTTTGTGGTAGAACCACCGCTGCAGCCAATGGGACTCCCACTTCATCCGTGTTGAGTTTGTGGGGGAAAGCCTTCAAATCTCCGGTGCGAAGCTGAAGACTCACGCTGTAGAGGTTCAAATATTGACCATCACCTAGCCGCTTCGGCTAGCACTGCGCGTCATGTAGGGATGCGAAGATGGCAGTGTTTGGGATGGTGGCCTCCGAACGAGCCACCATGAGAACATGGTGAGACGAGCGATGGTGTTCGGTGAAATTTGTTGAAGCTCCAACTCATACAGCTGGAGAAGGTCGCCCACAAAGCGAGTGGCGGGGATCCGAAGCCCAGTGTCGAAGTAGGCCATGAAGACCAGGGTCTTGCCCTCCCTAAAATAGGTTCCATTTCTTTTAGGATCACAGAAGAACTCAGCTGGACAAAATGTGCACCTAGCCTTTTGATCTCTATTGTTATCTATAAATTTATCGGAGTGTTAGACTATGTGGCTAGGTCTTGAATATTTGTGATGATGAATAATCGACAATGTTACTTATCGATGTTATTTGAGGCGTGTGGCATATGTGGACTTATGTCGGCCAAGTTGAAAAGAACTTGTGCTAAAAAATGATGTTGCTTTGGTCTTTGCATATGCAGGGTAATTGGGAGGCGATTGTGGTCTACAGCGAGGATCGGGAGATGGCTTGGTGCAAAGTCATGATCCAGAGGATCAATGATGCTTTAGATCAAAGATTGATGATGAGTGTTGGAGCTACGGTAGTGTATGTTCACTTGTTCAGTACATTGTACATTGGTTCACTTGCCTGCTTGTTCAGTACATTGGTGAGGATATACAGAAGAATGTATGTGTATGTTCAGTACATTGGTTCACTTATGTTTATGTTCAGTACATTGGTTCACTTGCTTGATTTGTAGATACACAGGAGAACATATGTGTAGTTCAATACATTGGTTCACTTGCTTGATTTGTAGGTGACTTGCTTAGTTTAGAACTGCAGACTCTAGAGTCCAGTTCATTGGTTTTGAATCTTTTGATGGTTAGTGATTTTGCTTGATTTGTAGATGATTGTGTTGGTCATGCGAGGGCATTTTGGGAATTTCCCAATTGAAAAAGAAAAAAGAAATGCAGGCGGGGCCCACCTGTCGGTGAGTCACACAAAGAGATAAGGGGGAGGGGACTGCGTCTCCTCCCCAGGCGCGTCCACGTGCGTTGCCCCGTGCGGGCGGTTCGGCTTCGCCAGATCTAGCATAGTGACCGGGTGATTTCGACAGCGCGTGGGGGGAGACGATGACTGGGTGGAGGCGACGGAGACGCGGGCTGGCCTGGGTTCCTCGGAGCTGGCTGCTCGCGTCACCTCTCTGCGGCCTCCCGCCTCCTCTTCTTAAGCCCCGTCTTCTTCATCCGGGATGCATCAGGTGCTCGCTTTCGATCTGCTCCTCTTGTGTTTTTTCCTCTCTATTCTTCGGGTTGTGCGGAGGTTTGGGGCTTCAGCACCATCTTCGATTGAAGCCTTTGCTTCTGGTTTCCTTGCGCCTTTTGTGGTGTGGGGGGAAATCCGGAGGTTGAAGGGTAATCCGAGAAGAGGACGAAGGCAGTGATGGTTCCCTGTTGTTTTGAGCGCACTCAGCTGGTGCGCTCTTGTGGTCTTGTGTGGCACTACCCCGACCCTCGGCTCTGGCATTGGTTTCCCGAGGTTGGAGAGGGCATTGTATCTCCGTCTACCATACTCTTCTTCTGCTTCGGCACAGAGGGGTGCTGTGCCTTACCCTAATTTTCTTGTTCTTCACCTTCTTGAGTTGCTTCTGGACGGCTTCGAGTGCCATCTGCACCATGAGTATATCGATCCACTTGCTTGTTGTGGCAGCAGTATTTGTTCTTATTTCAGTTCAAGTACTTGAGAATGCTATGTTGTGTGGGCTCAGTTCTTGCTCTGTGATGATCCATTCGAATACTAAATTTGATCTTGATAACAGTGTTAGATTTGAGCTCTGTTAGTCTGGCTTCTACTGTCTGTACCATAGTTTTCCTTCGGCTGATTTGAATTGTTCACAAGTAATTGATATGTATGCTGTTCAGTAGCTGTTATGTTATTCTAGACCAGGTTCTAGACTTTACTGTTTGTCTTATGAGGCTGCATGTGATTGTTCTGGTATATGCTGCATGTCAAAGTTCTGATATGCTGTCTAATTACTGCATAAAGTTACATTGTCAGTGAACATTTATACTGAAGGTTGAATTGCTGCTTCTGTGTTCAGAAGGTTCTAACAGTAGAAGAACATTTTAGAGCTCAAATCCTGATTTCTAGTTATCAGATCATTAATGAAAAGTTTTGATATTAGCATGGGAAGGCCAAGATTTACAATCTTGCGCAACTCTGTTTTGAGAGCAAAATTAAAGCAATTACTTTGTCATATGCTAGATTTAATTGCTTTCCTGTTCATAGAACTGCAAGACATGTTATTTTTAGCATTTTTGTGGCTATATATTTTAGATATATATGTTTGTATATATGGCATGATGGAATTACATGATTATATGCAATTTATGTCATTTATGTTCTGCTGGAAATATATTGAATATATGTTTATTTCAGCTAGAATTAAATTAAGAATTGTGCTTATACCGCATTATTTACAATAGGTTGAACCTGATGATACTGTTGGGAAGGACAAGGAGCAGCATGAGGAGTAGCAGGACAAGGAGGAGTGGAAAAAAAGAAAAGCAATGACGCCAAGATCTGATGTGGAAAGCTGCACAAAATCAAAATTGGAGATTTGATCAAGAAGGCCAGTGCAAACACTGCAGTCGTGAGCTTCACTGTGACCCAAGAATTAATGGTAGATCCTCCTTGAATTCTCATTTGAGAATTTGCAAACACAATCCAAATAGGAACACAGACCATAAGCAAGGCACATTGCAAGTACAACCAAATCAAGAGGACAGTAGTCACTGTGCAATTTCCACTTGGAAGTTTGATCCTAAAGACATTAGAAAGACTTTTGCTGAAATGGTAATTGAAGATGAGCTTCATTTCGCTTTTGCTAAACGTGGAGAATTTAGAAAGTTTATGTCCAAAGCTTGCCCATGTTTCTCTGTGCCTTCTAGAAGAACAACTACTAGGGTTGTTTGCGTGTATGACAATGAGAAAGAGAAGCTCAAATAATTTTTTAATGACTCTTGTGAAAGAGTTAGCCTAACAACTGACACTTGGACTTCAAACACACAACAAAACTACATGTGTGTCACAACACATTTTATTGATAATGATTGGGAACTACATAGAAAGACCATTGGTTTTTCTTGGTAAAGGGACATAAGGGGAAAGACATTGGGAAAGTCTTAGAGAAATGCTCGATAGAATGGGGCACAGAGAAAATTTTCACAATAACTATTGATAATGCCAGCTATAATGATAGCGCTCTAAATTAGACGAGGAGATGTTGAATAATTCAAATAATAGCATTGCTAAAAGGCAAGTATCTTCATATGAGATGTGCTGCTCATAACGCCTTGTATTAGGCAGTTTTCTTAGGTGATTTTAGAAATCGCCTTGAAAAGTTTACTTGTGTGGTCGTTTTATTAAAATTGCCTTAAAAAAATTGCTAATCCAAGGCATTTTCTTAAAATGCCTTCTAGAAAACGTCTTTAATTCCATCAATGTTGTAGTGGCATATATAGGCTAGGAAGTTCCTGCTATCCTTTGTTTTCACCTGGGTAAAAAGTTGTAACGGTAAAAACCTGAGAGGTGGATCTTTTTCTGCCCTCATTCTGCCATGGAAATTAATTTGGTGCAGCACGGGATTCGATACAGGAGCACCGTGATATGGAGAGAGATCTTTCTGGAGTATCTGCAGTAGATGAGCAGCGTGATACGGAGAGACATCTTTCTGGAGTATCCGCAGAACCAGAGGCGCGCAATATATAGATGGTACGATCGAGGACATTACAGGGAAACTGTGCACAGTTCGCAGTCAGATCAATTTAATAAGCCATACAAAACTATGAACCGGTCAGTCGGAGCGTGGGCTCAAATTCAGAGGGGCCAACACGAAATGAATGCCGCTCGGTTGAGTTAAAATAAGTTGATTTATATTAAAATTATACTGTAATTGATAATAGTTTATTTAACGTAACTAAATTTAAAAAAAAATAAAAATAAAACAGGTATACCCATCACGGACAATGCAAATGAATACGGGAAAAAAGAACCGGCAAAAAAAAAAAATCAAAAAAGCCAAAAAACTAGAAAAAGACGAAATTTAGGAATAGTGAAAAATAACCCAGAAACCAGAAGTCCAAACCGAAATAAGCGGGAGCCTTATCCAGATGGCGCCATTTTCAAGATTAATCAATGAAAATACCTTAAATACTACTACTTATCATATGCAATTGCATAATTATTGAGGGGACCTTTTCAAAATTAATCAACAAAAATACCCTAAATACTACTAATTAGCCTATGCAATTGCATAATTATTGAGGCCATGGCCCCAATGAAGCTCCGCCTCTGGAACCAGTGAATCTACACCGTTTGTTTGGTGTGAACTTTGTACAATGAGTACAGCTCTGTTTCAAAATATATAAATATATGTACCGTAGCACCTAGCCGCAATTGAATATATGCATTATGGCACCTAGCCGCAATTAGGTGACAATTAAGCTAGAGATCAAACGCAAGTGCTAGAGATGCCAGGGAACACAAGAATATATAACGAGAAGGTGTGTGAAATAAACCAAATTTTCAAAAGAATTGGAAAATTTCATTTGGATTTGACTTCCCCTAGTTTTCTAGCCCTAAACCTTAACTAGACCACCCATCCACGCCCTCAATTCAGCCTTGCATTGCTTCGACGGCAGAGAACTCGCGCAAACACAGTTCATCACCCGAAAACCACCACCGGCCTCTGTTCTTGTCGCAGCCAGTTCTTCCTGAACCCTTTCGTGCTCTCCCACCCTCTCTCGTGTTCCTCTTCCCTTGCCAGCTCTCAGAGCAGTGTCAGAACTCGTACGCCCCTACCCTGACACCCCCAAGCCCCCCTTGCCGTGCGTTGGGCCGCTTGCCGTGCGCCCGCCGCCGCCCCTACCCTTCTCGCGACCTCCCTTTCTCGACCGACCTGAGCAATGCCAGAGACTTTTGACCGCCACTGCCGGCAATCACCGAGAAGCTTCAAGGTGAGCTCAAGCTCCACTCCGCCGAGTCAGCCGATTATAACCCAATAGCTTTCACCAGTAGCACCTCCAAGCCCCCCAAGAACACCCCCGAACTCTTGCCTCGACCTCTTAGACCTCCCTCTTCCTTTCCGTCGAAGCTCGCTTTTCGGCCATGGCACTCCACCGTGGGCCACCCAATTCAGACCACCCCTGCCCTAGCCGTCGCCTCCCATGACATCGTGACCACCCTAGATGGTTAAAAAGTTGTCAATTAGGAGAAAGACCCTCCTTGTAGCTCCTATGCCATGAAGAACCGCCGCGGAACTCCCTCGCCGCCGGTGAAGCTCTGGCCAAACCCGATCGTGCCCAAGGCCAAAAATGGGTTCTCCTCAACTCCCTGAGTCCATCCATGCCCTCGGTTTTTGCCGGAGTTGATCGTAGCACCAAAAATTGCTGTCGCCAAAAATCTCCTATTTTTGGTTACTGTAGCGCGACTAGGAGGAAGACGATGAACAGTACCGGCCTGGTACTGTAGCGTCCGACACGTTAGTGAACAGTGTCCGCCTGGTACTGTAGCAACCCAAACCCAATTAACAATAAAAACACGTTAGTGAATAGTACCAGACCAGCAATGAATAGTAGACACCCGTTACTGTTCATCCATACCCAAAAAATACAAAATACATCCATTTTGACCATCTTGACCCTGCGAAGTCAAATTTCTATCCCATTTGGTCAAACCAGACACCAATAAAATTTTAGTTAGCTCAAACACCATTCCAAACCCAAATTCAAATACTCTTCAAGCCCTCTTTATTTACCAAAACCCTAAAAATACACATGCCTTTTATCATCTTGAACCCGTCTACGCCTTCCCAACTCCGCTCTGCCGTCTTAGACTTTGGTAAAGCTCTAAACAATCCAGATAAATATTCCAGCCCTAAAATCCGATACCATTCACACCTTCAGCTGTTCACCGAAATCCATACAACACCTATATACATTTTTGATCATCTCGAACCCACCTAACCTAATTCCAATCCCGTTTAGCCGAACCACCCACCGCCTAAATGCTAACCGCACCACCTACCTTCTTTATGTCTTTTGGTTATTTAATTGCATTTTGTTCCCAGCTTGCGTTCTGCAAAGCAGGAACTCATTTGTGTTTGTCTTCTACGCTAGTACTCGGACCACATGAGTTGGTCAACAGAAGGATTACAAGAGCAATTAAAGAAGTCGGTATCCAATTTAAAGACTACAGTAAAGATAACGAGAGGCTATGGGTAAAGAGGCAAGCCACATGTTTTTGATCATGTTGAACCTACATTTCCGTTAATTATCTACTTATCAGTATTTTCATTATGCTATTTACACACTGTTATTTTATGTACAATAACTGGTTAGAATGACATGATACTAGTTATGTCCTACCACCCGAAAAAGCCAAGTTTAACTTTGATGGCCATATTCACCTTGACAAGACATAGTAATATTAAAATATTAATACAGTAATCATGGTAGTTTAGAAACTTAACAAGTCTTTCCACTATTAAAAGGTTTGATATTTGTTGGTGAAATTTTGGAAAATGGCTCTAGGATAAGCAAGGATCGTAGGTGGCCTTAAAAGTAGGCCGGATCCTATGACCATATCCTAGGGTAGAGGCATGGGTTAAGAATTGGTGGCAGTGTAGAGGCACTGAATATGGGTTTGTGGGAGGAAGTTGCTTAAGTGAAAATATAAGGACTAGACCCTTATGCTGAGTAATGAACATAGTGATCGCTCAACCACAAGCGTTGATACGTCAAACCTGGTCTAGTAGCTACTCAAATTCGATTGAACCTCTAAACAGGCAACGAGAGGCCAAGTGTGAGTCCATACGGGAGGGGTTGAGTAGGACCGTATGGAAGGTGGTCATTGGTTATGTTATCCACACAACAATAGGGCTGAGATAAGTTGGGTAGACCTGAGGGGCCACTCGAGCTTGTTAGGGAAGCCTACTGGGTGGAGGCTATGTAGAGTTGAGCAGTGAAAAGCCTTGTTTTCTTGAACTTGGACGCGGGAGTTGAGAAATCTTGTGGGTAAAGTTGGGTAACTATGTAGAGTCATTTATAAATGGTATTCGAATACGCCGTGCTTCCGGTAAATGAAGCTGTGTTTAATGGGTGAATCTAACAACAAAGCATAAGTAGATTTGGAAACGATTTGGAAATGTTGAAGCCTGGTAATCAAGTTTTGAAACCCTATTTCCTTAAGAAGTTACTATTCTTTTGTGTTTAAAAATGTTTACAAATAAAACTGCATCCACAACTACTTAATCAAACCCATATATTCCTATCCTTTGGAAACGCTGACAAGTAGCTATATAGTATCTCCCCGTGTTACTTGTTGAGTACAGTTGGTTGTACTTAGTCTTGCTTTACTTTCCCCAACATAGAGATCAAGAGAAGAATATGATGTTACAAGTTTCCATGTTAGGGTTATGGCTGCACTGTAACATCCCAAAAATTTTGAAATTGGATATGTGTAGCCCTTGTATTATGTTGAAAACTATTTTCTCGATGTTTGGATTTTAATGATGTTACTTTGAATTTTGGTTGAGGATTCCAATAATTGAAGAAATTATGAAAAATAAAACTAATAGAAAGCCAAGAAGGAAATGTGAAAATGACAGAAATTTAGAAATTGAAATAAAAACCTGAATTTTTACTTTGGGGTTAATAATAATAATAATAATAATAATAATGCTATGCGGTAAATAAATATGTATATACATACGCCATAATAATAAATATAGAAATAAATAAAAATAAAATACAAAAATAAAAATACCATAATAATGATAGTAATGAAGAAATAGAGGTAAAGAAATAAACCAACACAGTAATATACATATATAAATATACATAAGAATAGACATGTATATAAAAAGAGAGAGAGAGAGAGAGAGAGGGAGGGGCCTTTCGGCCTGGCCAAACCAGCCCAGCCTAGGCCGGCCTGCTTCCCTTCTTCCTCCCCTGCCCCCTCGCTACATTCGGACAAGGCCAACGCTAGGTTGTCGACGCAACCCGCCTCACTGCGGCGCCCCCTTCGGACCAACGGTCGTCGGCGCCTCTGAGCGCACGTCACCGGGACCCACCGCCTGCCCCGTCGAAGTCTTGCTCCTGCGTTAATGCCTAGTCACCATCGCATTAGCCGTCCCGTCTTCCCCGTCGCACGACCTAGAGATGCACAACCACTGCGCCGTGCCGCTTGCATCGGCCGCAGGTGCCGTTGTGTCGCCAGGACCATGGCCTCCCATGCGCACGTTGCCCCCCCAAGTCAGCTCGCGTCACGCTTGGCCATCCATTTCGTCGCCCGAGCTATAGCCATGCCGTCGCCGAGCTCAGCGCTGCACCGCGCACGACGTCACTCGACTTTTTCCGGCTATAAATACTCGCCGATGCTCCCCGTAGCACCGCCACACTCTGCTTTACCCGCCACCCCAGCCAATAGGCATTCCTGAGCCCCTAGTTTCACCGGCCGCCTCTTCTTCCCCAAAACCGGTCGACGAGCGCGCCACCGATTGAAGCCACGCCAGTCTGATTCCTTTCCCCCGAAGCATCCTTGGAGCAAGGCGAAGCCGTTCCCATCCTCAGCTGGGCTCCTCTTTGCCTATACTCTACCGACACCAAGCTCCTCCCAGCCCACCGCCGCCACACATCGCTAGCCCGCCTCGAAGTTCCTCAGCTCATGACAGCGCTCTCCTCGGCTTTCGCCAGTGCTCCCTTCGGCTTCTATTCGGCGTCAGCATTTCATTTTGGCCACCGCCGGTGCCTCCCCGACTGCCCCTCGCCAGCAACGCAGTAGGCCGTACGCCGCCCCAAGCTTCCTTTGTTCTGGTCGCCTGGTCCTCTGCTCTTCTATATTCCCCCGGTAAGTCAGCAAGGGGCGCACACTCAGCTGGTTAACCGGGTGAGCGTTCAGCGCACAGACCCGGGTTCGATTCCACGTTCTGCAACATTTAAGTTTTGATTTTTCTTAGCCCATTTCAACTAAGAAAAATCAAGGAAAAATTGGGAATTAATCCATAAAATATACTAAAATTGATTAGGACATAAAGGAGCTTAATTACTAAATATTTAATCTTGGATTAATCATCATATATCAGTAGTTAATGTGCCTTGAATATTTATTTAAAGTTTAATTATTAATTAAAGGCGTAGTGAGAAATTGAGTAAAAATCTTGTTTAGGTTTATGCTCTCATGAAATGATGATTTAGTAAATGAAGATTGCCTAAAGAATAAATATTAAGTCCTTGCACATCGGTAAAGGTTATAGAACTAACCACTACATGGTTTAAACCATAACCATTATCTCTATGTCCTAGCAATTATGAGAATATTTTTTCAACTATTAAATGACTTGAGTATTAAGCCACTAACATTTAGACTATAATACTCAAATTAAATTAGAGGCTATATTGCATATAATTGACTTATGTTTAAACTTCAAATAATCATAACTAATTCGTTTTAACTCCAAATTGAGTGAAACAAATTTCTAAATTCATCTAAAATTAAAATATAACCAATGGAACCGAAATCATGAGTTTTGGATTTCATTTGAATTTTCTTGTGAGGATTTGTTTGGTTTGCTGATCTTTATCCAAATTTTCGTGCACGTAAAAATAGCATATGAGGCTCAAGAGGAGGAAGCAGAAGCGGAAGCAACCCTAGACAATCAAGACCAAGCTCACTGTGACCAAGGCGAGTCAATACTTTGATCATGTTGAACCTACATTTTCTGCAAATTATTTTTGTTTAAATTATGGAATTGCATGCTGATATTTCATGTGCAAATATATGTTGATTTTAAGGTTCTAGTTATATGCCCATTACTTGACTTGTTAGGTATTACACATCCTTTAGAACAATTCAACATTTGAACCTTGTCACCTTAGGAAAATTTATAATAGTAATCTTTCGAAAATAAGTCTACAATTATACGCTATGCTTAGTATTGCTTAGATACTCGGGGGCACCTAAATGACCAAGCATCACTTTTTACTCATGAGAAACTGATTTGGGAAGTCATGGTGGGAATGACTGGTATATTTTGACATGATTGGGAATTACTGGTATATTTTGACATGATTATTTTATGCTCGCAAAAACCCCAACTTGCTTAAATATCTGGGCGGACGGTATGGAGGCTGGTATGTGGTGCAGTAGAAGCACGGTGTGTGGATTGTGGTAGAACCGCCCAGATACCACTAAGGACTGAATCTTATCATGACCTCTTGTGTAAAATAGTACAACCACAAGTCTGCAAATTGCAACTTGGCTAAGTAAATCTATCAGAACCCCCGGGCTCATCTCACCGGTAGTGGAAAGGAGTGGATATTGCAAGGGTAAGGGGAGGCCTAAAGGGACACTGAGAGGAGGGTGAAGTTTCCCAGTCGTGATAGCGTTGTGGAGAGTGGAGTCCGAATGTGCTAGTATCTGTGGCGAACATCCCGTGCAACATATGGGACCCACCGCAAGTGGGAGCAACCCATAGGGTGAGATGACCAAAGGGGCCTGATATTTTGAAAAGTTATTGTGATAGTCTACTCAACCACATGACTAAGGAATCGTGTGGAGCAACGAGTGGATTGTCTCTTGTGGGTAAAGTGTATTAACTCTGCAAAGGGAAAACTGTTCTAATAGCCATGCCCATTGTCAAGGGCGGACATGAGAACTTAACCAGATATAGTTCTATTTCAAAAACTTTGTGGGTGGAACTGGAAAAGTGGTGGGCAGTGGAAAGCCCTGATTTGTGTTGCCTTAGGTGTTGCCCCAGTGATAATATAAGCGGTTATAACACTGAAAGTCTAGCATATGGTGCAGAGACCATGTAATGGTGGATGGTATCTGGATCACTATTAGTAAAGCATTCTTTCACATACGCTAAGCTTTAGTCCAAAATGCTAGGTCATAGGAAATTTTCTAGGTAGTATATTTAAAAAGCAATTTCTGGCAAATAAAATAACCCGAGCCTTCCCTTGATGAGCTTTGCATGTTATTTAATTGTATCTTGTGTATTGGCTCGCGGAGTACAGTGGATTTGTGCTCACACTCGCATTACCAAAATCAGATTCAGGGACCAAAGATCATTACGCATATGAAGATACCCCTACCGCAGATGGAGGAAACAACGATGGAAACTAGGACGGCTTCTGCGATTTTGGGTCCTAGGCAATTAGACCATGGAGTTGTGTGCCTGTAAATTTGCCTAAGTTAGGTAATATTCATATGGCACATATTTACCCCCAGTCGCTTGCCTTTGGATTAGGGCCTTACCTGCTCTTGCTTCCGCTACTACTCTTTTGTAATGTAAAAATTTGGCCTATTCGGCCCTTATGTAAAACAGTTGCCTGACGCGGCGTAATTCAAAACCCGGTTATGTAATATTATTATGAATTGTTGTGATTCATGTGTTGTATGAAATGATGCAGCAATGTACCTATGAGCACTATCTATTGATCCAGGGAGTAGTGCGGTGTTTTCACAGGGGATTTTGGATTGAAAAATCCGGGTCCTATATGCACTCAAGCGTTCCTGTGGAGTTTTTTTTGGTTCTTTTGATTGTAAGTTAAGTTTTGGGCTTGGATGCCCTTAAAATTGTTAAAATTGACTGTTAAGTCCTATTTTAATCAAATTAACTCCTTTTAAATGTTCGTGAGAAGGCATGATACTTCTTCTATACGTAACTGAACTTCTCGGCTGTTATGGAAGGTAATGACATTCTTATTCCCAAAAACGGGGGTGTTACAGAGTGGTATCAGAGCAGGCTTGACTGTAGGTGGTAACCCTAGGTGTAGGATTGATTACGATAAGAATACGATTTCACAAAGTCATATTTTCAAATACAAAAGAATTTCTTAAACCATAAGTATTATTGCTATCTCGTCTTTCCTATTTCTATGTTATCTCTCTTAGACGTGTAATAAAAAGTTTTTCTTTTGAGCTTTGTCAAAATCTCAAAAAAAATATATATGAGTAGACGTTTAAACCAACTTCTTGATGTAGGAATTCAACCAAATGAAACGAAAGCTAACCCTAGTTAAAAAAAGTATTAAGGATGGTGTTAAGAAGAATAGTGCGAATACCCTGGCCAAAGCTTTTCCTTCTAAAAACTTATAAGGTCACCGCTCGAGTGGTTAGCAAACAATAACTGCTTGATATCCTTGATGCAATGGGTAAAACCATTCAAGTAGACGAAAATTTCTGATTGTATTTGTTGTAGAGGTGGCCCCCACCTAAGCCCAGCCGGCCTGTCAGAGACTGTAAGGCCAGAAGTGGGACATGTATAATGGCATAAATGCCCCTGAGAGGGATACTAAAATGTAAGGGTACCACTGTAAAAACACTCCCCATGCGGATATATATACGACACAGGCCATGGGGGAAAACCCTAAGCATTGCTCACCTAACTCTCCACTACCATACTCTCTCTCTCTCTGTTTGGTTGTAGCCACAAGAGTTGGCGCCGTCCGTGGGGAGGATGAGAGCAAGCCTCAAGATCTCAAGGATGGCACCGAAGAAGGCTTCATCATCGGCGGCTAAGAAGAAGAAGGGGGGCGTGACGGAGTCCCGCGTCACCACCAGGGCTTCGGCGTCGGCAGTCGCGGGCGTGGACAGTGACACGGGTGCAGCAGACACGAACGTCGACGCTCAGGGTGTGACGATCGACCTTGCCACCACTGGCGCAACGGCCGGCACCGCCCCGCGCGCAACGATCGACCCCCGCCACTGGTGCGACGGTCGACACCGGCAGCATTGACCGGGTGGTCGGGAGTGGCAACGTCGACGCCCAAGTTGGCCTGACCGCCGTCCCTACACCTGGTGCGAGAGTGGCGAGCGATTCTGGCGGCAATGCTGGCCTCGTCGCCGACCCCGGGGTCTACCGCGCCAGGGCATCGGGCAACCCGGGAGCGCTGGCTATGGTCACCGCTGTCCCAGCAGCACGACCAGGTGTGCCGATCGCCCCGGCCATGCCAACGGCGGAGAGCGCCCTGCTGATGGTCATCGGCACTCTCCAGCGGGAGTTAGCGGATCTCCGTGGAGTCGTACGGGACATGTAAGAGGCTCGGAGTCAGCAGGCCCCGCCGGTGGTCGCGCCGGAGCCCACGCCAGAACGGGAGGATTGCCGCGACGCCCCCACGTCTAGCTGCGTCCCGCTGCATCGCGTGGACCTGGAGTCCCCGCTCTCTGCGGGCCTGCAGCAGTCGGCATGGCCGGAGAACTTTAAGTTCCCCAGCGTCGTTGAGCCATACAAGGGCGACACGGACCCTCGGGAGTTTGTGCGCGTGTACGAGACCGCCATCGAAGTAGCCGGCGGAGACGACACCATGAAGGCGAAGGGACTCCCCCTTGCGTTACAGGGAGTGGCGCTCTTTTGGTTTTTCACCATCGAGCCAAACTCCATCTGCGCATGGGAGCAGATCCGCGATCGCCTCTACAACAACTTCCAAGGGAACTATGTTGGGCGCGTCGACGCAGATCAGCTCTTCGCGGTCAAGCAAAAACCCTCGGAGAAGCTCCGAAAGTACTTCAAGCGCTTCGCGAAGGTCCGCTGCCAGGTCAAGGACGTCAACGAGACAACCATCATCAACGCAGCGATACAGGGCCTCCGCCGGGGCCGCTGGCCGAGTACAACGCCCGTAAACCAATCAAGACGTTTGTAAAGCTCTTCGACAAGATGGAAGAGTATGCGCGGGCGGAGGAGGATGCGCGAAGACGCAAGGGCGATGACTCCGACCCCATTCAGGCGGAGGGGTTGTCGCAAAAAGGAAGCGCGGGGAATAACTCCCCTAAAGGAAAGCACTAGCAAGGGTCCACGGGAGACGCCCCTGAGCATAATGACGCCGAAGTGCATCAGAATTCGTCAAGCGGTAGGCACAAGCCCAAGCGCAACCAGCGCCGACCCCAAAAAGCCCGCCATGTCCTCGGCATAGAGGACGCTCCCCGGGACTCTCCTCCCGCATTCCGTGGGAGGAACTGGGGAGGCCGGGGATGGAGGCGCGGGAGGGCTCACGACGAAAGACCGTGCGCGGAGCAAGAAATCCAGGACTACGGCAGGTGGTACAAAGTGCATGGCTATGGTGACCACCTCACGAGGGCATGCTCTACAGTCGTGGCACTGCGGCAGGCAACCGATGCGGCTCGGGCCTCGAAAGCGCCGCCCCCCGTTGTGGCCCACGTGCAACAGCTGCAGGGAGTTGGGCCCTCAGATGGGGCCCAACGCCGAATCATTAGCGTCATCTCCGAGGGATCCTCGCCGGGGACCTCGTCGGTGCAACCACCTCCGGGAACAGCACACCGCGAAATCACCATCATGATGGCTGACGCTCAAGGCGTGGAGTTCCCCCACCAAGATCCCTTGGTCATCTAGGCCGACATTGCAGGTTGCGATGTCAGGCGCATCCTCATTGACGGGGGCAGCTCCGTGAACATTCTATTTGCGGAGGCTCTCGACCGCATGGGGATCCCTTGGGATCGTTTGGGATCGTCAGGGACCCCGCTCCAAGGTTTCGGGGGCCAGCCGCTGAAAGCCTTGGGTCAGGTATGCCTCCGAGTCTCCTTTTGTCAGGGTGATAATGCCAGGAGTGAGGACACTGTCTTCGACGTTGTGGACATCCCGCACCCGTACAACGCTATACTGGGCCGCCCTCTCATCAACTCCTTTAGGGCGGTCCCGCACCACGGCTTCTTGTGTATGAAGCTCCCGGGCCCGTGGGGTGTCATCACCATCTATGGTGACTAGGATCTCGCCCGGCGCGTGGAAGCTGGCGCCAGGAGCCCGCACCGCAAGGTGCACATCCTCACCGACAAGCTAAAGGTGGACACGCTGTCCGCTCCAGGATGGACGCCTAAGCCCCGGTCGGAGGACGGAGTCAAGAGGGTGCCCCTCCAAGCTGAAGGGCAGTTCGTGTCCATCGGTGAGGGCCTTCCTTCGGAGGTGGAGCAGGACTTGCTCTAGGTTCTCTGGAGCAACGCGGATGTCTTCGCGTGGTCCCTGGAGGACATCAAAGGCGTGGACCGCGCCCTCATCGAGCATAACCTAGCAGTCCGCCCTGATGCCAAGCCGGTCAAACAGAAGCTTCGGCGTATATCCATGGACCGACAGCAAGCGGCCAAGGCGGAGGTAGTGAAGCTTCTCTAGGCCGGAGTCATCCACGAAGTCCAACACCCGGATTGGCTTGCCAATCCGGTGTTGGTAAAGAAGGCCAGCGGCGCCTGGCGTATGTGCATTGACTTCACCGCCCTCAACAAGGCATGCCCGAAGGACGACTACCCCTTGCCGCGCATAGATCAACTGGGCGATGCCACTGCGGGGTGTGAGCTCATGAGCTTCTTGGACGCCTACTCCGGCTACCACCAGATCTACATGGCCAAGGGCGATGATGCCCTTCGGTTTGAAGAATGCGGGCGCAACCTTCACCCACCTCATCGCGCTAGCGCTGGCCGCTCAGCTCGGGAGGAATGTGGAGGCTTATGTCGATGACGTAGTTGTGAAAACCAGACAGCTCGCCTCTCACGGTCAGGATCTCCAGGAGACCTTTGACAACCCCAGGAAGGCGGGCATCAAGCTCAACCCGGACAAGTGTGTCTTCGGTGTGCAAGTGGGCAAGCTCTTACGCTTGTGTCCGGGCGAGGCATCCAGGCGAACCCCGACAAAGTCGATGCGATCCTCACTATGGAGCCACCCAAGATGACAAGGGAGGTCCAGAGGCTTGCTGGCCGCATGGCTGCATTGAGCCGCTTCTTGTCTAGTGCAGTGGAGCGGGGCTTGCCATTTTTCAAGACCCTCCGCGGTTGCGACGGTTTTTCATTGAGACGACGATTGTGCGAAAGCCTTCGACGACCTCAAGAGACATCTCGCAAGCCTCCCCACTTTGGTTGCTCCTGCGCTAGAGGCTCCCTCCTGCTCTACCTCGCCACTTCGGCGACAGCGGTCAGCGCCGTCCTTGTCCTTGAGGAGGGCGCTCTTCAGCGCCCCGTATACTTCATCTCCGAAGCCCTTCAGGGTGCCAAGACGCGGTGTACGGAGCTCGAGAAGCTCGCCTATGCACTGGTCATGGCCTTGAGGAAGCTCCGATACTATTTCCTAGCCCATCCAATCACGGTGCCATCCTCGTTCCCCCTAGCGGAGATGCTGCACAATAAGGAGTCCACAGGGCGCATTGGCAAGTGGGCAGCTAAGCTCGCCCCATTCTCCTTAACGTATGCCTCGTGAACAGCGATCAAGTCCCAAGTCCTTGCGGACTTTCTCGTAGAGTGGACCCTGCTGGCCCAGCCCGCCCAACAGCCAGAGGACCCGGTGTGGATGCTAAACACCAACGGAGCCTACGGCGTGGTTGGCGCAGGCGCAGGTGCAGTGGTCACCACGCCAGAGGGGGCACCGCCTATTGTACTCGGCGCGTCTCACATTTCCTGCCACCAACAACACGGCCGAGTATGAGGCGCCACTCTTTGGCCTCGTGAAGCTTAAAGCGCTTGGCGCGCGGCGAGTTCTCGTCTGCACTGACTCACATCTAGTGGCGGGCCACGTGGACAAGTCATACCAGGCCAAGGACCCTGAGTTGGCCAAGTACCTGGCAGTTGTAAGAGCGAAGGAGCGACACTTCTTAGGTGTCATGGTCAAGGCCATCCCTTGGGTGGACAACGAGCAAGCCGACGTCCTTGCGAAGGCCGCCAGCCAACAGCTCCCATCTCCTGAGGGGGCATTCTACGAGGTCCCACCAGTGGCGGCCATTGCGCAGGACAACCGCGACGCAGCCCTTGTCCACCCGATTACCCAGCAGGGTGACTGGCGGGAGCCCATCTTTGGTTTCTTGCAGGGCATCGCGGAGTCGGACGACCCCGTCGAGTTCCGGTGCCTACAGTATCGCACCAGGTCCTTCCAGGTGCTCGACAGAGTACTTTACAAGAAAGGAGTCTACGCACCACTTCTGCGGTGTCTTTCGCGCGAAGAGGGAAAGCACCTCCTCGCGGAAATTCACGCCGAACTCTGTGGCTCGCACCTCGCGCCGAGGTCGCTAGTCGGCAAGGCATTCAGGCAAGGCTTCTACTGGCCAACCGCCGTTGCCGACACCCAATACCTCATGCGCCGATGTTAAGGCTGTCAATGGATGGGGCGGGTCACTCGTAGGACCCCACGAGCCTCAACCCCATTCCGCCAGTATGGGCGTTGGCACGATGGGGCATCGATGTTATGGGACCACTTCCTCGGTTACCAGGAGACCTGCGGTTCGCAGTAGTCACCTTGGGATATTTATCCAGGTGGCCAGAGGCTGTGGCTCTAGCTAAGATTACCTCGGCGGCCATGCAGTGTTTTCTCTGGTAGAACATCATATGCCGCTTCGGGGTGCCCAGGGAGATCACCGTCGATAACGGCCTGTAGTTCAACTCTGCCCTGTTCAAGGAGTTCTGCGACAGCATGGGCAACACGCTCCGATTCGCTTCAGTCGGGCACCCAAAGTCTAACGGAGCAGTCGAGTGGGCGAACGACGCCATCTCCGCCGGAGTCAAGAAGCGTCTCATCGGGCTGCCGAAGGGCAAGTGGCCAAGCGAGCTCCACAACATCCTCTGGTCCCTCCGCACAACGGTGACATGCCCGACGGGATTCACCCCGTTCAAACTCCTCTTCGGCGATGAGGCGGTGACACCCAAGGAAATCAAGGCCGGCTCGAGAAGGGTCCTCGTCCAAGCGCCGGAGGAAGAGCGTCGATTGTCCCTAGACCTCCTCGATGGAGAATGAGTAAGCGCAACCTAGCACGTCACAAAGTACGCGCGGCAAATGGTGCGCATGCGTGGTCGCTCCATATACCCACGAGGATTCCAGCTTGGGGACCTCGTCCTCAAATTGGCACTCCATGCAAGAAACGGTCGGCAAGCTGGAATCCAAGTGGGAAGGCCCGTACATCGTCGTGGCAACTCTGTAGCGGGGAGCCTATCGCCTCGCCACGCTCGAAGGGCAGACGCTTCGCCATACATGGAATGCAGACAGATTGCGACGGTACTATGTTTAGGACAAAAGGGAAGCATGTAGTGACCTCGACACCTTGCCTAGTGTAAGACGCTCGCCCGCAAAATGGGAGATTAATAAAGCCATTCGTCTGCCAAGCTTCCATCTCGGTCCACCGCCGCGAGCACTCTATAGAGTATAAATAAGATGTAGCATCAAGGTCCACCTCCGCACGCACTCTACGGAGTATAAATAAGATGTAGCGTCGAGGTCCGCCTCCGCACGCACTCTACGAGTATACATAAGATGTAGCGTCGAGGTCCGCCTCCGCACGCACTCTACGGAGTATAGATAAGACGTAGCGTCGAGGTCCGCATCCGCACGCACTCTACGGAGTACAAATAAGACGTAGCGTTGAGGTCCGCCTCCGCACGCACTCTACGGAGTACAATAAGACGTAGCGTCGAGGTTCGCCTCTGCACACACTCTACGGAGTATAAATAAGACGTAGCATCGAGGTCCGCCTCCGCATGCACTCTACGGAGTATAAATAAGACGCAGCGGGGGACGGCTTTGCGCGCACTCTACAGAGTATAAATAAGACGTAGCGTCGAGGTCCGCCTCCGCACGCACTCTACGGAGTATAAATAAGATGTAGCGTCCATGTCCACCTCCGCACGCATTCTACGGAGTATAAACAAGACGTAGCGTCGAGGTCCATCTCCGCACGCACTCTACGGAGTATAAATAAGACGTAGCGTCGAGGTCCGCCTCCGCACGCACTCTACGGAGTATAATAAGACGTAGCGTCGAGGTCCGCCTTCGCACGCACTCTACGGAGTATAAATAAGACGAAGCGGGGGGACGCCTCCGTGCGCACTCTACGGAGTATAAATAAGATGTAGCGTCAATGTCCACCTCCACACGCACTCTATGGAGTATAAATAAGACATAGCATTGAGGTCCGCCTCCGAACGCACTCTACGGAGTATAAACAAGACGTAGCGTCGAGGTCCACCTCCGCACGCACTCTACGGAGTATAAATAAGACGTAGCGTCGAGGTCCGCCTCCGCATGCACTCTACAGAGTATAAATAAGACGCGGATGTTATCCCTGCGCACTCTACTGAGTATAAACAAGACACGGATGTCCCCGCGCACGTGTGGGCGTTGCCCCTACACGTACTCTTTGGAGTATAAATAAGACGTAGTTGATGTTCCCACGCACTCTACGGAGTATAAATAAGACGCGGATGTTGTCCCTGCGCACTCTACTAAGTATAAACAAGACGCAGATGTCCCCACGCACGTGTGGCCATTGCCCCTACACGTACTCTTCGGAGAATAAATAAGACGTGGTTGATGTTCCCACACACTCTACGGAGTATAAATAAGACGCGGATGTTGTCCCTTGCGCACCCTACTGAGTATAAACAACACACGGATGTCCCCGCGCACGTGTAGGTGTTGCCCCTACACGTACTCCCCGTAGTATAAGACGTGGTTGATGTTCCCACGCACTCTATGGGGTATAAATAAGACACGGATGTGGCCCCTATGCATGCTCTACGAAGTGTAAATAAGACGCAGCAGAGGCTCGCGCGTCTACCTCGACTAGGCGCCAGCTCCGCTGCCACCACTTCGAAGGGTAGGGGACGGAGCGCTCGCGCATCTACCTCGAATAAGCGCCAGCTCCGTGCCACCACTTCGAAGGGTAGGGGACGGAGCGCTCGCACGTCTACCTCAACTAGGCGCCAGCTCCGCTGCCACCACTTCGAAGGGTAGGGGATGGAGCGCTCGCGCATCTTCCTCGAATAGGCGTCAGCTCCGCTGCCACCACTTCGAAGGGTAGGGGACTGAGCGCTCGCGCGTCTACCTCGACTAGGCACCAGCTGCGTTGCCACCGCTTCGAACGGTAGGAGACGGAGCGCTCGCGCGTCTTTCTCGACTAGGCGCCAGCTCCGCTGCAACCACTTCAAAGGGTAGGGGACGGAGCGCTCACGCGTCTACCTCGACTAGGCGCCAGCTCCGCTGCCACCACTTCGAAGGGTAGGAGATGGAGCGCTCGTGCATCTACTTCGACTAGGCGCCAGCTCTGCTGCCACCATTTTGTAGGGTAAGGGACGGAGCGCTCGCGCGGCTACCTCGGCTATGAAGCGTTACGACCGTCAAGCGGAGCGAAGTCGGCGCAAGAGGCCCAACCTTTACATGACACGTCCACCCAGAGCAACAATAACATGCAACAACAGAACATCTTGGGCAAGTGTTGTTGCATTCATACAAAAAGGAGGCGGCCACAGGGTAATAACCGTACGACAAGGCATACGCAACACAACACACCGGATCCCGGCATCACGCCCGTGGGTCTACGTCTTCTTCATTGCGTCGAGAAACTTTCTCAAGCCACTGGAGGAAGTTCCCCTCTCGATGCAGCGTTCGCCGCAGCGCGACCTTGGTCGCATCCTCCCTGATGTAGCCCCAGATCCGGCTATAGAAAGTCTGGAGGGCGGCCTGAGTGGTGCGAACGGAACGGGACATCACCTCGGCTTCGGGTGGTAGATCTAGCTGGGGGTCGGCCAGTTCGTTGACGTGTGCACACCCCCGGGTGTGGAGCATGGCGAAGGCAAGGCAAGCGCTGGAGAAGCTGCAGCGATCGTCGAAGGCTCTGGCACCGCGGAGGGCGAGGTTCGAGACCTCTTCGATTTGCTGAAGTGTCTGCGCCAGATCCGCGGGGCTGTGCATAACGTCCGGCACGTCAATGAAAAGGTCTGGAGGGCCCTCTCCAAAGACTCCATCGCCCTCCATGCCGCCAACGATGCGTCGCCCAAGGTTCGATTCCTTTCTTCAAGGGACGCGGCGAGCTGGGTCTTCTCCTCCTCCAGCGTGGGAAATTATTGGAGTAAGCTGGCGTGCTCCTCCTCTGCCGCGGCGTGCTGGGTCTCCTCCGTGGCACATTGCGCCGCTGCCACTTGCGTTCTCCGCATTCGTGGCAAGCATCTGCGTGTCGAAAACCACCCTCGTGTTTTCCGCCTCCAGCACGCGAATACGTTCGTCCTTGGCGGCAGCGCGAAGCTGGCCCTCCAGCACCCTCCGCTCGCGGATGCGAGTCTCCTCCAGGGCTTGGCTGAGAGCAAGAGTCTAAAAGAAACTGCGAGTGTTTGTTAGGTACTCGACAGTAGCGTAGACGCAAACCTAGGCGCCTACCCTTATCTCTGAGGCACCCAGCGCGAGCGCCAGAAGATCTCCCCCGCACGTTGACAGCACCCGTCGATCAGGCTGCCATCGGCGTGCTCCGTGACCTCGTGAAGGACATGGAGCATCTCCAATCGAGGGATGAAATCAGAGACGACAGGCCTCGGCCCCTCTGCGCCAGCAGCTTCGGCAGCACCAGACGCCCATGTCGCGTCTTGCGAAACAAGGTCGAAGACTTCATGGACACCTCCGTTGCTCGATCCTTGACCGCGTCTGGGAGACCTCGTCTCGCCTGATGTCGACGACGAAATGAGCGAGCAAATCGGAGAGAGTTTCGCGAAGTCACGAGGGGAAAAGGAATTGCGCCTACCTTCGACACCCTCTACCAAAGCACGAGGAGGTGTCCACTCAGCCTCCGTCTGGGGCGCGGGGGCTTCATCGGCCCGGGGAGCGACGGCTTCTTCTTCAGCCTCGACGGCTCCCCTGTCGAAACTCCAGGACCCCGGTGGCCGCGCCCGCCACATTGAATCGCCTCCTCGAGGGCGGAGGCGACCGTATCCGCGGGCGCTTCGCCCTTGGGGATGTGGGAGACGCTTCCTCAGCCGCTCCAGTGGCTGTAATAACTGGCGCGGGCGGCAGGTCCTCGGTGGCACTGCAGGCGATGAGGCCTCGTCTTCGGGGGCATTGGTACCTGGGCCCGTCGCCTCACCGCTGCCTAAGGCCTCCTCGTTGGGGGCAGTGTGCCCCCTGAACCGACGTGTTCGAACCCAGTGCCGATCGTACCCTCCGTCTCGATGGTACCGATCGGGGATACGGCCGACGGGCTGGATGCGGCGACGTCGGATCGGGCCCTGAGCCGAGAGGGCGACGCCCACCACCTTGCCGTCGCCATCGCGTCGGCGGCTCCGGACCTCCGCCGGCACTGCTCGTTCGAGCACAGGAATCTCCAGGGCCTCGCATACCCGATTTATTCCGCCCCTGCTTCGCCCGAGGCGGTCGCGGCTTCGCGCAAGCTTGTGCTCTTTGGCCGTGTATGGCCCAAGGAGCGCAACCACCGCACGCTCCGCCTCCTCCAGCCTGGGCACTACACATAAAAGTGGGGCAACAGTCATAAAGGGTCGCACGCGTACATGCGCAGGCACGCAGCCTAGGGCCAAAGGGCTTACGAGGAGCGGAGGGTTTTAGAAGGAAAGATACTGTCGGGTGGATGCCATCTTTCCGGGTGTGGCCCATCGCTCGTACCTTCCACCGGCTGGAAAGTGGCGCCACCCTGTACATAGTGAACTCTTCAGCGAAATCACGCATGTTGAACTGGAGGACGACACCAGCAAGCCTTCGCGCCTTCTGCACTTCGTCGCTCTTCGGCTTCACATCCGGCGAGCTGTTGAACAATATCGGCTGTCCCCGACACAGCAGACCGCTCGTGCTCAGTCACGTGGTAGTAGAACCACCGTCGCATCCAACCGGACCCCACTTCCCTTGTGCTCGTGCTCGTGTCTTGTGCCCTCAGCACAAAGTTGACACTACCGAAGTTCGACAACGCCCCTCCTTCGACCTTCTTCGGCTGACAGCGTGCATCGTGCAGAATGGCGAATAGGCTCGCGCTGAGACGGACACCTTCTGTTCACGTCGCCCAGGCGTAAACAGCCAGGCGAACTATCGCATTTGGGGTCAGTTGTGCCAGCTCCAACCATAAGCATGTAGGACCTCGCTGACGAAGAGCGTCGAAGGCATCCAGAGCCCGGCATAAAAAAACACAACGAAGACAATCGCCTTTGTCTCCGCCGGGTGCAGCTCCGTCTCGTCGGGGCCGGGCAGGCGGGCCCCTGCACGCTCCTCCAGTTTTTTCTCCCGGAGAAGGGTCTGGATCATCTCCTCCGTAACGCGACTCCGCCTTAGCACACGGGAGCAGCGGCCTCTCGACTTCTTCATGGCATCCCACCGCTTGTCGACCTGCGGCGGATCGCGAAGCACCAAAACGTATTCCGTTGGCGGCGGCGACAAACAGCGCTGGCTCGATGAGGCACTCCCATTGAGCCGGCGAGCGGGGTCTTGGCGGTAAGCCATCCTTCTCCGAGGTAAAGAAGCAGGATCAAAGGCAGATTGCACAAAGGAACAAGGAAGAAGAGAGCAAAGCAACGGCAAGTGAGCAGCCAAGAGGAGCATTCGCATGCCGGTGGTGACGCCTTATAAAGCCCCCTCACCTCTCCCATGATTGGAAATGCAACCGGTGGGAGCCCAACGGTTCAGCTCCCCACGATCGAGAAGCGTAACCATTGACAGCTGGGGGCACGCAGTGGCAGGCGGCCGGACATCGCACGATGCGCCAATAGCATCCTGCCACATGTCCCGCTTTTATCGGGAAGCCACAACGCGCCAATTGTGTCCCGCCGCGTGTACCTTCCCATCGGGACAGCGCGTACGGCTGCAGCAACCTAGCCCTGACAATTTAGGGGTCGGTGCGATTATCACCGTCATTAAGACAAAATCTCCGGACCTCGAGGTTGTCGAGCCATGTCGACGCCAGGCCGGGTGGTGCCCCCTCCCCCACTCGACTTGCCGGTGCTACGCGCGAGAGCTCGCCTACCTCGCGTCCAGGGGTGTCCGCGGCATGAGCCTGTCTCCACCTTGACTTCGACTCCGCCGGCATCTTCGACTCCGCCAGCATCCTTGACCCCCGCCGGCGCCTTCGACTCCGCGGACCAAACGGGTCTAAGGCCAAAAACACCTTCGACAGCAGGTCCGGCCCATATCCTTAGTGCGACGGCAGGTTGCACCGGCAAGGAACGGTCCTGTCCAAGATCATTGAAGGTCACATGCCGCAGGGACGGAGGGGGCCAATTGGCTCGGCAACATGGCTTCGGTCCATGAAGCCCTTCACCATGAGAGGCTCCTATTGTAGAGGTGGCCCCCCACCTAAGCCCAGCCGGCCTGTTAGAAGACTGTAAGGCCCAAAGTGGGACATGTATAATGGCATAAATGCCCCTGAGAGGGATACTAAAATTTAAGAGTACACTGTAAAAACACTCCCCATGCGGATATATATACGACACAGGCCATGGGGGAAAAACCCTAAGCATTGCTCACCTAACTCTCCACTACCATACTCTCTCTCTCTCTGTTTGGTCTGAGCCACAACAATATTCATAGCCGAATTGCACTACTAGCCTGTAGGCTGCTATAAAAGCACTTTGTGCAAAACTAATTTCTGATTCTAAATAAAGATTATGTTAAAAGCTCTCTACTTCTATCCCATTTTGTCTTGATTCTTACCTATGCTTTTCTGTTCTCCTCCTTACCTATCAGACAAATCTTAAAAGGAATCAGATGCAAATTTCTAATTGCAATAAATATGTTGAATTGCACCCACAGAGGTAGTAAGTGAAAGGAGTAGATAACCCATAGGGGATTGAAATATGAGACGAAGATGACCAAAGATATAGGTGGAATTATGATGATGTAGGAAGGGTTTGGAATGGATAAAGCGATGGAAATGGTTGGATTGGATTAATTAGAAAAATGAATTGAGTTTTGGGAAAAAATGTGATAATGATTATTGAATTTTAGGCTTGAACAATGATGTTATTCTTGATGGATGTTAATAATAGTGATTATTGGGTTACAACTCTGAACAATGATGTTATCCTCGGTGAATTTTTAATGGTGAATTAATTAAGAAGTAGATAGTAAGAAGCTTAGTTGATTAGTGGATGAGCAGGACTGAGATTATGAGTTGATAATGAAAATAATTGTATTTTTAGAAAATATTGATACAAATGATATTGGTGGATTTAAAATGAGGATATTGGATTATAATAGATTTGAGGTTGGATTTATATAGTCATAGTTACAGTTGGAATTTATGTAGAATCTAGATAACCGTGATTTGATTAATAAAGTTAGGCGGATACAATAGAGATTATATATTCGGTGGATCAAATGAATGATAATATTTGTTTGGAGTTTTATACAAGTAATGATATTATAACTAGGCAAATAAAGGAGATAGCGTAGCCCTAGATAGTATGAAGTAGGAACTAAATTAAAAAGGGGAACTGGATTCTAAGCCTATGCACAGAAGTAGTATGAAAATGAATTAGCTCGTGAATGTTGAATACTAAAAGATGTGGGATTATCCTTGCAAGTATGCATGAAGTTTTAAAGAGGTGTCCTACAAAAGCAATCAGAAAGACCATTTAATCTCATTTCATTTCTTTCCTACCTCCTTTTCAGTCTCACTTCCCTTGCTAAGTCCAAAAATGGTACAGAACTGATTCCTGAGTCTCGTTACTGTTAAAAAAGAATATCACTGAACAAAACTAAAGATCTGACAATACAACAAGGTGGAGAACAAAAATCAGGACATGCAATCTAGTTTGATGGAAGCCCTATCTATCATAGAGAGAACCAGATTGAATGCAATAAGAACAAGCCAAAATACTAGAACAATAAGCACGGATATTGGAAACAAACACACTAGGAAGATGTCACCAAAAGAATTAGTAATCAACGTCAAGTGCGACTGCGTTCAAATTTGCAACCTTCGTGAAAACCCAACCACCTTGAATTTTCATCAGCAACAAAGCCTGTAAGTGCCGATAATTGGTTACAAGGTACTAGAGGAGACTAGAAACCATCCAATGTACGGATAAAGAGAAAGTTCTTTCGCCACCTACCAACTATCAGAGCCAACCATTAACTGGTGGAACGCTATTCAATGGGTATATTTGAATAAAAATGATATTACATAGAAGGAGTTTGTGAATAGATTTCGCAAGGCCTATATATTTATTCTAAGTTGCCACAGAAAAGTATCAGGAATTTCCTAATCCCCGACAGGAAGACAAGTCTATTATGGAATATTTTGCAACAATTTCATCATTTATCTCAATATACGAAGCTCACTAGATGGAAGAAGAGATATCAGGATATGCGAGGATCACCAAGCAACATGATCCTTTCATTTTTGACATATGCAACTTGTTTTTTGCTGCAAACGATAGGACATTATCGTTGCCAATATCCATTAAAAATCCTTACCTAAGGAAGAGGCCCGGATACAAGCCAAAAGACAGGCATCAACATCATACCAACCGTCAATGGAGGAGGAGGGATGCCACCCCAAGAAAAGCTCGAGTGGAAAAGGAGAAATTCACCCTAAAGGAATGACTAAGAGAAAGTGACAAAGAAATAGTCAGAAAAAATGGAAAACAAGCGTCAGGCAACATCGCCGGTTAAGAACAAGACATGAAATGAATGCTATCTCATACTTTGTATAAGTAAGTAGTTCACTTATGAGTTAATAAAAATATATGTGAGTTGTTTGTACAATGGTATAAGGAATAAATAAGTTTGTGTCACAAACCACACACGGACTTGATTTTCAACCTTGTACAAAAGGAGTATGACAAGGGTGAATATTTAGATGACCACATAAGGAATGGAAGAACCAACTCAGTTTGGACAGAAAATCGGAGTAATACAGCAGAAGTATGGTAAACTCAAGACACAAATAAACCAGACACTTCTTAAGAGATACTAAAGGAAATCATAAAGAATATTGCTATATAGAGTACCTATAGAAGTTTCAGGAAATAAACAAGTAGTTTACATGAATATACAAGATATGTCATAATTTGGTATATACAAGGATGATATATAGGTACAGTAAAAGAGAGAAAGGGAGAAAAGAGAGTATGTATAAACTTGAGTATGACAAGAAAAGTTTTTTAGGAGCTAAAGATTACAGCCCTAGTTCTATTAAAGACTAGATTGATTACAGCTCCAGTTCTAATATTTCCTAACCAGGATTTTCAATTTTACGGTCACACCTCAGAAACAGGGACAAAGATGTGTATTAATACAAGATGAAAGGATTATAACTCTGCGTCAAGATGTCAACACCTGAAGGGGAGTACACTACTCATGACTTAGAATTAGTAGCCATAATACATGCCTTGGATAATTGGAATTAAGTCCACGACAATGTAGATGGTTACAAGCAGACATGAACTGTGATATAGATATCAATGTCACCTAGGAAAAGTGAATAACAATTGGCATTAAGTCAAAAGGGGATATCATGATGTGGTTACTAAGTGTTAACTCAATTACGACAAGGGAATTCAACAAAATTTGTTAAAGATTGAGCAAGAAATCTGAGGATCTCATAGTCACTTTTGAGTACCGAATAAAGAGAAAAAACTACAAGATTTGATCATCAAGAAGCTTACTCTACACAGTTCTCAATACACCTTGATACAATAAAGACGAATCAAATCTAAAGGAAGGATTTGGTGAAGTAAAATGAGAGAGAAATCCTAGGATATAACACGTTATTACACATGCCTGAAAATAAAAGATAGACCAGCAAAATCTACCAGAATTGCTACAGTCAATAACCAGTCCTAGAATGGAAATGGGAAATCGGAGGATATTGATATGGATTTATTTTACGGACTCCCGAAAGACATGAGAAGGATATGAGGCTATAGGTGATCGCAGATCGATTGATTAAAAATAGCACATTCCCTACTAGGTGAACAAAACCTATGGAAGAGACAAAGAACACTGCCTAACCAAGGTCGTAGTATTGCATGAATCTTCAGATGGAATCATCTTAGATCAAGAAGCACAAGTCACATCTATACTTTGGGAAAAACTTCATGAAGTCTTGGTAACTCGGAAAACCAGAAAGGACAAAGTACCGATAGAAACACCAGTTAGTAGCTAGCTGCATGAAGCCCATCCTGAATGACGGAGTAAGATCTAGGAAAAGAGTCAAAAATTGTAACAAATTTTGTTTTCAACGCATCCTTTAACCTAGGTGAATCTCGAGGGCGAGATTCCTTTTAAGGAGGGTAGGTTGAAATAAACCAAATTTTCAAAGAATTGGAAAATTTCATTTGGATTTGACTTCCCCTAGTTTCTAGCCCTAAACCCTACCTAGACCACCCATCCACGCCCTCAATTCAGCCTTGCATTGCTTTGAACGGTAGAGAACTCACGCAAACACCATTCATGCACTCGAAAAACCACCACCGACCTCTGTTCTTGCCGCCGCCGGTTCTTCCCGAACCCTTTCGTGCTCTCCCGCCCTCTCTTGCGTTCCTCTTCCCTTGCCAACTTGCCGTGCGCCCACCACCGCCCTTCTCGCGACCTCCCTCTCTTGGCTTGACCTGAGCAATCCTAGAGACTTTTGACCACCGCACACCCTGCCTGAGATATTAGACGTCCTCCCCTGCCAGCCCTCCCCGACCCTTCTCGCCCCCCATGTGCCGTCGCCACCCTGACCCCCTCTAGGCACCGAACCGCCTTCGGGCGCCTATAAAAGCCGCGGACCCTCCTAAATCTCTCCATACTTTCTCATGAAGCTCCCTACATGCCCAATTAGCCTATCACCGCCCCCACTACCGGCAATCATCGAGAAGCTCCAAGGTGAGCTCAAGCTCCACTCCATTGAGTCAGCCGATTGTAACCCAATAGCTTTCGCCAGTAGCACCTCCAAGCCCCAAGAACACCCCCGAACTCTTGCCTCGACCTCTCAGACCTCCCTCTTCCTTTCCGTTGAAGCTCGCTTTTCGGCCATGGCATTCCACCGTGGGCCACCCAATTCAAACCACCCCTACCCTAGCTGTCGCCTCCCATGACATCGTGACCACCCTAGATGGTTAAAAAGTTGTCAATTAGGAGAAAGACCCTCCTTGTAGCTCCTATGCCATGAAGAACCGCCGCGGAACTCCCTCACCGCCGGTGAAGCTCTGGCCAAACCCGATTGCGCCCAAGGCCAAAAATGGGTTCTCCTCAACCCCCTGAGTCCATCCATGCCCTCGGTTTTCACTGGAGTTGATTGTAGCACCGGAAATTGCCGTCGCCACAAATCCCCTGTTTTCAATTAATGTAGCGCAATCAGGAGGAAGACGATGAACAGTACCGGCCCAGTACTGTAGCGTCCGACCCATTAGTGAACAGTGTCCGCCTGGTACTATAGCAACCCAAACCTGATGAATAGTAAAACCCGTTAGTAAATAGTACCAGACCTGCGATGAATAGTAGACGCTCGTTATTGTTCATCCATACCCAAAAATACAAAATACATCCATTTTGACCATCTTGACCTTACGAAGTCAAATTTCTATCCCATTTGGTCTAACCAGACACCAATAAAATTTTAGTTAGCTCAAACATCATTCCAAACCCAAATTCAAATACTCTTCATGCCTTCTTTATTTATCGAAAACCTAAAAATACACATGCCCTTTTATCATCTTGAACCCGTCTACGCCTTCCCAACTCCGCTCTGCCATCTTAGACTTTGATAAAGCTCTAATCAATCCAGATAAATATTCCAACCCTAAAATCCGATACCATTCACACCTTCAGCCGTTCACCGAAATCCATACAATGCCTATATACATTTTCGATCGTCTCAAACCCACCTAACCTAATTCCAATCCTGTTTAGCCGAACCACCCACCACCTACCTTCTTTATGTCTTTTGGTTATTTAATTGCATTTTTTTCCTAGCTTGCGTTCTGCAAAGCAGGAACTCATTTGTGTTCGTCTTCCACGCTAGTACTCGGACTACATGAGTTGGTTAATAGAAGGATTAAAAGAGCAACTAAAGAAGTCGGTATCCAATCTGAAGACTATAGTAAAGATAACTAGAGGTTATGGATAAAGAGGCAAGTCACGTATTTTTGATCATGTTGAACCTACATTTCCGTTAATTATCTACTTATTAGTATTTTCATTCTGCTATTTACACACTGTTATTTTATGTACAACAACTAGTTAGAATGACATGATACTAGTTATGTCTTACCACTCGAAAAAGCCTAGTTTAACTTTGATGGCCATATTCACCTTGACAAGACATAGTAATATTAAAAATATTAATACTGTAATCATGGTAGTTTAGAAAGTTAACAAGTCTTTCCACTATTAAAAGGTTTGATATTTGTTGGTGGAATTTTGGAAAATGGTTCTATGATAAGCAAGGATCGCTAGTGGCCTTAAAAGTAGGCCGGATCCCATGGCCTTATCCTAGGGTGGAGGCATGGGTTAAGAATTGGTGGCAGTGTAGAGGCACTGAATATGGGTTTGTGGGAGGAAGTTGCCTCAGTGAAAATATAAGGACTAGACCCTTATGCTGAGTAAAAAACATAGTGATCGCCCAACCACAAGCGTTGATACGTCAAACCTGGTCTAGTTGCTGCTCAAATTCGATTGAACCTCTATACAGGCAGCGGGAGGCCAAGTGTGAGTCCATGAGAGAGGGGTTGAGTAGAACCGCATGGAAGGTGGTTATCGGTTATGTTATCCACACAACAGTAGGGCTGAGATAAGTTGGGTAGACCTGAGGGGTCACTCGAGCTTGTTGGGGAAGCCTACTAGGTAGAGGATATATAATGAGTTGAGCAGTGAAAATCCTTGTTTTCTTGAACCTGGACGCGGGAGTTGAGAAATCTTGTGAGTAAAGTTGGGCAACTCTGCAGAGTCATTTATAAATGGCATTCGAATACGCTGTGCTTCCGGTAAATGAAGCTGTGTTTAATAGATGAATCCAACAGCAAAGCATAAGTAGATTTGGAAATGATTTGGAGATGTTGAAGCCTGGTAATCATGTTTTGAAACCCTATTTCCTTAGGAAGTTACTATTCTTTTGTGTTTAAAAATGTTTACAAATAAAACTGCATCCACAACTACTTAATCAAACCCATATATTCCTATCCTTTGGAAACCCTGACAAGTAGCTATATAGCATTTCCCCATGTGACTTGTTGAGTACGGTTGGTTGTACTCAGTCTTATTTTACTTTCCCCATCACAGAGATGAAGAGAAGAACAGGATGTTACAAGTTTCCGTGTTAGGGTTACGACTGTACTCAATTGTTCTTGTAGAGTTTTCTTTGGTTCTTCTAATTGTAAGTTAAGTTTTAGGCTTGGACACCCTTAAAATTGTTAAAATTGACTGTCAATGCACCATAGCGACCATGGAGATACAACCAAGTATAGAAGAATAGATCATAGCCGCACAGAAGGAGAACCCAACCGCTCTGAGGTTAAGGACCTTAATGAAAAAAGGGAAAGCTCCTAAAATAACTGTGGATCAACAAGGTGTTCTAAGGTATGGGACACGAATCTTTGTTCCACACCAAAAGGACCTTAAAGACCTCATACTTAGGGAAGCTCATAGCTCTGCATATTCCCATCACCCCGAGAGTACCAAGATGTACTAGGACCTGAAACAATGGTATTGGTGGCCACGCATGAAAAGGGACATCGTTGAACATGTTCTGTGATGTATGCCAAGGAGTGAAGGCCGAGCATAGAGGCCAGAAGGATTATTACATCTATTACAAGTACCACAGTGGAAGTGGGAAGCGATTGGAATGGACTTCATCACTGGACTACCACAAACCAAATCGGGGTATGACTCTATATGGGTTATCATAGATAGACTGACCAAAGATGCCCACTTCATTCCCGTCAAGACCACCTACAAAGGAGACAAGATGACAGAATTATATATGTCCCGCATCGTGTATTTGCACGGTGTGCCAAAAAGGATAGTGTCAGATCGAGGTTCCCAATTTACCTCGCACTTCTGGGCTAGTCTTCATGAAGCCCTCGGCACCCATCTGAATTTCAGTACTACCTACCATCCCTGGACAGACGGCCAAATAGAGAGGGTAAATCAAATACTAGAGGATATGCTTAGAGCCTGTGCCCTAGATTTCACTAAGGATTGGGATAAATGCCTGCCTTATGCCAAATTTGCTTACAATAATAGTTACCATACTAGTCTATGGATGCCCCCTTTGAAGCTTTATACGAAAGGAAATGCTGAACCCCTCTGCACTGGTCAGAAGTAGGAGAGGGCTATATCTTCGGGCTAGATACTCTGAAACAAGTTGAAGAAAAAGTTCTCCTGATTAGGGACCGATTGCAAGCAGCTCAATCAAGACAAAAGAGTTACGCAGACAAGAGGCGTAGGCCATTAAGTTTTGAAATTGGAGATTATGTCTACCTGAAGGTGTCACCCCTACGAGGAATTAGAAGGTTTAAAGTCAAAGGCAAGCTCGCCCCATGTTATGTTGGACCATTCCCAGTTGTGGTCAAGAAAGGAGAAGTAGCCTACCAATTAGAGTTGCCCGTGAGTCTAGCAGATGCGCACAATGTCTTCCATGTATCCCAACTCAAGAAGTGTCTTCGGGTACCAGAAGATCAAACCCCATTGGAGGCAATCGAGCTTGAGAGTGACCTGACCTACAAGGAGTGCCCCATCAAGATTCTATACACTGTAGAAAAGAAGACAAGGAACTAGACCATCCGCTTATGCAGAGTACAGTGGAATCATCACACCAACAAGGAAGCCACCTGGGAACACAAACATCAACTAAGAAAAGATTATCCCTACTTGTTCCCAAACTAGGCTGAATCTCAGGGTCAAGATTCTTTTTAAGGGGGTAGACTTGTAACACCCTGAAATTTTGAATTCGGGGAAATGTGTAGCCCTTGAAGTATTTTGGAATATATTTTCTCGATATTTGAACTTTATTGGATTTCCTTTGGATTTTGGTTGAGGTTCCAATATTTGAAGGAAATGTGAAAATAAAAGAAATTTAGAATTCGAAATCAAATCTGAAAAGATGAACCATCAATTAGGGTAGGAGAAAAGGAAAAGAGGGAGGTTGAAAAGTTAAATCAAAAATTAAAATTTATTAATTGAACCAAAAATTCAAAATTTTGCCAAATAAGAAAAAGAGGAGTATAATTTAAATCAAAACTTGAATTTTTTACTTTGGGGCTAATAATAATAATAGAAAGGGGTAAATAAATATGTATATACATATACCATAATAAATAAATAAATAAAATACCATAATAATGATAGTAATAAAGAAATAGATGTAAAAAAATAAACCAATAAAAATATACATATATATATACATAGGAATAGATATGTATATACAAATAAAAAAGGGGGAAAAAGAAAAAGAAAAAAAGAAGAGAGGGAAGGGCCTTTCGGCCTGGCTGAACCGGCCCACCATCTTCCCTTCCCCTCCCCGCTTGCTTTGCCTGGCCGAAGCCCTCCCCTACTTCGCCGTTGCAGCTCGCCTCCGTGCCGCACCTCCTTCGGACCGCCGGTCGCCGGCATGCCCCGCGCTCGCGTCACCAGGACCCACCCCTCTGCCCCGTCGTGGTCCTACTCCTTCACTGCCACGTGCATCACCGCCAAACACCCTCAGCTCCGCCCCATCACCGTCGCATCCGGCCATCACACCCTCCTCGCCTTGTCCGCCGTGGCCCATCTCGCCGCCTCGTCACATCACAATTGGCCGTGTGCTCAGAAGCTAGTGTCACCCGGGCGTCACCCTGTTTGCCGCTTGACCTGCCGCCCTATCGCGTTGCCACCTTCTCCATGAGCATTGCCTCCATCAGCCATAGTGCCCACCTGCTTCCCATCACTTCTCTCTTCTGCCTCGGCTCACGCGCTCCTGACTGCTCCCCTGTTCCAACGTCAGCACGCGCCAGCACCCACTCTGACCGGTCTTGTCGCCCATGCCCTGCCGCCAACTCCCGCACAACGCTAGCCCTCCCCATCGGCTATAAATCCTCGCCCGAGCCTCCGTTAGCACTGCACTGCTCCCCTCTGTCTCCCACTTCAACGAATCAAATTTCCGCGCCTCACAGCTCACCAGCAACGCTTTCTTCCCCAACGCTGACCGACGGGCAAGCCACCGATTGGAGCTATGCCGGGTCGATTCCACCGAGCCGAAGCATCCTTGGAGCAACGCGAAGTCATCCCTATCCTCGCCCGGGCTCGTCCTCGCCTATACTCCGCCGGTATCGTGCGCCTTCCCTGACCACCACCGCCACTCTCACATTGCGCCGACCCCCGAGGTAGCCCCCTTACCTCGCCAGCATGATTCCCTAGCCCGCAATCGGATTCTAAGGCCGTACACCACCGTGCCCTCCTTTCCCCTGTTTCGCAGCCACCCACGGGAGCCGCCGGCCAACGCTTCAGCCAAATTGGCCAATGAGGCTTCGCCTGCGAGTAGGCGCGGGCGTGAGCAAATCATTTTGTGGATGCTCACGTCTGGCTACCACTTCCTCTGCCGGCGGTGAGCTCGCCGTGCGTCGGTGGAGGAAGGAGACATTGTAGTTGCACGATTAAGTACGGTTAGGACATCATAATGACAGTTAGGACATGCCATTAATGCTAATCATGGGTAGTTAAGTTAAGCAAGTCACTGACATGTGGGCCGTGTATGTTAATCCAAATAGTAATCGGCCCCACCTATCATAGGCATAGAGAAAAGAAAATAAAAATAAAAGAGAAATTAAAAACCTACTGTGGGCCCCATCTATCAGATTTTATTTATTTTTCAAATTTATTTAGACCGAGAACTTCAAAAGGCATAACTTATTCATTTTAACTCCAAATTGAGTGAAACAAATTTCTAAATTCATCTAAATTCAAAATCTAAACCTGCTATGGGCCATGTATCTAGATCGCTGTTATTATTGCAATCTTTCACACATTATATTTTAGTTCAAGTTGCTAGGTCTTAGGAAGTTTCTAAGTAACATATTTAAAAGCAATTTCTGGCAAATAAAAATAACCCTGGCCTTTTCTTGATAAGCCATGCATGTTATTTATTGCATCCTATGTATTGGCTCGCGGAGCACGGTGGATTGTGCTCACCCTCGTATTATCAAAATCAGAAACAGGGACCCAAGACCACTATGCTTACGAGGACACCTCTGCCACAGATGGAGGAGCCAACGAAGGAAACTAGGATGACGCTCTCGAGTTTGGGTCCTAGACAAGTAGACTTAATGGAGATTGTGTGCACATATATTATTTAGGCCTAGACAATATATGTTGCACACATTTACCCCTCAGTCGCTTGTCTGTGGATTATGGTCTTACTTCTGCTTCTGCTTCTGCTGTTGTCTTTTGTAATGCAAACATTTGGTCTGGTCGGCCCTGGTGTATACGCGGTGTATTTTAAACTTTGATATGTAATAAATATGGTTTATTATGTTTCATGCGATGTATGAGATGATGCAGCAATGTACCTATGAGCATTATCTACTGATCCAAGGAATACTGCGGTGATTCAGAGGGGATTCTAGATTGAAAAATCTGGGCCCGACAGTAGTTCCACGTTGATCTCCAACGGCTAGTTTAGAACCTCTGACATAGCCATTACTGTCGCATCAGAACTGGTGCGGAAGTACAGGCCATTGGTTGGTGAGGGTATAAATACCCATACTCCTGCTCAAGGACAGTAAGTATAGACCCTATTGAACATCTTTGAGCATTGAGTATTCGCTCCACACTTCATTTACTCCTTGTGCATTCATTTGAGGTGGTTCAGCCAAACAAGTGCATTGCATCCTTAGATTGATCCTTTGGCACTTGATTCTGGTCAAGTGAAGCTTGTGATCTCTTGGTGTTTGCCGGCACCTAGATGACTCGGCAGAGTTTGCACGGTGACTTCTTCAAGAAGGTTGTGAAGAAGCTTGGCATCGATGTGTGAGTGGTTTGGAGTCCACAATCTTTGGAGTGTAGGAAGGACTACCAATAGTGGATTGAGGAGCTGAGGCTTAATTCGTGAAGCCGGTCCAATTCATTTGGGGTTTCCTCAACATGGACTAGGGCAAACCGGCAAGTTTCTGATCACCACGGTAAAAAACATTATGTGTTCATTGGTTACCTCTTGTCCCTTTTTTAGCTCTTGTACATTTATTACATTGTGATTATTTACTTGTGCTAGAGCCTCTTGTAGAGATTTATTCTTGTAGTAACATAATCTTACTAGAATTGTGTAGGTTTCAAGTGCTCTAAATTTCTGCTATATTGAATTTGTAGAAATTAATTAGAAGGCAAGAAAAATTTTAAAACCTCCTATTCACCCCCTCTAGTCGGTTATCCTTGATTCTACAACATCGCCCTAGACCATGCGGTGTCCTGATCTCCAAATGACCATGCCTATCCAACAAAACCTTCTATGACTCCACCTCAACATCTGCTTCAGAAGGCCACCATATTGGTTCCTGTGGAGATGATGCCGAACAAACAAGAAAATCATGCCAAGTCGTTTCTCGGGAAGATGTATCGCAAGTGAGGTGCTAACCGCCACATCGAAGAAGATTAACTTGCCTTTAAAGCTGTATACATAATCCCTCGGAATGTCGTTGGTCCCTGAGTTACAATTACCCAGCCTTGGACTAGGTTGGACTTTGCATGCCTAGTACACGCAAAGGTCAAATGAGAGGCCAAACTAGCAGACTGGATTCACCGTTAGATACATGGAGGAACATTTCCTCCATGGCTTGAGCTACTTCGTCGTGGGCTTCGATGACTTATTCCAACTATTCAACATCGACATTCCCGATGCCTCACTTCTATGATGTTCGACATTGTAAGTGTGTACAATCAAGTTCTACATTCATGTAATATTGATAAATGTCATAACTCATTGCTTATATATAGATACATAATTCAAGAAGCCCAACGATGCCGAGAACCAATGGGTTTCTTTGACCCACACTTGATCTCTGAGCAACGCATCAATGAAAATGTATCCTACATCAAAAATTATGTAATGATGGGATTGCTTACTTAGAGCAACAAGGACTACATTCTGGCACCCTAGAACTAGGGATAGAACTGAGTATATTTATGTACATAATTTTATTTTTGCAGTGCTACCAGCAACTACAGTGCAACGTATGGACACTCTACATTGCCGCCATATGCATGAAATCATGGGCGCTAAGATGAATAATCTAGAGGTTTATCAATCTGACAATAATTATTTCATGATTGTGAATACACACACACACATATATATATACACACACACACTCACAACTTTACTCTCTCTTAGTGACAGGGCATGAGAATCGACTTAAGTACATTCGATCTTAATGAACTCTCCGAAGTTCAAGGACTGCTCTCCACCTTCTAGATGGCAGAGGTCATTCACCTGAAGGGAGAGTTCAACCCTGATAACAACTAATAGATGTTCAAACATTTGATTCAATCGTACTTCGTCAAACAATTCACTCAATTGTATTTCATTCAATTGTAATTCATTCAGTTGTAATTCATTTGTGATATCTATGCAATGATTGTTATGTGATATAAAATATGTAATTATCTGTGATCTACTTGCTTGTTTTCAGAGTGCATTTTCTGATGTCTGTAGTTCTTAGAGATAGCTAGTATTATCTATACATGATGTGTAGAAAGTTCCTTTCTTTTCTCGATGGTCGTGTTTAACTAAATTGACTATTGTGTACCAGAGATTAAATTACTAATATTTGTGTGGAACTTTAAATCTTCTTTGTGCAGGTCTGTGGCCTTCCTCCAGCAGTTTTCCTTACTGTGAACCATACAAAGCATGCCATTGGAAGGTCTAGGAACAGCAAGGCTAAATTCCTGATTGTTGAGATGCTGACCAAATGCTTAATGATGCATATTGTGAAATATGCCAAAGATTATTTATGAAGCATTTATTGTGCATGATTGTAAAAACTGAATGTGACCTTGCATTGCAAAGATTACTGCAATTGTTAGCTTTGATTAATATTAAATATGGATATCCAATTGGGCTGATCATAAATTTTTTCATTTGTGGTGTTAATAGTAGTAAGTGCACCCTAATTGTAGTCTTGTTTATATACAACGTGTTTTAGGTCCCATTTGCCTTTTTAAAATCACCTCTCAAGATTGTTTGACGCGTCTTCAAAATGCCACCATACACTTTTGAAGGAGTTTTTGAAAACGCCTAACAATATTGGAGGCGTTTTTGAAAAGTGCCACAGATTATATTTGTAGGGCACTTCCAGAACACCTTTATAAATCTTTTGGGCCTTGAAAGGCGTCAATAGACTTTTCCCTTTGGTAGTATCTCCAACGTTTTTCAAAAACACCTTGAAAACTTTTTAGGCACCCTAAAGTCTGCCGTGTTGTAGTGTATAAAGCTACCTAAGGCACAATTTTAACCATTAGTTGATGTAGGCGTAAATTCTACTATCGCATCAATTCTTTCATCTAATGAGATCAATGCTCTACCTGTTGTTCAATACAAAATTCTTGATGAAAACAACAAGCATGACAAGGAGGAAGAGATCGTGGTGACGTGTTCTGTTTGGATGATGCCATCATAGCGCTCAGCTGTGAAGCGATCGACTCGTGGTCTTTTGCTTCCTCCCCTCCGGTGAAGCAACGGAATCAGTAGAAAAAATGGTGAGGAAAAAGAAGATGGCATGGAGAAGGAAGGGAAATCACGTTTTAGCTTAGATTTGAATGCTTGCATAGAGAATGGAGAAACCAAAGCCAAAAGCCACGAAAAGAGCCAAAGCCATGAAAAAAAAAGCCAAAAAGGAAGGGCATAGGTGCCCCCTAACATCGGCATCCATTGGACAGAGAGCAAAGTAGTTAGGATCGCGATCCTACATAGGATCATTTTTCGTCTGACGGAATCGGATCGTAGAATTCACTATTCTATCATATTTTGAAAAGCATATCTATTTTATATAAAAGTAGAATTATATTTCTAAATATGCAAGTCTATAGCAGAATTTTGAATTTTTAAATTTAATTTTATAATTTGAGTACATTTATCCATATTATATTGAATTAAGGTTGATTTTATAAACTTATTTATTTACTTATTTTAAGAAACTAATAATCTAAAAGTCGAATATGTCAAAGATAATACTTTTTTTTTACCTTAGAACAACATGTAAACAACAAAACAAGCAAATTAAACTAATGCACTTAATTTTATATGCTAATATAGTTTGTTGTCAGAATCAGTACTGCACTGTGATCATATCTGAACCTAACGATTCTAATTGCGATCCTACTACGGTACTACCGAATTTCGATCCATATTGCGATCCGTGTTATCTATTTCTGAGATCGTAGGATTACGATACTACGATCCGTACCGTGATGCTAGCAATCATGGCAGAGAGGGAGTGAGGTCTGGGGCTAGTAAACGACGGCTAAGGTCCCGTTAGCGCCCTCTTCACTTAAAATGTTTAATCCTAGGTCCAGGTCCGTACAGAATGCTGTGCGAGTGCATGGTTGCCAAGTCGGGAACAATGACGAGAAGTTGGGATGAGCCTGTTTTTGATCTGTAATGAAACGTGCGCGCGGTCGTGCTCTGCCCCGTTCTTCCTCCCCCAAAAGAAAATGTAAATAAATGCTAACAGTGAACCGCGTACATCAGAAATATGGCCGTGCCTACCCTGTCATTTATCACCCGAGCTGTCCATCAGAAAATGTAAATAAATGCTACCTGTGGCTTTGCAAGGCACAGGATATGCTTCCCCTGAAACAAGCAAAATTGGAGAGATGCGGCCGGGCTACATTTATTAGGTGGCCTTCGAGCGGGCTCTGAATTTTGACCCTTTTTTTAACAACCACTGCTACAGTACTTTCAAGACTCCAACTGTTACAGTACTTTCATAACTATGAGTACTACAGTATACACACTGGTCGTAAGCTACAGTGGTCGTATAGACACTACTACAAAATAAGCTATATTGGACGTCTCATCACAGACGGTTCATATGGAGTCGTCTGTGCTTTGATTATTATAGACGATTCATGGCTAAAACTGTCTCAGAAACTATCACAGACCGTTAGATTTAAAAGTCGTATGTGATATATGCATTATCACAAACAGTTAGTAATTAAAATCGTCTATAAAACTCACATATAATTTTTATTTACAATCGTCTGTGTTTTGTCCTATGTCCTTTGATTACGGCCGTGGCAGCCCTGTCATTTATCACCAGAGCTGTCCATCAGAAAATGTAAATAAATGCTACCTGTGGCTTTGCAAGGCACAGGATACGCTTCCACTAAAACAAGCAAAAGAGGAGAGCTGCGGCCAGGCTGCTTTCGGTCAGAAAATGCCAACCAAGGGTTTTTGGTCCGTTTTTATTGGTTTTCATTTATCACCCGTGCTGTCCATTCAAGATCCAATCGCTCATATTTGCCCTAAGGCATGGACCTAATCGCTCATATTTCAGTTAGAATGTGAATAGTCCCGGTAACTTTTTAGCATTTGAATAATTTTCTCCGGACTATAATAGTTCAATTTTTTGTTGTAAAAAGATTATTTTTTAGGTTTTCTATTATTTCCTTGAGCAATCAAAGTACTTTAATGCTTCCCACAGAACGAAGTATAAACTACAGTATGTACGCATATTGAGGGCGTGATTTATAATTTAGTTTTTAGGATACCGCATGTACTTCTTTAGTATTCGTAGAATTTCACTACTACAGAAAGCCTCATAGTAGACGTCTCATCACAGACGGTTTTGTGAAACCGTCTCTGATGAACACTATTACAGACGGTTGTAATTAGGAGGCCGTCTGTGGTATTTGTGGCGGGAAAATGGATTATCACAGGCGGTTATTACCGAAGTATCACAGACGGTCTGTATTAAAAACCGTCTGTGATAATCCCATATTATCACAGACGGTTTTTAATATAAAACCGTCTGTGATAAGCTAATTATCACAGACGGTTTTTAATAAAAAACCGTCTGTGATAATTCACAGACGGTTTTTAGTTAAAAACCGTCTGTGATAATGGCTAAGGCATTTATTGCGCTGCTCAGACCGCATCTGTCTTCATTTCGATCCAGATCTATCCACTGCTGCGCACTTTTTCACTCGGGAGGAAGCTAGGCGATTTCAGGCCAGTTAATTTGGTGGGAAGAGGCAGAGATTGAGCTTTGAATATTCAGTCTTTCCTGGTTGCTCTAGATATGGTTAGTAATGTAATTTATTTTTTCTTTAATTGCATTACAATTTAGGTCTAAGTAATCCATTAGTGGTTATTGAAGATGGTTAATTTGTAAAATTGTTGGTTATATAATAGCTGTTGTGTTTGTAATATGAATTGAGCTAGCAAATTAAGTCTCAATATAATAAATGTGGCCCGTATATATGTAGTTATAATTAGTTAATCTAGATTTTAATACTAAGTTGTTATATATGTACGTAACGTAGGACCGAAGCTGGATGTATGCCGCGAGCCGTGTGAGTGAAGAGTACATTAATGGCGTTTCTGCTTTTATAAGAGCCGCCGAGGAGGATATGTTGAATAAGGCGGTGGAATATATGTGCTGTCCATGCACTGACTGCGAGAATTTGAAGATGTTTAAAACCGAGGGCAAATTGTAGCGCACTTGATTCGGAGGGGTTTCAAAAAATTATACGTGTTGGACCAGTCATGGCGAAGTGAATGATCATATGCCGCCGGATGACATCGTCGGTGAAGTGAATGATATGCCCCCGGATGACATCGCCGGCGAAGTGAATGATATGCCCCCGGATGACATCGCCGGTGAAGTGAATGACATGCCGCCGGTTGATGTCGATTGTGGCTCGGATTCGGATAGGTTGCACGATGATAATCTGAATCAGATGCTTCGCGATGTAGAAGAGAACTATGATGAGAGAGAGTATGTTAAATTCCGTGGCTTGATGGAGGACTCAGAGAAACCTTTGTACACGAGCTGCAAGTACACGAGGTTGTCGGCCGTGCTTGAACTGTTGAAATTGAAGGCAAACAACGGTTGGTCCGACAAGAGTTTCACGGCGCTGCTAGGTCTTTTAGCGGACATGCTTCCGGAGGGAAATGAGTTGCCTAAAACCACGTATAAAGCCAAGAAGGTTCTTTGTCCGTTGGGAATGGAAGTAGAAAGAATACATGCATGCCCGAACGACTGTATCCTCTACCGTAAAGAGTATGCAAACATGCATGTATGTCCGGTGTGCAACGCATCCCGATACAAACGTAACAATCAATCAGATGATGGCGAGGGAACAGAGGCGAAGAAAGGACCTCCTGCTAAGGTGGCATGGTATTTTCCTATAATTCCCCTTTGAAAAGGTTTTTTGCAAATCCAAAGGA